>CM060945.1:28317951-29533154 GCA_030765085.1 Allium cepa
GTAATACCCGTTCTGACCCGAGCATTACATCAAAGTAACACCCGGGTCAGACTGGAAACCAGCATGAGTAAACCCATATAATTCGAAATACTAAGTTGAAACCACAAAAGAAAACCCGGGTTACTCGTACTTTACTACGAGTTCATTACTTGTTATGCTCAACACTAATTCCACAAATCAAATTCTAAGTATTCTTACTTAGCTCCAAAGTCTATATTATTCCATTTTAGTTTATTGATTTCTCACATCAAATTCATATAGAATCAAGTAGATTACAAATCGAAGTGGTTTCGGGTATTACTGATACCCGACTCCGGTCTCTTCGAATTCAAAATCATCTTAAGACAAAGTTGTTTAAGCTTTAAATGATTCCATTTATACTCATAGTAATAGATTTACATAGCAACTCTATTTCAGGCAGATAATACGCTATCATATTGCATCACAATCACATACCAAGTATAACAACAATCCAAAGCATTCAATAACATTCAGCCATTCATAAGCAAAGATTTTAATCACACTATCTTTAAGTAATTTAAAATAAATTAAATTAATTTCTTCCATCACTATAAATCCTGCTTGCTTAATCATTAGTTAATTACAGGCCGATTAACTAATTATCCCCTATTATCCATCTTAATTAATCACCCATGATTAATTGTTCCTTAATTACATTAAGTAATTAACTCTTAATTAATTGCACAAATTAATTATCTCCAACTATTTACAGTAATTAACCTTCAATTACTCTCATTAATTAATTAACTATAATTAATTACCTTAACCCTTAATTAATTACATTAATTAATTCTATAACTACTTCATTGCTTAATTACTCCTTAACTAATTACATTAGCTAATTATCCATCCTTAATAATTAATCCTTGATTTAATTACATTATTAAAATCACCTTGAAAACATATAGAAATTAATCTATTACAGAAAATTACTTTAACAACCAACTTAAACATTTAACTTGGAAAAACTTGTTTAAAACCTATCAATACTTTGTTTAGAACTCAGTTTCTATTTCTTTTGAAACTTATTCTCTTGATAATCTTTTAAAAACTTGATTTCCTTATCAACAAGCATATATACTTGTAACAGGCTGAGCCCAAACCATCATTTACCCGAGTCAACCCTCGTTTCTACCCGAGTCAACCAACCTCCACATCACCCGAACAAAACTCGAGATCATCCTCGAGTAAAACTCCATTCTTCCAGAAGCACATCAACCCAACAACAACAACTGACACGAACTTAACATGTGCACATGCACAGTCGACTAGATCGTCGCCGACCAACCCTGCTAGCTCCGGCACTTCGTCATCTCCTAGTCGACCATCCTCTCTTCTCAGATCACCAGAATTGCTAGGGAAACCAAAATGAGCTGCCCAGACGAAAGCTGGAACCCATCACCGATGCCAAACTTCACCACCACTGTCAAATCAGATCATTAGAGTCTATGCAACCTTGACCAGAGTTACATCATCGACTTCCACATCGTTTCCCCCACTCGCGATCCATTCCAATACTCCAACGACCTCGCGTTTTCCTTCATTGCCAAATCGAACAAACAAATGAGTTAAACCCTAGTTCACCAATGTCCGATCACTACAGTACTCAAGAATTTTTTCAAGTATTTTTCCTGATATCTCCTCCTCACAAGCTTCCTTCAGTGACACTTGCGACACTCATCTTTCTCCTAGATCATCAGAAAATGCCTAAACCTAAATTCCGATCAACCATAAATTCCACATTCGAAACTAAACTATAAATTCTAATTTAATTTTTAAAATTCATGATTTTTGATGAGAAATCAGACTATATTAGAGAATCAAGGAATTGGAATATTTGATTTTTAACATATTTCCAAAAATTTCACTGTCTTTCCATTTCTAGGTGATATTTTAACTTATAATTCTTAATCACATTTTTAAACTTAATTTATTCCCAAATAAACATAATTTATTTAAAAATCTAAAGCCTATCAGAGATTATATAAAAAATATATTAGGGAATTCGATCTAAATCCCTTTTCCTGCAACCATGAAACATAGTTTAATACGTGTATACAGACATGCATCCTCACAACTTCTTATTTTTGAACTTGTAACAAAATTTCAGTCATGCCTACTACTAACACATCTTTCTTTCCAAACATCTTTAACATACATTAGTTTTAAATAGTTTTAGGCTTGGTTTACTCACCTATAACAGAAGAACAAAACCTTATTTGGAGATCTGGAATTTGATATATTTGATCATCAGCTTGTTTGAGATGATCTGGAGTTGATTTACTTGAGCCTTAAATTTGATTTTTGACCCTCCAGATTTACTTGCTTTGATATTAAAACTTGAATTACAGGTTTGCTTTAGACATACTCAAGTTGAATATGATGTTGCAGGCTTTACTTTTTGATCTTGAAAATGATTTGCAAATGAATTACAGGTTTTGATTTCTGGTTTGAATTATTTACAGATTTGTTCTTGAGTTTCCTGTTTTTGAAATTGAAAATAAGGAAAAAGAAATGAAGATAGAAGATGAATATTTATATAGAGTTAATTTGTGGTTTATTAAATTTTAAAGAAAATAAAATAAATAAAAGACACTTGTATCATTCTCTAACATTTCTCCATCACATTTATTAATTAACCTACACATGTTATTTACATGATCTCATAATTTAACACTTGTAATTTAAGTAATCTTTACTTATTTTTAAATATTAATAAAAGCTTTATACTTAATTTATTAATTTACAAATACTTATCTATATATAAAAGTTACTTTAAAGAAAATAAAACCAATTATATTTATAAATAAAAGCTTATATATTATTTTAGAATATTTAAAATATCTACCCTTTGAATTTCCAAATTTAAATCCAGATTCAAATTCAAATTTAATTTAAAAATCAATTTGATGTATATATATCATATATATTTAAACAAACACAAATTCAATTTGTATATAATAATTCTCTATACATGAATATATACAACATATTATATTATTGATTTGAAATTAACAATCTTACCAAATTTTAAATAAATTTTAAAATGGAGATTATCACATTTGAATTTGTTCGATTTATAAATCAATATTTTCAAGAGTTAAATCAGATAACTTATCCAAATTTCCCGAGGCCCGAAAATCCGAGTTATCACATTCCTTCCCCTTTTAAATCTTTTCGTCCTCGAAAAGGAACGAAGCCAGAATTTATTTAAAATTCTTAATATCAGTTAAATTTTCTCTTTGAACACATTTTTAAAACACTTTAAAAATCTTTATAATATTACTAAATTAGTTTTAAAAATAATAAAAAAAATAATTTTTTTTAACTCGATGTCTCAACCAGTCCATCCTCGTTTTCACAGAAATTCGGTCATGCGTTGATCAGACATAGAACTGAAAATATATAAGTACTTGGTAAACCCGTTTTCAACATCCAGTGAAAATACTTGGAAAATATTTAATTGAAAATATAGAAAACAGTTTCGAAAATAGAGGGAATATTTTTTGGTGAGAATGCTCAAGAAATCATCACCCCCATCCATGGTCGCAGTTACATCCTGGGTTACGTTGCCATCGCAGCAAAAGTCCATGTAACTATAGGGACTCCACGCCCCTCGATTATGCCATGGAACCCACAACAGATCGCAGTTACATTCCAGAGTTACGTTGCCATCACAGAAAAAGTCCATTTAACTATAGGCATCAACGCCCTCGATTTCGCTGCCAAAAATGGAACTTCTCCACTCTCACATAGGTCGCAGTCTACCGATGTAAAATCAAACATAGACTGTTGGCTCTTAGCGGCATACATGACTTTCGCTATGTTACCATAGGTCGCAGTCTACCGATATAAAATCAAACGTAGACTGTTGGCTCTCAGCGGAACACACGACTTTCGCTATGGTCTGCAGTAGATCGTAGTGACATCGAGTTACACTGTCGCCACAACGTAACCCAAATGCCTCTGTAGGCCTCAGTGCCCCCGACTTTCGCTACACACTACACATAATCCTCAGGAACTAGTTTTGTCCGGACTCCTCACACGATCAACTCTAGAACCTCCCCCTTAGAGGTTCAAAGCAGTACCAACCTATGGTACTCCTGAGAAGTTCATTTCAAGGAAGCGCCTTTTTCTCCAGAATCATTTTCAAAACACTTTATACTATACACATATAGTATCTTCCAAATCATACACCTAGTATGAATCTCATATAAATCTCCTTTCTCAAAATCGATTATCCCAAAATCGATAATTCTCAACTAGGCTTTCCAAATCTCCAAAATTGATTTTTCTCCAAAAATCAAAAGCCTTTCCAAATCTGTAGGTTCCAAAAACCTTTTCTCAAAATCATTCTCATAAGATCCTTTATATGTATATGTATATATATATATATAACCTTGAAAAATCTTTGGATCATTTCAAACTTGTATAAAACCCTTTTTATACTTCAAATATTTTCCAAAAATCATTTTCTTCCTGCAATAGATTCAACAAGGGAAGTTTATCTTATATAACAAAGATATATAACTTTGTTCATTCTAAATCAAATATTCAAATTTGATTACTCTATAAAGTCATTAACCATATTACTTACTGTTAGTCTGTGAGATGATGGTTTTGATGACAACAACCTTAGAATAGATTATAAAATATAAATACTGACATTATAAGTTTAGATATATATGTATATGCAGGATTTAACCATGCAGGTACCAAGAATGAAGACTGTACAGTATAGAGATTCAAGATATCGAGATAGAAAACTCATGAGTATCAAGATTATCAAGAATTCAAGATTTCAAGGTTAAGTTCTTTTATTAGGAATTTTGTTTAAACTCATAGAAAAGCACTGGCATCTTAAAATCCAATTTATTTGTGGAATGGAATCCACTTCGAGCCTGTTAAAGGGATGGAACCCTAAGTAGGATGGAACCTACGAAAAATCTAGTGGAACATTGTTTTGTATCCGCTAACTTTTTATTCAAAATGATTTTTCAAAATTATATCCTGTTTTCAAAATGTTTTTCAAAACTTTCCTTTTAAAAGATTTAAAACCCTCCATCCTAATTTTAAATAATTTTAGCCTCAAAATTATCTTTAATTTCAAAGTCAAATTACTCCTGATTTTAAACTATCATTTTGAATTATATATTAACTTTTATACTTAGATTTAAATATAAAATTATAGTTAAAATCTATATCTATTATTCTCTATATTTACTTATGAATTTTAACTATAGTCAAGTATATTTGTAAAGTTTAAAATAGTTTTAATATAAGATAAAGGTTATTTTCAAAGAAAATCAAATCACCAAAAATGGCTTTAGGATGTCGACATTCCTAAGGGTAACCATGTCGACATGGTGTCAGTTGAATTCAAAATTTAATTTTCAAAAGAAGTGTCTATTTGCCATAACTCTTCATGAATGGACATGGCTGTTGTTCTTCTATAAATAGGGGTTAGTTTCAACGAATTTTATATCAGATTTTCTGGTTTTTCACTCCTCTTCTTCTTCCACATTTCGTAATACATATTCTCACCGTTACTCTGTCGAAATCAACATTGAATCGAACTCGATTACTTCTAGTTTGATTCTCTATCACTATCTCTACAAGGTTCTCAATGCTGTTCAAAGTTATAGACTTCTTTGTAATCTATTAAGCGAGAAAAGGTGTGATTGTCGCCTTGGAAATCAGTCAAGAGAGAAAAGGTGTGATTGTAGCCTTGGTAAATCAATTGGGTAAACTTGTGGCCCGGAAATCAAGTATCTCTACCCAGAGGATAGAAATTCTGGAGGGTGTACTTCGTAGCCTTGAAACCGAGGGTGTAATTGTACAATTGCTTTTGAAAGGAATTCCGTACTTGTGTTGCGGGACTGGATGTAGGGTAACTCCAAACCAGTATAAAATCCGGCGTGTTCTTTCCTTTACTTCTTTTATTTTATTTCTGCATCTGTGTTTGTTTCTGTGATCATATCTGTGTCTGTATATTTCATACATCGGTGTCTAAATTAACATAAACTCAAAAAGATTTAGTAATTCTTTATTAACACTATTCACCCGCCCTCTACTGTTAATCCTAGCCTTAAGATCCGTAATCCGCATTTCTCACAATTGGTATCGGAGCAAGGTTTTCAAAGTTTCATAATCTGATTTTTGAAAAGTTTCCAAAATGGCTACCAACACTAGTACTGTTACTAACACTAGTATCCCTGTCACTAGTTCATTTGTAGAGGGTCAGTCTACTATCAGACCACCACTTTTTAATGGCAGTAACTATGCATATTGGGCATGTAGGATGAAAATACATTTACAATCTATAGGATTAGACACTTGGAATATCAAACTGAATATTCTGAACCCACAACTAATTTTGCACAGTGGACTGCTGAGCAAAAGACTGTTGCACAAAATAATTCTAAGGCAACGAATATTCTATTTTGTTCACTAGATAGAAATGAATTCAATAGAGTGTCAGTTTGTAAGTCTGCATATGAAATCTGGAAAATTTTGCAAGTTACTTACGAAGGAACAAGCAAAGTTAAACAAACCAAAATTTCCATGCTCACAAATCGGTTTCAATTATTTAAAATGAATCTTAATGAGTCTATTTCGGATATGTATAGTAGATTTCAGGATATTGTGCATTCTCTTATATCTTTGGTAAAGGAATTTTCTGAAGAAGATCAAGTCAACAAGATTTTAAATTCTCTAACTCTAGAATGGGATCAAAAGACACTTGCGATCGAAGAGGCAAATGACATCAGTACTTTAAAGATAGAGGACTCAATTGGAAATCTAATGTCATATGAAGTTCAAATGATCGGGAGAAGAGAAAGTAAAGCATACGAAAAGAAATCAATGGCATTCAATGCATTGACCGATGGATCAGACTCAAACAGCGATAATGATGAAGAGATAGCCTTTATGACCAGAAATTTTAGGAAATTCCTGAAATACAGAAAGATGAATAATCTCAAGAGAAACAACTATAGGAATTCTGGAAATCAGATTGTAGTGCCAAATAATGACAAATGTTACAATTGTGATAAACCAGACCATTTCAAAAGAGACTGTCCGTATCCAGATAGGCAAAATTCTCCTATGAACAATGATCCAACAAAGAAACGGAAGCGTGCATTTACTGCTACTCTAGATGACTCAGACTCGTCCTCAAGTGATGATGATCAGAAGATAGATAATTCGAATTTGTGTGTCACGGCTGTTCATGACTCCGACGAATTCAAAGAAATGGACTCAAAAAAAGGTACACGTTTACAATACAATTGGTTGAAATTGCTTGCTTAGAATTAGTTGCTTGGTTGTTTGATTGATTGATTTTGAATTGGTGTGTTGTTTGAATTTTAAAATTTGTTTTCTATTTTTTATTATTATTTTTATTATTTTTTAATAGTATAATAATATTTTCTGAAATATACTTGAAGTTTAATAATATTTTAGATATATATATATATATAGGCATTAAAAATAATATATATATATATATATATATATATTAGAGAACTTAGAAAAAATCAATTCATGAAAATTCAAAGGCACATGTCGACATGGTCCCTACCATGATGTCGACATGGGTACCTTAATTTGAATTTCAAAATTTGGATTCAAATGTTTGAATTTCCCTCCACCTTTTCACTTCATTCAATTCTCTGAAAAGCTACCTTTTGACCAGAGAATATGTCCTTTAAGAATCTATTTATTCACTATCTTTTATCATATCTTTTCACTCTCATTTTCAAATTCAAACTCTCTCTTCATAACTTCAAGCTCTCTACTCTCTACTTTAATGGCTTCTTCAAGCAACCCCTCCACCATGAGAATTTCCAGAAAAATCAAAGAGCAATTATTCAATGATCCGGAGGCAATAAAAGCATACATCAATTATGCTAACTATGCCAAAGTCCATCCTCGAAAACTTGCTATTTTTCAAGATTTTTTTCTTATGAACTTGATTCTCTTTTTGCAAACAATGAAGTTCTTAGTCTTATTGATGCTTATCAAAATGATTTTGTTTGCTATCCAAATCTTGTCAAAATTTTCTATGCTAATTTAAACCGTGGATTTTATCATGGAAATGGGGATGAAATTTGGAGTAGTGTCAAAGGCACTAGAATTGTTTTGAATTGTGATCTTTTGGGTACCATTCTCAATTGAAAGTGTACGGGAATGGATCTTTCTAATTTTAAAATGGATGAAAATGATCATGAGATATTTCATCACATTTTCGAAGGGAATGATAATTTTGAATTCAAAAATCGAAATTTTCATCCAAAGGCAAGAATTGTCAATCTTATATTGCAACATACTTTGATCCCAAGATCGGGGAATTTTAACAATCCTACTTCAAAAGTTTGCAAAGCTCCTTTTGCTATTTTTGGAGATTATGACATAAATTGGGCGTAAGTTATTTTGGATGAACTTCGTCCTAAAGTTTTTGAAATGGGTGAGAATACTTTATACCATGGAATTTATCTCACTCGGATTTTTAACTATTTTGGAGTGGATTTAAACGTCGAAGAATTTGTTTCTAGAAATTTTTTCAATCATTCCAACATTTCTCTTATGAAAATTCCTTTTGTTTTTCAACCGTATGAGACCCTTGCCGAAAAAGAAGAGTGATCGGCTCATGAGGAAATGGAAGAAGAGGAAGAGGAAGAGGAAGAAGGGGATGAAATGGAAATTGAAGAAGAAGAAGGTGAAACCTCTTTGGAAAGCATTGACTATCCTCCTAATCCATCCACCAAAACCCTTCTCAAAAACCAAAAGACGATTGTTGAGAAATAACGGATTCTTAAAAGATCCGTTAGTAAGAAGTTAGACAAAATTTCATCCAAGATGAACAAGTTCATTTCCAAAGTCAGCAAGAAACTTGGACTATCTTCATCATCATCATCCTCTAACTAATTTTATCTTTTCGTATCTTGTTGTATTTGTTTTAGTTTGCTTTATTTCGAATGTTCATGTAGTTTGTTGTGTGCTTAATCGTTGTATTATCGTAGTATGCAATGAAATGAAATTTCCTTTCTGTTATCTACCTTATCTTATCTCCAGAATAAATGTCAGTATATTATATAAATATATATATACACACACAATTATTCACAAAATCAAATTGGTCATAATTTTTCACTAACCCATGTCGACATCCCCTATATGACCATGTCGACATGTACTGGTCAGAAATGACAATTGATTTTGAAATTTGAATAACTACCAAATGTCTATTCATTTTAAACGAATTTCTACACCTATAAATGCCTGTTTCTTTCAGAATTCTTCACTAAAATTTATTTCTTATCATCTGTATCCTTTATTTCTTTCACAAATTCAACTATGACTAATCCTATTCACAATCTATCCGAAAATCGTGAAGAAACCTTTAATTCGTTCAAGAATATTCTCTCGTTTATTCTACGTAACCAGCGTCACTTAGAATTGAGTCAAATGCAGAGGATCAAGGAACAACAAAGGCACTTCGATGCGATATGATGGATGATCTCCTCTCTGCACAAGGATGATAATGAAGCACATCCTCCTGTCTCTCTCACTAATGACAATGATAATTGGGATGCTATTAAGGCAGACCCAATCTTTAGAGAAGAAGGATGGGTGGAAGTTCCACGTAACGTTTGATTTTTATTTGTTTGCTTTGATTGATTTGGTCTGGATTGATACTCTGTGTGGATTGATTTCTTGATATTGGTTTGAAGTTTGTTGTATAAAACATATATACACACACACACACACACACACACACATTAAAATGTATATAATCTTTGATTAGTCATCATGTTCATAAGTATAATTATTTCTTAATCTATATATTATATATTCCGTTGTATAGTTTATCAATGCAGGTACTGAAGCCCAAGAAAGAGGGGGAGTGAGTTTTGGTTGGTGACAAAGGGGGAGAAATATAAAATAGGATAGTTAGGCATAAATTAAGGGGGAGTTATTAGTTTTAGGGGGAGTTATTAGGATAGAAGTAATATATTATAAGCAAAGGTTGTCATCATCAAAAAGGGGGAGATTTTTAGTCCGTGAGATGATGGTTTTGATGACAACAACCTTAGAATAGATTATAAAATATAAATACTGACATTATAAGTTTAGATATATATGTATATGCATGATTTAACCAGCAGGTACCAAGAATGAAGACTGTACAGTATAGAGATTCAAGATATCGAGAGAGAAGACTCATGAGTATCAAGATTATCAAGAATTTCAAATTTCAAGGTTAAGTATTTTTATTAGGAATTTTGTTAAAACTCATAGAAAAGCACTGACATCTTAAAATCCAATTTATTTGTGGAATGGAATCCACTTCGAGCCTGTTAAAGGGATGGAACCCTAAGTAGGATGGAACCTACGAAAAATCTAGTGGAACATTGTTTTGTATCCGCTAACTTTTTATTCAAAATGATTTTTCAAAATTATATCCTATTTTCAAAATGTTTTTCAAAACTTTCCTTTTAAAAGATTCAAATCCCTCTATCCTAATTTTAAATAATTTTAGCCTCAAAATTATCATTAATTTCAAAGTCAAATTACTCCTGATTTTAAACTATCTTTTTGAATTATATATTTAACTTTTATACTTAGATTTAAATATAAAATTATAGTTAAAATCTATATATATTATTCTCTATATTTACTTATGAATTTTAACTATAGTCAAGTATATTTATAAAGTTAAAATAGTTTTAATATAAGATAAAGGTTATTTTCAAAGAAAATCAAATCACCAAAAATTGCTTTGGGATGTCGACATACCTAGGGTAACCATGTCGACATGGTGTCAGTTGAATTCAAAATTTAAATTTCAAAAGAAGTGTCTATTAGCCATAACTCTTTATGAATGGACATGGCTGTTGTTCTTCTATAAATAGGGATTAGTTTCAACGAATTTTATATCAAATTTTCTGGTTTTTCACTCCTCTTCTTCTTCCACGTTTCTTAATACATATTCTTACCATTACTCTGCCGAAATCAATATTGAATCAAACTCGATTACTTCTAGTTTGATTCTCTATCACTATCTCTACAATGTTCTCAGTGCTATTCAGAGTTATAGACTTCTTTGTAATCTATTAAGCGAGAAAATGTATGATTGTATCCTTGGAAATCAATCAAGAGAGAAAAGGTGTGATTGTAGCCTTGGTAAATCAATTGGGTAAACTTGTGGCCTGAAAATCAAGTATCCCTACCCAGAGGATAGAAATTCTGGAGGGTGTACCTCGTAGCCTTGAAACCAAGGCTGTAATTGTATAATTGCTTTTGAAAGGAATTCCGTACTTGTGTTGCGGGAATGGATGTAGGGTATCTTCGAACTAGTATAAAATTCGGTGCGTTCTTTCCTTTACTGCTTTTATTTTATTTCTGCGTTTGTGTTTGTTTCTGTGATCATATCCGTGTCTGTATATTGCATACATCGGTGTCTAAATTAACATAAACTTAAAAAGATTTAGTAATTCTTTATTAACACTATTCACCCCCCCCTCTAGTGTTAATCCTATCCTTAAGATCTGTAATCCGCATTTCTCACACTTACTTCCAAAAAGTAAATTTCTACCATAGAAATATCCAATTTCCACTTTACTTCATCATATATTTCACAAAATATAACTTTCATTTCAAAAACCATTTCACATTTCTTATCCACATATTCCCAGTATCAATTTTATTCAAATCCGTATGATGTACGCATATCATCCACACGCTATACCAATCTGATCGCTCACTCGATCACACAATTTCATTTTCGAACTAGTATCGTCCGTCCGACTTCCTAGTGCGGACACAGATCTGGTTTCTTGATCAGAAACCGTCATTCTCCTTGCATAGCCTAGCTATGATAGAGAATATCCAGAACCAATCAACAATCCATATTTAGGTTCGCCGTCGAAAATCGAGCGAAAAATCGCAACTCGGATCGATATAACTATCTCGAAATTCTGTGCTCGAATCCGGATCAAATCACCATGCGAATAGAATAATATACGTACATCCTACGTATTTATCTCCATTGATTATTAGGCAAATCAATTCTCTTTTCTATTTACATCCCTTTTTATCTCTATCCAATTTATTCACAATTGTCTCAATCCCCATTTGGATTATCACTAAAATTCTTTTCTCAATTGGGTATTCAATCTTAAACAGTTCGAACTCCGACCAACTTATATTTAGAAAATAGTTTGAAAATTTGTTTTTAAAATAGATAAGTAGTTGAAAAATAATTATTAGTTTGTAAAATAGTTGTAAAACAGTTAAGTAATTATAAAATAGTGTGGAAATAGTCAAAAAATTATAGAAATTTTAAATAATTGCTAAATAGTTGTAAAATAATAATTAATTTGTAAAATAGTTGAAAAACAGTTAAATAGTTTCAAAAATAATTGTAAAATAAGTATAAAATAGTTTAGCTTTAAAAAGAAAGATTGTATATAGTAAATAATTTGGAAAAATAGATTTTAAATAGTTTATATTAAAATAATTTATTTGAAAATAGTCCAGAGCCAAATTGTTCAATTTCCAATTTCCATTCCCATCAATTCAATTTAAATTTCCACTTGTATTTAAATTGACTCAATTCCAAATTAAATAACTTCAATTTCCATTGAAATTGATTTAACCCTAAATTCAAGTTGAATTAATTCTCAATTTCTTTTCTAAATTCAAATCAAATTCCATTTGAATTTACTCATTGAACTTTAATCACAATTTCAATTCGTTCAAATAAATTTCAAATTGAACCAATTTCAATTCATATCAATTCCAGTTTGAATTAATCCCAATTCCCATTTGAATTTGATCTCATTCAACTTCAAGTTGATTTCAAATTAATTCAATTCAAATTTTCCATTTGAATTTTTAAACTTATCCATCTTCAATCATAATTCCAATTAATTCAAATCAAATTCAATTTAAACCAATTCAATTCAAATTTCATGTTTAAACCATCCCGAATTATATAAATTCGAGTTAAATTTTTAAATGTTGATTTAATCCTTTGAATCAAATCAACTTATCTCTTTAAACCATTTAATTCTGAATCCAAATTCCTTTTATCTTAATAATGGATATATTACCATACCCCTTTTTTTCATTTATTTAAGCAAATTCAATTTCAACTTAAAGATTATTAATAACAACAGAATGGTTTTATCCAAATTATTTTAACACATCCATCCATTTTCAATTTCTAGATCTCAAACCCATTTTGAGATCACACAAACTCCCAATTCAAATTAACCATTTAACTTCCCAAGTTAAATCCCAATTTCATCTTGAAATTTCCAAATCAAATTGTTCATTCAAACTTATTTAAATTCCTCCGAGTTAAATTCAATTAATCCCGTTAACCTTACTCAAATTTGAATTCTCCATTTCAAATTTAAAAATTCTTTCCCACTTATAAGTTCAAAAACTTATCGCTTTTGGGTATCACATCTCATTCCAAATTTAAAACTCTATATTTATATTTTATTTCTAACCATCTTTGATATTATGCATATCCATACATACACATATTTATTTCTTAACCAACCAGGCTATACTTTAAAATTTAAACCACCCTTGGTTTTTAATCCAAAACAAATTCCTTTAAATCTTCAAACAACTCTTGTTTGAATCAAGCTCTCTCATTCAAATAGTATTATTTATTATTCCTTTTAATAATTTGAAAACAAATTTCAAATGTTTTTAAATCTTAGGATTCAAACTTCACAATTTAGATCATTTTCAATTTCAATTTATAAGCCATACTTACCTAAATGTTTTACTTCCTTAAAACATGTCATTATTAAATACAACAACCATTTATGATAATAACCAAGATTATCATCTCTGTAAACCAATTCATTATTATCTTATTCTGAAACTCTTCCCCAAATTCATGGTTTAAATTTCAGTTTGAATTCATTTCAAACTTATCTTTATTTAATTTCAATTTGGTTGTGTTTCTATTACCACTTAATTTAATCCCAATAATTTAAAAACCAATTACCCTAATATTTATTAGAAAGAAATATTGCTTTATATATCAAAATATATTCTTATATAAAATCATTTAAAATCTTTATATAAGAAAGTAACAAGTACGCTCTCATATATATACACTCAACTTATTCTAGGGTACCATTGACCCTCTCCTTAACGAGCAATTCCCACCAGAGCCAAGGTTCTTGCTTAACCTTCTGCTCTGATACCAAGTGAAACGACCTGGAGTTTTCAAGATCGAAAATTCCGGGTCGTTACAAAATCAAAATAAATGTCTGCATTTTGCTCAAACCAAAAATCATCAACCTGTAACCAAGTTTGCAATATCAAAATCAAAAGCTTGTGCATTTCTTTTCAAACCTGAGAACAATTCAAACATGCAAGTTCAACTCTGTTCAAAAAAAAACCTGTCAAGCATTTTTCCAAAACCCTATAGTTCAACCTGAGATGAAGTCATCCCTGCATGCAACTGCAGTTTTAAATCAAGCACCAAAGTATTTTCCAGTTTTCTAAAGCATGCAAAGAAGTTTCATCTCTGTTTTCAAGTAATTTTCTTCAGCATTCAAGCAACTCAAGTTTAAAACAAAGAAGCATTCAAGTCAAAAGTTTTAAAGTTTCTCTATCAAAAGTTTATCAAAACAATGGTGTTCTGTCTTCTGTTTAAAAGGTGAGTAACAGTTTTTCTAAAATTTAAGTATATGAATTTGGTTGCCTGATTAAAATCTGGAATAAGTATGCTTGTTATATATGCATTTTTCTTTATATATATGTGGACATATAGATGCTTGTGCATGTTTGTTTTTATAAGAGATCTCTCTGTCTTTAGTTTCTAGGGTCAACTTTATTTCAAAATTCATTTTCTATTGATCAAATCACTGATAGGATTTGGTATTTAAACAAAATTTGTTTATTTATTGATGAAATAAAGTTTAAAATTTATTCAAGTTGAAATAAGTTTGTATTTACTCTGGGAATCAAGAACAACAGAGCAAAATTTGTATAAGTAAAAAATTCGAACTTCTAAATTCATAAATTCAGGAACATTAATTGAATCCTCGAACCAAAACATGAATTTTAAAACTAAAATCAAGATTTTTAGTAATAGGAGTTAGGTGCAGTTCTTGTTTGAACTGGAAATGGGAAATTGGAATTTTCTGGTGATCTACTTGATTTTGGAGGTCGGGTTTCTTCGTGGAGGTGGAGGAATGATCGTAGGATCGGGGAAAATTGCCAGGGTGATGAACTATGCACTATGGAGGAGGTGGCGTTTGATTTTTATCTGTAACCCTAGTTTTAACTAGGATTGGTATTTTGATCACCACGACATTTGGAGTTGATCGAGTTCAACAAGATTTTAGGGGATGATAACATTATAGCTAGCGAATGTGTGGCCGGAGTTGCTATCACTCTGGTAGCCGGAGATGTGGGAACGAGGCGTTTCCAGGTGAGGTGGTGTTTCCTGTATCTTGTTCCAGGTTTGGGTTTTTTTTAAACTCGAATTTGATTTCGAGTTTGTAGCATCGATGTGATGATCAGATTCTGGTGAGAGGATGGTCGATGTCTTGCTCGATGGTGTGGTGTTGACCGGAGATGGTCGGAGGCACCATGCATGTGCACGGTGCACTATGGATTTCTGGTGAAGTTTTGGTTTGGATAGAATAGTAGTCTCGAGTTTTTCTCGAAGTAATTAGGTGTTTGCTCGAAGCAGTTTGGGTTTGGACTCGAAGTCATATAGGTGATGGCTTGGGTAATGTTTTGTTACAGGTTTTGAAAGAAAACCTATTTTGTTTTTAAAAAAAATTCAAAATGATTTTAAAAATGTGAAGCAAAGTTTTAAACTAAGTTTTAAACCTAAGTTTAAATCTGGATTCAAGTTAGTTTGAATCCTAGTTTTGAAATGATTTAAGTTTTTGAAATTTAAATGGTTTTAACAACTTTTAAGTTTTTAAAGTGTATTTGGTTTGAATTTAAAAACTGAAGTTTTAATTGTAAAGTAAAAATTTAAAATAAGTTTAAATCTGATTCAAGTTTAAATCTCAGTTTTAAAAATACAATAAAGATTTTAAATTTAAATTATTTTAACTACTTTAAAATGTTTAAATGGTTTGAATTTTAAAATGAAGTTTTAAAATGTAAGTAAAGTTTTTAAATCTATGTTAAATCTGGAATCAAGATTTAATCTGTATTCCAGTTTTGAAATTAAAGGACGTTTTTAAATTTGAATTGTTTTAAAACAACTTTGAATGTTAAAGTGTATTTTAAATTGATTTGAATCTAAAATAAATTGGTTTTTAAATTTTTTTAAAAACTTCTTTATAAGATAAATATTTCTTAACTTGTGAAATAAAAAGGGTTTCAAATTGTTTTTAAATTTTGTTAAAGTTAATTTGTTTTCATTTTAAATCTTAAATTTAAAATGAAATTTGAAAGTAAATTTAAAAGTAAATTGTTTTTAAATGCTTTGTTAATGATAATTTGATCATTTGTAAGAAAATGTTTTTATCTTTAAATAAATAAAGATTTAATAATTTGTAATTAAAATGGATAATTAATTTGTTTAATCGATTAATGATTTGGATTAATTAAATAAGTAATTAAAGGTTTAAATTAATCAATTAAAGTTTAAGATTAATTAATTAAGGAATAATTAATTTGTAATTAAGGATTGAAGATTAATTAATCAAGTAATAAGGGATTAATTAAGTTACAGTTAACAGTTAATTAATTTTATAATTAGAGATTAATTAATTAGTCATTAAAGATTAATTAATTTGTTAATTAATAATGGTCTAAGTTAATTACTTAAGAAAAGTAATTAAAGAATTGTTAATAGTTAACGAAGGTCATTAAATTAAGATTATTCAATAATTAATTAATGTGATTAATTTTATAATTAAGTAGATTAATTAATTAGTGATAATCAATTGTGAAATTATTTAAGTGTAATTAATTAATGAAAGTAATTAAGGAATTAATTACTCATTGTAATTAATTAAGTTTAATGTGATTAGTTAAGTTAACTAATTAACTTTAATTAATTTAAGTTAATCGCTGATTGATTTGTTAATATAATTACTTAATGTAACTAATGAAGTGTAATTACTTAATGAAGTAATTAACGGTAATTACTAAATGTAATTACTAGAAGATGATTTAAGAATGAAAGTAATTTAGATTAAATTACTTTGTATAATTAATCAAGGGATTAATTAAAGATAATTAATTAAGGAGTAATTAATTTATTTGATGAAGTAATTAAGGGTAGTTAATTAGTGAATGTTGTTAATCAAAAGTGATTAATAAATGTGGTTTAGTTTAAGATTGATTACTTAATGTAATTAATTTAAATAGAATAATTAGTTAAAATGTAATTAGGGATCATTAATTTATATAATTAATGATGTAATTGAGGGTTGATTAATTAAGATTAATTAATCAATGATAAGTGATTAAGAGTAATTAATTAATATAATTAATTAAGGATTAATGTAATTAAATTATAGTTAATTAATTTGTGAAGCAATTAAAGGTTAATTACTGTATTGGGTTAAGTATAATTTGTGAAATTAATTAAAGGTAATTCCTTGAATGTAATTAAAGGATAATTAATCAAGGATGATTAATAAAGGTGAATAATTAGAGGATAATCTATTAATTAATTTGTAATTAATGAATGGTTAAGTAAGCAGGATTTATAAAATGAAGTAGTTAATTTAATTCACTTTAAATTAATTAGAGATGGAAGTAATTAATTTAATTCATTTTAAATTAATTATAGGTGATGTGATTAAGTAAATCATTGCTTATGTATGGATGGATGATAATTGACTTCCTTGAATAGTTGAGATCTGAGATAAGTAATGATGTGTGATATGGATGCTTTGGTTGCATTGTGATGATAATATGAATTATCTATTTGTGATGATAATACGAATTATCTATTTATGATGATAATGTGGATTATCTGTTTATGATAATAATGTTGATTATCTATTGTGACATGTGAATTATCTATCTGTGTGTATACAGATAATTGAATTGAATTGTTTTAAACTATAAAACAACTTGGACCTAAAAGATGGCGTTTTGGATTTCGATGAGACCGGGATCGGGTTTGTAGATTTGGATATCCGAAAACCTCATCGATCCAAATTAACGATACATCGTGAATCTCAAGTGAAGATGAAGATTTAGAGTGCAAGGGTTATTGTCGTTAACTCTAAGGGTGGTTCCAAAATGAGCGTAACGAGATAATGCCTTCGGTTTCGTTCGAACCCGGAACGAACTTATATGGATTAAATGCTTTTAGAATATCGTCAGGTGGATGATGAGCATTCTAAGTGATGTGTTCTAATTAAGGTAATCGTAGCCTCAAGCCTCATCAACCGTGAATGGCTAAAACAGAGGAGGTGTAGCAAGGCTAAGTGGGTCATGCCCAAGTAGGACAAGATTTACCCCTGTCTAGATGTCCCCTTTTATTTCGGCTGTGCGGTGCGGTTGCTGATCACAACTGCGGGGTTGTCATGTTCGGAAATATTTAGTAAGGAATGGTTCCGGCCTTGTGTTGCAGGGGATTTAGGGTGGATCCTCGGTATGGTGATCTAGGCCCCGTACTGTGACGGGCGGTACCCCAGTAGCCCCGCCATTGATGGAAATCCATTCTTCCTACGTGCCATTACGGTTTTGATTGTATTACCCACTTTTGTGGCTAGTAGCTGGAATTTAATGAATGTAAAAATTTCGGCTATTTTCTATTTACTTGAAAACACTAGACCCTATTATAATATCACTGGATTTCCTATCAAAAGTTTTGGTTAGCGTAAGGTAAAAACTTACCCATGTTTATGTGTGGGAAGTCGTACGTGATACCTTTTTCTTTCAAAGGTTTTCAAAAGTTAAGCAACTTTAACCTGTTACTCACACCAGACCCATGTCTGACCCGGAGTTTATCTTCTGTTTTCTTAAACTCTTGGGTACTCAAATTTTTACGAGTAGCCAAGGGATTCAGGTTAGCTTTGACGAATTATGGAGGAGAAATGGAGCAGGGGGCTTCAGCATTTGTATATATATATAGTGATCCGCTATGTGTTCTCTGAGTCATTTTGTTGAGTTGTATTTGAGTTGTATAACTAGACAGGTGTTTATAACTGTCTAGTGTGTGATGTATTATCTGTGTAACTCTGATTGATGTTGTATATTATGTAATACTTATGTTATTAATATAATTTATTTGTTCCGCTGTTGAGATTCTGATGTTGTTTTTTCTTTCTTCTCTTTCTTTTCTCTTTTCCATCCCTTTCTTTCTTCAAGATGATACGACTTTTTATGGAGAAAAAGTCGGGTCGTCACAGTTGGTATCAGAGCGCTAGGTTGAGTGAATACCTAGGCTTTGGAGTGATTTCTTTCTTGAGGGAGCGTATTTGTAATTTTGTTAAATACACACACACACACACACCCACCTATCTGTTGGGTTACCTGTTCAGGTTTTCTAATATAAAGGTAGATAGGTTAGTGGTGTGTGTAACACGACTACTACCAATGGTTGGAGTTTGAATGTTTGAGGTTGGAAGTGTATCTGTCGAGACTGTAGACCTAATACCGTCTCGAGTGAGCTTTGCAGTAGTGTTAGGATTTCATCGATCTATGAAGGAAACCTTTTAAAGGTTCGGAGTCCATCTTTGAAGTTGGATGAGTAGAGTTTGGATCTGTCGGTTAGGCAGAAGCAAGTGATGGGATCGTGGCAACCTTAGGAAGTAGTAGCTGCGTGATGAGATGCAGTGACTATGGATGTTCCGGAAGATGTTTTCTTTGGAACAATTTTAAGGAAGTGTGTCTTCTTTGGTGATGTGGTTGAGTTCAGCAGGATGTTTCTGTTTGGTTTGAGGTCCGAGTTTCTCGAAGAGCTTTGGATTAGGAATTCTTTGGCATCTGTGTCAGCAGTGCAGCTCGAAGTGTTCTGTGTGCGGCAAGGAGGTCTTCTGGCTTAGCATTTTTCTGGAAGAGGAGTTCAGAAGCATCAGAGTGGATTCTTTTCTTCGATAGATTGGCTAGATAAGCATAAGCTGTTCTGGTTGGTAAAGAGAGAACATTTTTTTGGATATTAGGCTGGGTTGATCGCAAAAGTGACTTGCGATAGTTTGAGTGTTCTCTTAAGCTATTGGAGATTTTTCCGGATTTCTTCAGGAAAGTCAAAGGTTTGTCCGCATCTGGAGATTGAGTTTTCTTATCAACTAGGATTCCAGGAATGATTCTGTTTGTCTTTTCTGGATAAGAGAAGTAAGTTTAGTTTTCTGATGTTTGTGGAGTAGAGTTTGTTCTTCAGTTTGGTTGATCATGAGAGGATCATTTTGATGAGTTATGTTTGGTCCAGTTTGTTTCTAGAAGCATCAGCGAAGGTTGAGATGATCAGGAAGGATGTAGGCAGCCTAGGATCGTCCGATGAGTTTTGTGGATAAGAGACGGAGGAATTTTGATTCCGGGGTCGGAAATTTGATTTTGGATAAGATTTCTCGGATCAAAGGAGCTATAAGATTTGGTAAGGCTGGGAAGCTAGCTCCGAGGTATTTTGGATCTTTTCTGTATTCTTGTGAGGATAAGTGTTTGGTGTACAGAATTGAATTGTCAGTTTGGATAACTGGGATTCAGTATGTTTCACGTATCTCTTAGGGAGTACGTGTATGATCCATCTCTAGTTTTGGGAACCAGCAGTTCAGGAGATTTGGTTGTTGAGTCAGACTTGTCAGTGGTCTGATATCTTGTTTAGTTTTGTCGATCTAGATGAGCAAGGGCTCTGTAGCTTAGTAGTATAGATTGTTTGGATTCTGTAGAGCGAGTATCCCGGTATTTATACCTGGGAAACTCTAGGAAATTCTATTTAGAATTTTGTCTAGATAGTTAGATTTGTTTGATTGGATGAATTGGTTGCTATGGTTGTTAGCATATGATTGATGATATATGCTTGTGATTTAAAATTAAATCTTTAATGAGATTATTTAATTACTTTATTTTAAATTTCGGGGGCGAAATTCTTTTAAGGGGGAGGAATGTGATATCCCAGAATTTTTGGCAATATAAATTCAATAATCTACACTAAAAATTTAATTGATTTGATAATTATTGTTAATAAGATTTGAATTGATTTAATAATCTAATTAAATAAATATGTAATTGGTGAAATTTATCTTTTAAAAAGCTAATAAAATGTTTTCTATTTATAATATATATATATATATATATATATATATATATATATATATTGTAAATACAAAAGATTGGTTTGAATTTAATAAATAAAATCTTGTTTTTAAAATCTAATATATATTTTGGTAATTTGGAAATTTTGATTTAAATTTAACATAAAGCTTTTAAAGCTATTAAATAAATAACTATATGGTTTTAAATTGTTAAGGTAAATTGTTTAAAATGATTTTGGCTTAAGTTTAAATTTAAATTAATTAACAAAAGGTTTGTTTTATTTATTTTTAAATATAGCTTGATAATATAAGTAATTTATTAATAAAGAGATAGTTTCTTTTATAAATTATTTTAATTTGATAAATGAGTTATTTTCAAACAATAATATAATGTTATATATATGTGTGTGTGTGTAAATATATATTTTAAGTAGAATATTTTTTCAAATTCAAATGGTGGTTGTTTAAAAATATATATCAATTGATTTTTAAATTGATTTTAAATTGTATTTAAAAATTGAATTAAATTTATATTTGGGTTTCAAAAGAGTTGATATATATATATATATATATATATATATATCTTAATATATATATTGGATTTAAAAGTGTGTCATAAATGATTTTGTATAAATACAGTTTGTTTTATTCTATTTCTTTAAAAAGGATTCTTATTTATATAAATTAAAATAAGTATTTAGTTATTAGGAAATTAGTTAATAAAAGCTTTATTCACATTTATAAATTTATTTTGCATGTAAAATTACATATGTAAGTTAGTAAATCAATCTAAGCACATGTGTTAACAAGTTAATTAAGGAAGATGACAAGCGTCATCAAATTTAGTTTTTTTTCCTTTTATTTTTATTTTTAAACCATTTCAGTTTATATAAGGGTTTGCATTCTTCCTTTCTCTTTTTTCTTTTCTCATTTCATTTCTAAGCAAAGAAAAAAATTCTCAGTTGAAACTTATTACTCTAAAACAAGTCCTCAAATCAAAATAAATCTCTGCATGCAACTGCAATTTTAAATCAAGCACCAAAGTATTTTCCAGTTTTCTGAAGCATGCAAAGCAGTTTCATCTCTGTTTTCAAGTAATTTTCTTTAGCATTCAAGCTACTCAAGTTTAAAACAATGAAGCATTCAAGTCAAAAGTTTTAAAGTTTCTCTATCAAAAGTTTTTCAAAACAATGGTGCTCTGTCTTTTGTTTAAAAGGTGAGTAACAGTTTTTCTAAAATTTAAGTATATGAATTTAGTTGCCTGATTAAAATCTGGAATAAGTATGCTTGTTATATATGCATTTTTCTGTATATATATGGATATATAGATGCTTGTGCATGTTTGTTTTTATAAGAGATCTCTCTTTCTTTAGTTTCCAGGATCAACTTTGTTTCAAAATTCATTTTCTATCGATCAAATCACTAATAGGATTTGGTATTTAAAAAAAAATTGTTTGTTTATTGATGAAGTAAAGTTTAAAATTTATTCAAGTTGAAATAAGTTTGTATTTACTCTGGGAATCAAGAACAACAGAGCAAAATTTGTATAAGTAAAAAACTCAAACTTCTAAATTCATAAATTCAGGGACATCAATTGAATCCTCGAACCAAAACATGAATTTTAAAACTAAAATCAAGATTTTTAGTAATAGGAGTTAGGTGCAGTTCTTGTTTGAACTGGAAATGGGAAATTGGAATTTTCTGGTGATCTACTTGATTTTGGAGGTCGGGTTTCTTCGTGGAGGTGGAGGAATGATCTTAGGATCGGGGAAAATTGTCAGGGTGATGAACTATGCACTATGGAGGAGGTGGCATTTGATTTTTATCTGTAACCCTAGTTTTAACTAGGATTGGTATTTTGATCACCATGGCATTTGGAGTTGATCGAGTTCAACAAGATTTTGGTTGATGATAGCATGGTAGTTGGCGAATGTGTGGCCGAAGTTGGTGTCACTCTGGTGGCCGGAGATGTGGGAACGAGGCTTCTCCAAATGAGGTGGTGTTTCCTGTATCTTGTTCCAGGTTTGGATTTTTTTTAAACTCGAATTTGATTTCAAGTTTGTAACATCGATGTGATGATCGGATTCTGGTGAGAGGATGGTCGCCATCTTGCTCGATGGTGTGGTGTAGACCGGAGATGATCGGAGGCGCCGTGCATGTTCACGATGCACTGTGGATTTCTAGTTAAGTTTTGGTTTGGATAGAATAGTAGTCTCGAGTTTTTCTCGAAGTAATTAGGTTTTTGCTCGAAGCAGTTTGGGTTTGGACTCGAAGTCATTTAGGTGATGGCTCGGGTAATGTTTTGTTACAGGTTCTGAAAGAAAACCTGTTCTGTTTTTAAAAAAAATTCAAAATGATTTTAAAAATGTGAAGCAAAGTTTTAAACTAAGTTTTAAACCTAAGTTTAAATTTGGATTCAAGTTAGTTTGAATTCTAGTTTTGAAATGATTTAAGTTTTTGAAATTTAAATGGTTTTAACAACTTTTAAGTGTTTAAAGTGTATTTCGTTTGAATTTAAAAACTGATGTTTAAATTGTAAAGTGGAAATTTAAAATAAGTTTAAATCTGTTTAAAGTTTAAATCTCAGTTTTAAAAATAAAATAAAGCTTTTAAATTAAAATTGTTTTAACTACTTTAAAATGTTTAAATGGTTTGAATTTTGAAACGAAGTTTTAAAATGTTAGTAAAGTTTTTAAATCTAAGTTAAATCTGGAATCAAGATTTAATCTGTATTCCAGTTTTGAAATTAAAGGAAGTTTTTAAATTTGAATTGTTTTAAAACAACTTTGAATGTTAAAGCGTATTTTAAATTGATTTGAATCTAAAATAAATTTGTTTTAAACTTCTTTATAAGATGAATATTTCTTTATTTGTGAAATAAAAAGGGTTTTAAATTGTTTTTAAACTTTGTTAAAGTTAATTTGTATTCATTTTAAATCTTAAATTTAAAAGAAATTTGAAAGTAAATTGTTTTTAAATGCTTTGTTAATGATAATTTGATCATTAATAAGAAAATGTTTTTATCTTTAAATAAATAAAGATTTAATAATTTGTAATTAAAATGGATAATTTATTAATTTAATTAATTAATGATTTGGATTAATTAAATAAGTAATTAAAGGTTTAAATTAATCAATTAAAGTTTAAGATTAATTAATTAAGGAATAATTAATTTGTAATTAAGGATTATTAATTAGATTTTAATTAATGATTAAAGATTAATTAATCAAGTAATTAGGGATTAATTAAGTTACAGTTAACACTTAATTAATTATATAATTAGAGATTAATTAATTGGTAATTAAAGATTAATTAATTTGTAATTAATAATGGTTAATCTAAGTTAATAACTTAAGAAAAGTAATTAAAGAATTGTTAATAGTTAATGAAGGTCATTAACTTAAGATTATTCAATAACTAATTAATGTGATTAATTTTAATAATTAATTAGATTAATTAATTAATGATAATCATTTATGAAATTGTTTAAGTGTAATTATTTAATGAAATTAATTAAGGAATTAATTACTCATTGTAACTAATTAAGTTTAATGTGATCACTGATTGATTTGTTAATATAATTAATTAATGTAATTAATGAAGTGTAATTACTCAGTGAAGTAATTAATAGTAATAACTAAATGTAATTAATGGAAGATGATTTATGAATGAAAGTAATTTGGATTAAATTACTTTCTATAATTAATCAAGGGATTAATTAAAGATAATTAATTAAGGAGTAATTTATTTATTTGATGAAGTAATTAAGGGTAGTTAATTACTGAATGTGATTAATCAAAAGTGATTAATAAATGTGGTTTAATTTAAGATTAATTACTTAATATAATTAATTGAAATAGAATAATTATTTAAAATGTAATTAGGATCATTAATTTATATAATTAATGATGTAATTAAGGGTTGATTAATTAAGATTAATTAATCAATGATAAGTGATTAAGAGTAATTAATTAATATAATTAATTAAGGATTAATGTAATTAATTACAGTTAATTAATTTATGAAGTAATTAAAGGTTAATTACTGTATTGGGTTAAGTATAATTAATTTGTGAAATTAATTAAAGGTAATTACTTGAATGTAATTAAATGATAATTAATCAAGGATGATTAATATAGGTGAATAATTAGAGGATAATCAATTAATTAATTTGTAATTAATGAATGGTTAAGTAAGCAGGATTTATAAAGTGAATTAATTAATTTAATTCATTTTAAATTGATTAGATATGGAAGTAAATAATTTAATTCATTTTAAAATATTTAGATGATGTGATTAAGTAAATCATTGCTTATATATGGATGGATGATAATTGACTTCCTTGAATAGCTGATATCTCAAATATGAGATACGTAATGCTGTGTGATATGGATGCTTTGGTTGTATTGTGATGATAATATGAATTATCTATTTGTGATGATAATACGAATTATCTATTTGTGATGATAATGTGGATTATCTGTTTATGATAATAATGTTGATTATCTATTGTGATATGTGAATTATCTATCTGTGTGTATATAGATAATAGAATTGAATTGTTTTAAACTGTAAAACAACTTGGACCTAAAAGATGGCATTTTGGATTTCAATGAGACCGGGATCGGGTTTCCATATTTGGATATCCGAAAACCACATCGATCCAAATTAATGATAGGTCAAGAATCTCAAGTGAAGATGAAGATTTAGAGTGCAAGGGTTATTGTCGTTAACTCCAAGGGTGGTTCCAAAATGAGTATAACGAGATAATGCCTTCGGTTTCGTTCGAACCCGGAACGAACTTGTATGGATTGAATGCTTTCAGAACATTGTCAGGTGGACGATGAGCATTCTAAGTGATGTGTTCTGATTAAGGTGATCGTAGCCTCAACCCTCATCAACTGGGAATGGCTAAAACGGAGGAGGTGTAGCAAGGCTAAGTGGGTCATGCCTAAGTGGGACGAGATTTACCCCTGTCTAGATGTCCCTTTTTATTTCGGCTGTATGGTGCGGTTGCTGATCACAACTGCGGGTTGTCTTGTTCGGAACTGTTCAGTAAGGAATGGTTCCGGCCTTGTGTTGCAGGGGATGTAAGGTGGATCCTCGGTATGGTGATCTAGGACCCGTACTGTGACGGGCAGTACCCCAGTATCCCTACCATTGATGGAAACCCATTCTTCCTACCCGCCCTTACGATTTTGATTGTATTACCCACTTTTGTGGCTAGTAGATGGAATTTAATGAATGTAACAATTTCGGCTATTTTCTATTTACTTGAAAACCCTAAACCCTATTATAATATCACTGGATTTCCTATCAAATGTTTTGGTTAGCGTAAGGTAAAAACTTACCCATGTTTATGTGTGGGAAGTCTTACGTGATGCCTTTTTCTTTCAAAGGTTTTCAAAAGTTAAGCAACTTTAACCTGTTACTCACACTAGACCCATGTCTGGCCCAGAGTTTATCTTCTGTTTCCTTAAACTCTTGGGTACTTATATTTTTACGAGTAGCCAAGGGATTCAGGTTAGCTTTGATGAATTGTGGAGGAGCAATGGAGCAGGAGGCTTCAGCGTTATATATATATATATATAGATCCGCTATGTGTTCTCTGAGTCGTTTTGTTGAGTTGTATAACTAGACATGTTTTTATAACTGTCTAGTATGTGATGTATTATTTGTGTAAGTCTGATTGATGTTGTATGTTATGTTATACTTATGTTATTAATATAATTTATTCGTTCCGCTGTTGAGATTCTGATGTTTTTTTTCTTTCTTCTCTTTCTTTTCTCTTTTCTACCCCTTTCTTTCTTCAAGATGATATGACTTTTTGTGGATAAAAAGTCGGGTCATCACAATGGGCCTAAGGTTCGATGGTATTGGGTCGAAATTAGGTCCTTTTTGAGATGGGTTGTTATAGTGAACCTTGTTAAGGTTCAGTGGAGTGTGGATGATAGAGATTGTACTTGGAAAACCGAGGACTATATTTGGGAATTTTATCCTGAGTTGTTGTCTTAATTGGTTGTATTTTGTTATATCATTTATTTACTCACCGATTGTGGTGGAATTACTTTCTTTGTACTTGTTTGTTGAAATATATCATTTGGGTTCCTTTCAATATCTTTTGTTGTGTATGACTAAGTTCAGTAACACAACTTCCTATATGGAGGGGTGGATGTAACATCCCATAATTTAACCAGTTTGAATTTGAATATTAAAATATTTTAGATATTTAAGTAATGGATTTTATAACTCAAATAAGCCTCTTTTTTAGTAAGAATTAATGATGGTAAAGCTGTTTCAAAATTTGGTTTACAAAAGGAAGTAATTCAGAAAATAATTTAAAATGTGACCGAAATATATTTTTTGGATTTTTGACTTTTCATCGTCTAAAAGTTATCAGAACATGTTGTGCACACTAAAGTGTGTATACACACACTTATATAAATAACATATGAAGTGGTTAGAGTTAAAATAAGATTAAATTTTTACCTTAAGTAAATAAGGTAAGGTTGACTTCTATTTTGTAAAAGAGGAAAAAAATGTAAAACCGTAACATCTTATCATGTGAAGTAGTGAACTGGTCGAATGAGGATGGAGTGTGCTAGGGGGTCGTGGGAGGAACAAGGTAAGGGGGAGGTGGTGATGTGGCAACAAAGTGTGGAGTTTATAGTACTTCGAATTATTAAGGGTATTTTAAAATTTTCACCTAATCAATTCATATAAAAGTAATTCTTTATTTTTTTCCATTACTCATTTTTATTTTCAAACACTTATCTTCTTTTGCCAAGCTTTTCATCTTCCATCCATGACTTCCGAAAAGATTTGAAATTAAGAATCATTTCATTTTCCATTTTTCCTTAAGCAAAGTTGCTAAAACTTCTTCCTTTCTTTTCTATCATCACTTATACAAGACCCAAGCCACCATTTTTAACCTATGTCGAGTCCCATAGCCCTTATGGTCAAACCTAACTGAACTCTCCTTGGTCTTGAAATCGAGTTTTTGTAGAAGGAAGCTCCGTCCGTGTGTCGATTGCAAGTTTGGTTGAATTTTGTGTTCGGTTGGGTAAGTAGATCTCACTTTTGAAAAGAAAGTTTTAAATTTTATTATTGTGGTGATAAATATGTTAATTGCTTGAGCTTATATGCATGGAAAGTAATAATGGTTTGGTTTGGTTCCTGCTTGAAGCGGATCACTTACGAGATAATTAGTTAATGACATAAAATTAGTCGAAATGTTTAAGTAATTATTTCAAGTGATGCCCTCTTAATGTGGTATGGATGTTATTTGCATTTGTGTATGTGCACGCGCTTATGTTATGAGATGTTAGGATGAATATTCGACATATGAATGTTTTATGGAAGTGTCCATATAACGACTATTGCTATATCGACACTTGAAAAATATCAACTCTTTTGAAATCTTTTTGTTGATCTCGTGCTTGGGTTTTACAAGACAAAATTTTGGTTAATCATTTAAATAATCTTGTTTAAAATCAATTAAACATCTTTAATGATGATGTATAAAATTAATTAATTATTTTAATAATGGTGTTTAAACTTAATTATTCATATTAAGATGATGCTTAAAATTAATTAACCATTTTGATAATGATGTTTAAGGTTAATTAATCATTCTAATAACGATGTTTAAAATCAATTAATTATTTTAAATAATGATATTTAAAGCTAATTAATCATTTTAATAGTAATGCTTAAAATTAGTTAATCATTTTAATGATGATGTTTAAAATAAATTAACCATTTTGATAAGGATGTTTAAGTTAATTAATCATTTTAAATAATAATGTCTAAGGTTAATTAATCATTGTAATAATAATGGTTAAAGTTAATTAATCATTTTAATAATGATGGTTTAAAGTTAAGTAATCGTTTTAAAAATGATGTTTGAGGACTAATTAATTAATTAATTTTAATAATGGTGTTTAAAGTTAATTAGCATAAGGCTGTTTAAAATCAATATTTGAGATGTGGAAAATCATGCACAAGTTCGATTTTAAAAGTTTAAAAGTTTAATTTAGTTATGGAGAGGATACTGTAAACAATATCGCTTATATGGAAAGGATTTAGTCATACTCTTAGCAATAAATGTTAAGGTATGAAAACATGTTCCTATCTCGAAGGTAAAAAATTTGTCAAGGCAATGCTTAGCGTTAACACCACCTTCACTTTCCCGGCTTCATTTTAACCGAGGGATAGTACAAGTCTGAAATCGATGAGTAGTGGTAAGGGTATGAGATTTAATTTCAATATACGATCATTTTGCTTATTCCTGATCGTAGATTTATTGATTTTCGATTTTGCTTTCTTCTTTATGTAGCGTCAATTTAAGACGATTTGTTGCTTATTCTGAGTATTGATATCTTTCGTCAAAAATGACTAAAACCAAAGTGCAAGCATGAGCCAAGCTATGTGGGGTTGCTCCCATTAAGGTATTCATTTCTACTCTAGGTTGGTTTCTATTATATGCGCACTAAGATATGAAATACCTGGATTCTCGGTAAGGTTGGCAGGGTCTGGCTTGGAGGTTTCCGAGAGATTTCGAAGTATACGACTCTCCCAAGTATATTTTCTAGAGGTATACTTCCGGTAAGGGGATGCACCCTCCTAGTCATTTGTTGGAAAGTTTCCCTTTCCTTGTTTTTGATTCAAACCCTTGAATTTATTTCTTTCTTAATTGCATCGGAAAGTGCCATGCGCATTTTGTGATGTTTAATTATTTACACCCATTACTTGCGGTTAGATGTTGTTCTTGTGAGAGGAAAACCGTTCTGCATTTGGTAGTGTGGTCTCACATATTGTTGTTTATTTCTACCCTTCGTTTAAAGCTTACACATACCAGGCTCATTGTTTGACCCGAGTTTGTTTGTTTTTCCGAAACTCTCGGGTACTCATTTATATTTGTGTAGTCCGAGTAGGAGGCTCCTTATCTATTTATCTTTCAATTTCTGTTGTTATGAAATACATGTAATTTGTATCAACAAGTGTAAAGGCAGGTGGTTATAACTGCCTAGGCTAATAGTAGTCGTACTTTTATGTAACTCTGTTAATTCCATGTTAACGAGTAACCTTATGTACTATCTTATTGTTATATTGTATTTAACCTATCCACTGTGAGATTTTCTACTCTGTTTTTATTTTTCCTCACGATAACTCGTCTATTGAATGCTTAGGCGACAACACACGAATACTGAGGATGTATTAAGTGTCTTTCCCAAGGGTCAGAAAGATGGTTGTTACAAATTATGCTCTAATGTTATTTTATTAAGCCCCTAATTCTGTGTTTCATTATTTAACAAGTAAATAAAAATAAAATATTATTTATATTCTTTACTTTTAATATCAAGACTAGTAGAATTCTTTCAATCAATATAAATCAATCATGTTACTACTCTACTCTATAAAGAAAAATTAATATTATCATTTATATAAACTATGTGTGTTAAAAGTTCATATTTTCATAAAAATTATTATAAAAATCTTTAAAATGTCAACTTTGGATTGTTAGTTACTCCGGGATAGTTCCAAAATGGAATCAAAAATCTGAGACGTCAATCCGAGATGTACCCTCGAGATATACTCATCTCACTCGATATCTCGTCTGATACGATAAATTTTATATAAAATTATCGAGAAGATGAAATCCGTGATTTAAAACCTTGGGTACATCTCAATGAAAAATGTCCTCCCTTCAAATAAAAGATCATAATCCTAAAACAGCTGTCATCATCACTATTGGGGTATCTCGTGTTGTATATAGGTAATGGGTGCTTATTGGAAAAGAATAGTCCCACATTGTGAAAAATAATGAAGGTGAAGTGGTATATATATGAGTTTGGTCGCATGTAACAACAAGGGATTACTTTTTATTAAAAGATGTTGATCATACTCCATGTTGCCCCCATAAAGAGATGTGTGGATGGATCTGAAACTTTAACATAGTATTGGAGTCGATGGTTACGCCTAGAACAATTGACAATGCGCAAGAGATCTGTAAATCATGATGGTTAGCAGTATAGACTTAAGTAGTCAAACTTAAGGTTGACCTAGACCATGGTACGTTGCGCCTGGTAGAATGGCACTTGAACAAGTTCTCAATATGGTATAGGCATCAATATTGGCGTAATAGAAGATGCATGATTGGATGCGAGCCATGATGAATATTTTTTAGGTTGTCTCGCATTGTACGTGGGTAATGGAAGCATATTAGAAATAATAGTCTCAGATCGTGAAAAATAATGAAGATTGAGTGGTGTATATATGAGTTTTGTCGCATGTAATAATAAGGATTCCATTTGTTAGAAAATGTTGACCAAACTCTATGTTGCCCACACGGAGGAATGTGCAGACATGATTTCAACATCCTTGTCACCCTCATGTTGTCAATGCCACATCACCCACACGTCGCCTTTGCCAGCCTCCACCAATTGCAATCATCGCTCATTTTAAGCTTGTTGCTCTCCTGGTTGGTCAATGTGAGTTAAATGATTCTTGGACTTATGGTTTATTGTTATAAAAAGTATGTCCTTGTGTTTTTCTTTGCAACCATTAATTCTTGGAATTTGGTCATTTAGTTTGTGGTTGTCAAATATCACATTTAGTTTTTAACAACTCGACTTCATTTTCTTATTATAAGCATATTACATTTACTAATTTAATATTTGAAACATGATAATTTATGTTGTGTTGCACTAGTTCAACTACCAAGTCTCGTTCTTGGACATGCCAAACACTTCATTTAAAGAGTTTCTTTTATCTAACGTAAGAGTCCTTGTGTCGAACCTGAGAGTTATGCCAGCATTCTATAATGAAACATCTAAACTTATTTTGGAGAATTATCAAGGATGTCGTTCTTATGTCCAATGTAAGAATCATCATTAATAACTAATTAATTAGTAATATTATCAATAATTAATTAGTAAGTCTAGTTCTAATTAATCGGTACTTAATTCTTAATAACTATACAATTAATAGCTAATTAATTAATTATTTACATCATACTATCTATTATATTATAATATATAAAAATTTATTTTAGATCCTTATGTCCTTACATTTTCATTTCATTCAAAAGTCTCATACATTGTCATGTATATGGACATTTATACCTATTAACTACCGGCTATTACAGATTATGAAAATATCTTTCATCTTCGTATCTAATTTTCTTTATAGACTCCCAAATTTAGATGTGGAATTTTTTTAAATTCCTACCATGCTTTCTTCTTACATTTGAACCTAAATTAAATTCATTCATCCCCAGTTTTCTAATCCAACCCCACCTTATTTATGAAAACATCGAGTTTTTATATATTACTGACCCTACTTTATTTTAGGAAAATTTGGATGAAAGAAACTTACTTGGCAGATTGTAAAATGGTCAGTTCTTTTTTCAACTATCACCATTTGACAAGCAATCAGCAATTGCTACTGACAAGCATGGTTAAAAAAATTATGGGGAAAATAGAAATTAAAACTTTTAGCATGTCCATAGAAATTAAAAATTATGTCCTCTAACATTCTCCAAACATTTTAGAATGCTAAAATAACTTTTACTTTTGACATAAGAACTGTTAGAACGGTCATTTGAAAGACCAAACGTCTAAATAGAGCTTTTGACATGTCCAGGAGTGTAACTTATAACCAAAAATCAGAGTTTTGGGTAGAAAAAGCAGAATGACTAATAATCTAGTTGTTGGAAAATCTCGACAGTTCCATTCCAATAAAGAGAATCACAAGAAAATCAAAGGAAAAAAAATCACAGACAAAGAAAGAAAGGAACAAACACGCCGATAAAACGAGGTCGGTTATGCCTACGTCCTCGAACCCAACAACCTTTATTATTTCTTCACTTCAAGAGGGAGTACAACTGCAATAAATTTCACTCACCCTAATCTAGATACAGAAATATGGATCTTATTAAATATATTTTATGAAGAACTCATTTATCGAAAAAGATGAACTAATGTCTTCATATATATAGGTGCGAGGATGAAGACTGCCTTGGAGATAAAATTGAAATCTTTTCGGATTTACTCGATTTACCATTATGCTTAATTTGTGTTGAAATTAAATCAATTAATTGATTTTATTTCAACATAAATTAGGCATAATGGTACTTGTTTCCACATTTATACCATGCTTGATTGATTCTCCATACATATTATTCTTCTTTATTGATACAACAAAAATCAATTATTGATTTAAATCGGTTGATTGATCGTCTTTCTATTCTACCCTCCACGTATATCTATATTTGATTGATTTTGTAAATTAATTAGTATATCTTTTTAAATTAATTGATTACATTTCCTAGCTATTTGCATTTAAAACTATGTTGTATAAATGTTCATTTACTTATGAAATTTCTCTTTAATGAATAAAGTTATAAGTTATGACCAGCTAAAATACCAATATATATTTTCAAATAAAACTTAACTAGTTTTGTAAAAATTAAACAAGTTTATAAAAATTAACTAAGTATTATAAAAATATAAAATATAACTAAATCTATAATAATAATAATAAATTAACTAAGTTAACTAAATTTTATGAGAATTAACTAAGATTTATAAAAATTAAATAACTTTATAAAAAGAACTAAGTCTTATAAAAATTTAACTAAGTTAACAAAGTTTTAAAAAAATTGACAAGTTTATAGAAATAATAACAATAACGATTAACAAAGTCTATAATAGTTGTAATAATAGATTATAAAATATTAACAAGTTAACTAAGTTTGATAAAAATTAACTAAATTTGTAGTAGTATTAATAACAATAAATTATAAAATATTAACCAATTCAACTAAGTTTTATAAAAACTAAAGTTATAATAATAATAATAATAATTTAACCAAGTTAACCAAGTTTTATAAAAAAAATTAACTAAGTTTTATAAAAATTAACTAAGTTTATAGTAGTAGTAATGATGATGATCATAATAATAATAATTAACTAAGTTTTACAAAAATTAACAAGTATAATAATCATAATAATGATTAACTAAGTTTATAATGATAATAGTAAATTATAAAATATTAATAAATTATCTAAGTTTTATAAAAATTAACTAAATTTATAATAATGATAATAATAAATTATAAAATATTAACTTAGTTAAATAATTTTTATAAAAATTAACTAATTTATAATATTAATAATAATAAAAACTTAACTAAGTCAGCTAAGTTTTATAAATAATAATAATAATAATACTAAATTAACTAAGTTTTATAAAAATTAACTAAGATTATAGCAGTATTAATAATAACTTAACTAAGTTTTATAAAGATTAACTAAGTTTATAGTAGTGTTAGTAATAGTAATAATAATAAAAATACATTTCATATTGGTGCCCAATAGTAATAATAATACTATAAAATTAACTAAGTTTACAGTAGTAGTAATTACGATAATGAACTAAGTTTTATAAAAATTAACAAATTTATAATAATGATGATGATTAACTAAGTTTTTAATAATAATAATTATAAATTATAAAATATCAACAAGTTAACTAAGTTCTATAAAAATTAACCAAATTTATGATAATATTATTATAACCATGTTAAATAAGTTTTATAAAAATTAACTAAATTTACAATGATAATAATAATTTAACTAAGTCAACTAAGTTTTATAAATAATAATAGTAAAAATTAACTAAGTTTGGCAAAAATTAACTAAGTTTATAGTAGTAATAATAATAAATCAACCAACTTTTATTAAAATTAACTAAGTTTATAGTTGTAGTAATTATTATTATAATAATAATAAATTATAAAATATATTTCATATTGATGCCCAATAGTTTTGGGAACTAAATTTTGCTTTCACTGCTCGGACATGGTCTTCTACCGAAAAGGTTGTGCAATAAAATTTACTAGTAGTCCATTTTCAGTGTAGATGAATATGTTCTCATTTGGAGCCCCTAGTTAATAGTTGTACTGCCATCCATGTATTATCCAATGTTACGATGATTGAATTAGTATGATGTTCATTAATTTGTACATAATGTTTCATGCTTACATGCCATTTCTAACCATAATTACATAAGGATACCTAAGTCGTCGTCAACCAAATATAGCTAGTTACATACTTGAATTGATATCGCATATAGAAAAATTTCATTTTGAACTTATATTTTAGTCGTTAGTTGATGAATTTTTTTATCATAGGTAACTAAAGATTTATGGAGCAACAAATTGGCAAGATGTTGCACATTCGAAGTGTTCAAAGTCCTTTAGGCATAGTAAGCATATAGTATTTTTTGGCTTTATGTATTTTGTCATGGAGTGCTATTTGTGTAATTTGACTTATAGATGATATTGTGCAAACTTGATTTATAGATATTGTTCAAACCTAGATATGTTTATTATATATAATACGTTGAACTATTTAAATGCGTTTATATGATTATTGTTTGAGTTTTATTTGAATATGTTTTATGCATTGGAAAATTAAAGCATATCATAAAGATATTTCTATAATATTACAGCATAATTAACGTGTTCTAGAAAATCAATAAAATAATATACAGCTTTTTACAGCGTTTCATATATGCTGTGAAAAGACCTTTAGCAGCGTTTAAAACCCTACGAAACACTTTCATAACATTTTGAAAAACGTTGTCTAGAAACAAGTTATAATATATTTGAATCGTCCAAAATTTAGCACTTCACCTCGATTCAAATATATCTATCAATCAACAAAACCGGTTGTTGGGTCAGTGCCCCATGACATTCGATAGCTTGTACCACACTAATCAAGTTTGAGCGATGCTCAAACTTGTCCTTTGGAACCGATTTTGTTAACACATCAGTTGGATTGTTCTTTTTGTGCATCTTCAATAGTTTTATCTTATTTATCTTTTCTTCAAGCTTGAGAAGAAACTCCTATCATCAATATGCTTTATCCATGAGTTGTAATCTTGATTCTCAACAAGATGAGTGATGCTCGGGTTATCAGAAAACAACTCCACCATCTTCTGCATCATTGATAAATCCTTCAAAAGCTGTAACAAATACAATCCTTCCATAGTTTCTTCCGTAACAGAAATAAGCAATGCTTATGTAGTTGATAAAGCTACAATGGATTGTAGCTTGGATCTCCAAAAAATGGGCATGAGCAAAGTGTATAAACATAGCCCGAAATTGATTTTCTACCATCTCTATCCACAACCCTATCGGAATCACAATAACCCTTTAGAGTTATATCGCTATTGAATCTTTCAAACAACAAGCCAATATCAGGTGTGCCCCTCAAGTGTTTTAGAATCCACTTACTACTTGCCAATGAGTCTTGCCCGGGTTAGATATGTAACTGCTAACAATACCTATTACATGAGCTAAATCAGACCTCGTGCGTACCATAGCATACATAACGCTTCCAATTCCACTAAAGTCGGGAATATTAGCCATATCCCTTTTGTCTTCATCCAACGTGGGGTATAAATATCTGGATAGTTGAAATTGAGAGCCTAAAGGAGTAGTCACCGGTTTAGCTTTCTCCTTACTAAATTGAAATAGGACTTTCTCGATATACTGAGTATGAGTAAGCCTCAAAACTCTTTGCTTTCTATCCCTTTAAATCTTCATCCGAAAAATTCTTTGTGCTTTTCCCAAATCTTTCCTATCAAACTCCTTGCTGAGCTCCATCTTCAACTCTAAAATTCTTGTCACGCTCTTAGAAGCTATTAGCATATCATTAACATACAACAATAAATAGATGATATCTTCATTAATCTTCTTAAAATAGATGCATTGTCCTTAAAAAATTTAGAGTAACCATGTGAGATCATACACTTACCGAATTTCTTATACCACTATCTATGAGACTGTATTAAACCATAAAGCGATTTATTAAGTTTGCAAACATGACTGGGCCTACTACTGCCAATGAACCTCTCTGATGTTGTAGGTAAATGTCCTCCTTAAGGCCACCATGCAAGAAAGATGTCTTGACATCTAATTGCTCCAACTCGATGTTGACGTCCGCAACCAATGCCAAAAGAATGTGAATGGAAGTATGTTCGATAACCAAAGCAAAAATATCATGGAACTTCACACCTTTCCTCCGGACATAACCCTTCGCTACTAACCTGGCCTTATACTTCAAGTCATCATTGCCGTCGTCTTTCACCCTATAGATCCACTTACACCCAATTACTCTCAAGCCTAAAGGAAATGGCACTAAATCCTTAATGTGTTTTTTGTGCAAAGACTCAATTTCCTCCTCCATAACTACAGACCAACTGGAACTATTAACTAAACTGATGGCGTCTTTATAGTCTTTGGGCTCATCATGAACTATGCTTAATGCATAGGCTACCATGTCATTAAATTTAATGTCTTCAATGCTCATTCCCATAAAATCATCAAGCCATCCACGTTTTTTTCTTCTCTTTGGTTGATCAAATTTGAATTTGAGCTCCAACTTGACATTGATCCTCTGTCCTCTCCTCATAACCATGGTATCGTCAAAAATATAGTTGTACTTGTATGGAAGTTTGATTATCTATTTAGTGTCTGGTACTCTAAATATTTCCTCTCGACGTCATCATTAACCGATGGAGAAGGCTCCATATTCAACATAGCCTTCTCTTATAAAGTAACATGTCGGCTAGTAACAATCTTCTAGGTAGCGGGACACAACAACTTATAACCCTTAACTCCTCCTATATAGCCGAGAAAAATACACTTATGCGATCTTGAACCAACTTCCCTTTGCTCTTATGCATATAAGCTGGACAACCAAACACTTTGAGAGATGAATATGAAATGACTCTCCTTTCCATACTTCTTCTAGAATCTTCATAGTTGTGGCGGTAGAAGATGTATGGTTGATGAGGAAAACTGCCACAAATAATATTCCTACCCAAAATCTCTTCCTCAATCCAATATTCAAACATAAGTTCTTTCTAACAATGTATGATTCATCCTTTCTACAATCCCATTTGATCGAGGGTCATTTGGTATTGTATAGTGCCTTTTGTTTCCCTTGGACTCACAAAATTTGATGAATTTGTGAAAAGTGAAGTTACCAACATTATCTGAATTAAGAACTTTTACTTTCGTTTCAGACTGCTTATCAACAAGAGATTTACAATTATGAAACTTATCAAAAGTTTCATCCTTGGACTTCATAAAGTGAACCTATACTTTTCTAGAAAAATCATCAAAAAATGAAAAAAATACCCGAGTCCTCCAATAGATAGGCATGATGTGGGGCCCTAAACATCATTATGAACATACTCTAAACATCTTTGAACTTGTGCTCTATAATGTTGAAAGAAACTTTCGTCTTCTTTTTAAGTACGCATCCCTTACAAAAGCCAATTTTTGAATGATGAATACCATCAATCAATACTCGATTTCTCAATTCCTCCAAACTATGCTATCCAATGTGTCCCATACAAAAATGCCGCAATCTAGTAGAATCGAAATCAGCAAGAATCAACAACTGAAGAAGACTTTGGAACAATAGTGGTACCCATTAGAAAATATAGATTTCTATATTCTATCCCTTTCATCACTATCAATGAGCCATTTGCAATTCAATGAATCTTTTTAATTACACACTTCAATCCAAGATTACACAATTTCCCAATAGAGATCAAACTACGCCTCAAATCAAGCATATACCTGACATCACATAAAGTACAAACAATACCATCAAACATCTCGACCTTCGCCATTCCAATAACAATTATGCAGCAAGTAGCAATATCGCCTATGAGAACCTATCCTCCATCAAACTGGCCATACATGGAAAAAGAGTGCCTATCACGTGTCATATGATAGGATACACTAGAGTTAATAATCCAAATAGCACTCTTCATAAAAGAGGCGGAAGATGTAAAAACACCAAGATCACTCTCTAAATCCGATGTCTCCGCAGTTGAAGCTGAAACCTTTTGAGCAACGACTTTGTTTTTATTCTCCAACTTGGGGAAAATTGTAGTATAATGTCCAGGCCTTCTACAATAATCAAAAACTCCCTTCGAAGCTCCCTTGACTGAGATTTGACTTGTCTCTATCTCCGCCATATTTGGGTCTACTCTTACTTCTTTCTCTCTACATAATAAGGCCTTTGTAAAAATTTAATGCTCATGTTTGCTAATTTTTCCCTCAACATCTCGTTATGAAAATTTGTCTTCACATTCTCCAAGTAAATAAAAGAGCACCTATAGATCATAGAGTTAACAAACGTGTTATACTCTGCATGCAAAGAACGCAAAAGAATGACAGCTTGTATGTAAAAGAATGATAGCTTGCAGTTCATCCTCAATTTTTACTCCAACTATTCAAAGATTCATAATAAGTGTACATAGGATATCCATGTGAGCTAATACATTAGTTTCAAGCTTTACCTTTATTGAATAAAGTTGTTGTAGGATAATGCGGCTGGTGGGACACTTGTATAGAACTTTCTCTAAATAGCACCGCATGATTCTTTAGCAGTTTCACATGAAAAAACTCTCTAAGGACTTCGTTAGAAAGGTTAAGTTGGATGTTGGTAAAAGAATTCTCCTCCAATTCGTCAATCTCTTTAGACATCAATTTCTTCATTTTCCCTGGATCTGAAAACAACCTTAAAAGTCATCTCCTTCTTCAACACTATTTCCATCTTCATCTTCATGTGCCAAAATCTTCCTTTCCATCAAATCTAATGACTCTACAATTTGTAGAGCTTCTACCAATGGCACACTTTGTACAATTAGACAAATTGAAGTAATCTTTGAACAGAACAACAAGCCCTAATACTAATCTATAACGCAAAATCAAAGATTTAGGTAGCGAAAGTAGGGTACCCAATATCTAATCTGTGGACAACTCAACAATTCCAATCTAACAAAGGGAATAAAATAAATCAAAGGACACAAATTACAAACAAAGAAAGAAAGGAAAGAACATACCGATATAATGAGATTCAGCTATGCCTATCTCCTTGGAACAAACTACCTTTATTATTTCTTCACTTTAAGTGGGGTACAACAATATGAGAAGAATATAAATCACTCGATAATTTTTTTAGCAAAGCTAGTCGACTTTTGAGTAGGTAGATGTGTAGTTAAAGTGCGTAGCATTTCCATAGGGGTAGAGGTGCAAAAAGTCATATCGAGGATAAAGCGGGGATATAGCAAAAAATAATGGACATGTAAAAAATTTCATTAGATATAAATCAAATATTTAAAGTTAATTTATTCCCATTCTCACATCATTTTTTGTATGGAAAAGAAATGATTTTTAATCTTATATAAAAAAACGAAGAATATCATGATTTATTGTCTTAATATGATGACTAAAATATATTTCTAACTTATTTGAATACTTATGCCTTAAAATTAGGTCTTTATTATAACTTTGTTGATATGGTTTAAAAGAGGACTAATCAACCCAACCTTTTTATATTGATGTTGATAAAGCAGGTGCTAAAAAACCTTTATTTAGCAGATGAGCAAAAAATAGTGGGGCTAAAAGAATATCTACTATTTAATAGCTCTATATTGAAAAAGCACAGTGGCCAAAGAGCACTATGTGCTATAGCGAGGATTTCGTGGGGCTTTAGTAGGCTTTAAGTACACAACCGGGTAGTCCACTTATATCAATAACCATTAAGAACATGTGTTCAGCACAAACGCTAAAACGACTAAAAAAAGAAAAAATAGGAGACATGTAGAAGTGCCTATCCTACTAGCAGACAAGGGACAACTAGTCCATCTCTTCATTACTGTTATCGTCGGTAGAAACAAGCCCCATGACATGCATAAACCTAGAAAACAATGATGCCAGGTTAGGCATATAGTACATACAAAAGAGTACATATTTCATATCCCAAGTTTCATCCTCTAACACAATCTTATTACATTCCCATTCTTCATCATCATTAGAAAAGATCAATTCTTCCCCTTCAACATGATAAATCAAGAAAAGAACTTCAGCTTCACCTTTGACATACGTATGGAAGCTATCAGTCGACGGTCTGAATCTCGTTCCAGAAGGTTCGCGAACCCAAAAATGCTCGGTATGTTGCCGACAAATAGCACACTTAACATGAGGGGCTAAAATCGTAACTTCCTCCTCACAAGGCACAGAGAGAACGACCGAATGCTAAAAAACCTGAACTTCAACAAGAGGGCTAGTTATATATATATTCGGTTTCCAACTACACCAAACCTCCACTCGGCATCATGATCCCCTGCAATTCTGACCTTCAGTTTTGAAGGCAATGGCTTATCGGGAGTGATTTCAACCAAAGCCTTGGCATACGCTAAACTTTTCCTGGTCATAGTGTTATCATCAAAACATTTAACCTCATGAATAAGGCTAGCTAACTAGTCAAGCCCAATCATGGGTTGTAAAATATATGGAATATGGGAGAAGTGCGCCCATATAGGAACGGTTAACATTTGTTCTTAACTTTTTCCACTGTAGGACTCCAAGTAGTAGTAATGAAAGGCTTCACCTCAGTTAGGATCGGATCAGCCTCAAGAACACGAAGTCTTTCGTCAATCCTTGAGAATTTGAAATCGAACATGGAATTATCAAAATGCACATGAAGGCCACCTTTGAGTTTCTAGGCTTGACGACAATGGTCTTTAAACAGATGATAGGCCGGATTAGAATCTAGGAAGAAATCAACCAAACAGTCAGACCAATAGTAGACCCCACTTGCAATACTTCGACAGGAGGAACCATCACTCTATTAATCTCAACAATATCAAAGGAATGAGGGGTATATACCCTATCATTTCTCTGCAAAGAAGAAAGTAAGGAAGTCCGCTTGGCAGGCTCAATTGGGGCAGGAGACCCAAAAGCAGTCTGGACAGATATGGAGGACGAATGCGGCACATTTGTTTTCAACAGTATGCACAAAAGCAAGATTATTGGTGTTGGCATTACCACAAACATCACCCAGGCCTAAAACTTTATTACTACTAACTCCATTTTTGTTACCAGCACTACATACCACTTCGCCATACTTAGCACCAAGGACAGGTAGTTTGATTTACGACCATTAGCCAGCATGACAATAACAGCTGCCATAAGTAACGGGGAAAGAAGGGAAGTGTTAAAAATAATAGAATATTTAGAAGTACCATAAATTGGAGCTATCATGGTATCCGAACAAGAAATCGAGCTATCCAAAACAATGAACGGGTTGGCGGTAACCAACTGAGCAATAGACGAAACTGGAAATATACGATGAGATAAAGGGGAACCCAAGGGCGGGAAATCAATCACAGTTGCATTGAACCAAGGAGGATGACTAAAGGAGGCTTGTATGGATGAGGCATTGTAATTGTGACAGGATCTGGTTAAGGTAGGCTCCTAAGAAATGACGACTTAAGATTATCACGATAGAAGTGAGACATGGAAGGACGCAAATGCAGAAACGATGAAGATGCAGGAAAGAAAGGGGAAGGAGAAGAATGGAGGTTAAGAAGCTTCAAAGGATAAAGGATTTGACGCCATTGATGAAATGTAGATATGTTTTTTATTCACCCTAAAATAGATACAGAAATAGGGATTTCACTGAAGATATTTTATAAAGAACTCTCTCATCAAAATTGATGAAATAATATCTTCATATATATAGATGTGAGGATGAAGACTATCTTGGAGATAAGGTTGAAATCTTTTTGGACTTACTTGAATTGAATTCAACACAAATTAAGCAAAATGGTACTTTTTTCCACATTTATTCCCTACTTGCTTGATCTCCATATATATTATTCTTCTTTGTTGATACCATTAATGTAACGGTCCGCCTTTTTGACCCCTGAATGTCGACACTAATACATCCGCTGTATTCATGCTTCGAACATCCAAATGCCTGAAAGACAGAACATCAAGGTAAATGAAAAAAAATAGAATAGGAAAGTAGAGCACGATATCAAAATCTCACATGCAAAATGATAATATATAATATCTCAAAATATCTTTTTCAAAAAGAAAAAATTTGATATACATACATCAGTCAGAGTAAACTAACATATCATCAGCCTAGATAGTTATAACAGTCTATGCTCAGAAATGCTGGTAGATACAAAATAAGTAATGTAGCGGAAATAATGTATGGTAGGAAATCATCCAGCTCCTCTAAAAAAGCTCCAATGAACAGCTAAATCTAGAAATATACTCGAGCTGACCTAAGCATTATAAGAAAATAATACCGGATCAGTCTAGCAAACCAATGTGAGAAACTCGAATCATATGGATTATTATGTTTGTAAAACCCTCCAAAAATAAAGGTATATCATAAGGCCATGTCACAAAAAAGGATGGGTTTTTATTTTATGATAAACAAACCATTTCTATTAGAAAATCCAGTGATACTATAATAATGTCTAGGGGTGAAATATAGATAATCAAGTAGCTGTGATACAAGTAAGCATACATCATAACAGCTACACAATCACAACCGCTAAAGCACGTTCGCAAATAGTGTAGGATTCCACGGAGGTGCCCTCAGTACATCGAGCACGGTCCTTCTGCACAAGGATCAAAGATATCCTTCTGAGCATCGTATATCTCTAGATAAAATATACTATAGGAAAAACATAGTTGGTCCACTCTCGAACATGTGCCATCAGGTCACATCAATCTCGCATGCATATCCGTAAGTAACACTAGAATGGAGTGCCTACACCCTTTGAGTTCGCTAAACCCCACAGGCTATGTATCATATCTCTAGTTTCTATCATTATTGATGGTGATGTCACGTTTGACATCCTAGCACACGAGATGCAACTTGAACAAATCTTCTACACGAGCTCCAACTCGAACAGATTTTAGAACCACAAATGGATCCTCATACCTTAATAGGTCTCGGAATCACACATGGATTCCCATATCTTTAATAGATCACAAATAATTACATGTGTTCAAGCATCTCGAATAGATCTCGAATCTTCACATAGATTCCAGCATCCCGAACTAATCAAGACCTTTTCCAAAGCATAGAATACGTATATGGTTTTGAAGTGGTTATGGTTTCAAGTCATCTCATATAAGTACACTCTCTCGCCTACCGGGTGCTCTGAAATCTAATCGATCGATTCTCGGTAAACTCGACTCCGGTACTATGGGAAATAAATAGAAAATACACAAGATCAAAGATCACCTCCTAATCATTTAAGGGGATGATTTCCTTGTCATTTGTCCTAGAAGAGAAAAACGCTCTTATACGTACAATATAGCATCATCATAGATAACTGTACCATATAATTTTCGTATTTCTTTTAGATATTTCCAGAGCTATATTTGGTCAATTTCAACAATAATGAGAATGATCATATAAGGGAAACTAAGTCCCATATACTATCCATAAGCAAGTAACACACAAAGCACGATCGAAACACACAATCACGATCAAGTTATATAAACGACTCCTAATCCCCTTTTTAATTAATCTTCCTTTATTATTAAAGCCTCATTTATTAGTGAAACTCTTTTTTACTTAATAAACTTCCTAATTAACAAAACTTCGCTTATTGATTAAACTTCACTGTTTAATTAAAACTTCCATGTTCATTTCTACACATTCCAAAACTTCTCAAAAGTATTCATACACTTGTCTCAGCCATGTAAGTATATTCATAAATCAATTTCAAGGGGTTTAAGACAATTGTTACTCAAATATTGCCACTACAAACCCAAAACCATTTCACTTACGATTATTTTTAAAACATTCTTTTGAAAGATCTATTTACATTCATAAGTATAATCAAAATGGGTTAAAGACAAATGTTATTAACACATTGTTTTAATAAACCCAAAATTAATTCATACTTGTTATTCTCTTTAAATTCCATTATTTATGATCTAAGTATTTTCCAAAATCATTTAAAAATATTTTACTACTTTAAAATATAATTCAAGGGTTTAAAAACAAATGGTACTAAAACACTGTTTACAACAAACCCAAAACACTTCACATAATCGTCATCTTTAAAACTCCTTTTTAAAGATCTAGTTACTTTTCAAAAGTATAGTTAAATGGGTTAAAAATAATGTTTCCCAAACATATTACTATAAACCCAAAATCACTTTTGTACCTACCATTAACTTTGAAAATTCATTTAAAGCTCCAAGTACATCTTCACTTATTAAACAAGGTAATATACCTTTTTAATCAATTGTGAACATAAGTGTTATAATCTAAAAACTCCTTTATACTCTTTTACAAATACTAATCTCCCTTTCAAAACTTCTAAATATACTAAAAAACCTTTAAAATATACTAATTTATTTGTAAAACTAAAATATTTAATAAAATACTATAAACATTTTGAAGGATATTATAATATAAAAGCCTTTTTATTCTTAAATGAAATCTTTAACGAATTTTCTAAAACTATATAAACTAAAAATATAGTTTTAAAATAATGGAATTAGTGGTAAGGCCCTATAAGTTAGGCCCATTTATTTCAAGGATACGGTTTTGAATGAATTATTTTGCTGGACAAAAACATACGTCGATCATTTTTTCAAATTAAGTCGTCTCAACTGCAAAAGGCGATTTTCCTAATCTCTAGATCTATGACTTTCTCCTACTCTACAAATCGGCAAAAGACAATTTCTCCCGATCTCCAAATCTGCAAAAGGAGATTTTTCTCCGAATCTACTAATCCGTAAATGTAAATTTCTCCTAATTCGATATTAGTTTAAATTGAACTTTGGTCTGTATTATGAATGAAATCATGTTTGATACGTTTATGTTTTTACATGTTGCGAGAAAGAAAGGAAAATTGGATTCTTTAGTTCTTCAGCTGTGCTGCTAGCGTTTTGTATTTCTTTAGTTTATTTCCTTATCTGCTTTCACTAGGTTCAAAGATTTTGTATTCTCAGCTTTAATTTACTATGATTCTTATTTATTACATCTTTATTAGTTGTTCTAGTATGAAATTTTTATGAAAGTAAATAGGCTAATGGGATTATTGGTTATGAATCATTGTTAACCATTTTTTGTCGATCGTCTAATTTAATCAGGTGATCTTTGTACATTGATCAGGCGACTTGTGAATTTCTTAAATTGATCGCGCGATCTTTCTAATTTGATAATGGGCTCTGAAAAATAATGTTCAAGTGATCGGTTAGTGGAATGTTGTGATGAAGGATATTTTTTGTTTTTTTAAGTATCTGTTTTGTTTGGTTGTGATAATAATTCCTCAACTTGTTATCTTTATAGTCCACTCTTCTCTCTTCCTTATCAAATTGTTTGATAAATGAATTTGTATTTTTGTTAAAAGCGGTATACAAATAAGGTTGATTATTTTGTTTGATTATTAGTTGTTTCTTTGTTGTTTAGTTTTGACATTTCTTGTTGATAGTGCTTCTTCTTTAGTTATTGGTGAATGTGTTAAATGGATGACTGTAATTTTGAGTTCTGGAAAAGATAAATGGTTTTATCTTTTTACGAAAAGTGGGCTAAAAATGAGTTTGTGATGTAATTAGTTGTTAATTAAGATTAGATGTTTTCAAACATTTTCATACATATATTTATTTGTTTACATCTTTAATTGCAGGTGTTATTCATCTATTATGGTTGTATTTGATTTCAATAAGAATTCTTTTAGTGCTCGTTTTGGATTGAATGCTTCTATTTCTTGTGTTAGGAATAAGATTTGTGAGGAGTGGAACAATTTAACTCCATTATGCTTCATTATTTTTTATATTCAAGAATCAAAAACCACCTTTGTTGAAACAAATAGTGATCTTCAAGCTGTATTATGCTTATCTTGGTTTAAAAAGGAAGAATATTTGGTTTTTTATAAGGTTAAAGAATAATTGCATGGATGCTATTGTTGGTGAAAGTAGAAAATCTTGTTCAGTTGTTGTTGGAGAATCAAGTAATAATATGTTAGAGTATGCCGATGATTTACAGTCTAGTTTTACACAAGAAAGGGATTTACATGAGCTGATGAAAAAAATTCAAATTTTGAATTTTTTACTGGGATAGGTCAACAATTTGATTCTGCTCTTGGATTTCATCGAACAGTTAGTGCTTATTGTTTGAAGAATGGGTTTAAAGTACAGTATATTAAGAAGTGTAAGGAACGATTGACAGTTCGATGTGTTGTAGATGGTTGTCCTTTTAGGATTTATGCTTGTTGTAAATTGAAGCAATTGGACCAATTTTTTGTTAAAAATATTCATTTAAGCCATTCTTGTGGTGGTGGATTTCGATCGATTAGTAGTGATCTTGTGAGAAGTTTAACTGTTAACCAAATTCGTGATGAGCCAAGAAGAAAAAAAAGATATTATGAAAAGTTTTAGAAGAGATTATGATGTGGATTTGAGCTATTATTTTGCTTATAAGGGTAAGAAAATGGCAATGAATGATATTTATGGTGATGAAAAGAAATATTATAATGATTTGGTTTGGTATTTGATGGCAATGGAAAGAAATAATCCAGACAGTTACTCAAGTACGGAAGTGGATCTGGATACTAATCAATTTGAGAGAGTTTTTGTTTGTTATGAGGCATATATCTTTGGATTTTGTTATTGTCTTCCTATGGTGTTTTTATATGTAACATTTTTGAAAGGTCGAAGTGGTATTCTAAGGGCAGCTACTGCAAAAAATGGGAATCAAGGTACGTTTGTTGTTCTTTTTTGTTTTGTTTATTGTATATGGGTTATACTTGTAGTGTTTTCATGCTTTCTTTGTTATAAATTTAGACTTGATAGTTATGCTGTTGTAATTTATTTTTATAAATTTGGCTTAGTTAGTTGTGCTACTGTAATTTATTTTTGTTGTGTAGATTAACAGTGAATGTATTTTGCTTTTTTTTGTTTTGGTTTTTTTCCATTGGCTATGGCTCTTGTTCCTAAGGAAAACGAAGAGTGTTGGAGTTGGTTTTTGTCTCACTTAAAGAATGCTCTTAGTTGTGATAGACCATTGAATTTTTTAAGTGATAGACATTGGGATTTGCTATTAAGTGTTCCTAAAAATTTCCAAATAGATATCATTCTTATTGTTTGTATCATATGTAAAATAATATTGCTAGTATTGTGAAAAATGGAAGAGGTTTATGGGTAGCGCATTTACCAGAATGTTATGCTTCAGCTTCTAATTGTTATGAGTTTGAAAAGGCTATGTCAAAATATAAAGAAATTGGAGGTGCAAATTTTATTGAATATTTGAATGATAAGCCATATGACCACTGGGCTGATTTATTTTTTCCTGGAAAAATATATGGTGAAAATAAGTCTAATATAGCTGAGAGTTTTAACTCTTGGATTTTGGATGAAAGAAGTCTACCTGTCACTTCATGTCTTGATGGTATTTGGGTTAAACTTATAATGCAAATGTCTAATCGAAGAGAAGAGGCGTCTAAGTGGACTAGTGTGCTTTGTCCAAAAATGGAAGCTCGTTTGTTGAAATTAAAGGAAGAAGAATTTGGATGGAGCGTTTCTAAATCATCTAGGTATGTGTTTGTATTTTATTATTTGCTTCTCACAGTTTTTGAAAAAGATAAATGTATTTATCTTTTTTTTCATCTGCTATATACCCTGTGTATTATGTTTTGATTTTGTTGCTGCATGTTAGTTTTACATTAAAGAATTCATTTTGTTATTTGACACGCACATACTTTGAGGCTTATGTGTTATAGAGAATATATATAGCGTGAATAAATTTTGTTTGGAAATTCAACCTATATATATATATATATATATATATATGCAAGATTGTGTCATATGTATGTTACAATATAATGGCAGAATTGGCAGTTATCTTGCATATGTTTGTTAGGATATTTGGAATGACCTGCAAATCCATGCCCCTTGAGTCGACACTATTACAGATCCAATGGAACTGGTTTCGTCGAAATCCGAGACTGTGCCTTGGGAGGTTATTTTTAAATGTCAATTTAAACAATATACATTCGAAACTGAAAAAACACCCTCAAACACAAATTTAACACTTCTACTATCTCCAGTGTAATCAATATAAATTTTATAAGCCATTGTAATATTTTTAACCAGCTTAAAACTCAAGATTTAATATTTTACCCAATCTCTAATTATTAAATTCAATAATTTAATTGCCAAATAATAATGATATTTGAAATTCAAGTTAAACCAACTTTTAAATATTTAAAATCAATTAAACATTCCAATTTGAAATATCTAAAAATTCCGAGTTGTCACGTTCCTCCCCCCTTAAAAGAATTTCGTCCCCGAAATTACTAGTTAAGAGGAACAGTCCATATCCCGTTAACTATTTCCCAATCCAAATAGTTCCAAATAACTTTCTGTAACGACCCGTATTTTTGGTTATTTTAAATTATTAAATTCAATGTAATTATCGGATAAATAAGGGTAGAAATAAAATTTAATGATTTATTAACAGTGGTTTATTATATATTGGAAATTATTTGAATAATTTGATTCTGGATCTAAGTTGATTCAAAATGAAAGCGGAAATCGTTTTAAGTTTTATTTAAATATGAACAAGATGGGTAAAATTTAAATTTGGATTTTTATTTAAAAAAATTATATTAAAAATTGAATTTATATTTTAAATTAAGGAGTAAAATAGCCATTTTGGAAACTGTCTCGGATTTCGACGAAACTAGTTTCATCGGATCCGTAATGGTGAATTATTGTAGGATTTCAAATTTCGTAGCGATCGGACTTGTCATTTGACCGTGCGAGCTTGAAACGCGTAGAAATTTAATTTCGAATTTAATTAAAATAATCGACTTTGAAAAGCTATTTTCCATATACGATCGGATTAGACTTCGATACTAGTTCCATTGTGTTCGGGATGGGGGTAAAACATTATGAATGCCCGACAGCACGTTTCATTTGGAGTTCAGAATTTCAGATGGTTATAAGCGAGATATTTTATAAGTTAAATTATATATGTATATATATATATATATATATATATATATTAATCAACCGGTACTATAATCACGTTTTCCAAATGCATATCTATCTACGTCATTCCCCTTTTCTTCAAATTCAAAAAAAAATCAGCCTCCATCGGAAAAAAAAAAAGAAAAATCAAATTTCCATCGTCTCGTTCAAAGCACGTCGCGTTCCTTACGCCTACCCGTACTCCTTTTCCTCTCTTTTATTTCAAATCACGTATCAGGAAATAAAAAAAAACAACTTCAAATCAAAAAAAAAATGAACGACCTCGTATCTCGTTCGATTTGCGAACTGCCTGGAGATGAAGGCCGTAGTCTTGAGGGGAAGGCAGCGAACAATATTAGGGAGCTCGATTTCGTTTGGTTCAAGATTTTGGTTTTAGGGTTTTGGAGTTTTGCTTGCTCGCACGTGCGGCTATAGGGAGGAGATCGACGGATCGCGAGAGCCTTGGAGATGACGTCGCGACGTGGCGAAGGCTCGCGTGGAGGATCACGAGTTGTGGGTTGTTGGCGATAGCTTTAGGGTTTGCGCACTTCGGGTTTATGCACGCGAGGCATCGGCATGGGTGGAGGTCACAACCATAGGTGTCGGCGGCATGCACGTGTGAAGCTCGGGGAGCGATGATGTCCATTCTCTGGTTTTCGCGGTTGTGATGAATGATGGAAGGAGAAGGGGGGAATGCAAGTGGCTTGTATACGTGCAGTAAGGTAATTTGATATTTTAGTTAGGTTAATTAAATTAAATTTTGTTAATCGATTTCAATTACTTCGTATACTAATAAAATCATATATTTTCCGTATGAGATCCATTCGTGTGATACGAGTTGTTGAATATCCATATGGATATCTTCTACTATTTGGGGATCGAACTGGAACTTAGTTGAAGCTGGAAATATTTCAGTTTCAGATGAAGTAGTGAGTGTTTCTACGCTCATGTTCGACTAATTTATTTTGATGTTAGTTAAATTATATTGTGAAGTGATTTTCATTTATTGATAGTTTTTGATAAATTTAGTTGACATCCAATTGACCGCTGAATTAATCAATAGGATTTGAATTGATAATTAAGTTGAATTAGAATTAAACTGCTAGAAAAATCCCTGATTTTCGATAATTGATTGACTGTTGTGCTTATTGACTGTATAGATGATTGGTTGTGATGGATGCTATTGGTTGTTAATTTGGATTTTTATTTATTATGATATATCATTTTATCACCCTGTATTTTATTTACAGTATATTAAACTGTAAACTAAATTATTTCGAATAAATTAGGGAATAAATTGAAATGATATACCTGTGATATCTATTTGATTGAATTGATATATATACATCCTTGAAATTGAATTGTAATAATTATCCACTTGGCCATAGGTTAGAAAATTATATACGGACACAGGGTTTGTTAAATTAAATGATTTTCATTTTTTTTGAAATTATTTAAATGAATTGATTTTTAGAATAAAATTTTAATATAGTTAATGTAGGTTAAAATAGTTTTAAGTATTTAAAATGGTTTATACAACAGAGAAATTTGGAAAACAACATGAAACAGCTTCAAAACCAAAGCATTTCAATTATAACTTCCCAATTCAAATCAATTTTAATTTCCATTCTACCGATTCAATTTCGATTCAATTCAAATCAATGTCAACTTTGACTTCAAATTAATTCAATTCTACATTCACCTTCAATTAATTCAATTTCAATTTATATCGATTTGGAGCTTGATTTTTCAAAATATCAATTTATAACACTTTTACTTAGTAACACTCAAAGCTCGAAATAATGTTCAATCTTTAAAATAAATAATTTTCGAAATTCAATCATATCCCAATTTTAAATTTCAAAGTCTCAACTTAATTTATTTAACAATTTCCTTTAACCAAAATTTATTTCAACATTCCAAACTTAATTTTTCGATATATTTGATTTCTGTAAATTGATTTTATTTATAACTTTTAAATCAAAATATTTAAATAAATTTCAAATCAACGATTTTAAAATTTATTAATTTAACCAATCCGGTGTGTGTATATAATTTTCTATCCTATGGCCAAGTGATTAGTTATTTCAATTTGGTGAATATATATCACTTAAATCAAATCACAGTGTCATATGTGTGTATAATAGGATATATATAAGCAAATAAACATCCAAACATTAAAATATCAACCAATAGCATCCATCGAAATACATCATCCAATGGACAATACAATTCACGACAATTTCATAGTTATCAATATCAGGTAATTTAATCGAAATTCAATTTTTTTATTTCAATTTGACTGTCAATTTAATTTTCAACGGTGAATTCAAATGACAATCTATATGACAATTAAATTTTATCAAACAACGAAAAATAAAATTCATATCACTTCATAATATCAAATTTAACTACCATAAAGATATTTAGTACGTTGTGAGTGTTATAAAACACTCACCTTGATATCCTGTTGTCCCCGAGACGTTCCGGTTTGGAATTTAACCGAACGACGCCCGGTTTTTAGCCCAAATTTCAACTGTCTCCAAATTCGTCCAAAGTAGTTTCATTTCGAAGCTCTCATCATCGTGATCGCAATGCAAAAAGTTTCGTTCCAATCGGACCTCGTATGTGAGAGTTATACATTTTATAAGATATTGACATTTGAATTTAAATAGATTTTACTTATCAATTAATTACTCTATTATACCCAATGAATTCAACATTTATTATCCTATCCAACTATTGATTGCAAAGGCATTCACTAAGTAGCATTTATTTTTCAATACTTATTACTATTCAAATCTTCGAAACCAATCTATCAAAATTTGTATTTCTACCTAAATAGTTCACAATTCTTATTCACTTATTTACATTTGTTTTTTTCATATATTCCCTTATAATCAAGTTATAACATTCGAGTCAATTCAGTTAGATTGGAACTCCATTCAATCTATTAATAATTACTTGGATAATTATTGTTGCAATTCATTCCAGTTATTATTATTCCAAATAAATTACAAATTTTTTTCTAACATTAAATCACGAAATCTTATTAAATTAGCTATTTTAATTATCGAAAATTGATGGGTCGTTATAGAGGGGGTGATGATTTTCAGAGCATTCTCACCAAAAATGATTTCTCTATTTTTTTTAAAATGGTTTCTATATTTTCACCAAAATATTTTCTAAGTATTTTCACTGGGTGTTGAAAACGGGTTTATCAAGTACTTATAGATTTTCAGTCCTACGCCTGATCAACGTATGACCGAATTTATGTGAGAATAAGAATGGACTGCTTGAAACATCGAGTTATAAAACGTATTTTATAAAATAGTTTTGATAATATTATGTATATTTTTATAAGTGTTTTAAAATTTTAAATTAAAAAAGAGTTTGTAGTTAAAAATGTTTAAAGGATAATTTAACTCGTAATAAACATTTTGATAAAATTCTGGCTTCGTTCCTTTTCAAGGACGAAAAGATTTAAAGGTGGAAGGAATGTGATAACCCAGATTTTTGGACATCTGATAATTGAATAATTAATTGATTTTTTCTATTGAGATACTGATTTTATTTGGTTGAACAAATAAGATTCTAATGACTAAAATATCTGGATGTATATAAGTGGATTTGAAACTATAATAAATGTTGAATTAAATATCTGGAAATGATGAATCTTATAGTAAATTAACAAGTGTATATATATGCAAACTTTAGAATGTTGAATTTTTAGGTGTATACATATATAAGTATATAAGTATTTGTATATATATTTATGTGTGTGTATATATAGATTGAGATTTAGAAGCATTAATTTGAATTCAATGTATTAAATTTTCAAAGAGTATTTAAAAATTAAAAATTCTATATTTCCAAAACACTAAAGATAAATTTTTATGTATAGTTGTTATTTGAAATAGTAATAACTTAAGTAAAGTTTTAAACAAGAATAAATAAAAAGCTTGATATATATATATATATATATATTGAAATTCATGAGATAAAAGAAATTTGTATATTTATACAAATAAAAAAACATAATAGGTAAAAAATTAAAAAAAAACATATAAATACATGCGTAAGTATTTCAACATGGAAATTAACATGTGTAAGCTTTATAATACATGGGATTAACAAGTGTAAAGGATTTATGTCATGCATTAAACAAGTGTGTACTAAATTTTAACATGTAATACAAGTGTCATTTATTTTTAAAATTAGTCAATAAAAGGAAATTCAAATATATATATACACATCTATACTTTTGCTTTTCAATTTTTCTTTCATATGATTCAAAATTCAAAACTAAAACTAAAAAGTAAAAGCAGATAAAAGAAACTAAAACAGAAAATAAAAAAAAGCTTTAAGCGATAAATCTTTCTACAAACTTTTACAATCCAGAACCTGGAAGCTCAAAGCAAGATCCAAAATTTTTTTCAACATCAAAGCAACTCAACTTCAACAACTAGGAATAGATCAAAGATTCAAGATTCAAATCAACAATCAGAATCAGTTTCCAGATTCTCAAAACAAAGCTTCTCTATCCTAACAAATGGCGAATAAAACAACCTTTATAAAATCTTGAGTTTGTGTATATCTTGATTTTCATATGATAAATACTTAAAGTATGTTGTGAAATGTTTGTATAGATGTAAAAAATATTCCTGCATGCCAATTTATATGTGTAAATTTTATGTGCATGTCCGTATACAATAATATATGCTCTATTATAGTTTCATAGGTTTAAAACTTGATCAATATTCAATTTCTCTTCCCCTAATCCTCTATGGGTTGTAATTTATAAACAATATTTATTAGAAATAATAAGATATTAATTTTAAAAATAATTTCAAGAAAAATCTGAAGGTAGTTTTAACAAAGAAGAAGAATTATAGTGAAATTTAAAACATATCGAAATCTCAACTTAAATGATTTATGGTTTCATGTATATAATCTAATTTGCCTTTGGAATCTATGATTTTTAAAAGGAAAATCGTGATTTTCAAGTAAGGAATTTGAGAGAACTTTCGGGTTGAACGGAGTTTAGGTTTTGGGCATTTTCTGGTCATCAGAGGGTGTGGGGATCTTGAGATCGTGGCTGAAGCTTGCCTGGAGGTATGCGATCCCAAAAAAATGGAAGTTTGATTTTTAGACCACTGTGGCGGTGGTGCATCGTCGAAGTAGGGTTTAAAACCCAGTTTTGGTCGAGGTTGGAATGTGAGTTACTGCATCGTCATCTAGATACCGGAGATGATCGGAGCAAGGGGGATGGACGCATGGTTGTACAGTGAAGCTTTGGATGATGTTTCGAAGGGTCATGTGGTCGGAGGCGCCGTGTCGAGGGGGTTTTTGGTCGATGGTTCTGTTCCTGTTAGATCATGTTTGTTCTTTTTCGTTTTGGAGTTTGTTTTGATGATCAAGTGGTCAGAATGAAAGGTGGAGATGGACGTCGATGTGCTGGAGGTAGCATCGATGGCCGGAGTCGCTTCATTCATCGATGCACACGCATGAGTTTCTGGTGTCAGTGGTTTGGGTTGCGGTTGTTATGGGAAGAAGGATATGTGTGACGCCCCACCTCTATACCCACGCTAGCCAAGAACACTACGGTGTAATGCTGTCAACTAGCACGGAGAATAAGGCTGTTGAGGAGCGACCATCCGTGTAATTTCTTTGCGCGAGCACCGATATGTCAGATAGTATAACATGCATTCTTCGTCAAGAGGAAATCCGACATACCGATACAAACTCAAGGCTACTACACAGTGGCTATATAAATCCTTCGGAAACAAATATAGAAATAAGCATAACATAAATCAGTCACAGATAATTCATATCACAAAGGCGGAAGAAGATATGAATATAACTAACACATGAAAGTGTATATCTGAGTAGCGGTCTAAAAAGATCCGCAATATCACAAAAGAATAGTTACAAGAACTACACAAAAGAATAAGAGTTTCAATCGAACAAGTCCAAGAATTAACCGACGAAGTAAACGCAAGTGTTTCATACCACTCGTTTTACTAAGCCGTTTAATTAGATTTCTCATACGAGTGAGGTAAAGGTTTGTATATACTAATAGATTAGAAGTTGGTTTGAGAAAACGAGCTTTGTAATAAAATAGTGTTGAAATCATTTGAAGAAAGAGTTTTGATATTTACTACTAGTATAGAAAACCTTTATATTTTTTAAAGTGACAAATCACAAAGAAGATTGTAAGAACAATCATTCACTAAAATTCACATTCGAAGACGTGAATAAAATCCAAAGAAACCGATAAAGAATCCATCAAAATGGATATTCAAAAATCCCCAAAAAGGAGCCATCAAAGTCATAATAAATGATAACAACAAATATGATCATCACGAATCTATTAAATTGGAATTCTCAAGCGAATAGGCAAATAGGAAAAAAGAGTGCAGATTCAGACGTCTGAAATCAAGGATTCAGACGTCTGAATCTGGAAAATAAATATTTTCCAAAGACAGAATTCAGAAGTCTGAATCCTTAAAATCAGACGTCTGAAATAGGCACTTTTTAGCCTATTTCCTTTCTGGTTCCAAATAAACCAATTCATACGTCTGAAATCATATGTTCAGACGTCTGAATCTGGGAATAGAAATCTTCCCAGAACAATATTCAGACGTCTGAATATTATGTTTCAGACGTCTGAATGAAGGGTTTAAGGCATTCCCTGAACCTGGGCCAAAAATGGCCAAAACGAATATCGGAAACGATCGAACGAGCAAATGACGATGACTAAGGAATTATGTCTAACGACAACCCAGCCTAAACGACTCTTCGATACGCCTCAAATATCAATGTCCAAATATCCATAATAGGATTTTCATAAATTAGACCAAAACACCAAAAATTGGAATGTATACCAAATCAATCCAAACCAAGATCAATTGCACAAGAATAAGTGTTAGGAATTCATACCTAACAATCGAAGATAATCATAGACTAAGATGTGAGATAAAAATCTCACCTTTGAACCCAAACGATTGAAGAAGAAGCTTGCAAGCAAAAGGAAAATCAACGACTCTTCAAATTCAACTCAAGAAGCTTAATTCTAAGCTTTAAAAGAAGAACATTCCCAAAGTTAGGTTTAGGAATTTCTGAAATGATAAGAGAATGAGCTGGAGAGGAAGAAGAGAAGCTTACCAATGGGTTCTTCTATTAGTTTGGAGCTAGAACTTGATTTGCAAAAGAAAACTAGGGCTTGGAGTTTTAATTTCCTCTTCCACTCTCCATTAATATAAAAGCTTGAGTATATGAGGAATGAAGAGATGAAGAGGAGAAGGGGTTGGGACTGAATACATAAGTGGCTCAGCCCAAACCAAAGCCCTAAGTAAAAAGTAGCAAAATTCAACTTTCTCCAAACATATCGAAGCTTATACTCAAAAAGGTCGCAAACGGCATTTTAAACTCAATGGGAGTGGTCCCGAGTCCTAATTCAACCGTATGCAAAAAGTAGCTTTTCGGACTAAATTCCGAGTACCGATAAAATATTTATATAAAATATTTAAATATTAAAATCGACAAATATGCGGGTTGTTACAGACTCCCCTCCTTAAAGAAATTGCGTCCTCGCAATATTTAAGAAGAAGATATATAGTAACAACCATAAAAGCATATTACCACAAAAGAATTTTGAAGTAAGAAGTTCACCTTAAAGAGCATGGGAAAGTAAGTCAGGATGCGTTCGCTCGATGAATTCTCTAGATTCTCAAGAACAATCCTTAGGATTTGAAGACCATTGAACTTTAACAAGCGGAACATCTTTATTTCGAAGTCGTTTGACTTTCGAAGCAATGATACGAATAGGATGTTGCTCATAAGTTAAATTAGGCGAAACTTCAATCTCTTCCACAACACCGGGCTCAAGAATAGAATCGGAATCTCGAAGGCACTTCCGTAACTGAGAAACATGAAACACGTCATGCATAGCAGAAAACTGAGCCGGTAATAAAAGGCGATAAGCCACGGAACCAATACGTTCGGTGATAGGAAATGGCCCAATGTATCGAGGCGCTAACTTTCCCGATCGACTGAAGCGTACAACACCCTTCATAGGTGAAACACGATTGAACACAAGATCTCCGATAGAAAATTCTAACTTCCTTCTCCGGTTATCAGCATAGGACTTTTGTCTACTCTGGGCTTCTTTCATCCTATGTCGAATAAGTTCAATTTTCTCTGTGGAATCACAAACAAAGTCTGGACCTAAAACCAGCTTCTCACCGGCCTCAAGCCATCAAGAAGGAGATCGGCATGGCCTTCCATAGAGTGCCTCGAAAGGTGCCATACCAATACTAGATTGGAAGCTATTATTATAGGAAAATTCAACAAGTGAAATATGATCTTCCCAACTTCCACCAAAATCAAGAACACATGCACGAAGAAGATCTTCAAGGGTTTGATTCACACGCTCGGTTTGTCCATCGGACTGAGGATGATAAGCGGTGCTAAAATTAAGCTTCGTTCCCAAAGCTTTTTGAAGACTCTTCCAAAATCCACTAGTAAACAATGGATCACGATCACTAACAATAGAAGTAGGAACTCCATGCAATTTAACAATTTCTTTAATAAAAAGTTTGGCTAAAAGAGGTACGGTTCGATTAGATCGAACGGGAATAAAGTGGGCGGACTTAGTAAGCCTATCAACAATCACCCATAAGCTATCATGACTCGAACGAGAACAGGGAAGGCCATCTATAAAATCCATGGAAATCTGGTCCCACTTCCAAATTGGAATTTCTAAAGGTTGCAATAACCCACCGGGCCTTTGATGCTCGGCCTTAACGAGTTGGCAAGTCATGCAACACTTAACGAAGTTAGCGATGCCAAGTTTCATTCCCTCCCAATAATAAAGTCGCTTCATATCCGCGTACATTTTACTACTACCGGGATGAATGGTAAATTTAGAGCGATGGGAATCTTCTAAAATATCTTTACGAAGATCACTAATATTTGGTACGATAAGTCTGCCAAATTTCCGAATGCCGCCACGAGAATCGATATTAAAGTTTTTCAAACCTTCAATATCAATTTTATCCTTAATATTTTGGCCAAGAAGAGCCAATTCGGGATCTAGCCTTTGAGCTTCAAGAATGCGGTCTAAAAGAGAAGGATGAGCCTCAAGGCTACATAAAACAAGAGATGAACATAAATCGGAAACACGGTCTCGAATTTCACAAGTGGATAAAATCTCGAGATCGTTCCATTCGGATATCATCATAGAAACAACCGCTTGTTGCTTTGGACTAAGTACATCCACAACGCGGTTTCCCTTTCCGGGAGTATAAAGGATATCAAGATCATAAGGAGCAAGGAACTCGAGCCAACGTTGTTGACGCAAATTAAGTTCCTTTTGAGAGAATAAATACTTCAAGGACTTATGATCAGTATAAAGAACAAATTTCTCTCCCAAAAGATAATGGCGCCAAATACGAAGGGCGAAAACAATAGCCGCGAGCTCTAAATCATGAGTGGCATATCTAGTCTCAGCAGGCTTTAATTGCCTAGAAGCATAAGCAATAACACGTTCTTTTTGCATAAGAACGGCACCCAAACCAACACGACTAGCATCGGTATAAACAACGAAATCCTGATTCCCCTCGGGAATAACAAGAATAAGAGCATCAGAAGGGAGTTCTTTTAATTTCTGAAAAGAAGTTTCACATTTGTCCGACCAAATGTATTTAACACCTTTCTTCGTTAAGCCAGTGACGGGCACGGAAATCTTAGAAAAGTCTTTGATAAAACGGAGGTAATAACCCGCCAATCCAAGAAAACTACGAATCTCCGTCACACTCTCCGGTCTGTTCCAATCTTGAATCGCTTCAATCTTTGAAGGATCCACGGAAAGTCCGGATTAGGAAATGATATGACCGAGAAACTTCACACGAGATTGCCAAAAATGGCATTTAGAAAATTTTGCTTTTAAACGATTACTCCTAAGAGTTTCCAACACAATCCGAAGATGCTTCTCATGTTCCTCCCCGGTTTTTGAATACACAAGAATATCATCAATAAAGATGAGAACAAACCGGTCGAGGAAGTCTTTGAAAACTCTATTCATAAGGTCAACGAAATAAGCCGGAGCATTCGTTAGACCAAATGGCATAACAAGCCATTCATAAGATCCATAACGAGTTCGGAACGATGTCAAAGGAATGCTATCCTCTGCAATACGAAGCTGATGGAATCCAGTAGCTAAGTCTAATTGTGAAAAGACTCTAGCACCACTAAGCTGATCGAATAGATCATCAATCCGAGGTAAAGGATATTTATTTTTGATAGTAAGATCATTAAGCTTGCGGTAGTCAACGCAAAGCCTAAGTGTTCCATCGGATTTCTTCACAAAAATAGCCGAAGCTCCCCAAGCCGAGGAACTAGAGCGAATAAATTGCTTTGTCTCCAATTCGGACAATTGTTTACGCATCTCCTCGTTTTCTTTATTGGACATACGATAAGGAGGACGAGTGATAGGTTGAGCTCCAGGAAAGAGATTAATTCTGAACTCAATTGCTCGCTTAGGTGGTAATCCTAAAACGGGCTCGAATATGTCGGAAAATTCACGAACGACGTGAATAAGAGAAATAATATCACCCTCATCATCATCATCGTCATCACGAGGGTTTAAAGAATATAAAGATGCAACCAAGATGGAATCCGAATCTTTAAGGTCAACAGAAATCTGCTTAACAGATTGAGGATGTCGAAGATGAATAGTCCGCTCAGGACATAGGATATGAGCTTCATAACGGTTAAGCCAATCCACTCCCAAAATCATTCCAAAGCCTAAATAACGCATGACATGCAAATCGGCTCGGAAAGAAAAATCACACAAAATAATCTCGACATCTTTACACAATAAACTGATTGTTGCGGATCCACCAACCGGATTCGTAATTCTCAAAGAAGTCATCAAACACAAAACATCCAAAGAAAAAGTATCAACAAGTTCTTTTGATATAAAAGATGGGAAGCACCCGTATCAAAAAGAACTCGAATAGGATGATCACGAAATAAAATAATTCCATCCAGAATAGAATGAGAAATACCTTGGCCACGAGACGTGTTGCCAGGGGCTTGAGCAACATTAAGCTTTGCCTCCTTCCTATTTTGAAGTTTAGGACATACATGCATAAAATGGTCCGGGCTTTTACAATAGCGACAAGTATGAGGCTTTGAACACTTGTTCACAAAATGGTCTCTGGAACCACAGTTAAAGCATTTCCCTTCAGTAGAGGAAAAGGTCTTTGCAGCAGGAGTTTCTTGCCTCCCTTTCTTATTGGGATAGGGGCCTTTGAATTTGCTTGGCCTCTTCTTGTTGTTGAAGTTTGGTTTGGAACCCACCACTTCAACATCATTCTCCCTATCCGCCTCTTCAAGACGAAGAGCGATATCAATGAGTTGGTTGAAAGAAACTTCTAACTTTAGAAGTAACGGCTTCTTAAGATTTTTGTTTAAGCCATAGACGAACCTCTGGTTCTTCTTTAAAGGGGTGTTGATGTATCCAACCCCATATTTGGAAAGAGATTCAAAAGACGCGACATAATCTGCCACGGAAGATTCACCTTGAATAAGGTCTATGAAACGGCAAGCCAATGTCACCTTCTCTGCTTCTGGTACAAATTTCAACTCGAAGCGTTCCCGGAATTGCTCCCAGGTGAGATCCGCTTAATTAATCTCAGAAATAAGAAGTTCGTACCAGTCCAATGCTCTTTCTTGGAGCATACTAGAAGCCACCTGAACTCGGTGAAGATCAATAAGATTCATGCGAGAAAAGATTCGATCGCATGACCTTAGCCAAGCCTGGACTTCAATAATAGTTTCGGAACCTTTGAACGGCTTCCCACCCAAATTAGTGTAATCGCTGCACAAGCATGCAAATCCCGACTTTGGGTGAGTAGGTTCCGGGTTAGCTCCAGCTGCTTGAGCATTTGTCACTAAATCAAGAAGCTGTTGAGCAGTCATAAAAACTCCATCTTGGGGTGGAGTGCTAGACGGTACGGCTCTGGGGCGGCCTGGTCTAGACATTTCTCTTCCTTTAAAAAGAAAGAAGAACAAGAAGAAGATTATTCACTAATGAATATCAAGCGATCTTGATAGATAAAACAAGGAATCATAAAAGAAAATAGGATGAATCTGTACGAAGACTCGAAGTGAATCCTAAAGCACGACTCCTAAGATTGACTTAGGACGATGATCCTTGTTATAATATTCCATATTGTTTCGAAGTTTGGCTCTAATACCAACCTGTGACGCTCCACCTCTATACCCACGCTTCCAAGAACACTACGATGTAATGCTGTCAACTAGCACGGAGAATAAGGCTGTTGAGGAGCGACCATCCGTGTAATTTCTTTGCGCGAGCACCGATATGTCAGATAGTATAACATGCATTCTTTGTCAAGAGGAAATCCGACATACCGATACAAACTCAAGGCTACTACACAGTGGCTATATAAATCCTTCGGAAACAAATATAGAAATAAGCATAACATAAAACAGTCACAGATAATTCATATCACAAAGGCGGAAGAAGATATGAATATAACTAACACATGAAAGTGTATATCTGAGTAGCGGTCTAAAAAGATCCGCAATATCACAAAAGAATAGTTACAAGAACTACACAAAAGAATAAGTATACATCATGGAGTCTATATCTCAAATGTACACACCTGGAGTCTATATCTCAAATGTATACACCAAAATAAACTACTAATCTAAGTAGTTAGCCAAAAGGCAGAGTAATGAATCCCGGGGAGAAGTCAAGCAGAAGCACCTGTAACATCTCGGTCTGACCCGAGTATTATTTAATAAGAAAATAATAAACGGATCAGTCTAGCTATAAATATCAGATAACATGATATAGAATAAGAGATATGGCATAAACATATAATATCCATAATGGCATACTACTATAAGTATGCAATTGAAAATCAACAAGAGATTAATCAATATCACAAAAACCTTCACAAAGATCCAAAAAGGGTTTCATACCCAAAACTTGTGTTCAAAACAAGTCAATGACACATGAATTCACCTATGCACAAAATTGACAAATCATATCAATGAAAATCACTAAAATTGGTGAAGCATAAATTCCAGAATTCAACACACGAAATCCAGAAATCACAAAAAGGGGAGGGGACGCCTATCACACGAACGGGAGCATAAAAACTCACCAACATATGTATCACACGAACGAGAAGCTATCTCATGGTAGCTAGCCATTAATTTTTGACACACGAACGGCCCAAAGGCCATGGGGAGCTACCCCACAAATTTGAGTCGAAACTCCACAAAACGGGGTTTAGTCTCCCTCGTAGACAAAGAGACATCGCACATTTCTAGTCTAAATCACAAAAATGATCGTCATGATCATCGAGAAGTGTCAATTACAGTAAGCTAGTAAATATATGAGCTTAGCTTCATATCCCATAACCACTAGCTTAACTAAAATATTTACGAACAAATTGTAGATTTCCACTAGAAAGTTGTCATAAGAGTTTCAATCGAACAAGTCCAAGAATTAACCGACGAAGTAAACGCAAGCGTTTCATACCACTCGTTTTACTAAGCCGTTTAATTAGATTTCTCATACGAGTGAGGTAAAGGTTTGTATATACTAATAGATTAGAAGTTGGTTTGAGAAAACGAGCTTTGTAATAAAATAGTGTTGAAATCATTTGAAGAAAGAGTTTTGATATTTACTACTAGTATAGAAAACCTTTATATTTTTTAAAGTGACAAATCACAAAGAAGATTGTAAGAACAATCATTCACTAAAATTCACATTCGAAGACGTGAATAAAATCCAAAGAAACCGATAAAGAATCCATCAAAATGGATATTCAAAAATCCCCAAAAAGGAGTCATCAAAGTCATAATAAATGATAACAACAAATAGGATCATCACGAATCGATTAAATTGGAATTCTCAAGCGAATAGGCAAATAGGCAAAAAGAGTGCAGATTCAAACGTCTGAAATCAAGGATTCAGACGTCTGAATCTGGAAAATAAATATTTTTCAAAGACAGAATTCAGACGTCTGAATCCTTAAAATCAGACGTCTGAAATAGGCACTTTTTAGCCTATTTCCTTTCTGGTTCCAAATGAACCAATTCAGACGTCTGAAATCATATGTTCAGACGTCTGAATCTAGGAATAGAAATCTTTCCAGAACAATATTCAGACGTCTGAATATTACGTTTCAGACGTCTGAATGAAGGGTTCAGGGCATTCCCTGAACCTGGGCCAAAAATGGCCAAAATGAATATCGGAAACGATCGAACGAGCAAATGACGATGACTAAGGAATTACGTCTAACGACAACCCAGCCTAAACGGCTCTTCGATACGCCTCAAATATCAATGTCCAAATATCCATAATAGGATTTTCATAAATTAGACCAAAACACCAAAAATTGGAATATATACCAAATCAATCCAAACCAAGATCAATTGCACAAGAATAAGTGTTAAGAATTCATACCTAACAATCGAAGATAATCATAGACTAAGATGTGAGATAAAAATCTCACCTTTGAACCCATACGATTGAAGAAGAAGCTTGCAAGCAAAAGGAGAATCAACGACTCTTCAAATTCAACTCAAGAAGCTTGATTCTAAGCTTTAAAAGAAGAACATTCCCAAAGTTAGGTTTAGGAATTTCTGAAATGATAAGAGAATGAGTTGGAGAGGAAGAAGAGAAGCTTACCAATGGGTTCTTCTATTAGTTTGGAGCTAGAACTTGATTTGCAAAAGAAAACTAGGGCTTGGAGTTTTAATTTCCTCTTCCACTCTCCATTAATATAAAAGCTTGAGTATATGAGGAATGAAGAGATGAAGAGGAGAAGGGGTTGGGACTGAATACATAAGTGGCTCAGCCCAAACCAAAGCCCTAAGTAAAAAGTAGCAAAATTCAACTTTCTCCAAACATATCGAAGCTTATACTCAAAAAGGTCGCAAACGGCATTTTAAACTCAATGGGAGTGGTCCCGAGTCCTAATTCAACCGTATGCAAAAAGTAGCTTTTCGGACTAAATTCCGAGTACCGATAAAATATTTAAATAAAATATTAAAATATTAAAATCGACAAATATGCGGGTTGTTACAATATGCCTCGGGGAAAGCTCGAGGAAATAAGGTTGTGCCTCGAGAGTGTTATCGAGAGATTCGTAAGTTTTCTTTAGTGACAGTTTTAAAGTTTTAACCATATCAAAGTTTAAAAAAAGGGATAATTTTATCGGGTCTAGGCTCGGGTTACTTTTGGGTATGGCTCGGGAAATTTGTATTAGGAGTTTTAAATTTTGAATAAATCAAGTTAAATATATCTTAACTAATTCTTTAAATAATTAATGTTTAAATTAAATTTAGGATTAGTTAAAAGTTATAAATTGTTTTAAATTAATTAGTCTAAGATATTTTATTTAAATATCCTTTATTTGTGATTAATACTTAAGTTTATTTTAAACTTAAATTTAATGTGTAATTAAGTAGTTAATTATAGGGTAAAATGTTTTAATTTATATGTTAATGATAATTATTTCCATGATTTATTAAATAAGATTTTAATGATAATTTGGTAATTAATTAAGATAAACAGTTTATCTTAAAATTAATTAAGGTATTGGGTAATTAAAGATTGATTAATTAATTAATTAATGGAAGTAATTAAGAATAATTAATTAATTAGTAATTAAGGATTAATTAATAATTAAAGGATAATTAATTAGAAATTAATAAAGGTAATTAAAGAATGATTGATTAATTTAATAATTAATTAAAATGGTTTCTAATTAATGATTAATTAAGCAGGGTTAGGTGATTAATTCGTAAGTGATTAATTCGTAAGTAATTAATTTATTCTAGGATGATCAAATTAATTATAGTTATGGATTGATAGTCTTGCTTATGGATGATTGATTGTATAGAATGCATGGAATGATTAATATTTATAATATGTTAATCTGCGATGTTCTATGATGTGCAATACTTTGGATATAGCTGTGATAAATGTGAGTTATTTATCCGTGATGAATGCTATGTAAATACAATACTCTGAATTTAATTGAATTGTTTTTACTTAAACAACTTAGATTAAAGATGACATTGGATTCAAAGAGACTGGGGTCGGATATCAGCAAATACCCAAACCACTTCGATTAGTAATCTATAATAATTCTTTATAGATGTGATTTTAGAATCAAATAGGCTGGAATGAAATAAAGTAAGTAACATGGCCATTTAACTGAGTAACAGTTCTTAAATATTGTCTGGTAATAAGTGAGTGACTATAACAAGTTAAGAACTCATAGTAAGGTACGAGTTACCCCGGGTTTCTAGTTATGTTTTAAAACTTAGTATTTCGAATTATATGGGTTACTTACGCTGGTTTTCAGCCTGACCCGGGTGTTGCGTGATTGTAATGCTCAGGTCAGACCGAGTATTACAGATTTTCATGTTAGGACATTCTGGAGCTCAGGAGGCGACCTGGAAGCCAGGAATGTATGGAGTTTATTCCGCTGTGTATTGAAGCTGTTTATCGAATTTATGTGTGAATGGTTGTACTATGATATATTGAATGTAAACTGACAAATTACAGCTTTTCTTTATATAAATGCTATCATTTGATATTATATTTTGATCCGCTGTGAATGTGAGATTCTGTGATTTGTTTCTGTTCTTCTTCTACCTCTTTTCTTCTTAACCCTAACAATCTTAAATTTCCGACATTCGATTGCTCGACACTTCTACAATGAATGTATTAGTGTTAACTTTTGAGGTCGAAAATTTCGGGTCGTTACATTGTGGTATCAAAGCCAACTATTCCAAGTATAGGAAAGGAGATTTTTGAATAAATAGGAATAAATGGATTTTTAAAACTTAAGGGATATTAGTTAAAGGAATAAAAGAATTATTTGTAAATTCATAATTTAAATGGTTTAGGAAGAAATAAAAGAAGAATTTAGAAATAAATATGAAATTGGTATATTCAGTTTAAATATGATTTTCGATCATAATAAGGATGTTAAATTTGAAATTAATGGGTTTAAAAATAAATTTAAGTAAGTAAAGGAATTTATACTTTATTAAAATGGAGTAGATTTTGGAAATTGATTTAGTGTTGAAATCGTGTTTTAAAAGAAGGATGAGACTATGGAATTTATAAACTGGGTTTATAAAAGTGGAAAAAGATATCAGTGGATATTTTGAAAGTATAAATTCATGGTGGGAATTTATAAAGGAATGGGAAATTTCTTTTAAAAATAAATAGTGGTTTATTTTTAAAGGTGTGAAAGGATAGTGTATTTCCCTGAAAGGCTAAGTACGTTTTCGAAGCAGATTTTTAAGTATAAGTTAAAAGTTTTAAGTTGTTTTAAAAGAATGTTTTATGAGAAATTATTATTTAAGTTGTTTTAAATTTTAAAGGTAAATATTGATTAAATTAGTTATAGTAGTAACTATTTTGAAAAGTTAATTGGTGTTATGATTTTAAAAGATAATTATTAATATTTATATTTTATGAAGTAGTTTTATTTTAAATATAGTAGGCTAAAGATTTTATTTGAAATTTGTATAAAATTTCATAATTTCTATTTTTATTTTTATTTTAAAAAAAATGGCTTATATTTTACTTGAGAATTTTTAGAAAATTTCATAGTTAGTATTTTAAATAAAGTGTTTTAAATAGTCTTTATTTTAAGTGTTTTAAGGTATATATTTTGGATAAAGTAATTTAAATTATTTAAAATATAAAGTATTTAGACTTGGTGACTTTCAGTTTGAATAAACAATATTTGGGAATTTATTCCGCAAGAGAAAAGTGATTTGAAAACTGTTTTCAAAGGGTTTAAGTGTAGAAAAATATCTTGCGAAGATATTTTGAAATAAATAATTTGGAAAATTATTAAGGCCTGATGATTGTTTATGAATGTTATTTGATAGTTAAATAACCGACTATCAATATTGGCCAATGCGCTGATCGTTTTGAAGAGACCGGGATCAGGATTTATTTCCCGAAAACCACTTCGATCCGGTTTGAACGTTTTCGTGAGGAAGACAAAAGCTTGGAGTTGAAGATAGAGCAGTGAAGTGCAAGGGCTAATCGCTACTAATCCTAAGGGTGATTCCAAAATGGATGTAGTAGGAGTACTACCTTCGGTTCCGTTCGAACCCAGAACGGACCTGTATGGATGAATGCTTTCAGAACATCGTCAGGAGGACGACGAGCATTCTAAGCGATTGTGTGCTAAAAAGGTAACACATAGCCTCAAGCCTCATCAACCTGGAATGGATAAAACAGGGAAGGTTCACATAAGGCTAAGTGGCCAGCAACCAATTAGGGTAAGATCACCCCTGTCTAGAGGTCTCTTTTTATTCAGCTGTGTGGGCGGTTGCTGATCCCAACCGTGGGATGAACTATCGGACTATCCAGTAAGGGGTAGGTTTTGTGATGCAGGGGATCAGGGTGGATCCTCGGTACGGTGACCTAGACCATGTACTGTGACAGGCGGTACCCCAGTAGCCCTACCATTGTATGGAATCCAATCTTCAATAAGCGCCTATACGGTTTTGATTGTGCCCAGCTATGCTGAAACGTGAGATGCAAGCATTTCAGCTAGATTCTATTTTACTTTCTATAGACACTATTATAATATCAGACGGATTTTGATAAAAAAAATTTGGTTATCCTAAGGTAAAAACCCTGAATGTTTATTTATGGCATGGTCTTACGAGATACATTTGATTTCAAATGATTTTGAAACTTTAATAATCCAACGGAGTGTGTTTTCTCTCGCTGGTTTTCCAGACTGACTCAGGTGTTATTTAACTATAATGCTCGGGTCAGACCGAGTATTATAGAGTACAGATTCTGGATGGACTTCTATGGAGCTCAGAAGACGAGCTGGATGGCGAGACGTATCACACGTATTTGATGAATTATTCGTTGTGTGTGGCTTGCTGTAGGTTCAGTTTCTATGTGGACAAGATATCATAACTGTCCAGTGTTGTATTTTGTTAATGTTGTACTTTGATGATGTATGTATAAAATAGACATTATTTCTTTTGTAAAGATCAGCTATTATCTATTATATTTTATTCCACTGCGTTGGTAAGATTCTAATATTGTTTCTATTTCTTCTTCTACCACCTTCTTCTTTAACCTTAATGGTTCAGTTTTCCGGCATTCGATTGTTCGGCATTTGATACTATAGATGTGCTAATGTCAATTTTTGAGCGTCGAAAAATCGGGTTGTTACATATATATATACACACACTTTTTTAAAACACTTAAGATAATTATTTATTTAAATATATATATATATATATATATATATATATATATATATATTAGCTTAAGTTTAAAATGAGATTTAATAAAAAGGTTAACATTCATTCTTTTAAAAATCCACGTGAACAAAATTTGCATATATATATTGTGACGTTTCGGATTTTTCGCGCTCGAAAATCGACATCCATACTTCAAATCTTATTCGAATACCGTAGATTCGATCGTTCAAATCCAATTTGTCGGAGCTTATAACAACATTAAGTAAACAACACAGCGGAATAAAAGAATAATACATTGATATACAGCTTTGATAAAATATCTGATACAACAGATGATCCAATAGATATCAATATACATCAGAGATATGATACAATAAATAGCAGCGGAAAAGAAAATAGATGACATCTAGCAGCGGAACAATATAACTCTAAGATAGTCTTCAAGGAAGAACTCCAGCAGTAGCACGAACTCCCAATAACGATGCACAAAGATAAGCAAGTCTCGTCCACATCCAAAGACTGAACTAGCTCCAGATAACCTACTAAATCTGACTATCTGAAAAACCCAACTCTAGACTGCTCGTGTAGAAAATTTTGAGCATCCAGAGTTTAGGAAAGAAACAATAAACTCCGGATCAGTCATGGGACTGGTGTGAGCAACAAAAACAGTTTTATCTTTAAAAACAAGTAACGAAATATTTTAAAATCAATTCGCAATGCTTTTTAGAAAATGAGACTACCATAAGCCCTCCCGCACACACACACAATGCAAACGCAGAATCGGAGGAGATTTCTCCTTATGATAGTCAAAGATGCTTGATACGCATTAAAATGAAACATTTGATATTATTACTAGTGCATAGTGTGGTAAAATCCATTTCGAAAGTAAAGATATAAATCTTAGCCAACATAGACATTTCGAACTATGCCTACTATAGCTACCATCCAAACAGTGGTGCGCCACCATAAGTGAATGATAGGTTCTACAACTAAAACGGTACAAGGTACGTATTTGAAGAATAGATTTCCAACAAATGGTCGGGCAAAGGAACTTCCCAAACCCCGAAATGGAACGCCTCTGGAAGGACGTCCCCGAGCATCCCAAATGGATCTCTGCCAAACAAGGCCGGCTACCCCTTTCCCAGGGAGTAAGAAACCTCAGATATACCACCTTCGGTCCTTTTGGACCTTTATACGAGGCCTCGATTCCAACAACACCACACAATAATAGATATAGTGTATCCACATGAGTAAGTATCTGGGCTCCATACCATGATACTACCCCTTTCCAGAAGGAATGGTACTACCCTAGGGAAGCTACCTCTGAAACCTTGCCGCCACGATTCCTGTTTCGACCATTACCGGGTTGTGAGGCTTGATGAAGTCTCGTCCACAAAGCCACGCTTTATACAAAAGCTGTGCTTTGGGTCAACAAATGATCATAGAAATGATCACAAAGATAAACGATCAAACAAATGATCATATCACAAATGATCACACAATGATCATTTCACAGCAACACTCAGCATGTCACATTACCAAATGGGAATATATCGCTGATAACCTTCAACTACATAACCTCTGAGCTCGTACGTCTCAGAGAAGGGTGTTAAGCTAAGAGAATAAATTCTCCGCCACCAACAGAAATATATTTGAAAGAAATCAGCTTTATATCTCAAATTGTAATGTCAGACATAATAATCCATACAAGTCTGCTCTGGGTTCGAACAGAACCGAAGGCACTTCCAAAGAAGTCCTTGCAATCCGGGTATTCACAATCCCGATCGGACTTCCCATCACTTAGGGAGTCTCTATACCGGCGCGACTCAGTGCAGAGACAATCGATAGGTCATCCTATCGCACTCGCAAATACCCGGTCTTCACCACCGGTCTTCAAATGCTATCCATAACGTCGAATCACATATTCAGAATGGGTTATACGACCCAAAGGTCCTTTCCCGGCTAACCCGAATAGTGAGCGCAATATTTAAAACATATGGATATGGGATTTCAATTAAGTCATAACTTAATAATTCAAACTTTCTTTCAAATGGTTTAAATCAATTACCATTTCTAATCTTTTAAACAAAAGATTTATTTCATGAAGATCGCCTAGTTTCTCAAAGATTCATTCCTGGATTTCAAAACAATTCCAAATAAATTGGATTTAATTCATTAAATCTTTAAATTAAGATTTAACTTATATCTTTCAAAGTTCGTTCCCAAATATTCTCTTTCAAAATTCATTTCCAGTTATTTATCTATAACTTGGAAGACTTTTTCAGTTTAAACTTGAAACCCCTTTTTATATAATTTGAAATTCATTTCTCCCATGAAAGCTTTTTATTATTTAGAAACAACGGTCTTATTTCGGAAAAATTCTATTTCATTTATACAAGTTACAATCTTTGGGTTAATTCAAATTCCCAAAAATAATACTTTAAAAATGGTTTAACTCATATATAACTAGTATAATATCGTTACTCCCTAGTTTTCAAATTATAGAATTCAATTTCAATATTGAATTCAAATTTAAATCAAAGTATTTAAATTCCAACACTTAATCCAGTTATTCAAAATAAATTTCCATCTTTGAAATTCCCTTTTCAATTACTTTTCACTTTTAAACCCAATCCATTTCCAAAACATTTGAATTCAAATATTTAACTTTATAAATCATTTCAAAATCTGTGACTTAATTGATTTCCTCGTGAAATCCATATTGGTGTGTGTATAAGTGTGGTCAAGGGGTTTAACACAATAGTGTAACATCATTCAATCATCACAGATAAAAACACAGAAATATAGTTGATAAGCAATATAAGCTATAACGCTTATCGTCTATTCACAGATTTACAGATAATACACGAATGTAAATAAATGAATAAAATACACAGCTCAATCCACAGAACAAAATATCACAGATCAGATAGGACAATCAATTCAAGGCATCTCATAAAATACAATCATTCATAAGTAAGGCAAACACTCAATAATCATTTATAAGTAGGATTTATAAATTGTTTAATCCTAATTTATTTCCAAGTAAATTAATTGCTTACGAATTAATTACCCAATCTTGATTTATTAATTACAAATCATTTGATATAATTAATTAATCAAACTCTTAAATTAATTAAATTATTCTTAATTAATAAAAATTAAATTAACCTTAAGTTAATTACAAAATCATTCAACCTTAATTAATTTCATCTTTAAGTAATTAATTTTCTTTCTAAATAAATCAACATTCTAATTACATTAAATGTAATTTTACCTTAATCACTTGATTAATTAATTTTAATAATTAACTACTTGCAATAACTAATTAATCTTCAATTAATTATAACTCATTAATTAATTAATCTTTAATTAACCATCATTCAATTTATTATCCTTAACTGGCTACAATAAGTGCTTATCCCAAATCACTTGTTTTAATAAATCACAATTTAATTACTTCGAGTAATTATACTTAAATCCCTTGATTAATTATCTTTAATTGATTAGTCATTCAATAATCAATACTTTACATTTTAAAACTTATTTCCACATTTATATTTACAACTTAATTTTATTTCAAAATCTAGATTTCCAGTTTAGATTTAAGCCCAGGTTTCAAAATTTGATTCAACTTTGTTTAAATCTTTCCTTTACAATTTAAATTTCATTTTAAATTCAAATATACTTAAACACTTTAAAGTTATCAAATAATTTTGAATATAAAAACTTAATTATTTCCAAACTAAGATTCAACCTAAACTTGAATTTATATTTAAACTTTTGTTTTGAAACTTAATTTAAACTTTGTTTTATAATTAAAAGATTAAGTTTTAAATCTCAAAACAGGAACAGGTTTTTGAAACCTGTAACAAGTTCTACCCGAGACAACACTCCATTCAACTCGAGTCTAGACCCGAGCTCCCTCCCATTTTCCCCGAGTCTTCCCCTGCTTCTTTTCTTCATCATTTTTTTTTGAAAAACTTAAGTACCCAAATCTGTTATACTCGCATACCTCTCCACGCTCTCGAGCTCAAACCCGAGGCACGAACTCACCTGCACGAGATTCCCTTCGAGTTTTCCCACTAAACCCAAATCCTGACACGCGATCAGATGCCGTGCATGTGCACCGATGTGCCACCCTCCTTTGGCCATTCTTCTGGTCTCCGACAAGTTGAAAACGACTTCGACATCATCTACGACCATCTAGATATCACAATTCCATCTCGATTCAAAATTTAGTCTTCAGGTCGAAAAATTTAGCATACCCTATGGAACCAGAAACTCAAACCACGCCACAAATTCACCTCACTGCCGTCACTCACGCCACTGAAGTCGCCCAGATTTCTCCCACACCACGACCACGCACCATTCCCCCATTCCCCAAAAATTCCTGCCACTCGATCACGCATGGGGTTTGCACTCGACCCATTACTGACAGGAACAAAAACCTGAACCCAAACCCTAGATTGATCTTGTTTCAAAAATTTACTCAATAGAAAATTTTTCTGATAATTTTCATGACAACATAGATGCATAAACTTGCTTCATCCCAAATATCATCTGTAACTATTGGATCAATCATCTGAAATTGGTAGAAATGAAATTTTATTTCAAGTACAAACTACTCTCAAATTACTAAATTTAAAATCTTCGTTTTTGTTTTTAAAATCATAAAATTCAATAAGCATTCAAGTTATCAACTGGAATTATATTTTTATAGAGATTGAATTTATCAATTTGTTATTTGATTTCCTGTAGTAGGCAAAATTACAGTAGTGCTCTTTCAGAGGTGATTTAAACATCTTCTTAAAATCTCGATTTAGGTTTACAATCTTGTTTTCAGTTGAAAACAAACTTAACTTTGAATAATAATCAATCCTGATCCATAACAGAGGATTTGATCAAAAGATTGATTCAAGATTAAACTTTGAACCTGGAAACTAAAATCAAATAAAACATTCAAACACATAGCAAATGCACACAACCAAATAATTATACATATACAAAGATATACTTATGTATATACTTGCAATAACTAGATAAACATGCCACAGAGTTATATACTTAAACTATTAAAAATTGTTATGTTACTCACCTGTCTGAGAAGAAGAACAGAGCATACTTTAATTTGAAAACAGCCTGCATTTTTTAAAACTAGAAATGGCATTGCTTTTGATCCTGAATCTTCTTGCCTTGTTGAGGTATAAAGCTTCAGTTTTATAAAAAATGGAAATGCTACTTTATTATTCTCAGGTTTTCTATGTGATGAACGAATGAAGATATAAGAAGACATGTATATAAAGAAGTGTTTGTACAGGGGGGGTGTTTTCTGGGCTAAGCAATTTCAGATACACTTCCTTTCTTTTTATTTTATTACATTCGAATTGACATGTTTGCTGCCTGCATTAAATGAGTAAGTACTTCATGCTTTATAATAGATGTATTATATATTTGCTTCTAGCCTTGCCTTTGCATCACTACTTTACAGGCTACACACACCCTTACTTAGCTTATTATATACATTTATGTTTCATAGATATTTTACATCTTCTTTTGCTTTAAAATGGTGGTTGCATTTATTATTTTGTTTACAGCGCATGCTTGTATTAATGGCTGATACCTTCCCTTGTATGCTAGAGATGTGGCATTAATTGCCTTAGTACTTTTTTTGTTACTTTTAGGCTGATCAGATTTTATATTTTGATGTATTTTACACTTGCTTTTATTTGTTTATAGGTTGAGATGATGTAGCTTGCTTTCCCAGGTTGCTTCTTGCCTGCATACTTGTATTTTTTTTTGTCTTGTTTTTATATGCTTATGTATTTACATTTTCATTTGTTTACTTTGTTTATGTTTGAGTATATGTATTATCTTTTGTTATTATTATTATTATTTTGACTTATACTTACAATATAAATGAGCTTCTATTTTAATATGTTGCTAATGTGTTTTCTTTATATTTTAAAATTTATCTTATAATTTTTTCCCTATTTCTAGCTTAAGTATTTATTTTATCTTCATACAAATCGTCTTGTATTTCTCTATATATTTATTTCAAAAATTTTGTTATATTCACACAACTTAAAACAAAAATCCATTTCATAAGATTGAATTCAGATATCTCTATATTAATATTGTTTAAAAATATCTCAATACTAAATTTAAAATAATTTATAAAAGAAATTATATAAATAACATAATTGACTTGAATTTGGAAAAAAACTTGAATCAATTTATCATTTAATTTCACAATTTTCAATCGAAAATAAATTTAGTTTTCAATTTAACATTAATTAAATTCGGGATCGTTACATATATAAAAAACATTTAAAAGCATAATACATAAATTAATATAAACATAAGTACTTAATAAAATCAAGGGTTTAAACATAAAAATAATTGGTTTGACATTTGTAAAATAATAAAATCATGCATATTACATGTGTATGCTTAGATTAACAAGTGGTAAACAATTTTCTTTTAAAATTTATTTATAAATAAAAGGTTAGAGAAACCTGTCTATTCGTATTTTCTGTTTAAAGTTTAAACCCGTCCCTCATCTTCAAACTAAAACCTGAAAATGAAAATCCAAAAGTAAAAAGCATCTCAAACCTGAAATAAACTAGAGATTGAAATCTACAACAATCAACTCTTTTTAAATTCAAAAACATGGGAGCTAAAGCAAAGATTAGATCAGCAAGCTTGCTGTTTTCAAGTTCGGATCAAAACATTTTCCAGTTCAAAGATCAAAGTTTTCAAAACCAATTCTGGTTTCTCTGTTCAAACCCAACCTGGTGAGTAAACAAACATATTAAACTTGAATCTGTTATATATCTTGATGAATACTAGAAGTTTTGTTGTGAATAATGTTTGTATGAATGAAAATATGTTTGTATGCATATATATATATATATATATAGGTAGGTTGGTCTATGCATGACTGTATATATATATATATATATTACCGGCTTTAATCCACCTTAATAAATCCATTTGCTCTTCGTATAATCAAATTTAGGTTAAGACCTCTAAATGAAAAATGATTGTAAGAGTGTAATATTATTTTTAAAAATAACTTTAAGTGTTTATATTAAGTAAATATTTTAGAAAATAGAAATTTACAGTGAAAATCAACTTTACTCAGAAAATCAAAGATCTAAAATTCAAGTTTTGATTATAGAAATAGATTCGTATTGCAAAATAATGAATTTTGATAATTAATTCATGATTTTTAAGTTTGTAAATGTGGAGATTTCTTGAGTTGATCGAGAACTCGTTTTCTATCGATTTCTCGACGATCGGTGATGGAGGTGTGTCGTGCTTGGGTTTTGGAGGTCGAGTGAGGAATGGGGACCATCGAAAAAATGATGATTGAGTTTTTAGATCATCGGCGAGGCTACGCGACGTCGAATTAGGGTTTTTCGAGTAGCTTTGATCGGTGAGGTAGTCGAGATATTTGCGACGTCGATGGTGGACTGGAAGCGATCGCACCGAGGGGAAACGATGCGTGAGGTGGTGACACATCTTTAGGTTGACTAGCGTGGTTCCAGGTGGTCAGAGGCGATGACGCGGGGAAGATTCGTTGTTCGAGTTTGGGTTCCAGTTGTAATCAATATGCTTGATTCCGATTCTCTGGCGTATGCATCGAATTGGGTGCTCAGGTTGATCGACGAGGTCATCCACGACTTGTAGAAGGTCACGGTGAAGATCGGAACATCGTCGTTCGCTGGTGCACGTGCACGCGCATGTGTGTATATCTGGGTTCGTCTGAGATTGGGGACGAAGATATTGACCTGGGTCGGGCTCGTGGTCATTTGTGTTTTGTCTCGAAGCAAAGGTGAGATCGCGAGTGACACAGGGAAGTTTTGTAGTTGGCTCGGGTTTTTGTTGGTTTTGGCTTGGGAAATCCAGAAGTTGGCTCGGGTATTTTTTAATGATAATTAGTTTTGAAATAAAGAAAATAACAAGTTTTAAAGAAATAGAAAATGAAAGCAAAAGTGAAAATGTGATAAGTTTTTTTAAAACAATTATTAAACAATGTTTCAAAAGCAAGGTATTCAAAGATATAAAATGTTGAAATTAAATGTTTAAAATCATTCTGTTTAAAAGTAATTGTATATTGGGTTAATTATAAATTCCTAAACATTATTTAATAAAATTTAATGATATAATTAAGAAGATAAGGATGTTTCAATTGTTAATTAACCTCAAGGTCTAAGTTAATTTATGGTTAATGATGAATTAATTCCAAAAGTTATTTAAATTAATTAAGGTCTTGATTAATTGAAGGATAATGAATGATTAAAGGTTAATGAATCAGGTGATTAAAGGACAATTACTTAATGTAAGTAATTAAAGGGGGGTTAGTTTGTTAATTAATTAATTAAAGGTTAAATTAATTAATGAAGATTAATTAAAGGTTAATTAATTAAGTAATTACAAGATAATTACTTAAAGGTTAATTACTTAATGTAAATAATTAAAAGATAATTACTTAAAGGTTAATTACTTAATGTAAATAATTAAAAGATAACTAGTAATTAAAGGTTAATTAATCAATAGTTTAAGATTAATTAATTAATGCAATTAATTAAGGGATAATTTATTAATGTAATTAACTTAAGGTTAATTAATTTATGTGATAAATTAAGGGTTAATTAATTAATGTAAGTAATTGAGGATAATTACTTAAGATGGATAATTAAGGAAAATTGATTAATTTCATTAATTAATTTAATAACAAATGGTTTGTAATTAATTAATTTTAATTAAGTAGGGCTAAGTAATTTATTCATAAGTAATTAATTTATCTGGTTTGTTTGATATCTTTTTTATGTAATTTGTGATGTGCTGTTATATAAAATGGCTGGCTTAATCTATTAATAAATGTGAATCATTTATCTGTGATAGATTTCTGTGTGTGTGTTATTAAAACAACTTGGTTTAAAGATGACATTGGATTCAAAGAGCCCGGAGTCGGATATCAACAATATCTGGAACCACTTCGATTAGTAATCTACTGTAATTCTTTATAGATTTGAGTTTAGAACCAAACAGGCTGGAATTGGAATAAATTAAGCAACTTGGCCTTTTAACTGAGTAACAATTCTTAGATATTGATTTGTAATAAGTAATTGGCTATAACAAGTTAAGAACTCGTAGAAAGATACGAGTTATCCTAATATTTAATAAGTCCTACGACTCAGTATTTCAAATTATTTAGGTTTACTCACGCTGGTTTCCAGCCTGACATGGGTGTTGCTTTATCGTAATGCTCGGGTCAGACCGAGGATTACAGATTTCCAGGTTAGGACGTTCTGGAGCTCAAAAGGTGAGTTGGATGGTAGGGATGAATGGAGAATATTCCGCTGTGTGTTCGAGAGTAGTATTGATTATTTTAGGACAAGTCGTTACAACTGTCCAGCTTTGATGAACTTTGATGTCTTATGTAAATTGACTGATATAGCTTTCCTTTGTGTAAATACTATTATTTGATATTATATTTTGATCCGCTATGAATGTGAGATTATATTGTTTGTTTTCTGTTTCTTCTTCTACCTCTTTTCTTCTTTACCCTAACAATGTGGAATTTTCGGGGTCGAAAATTTCGAGTCGTTACATTGTGGTATCAGAGCAAGATTAAGCGAGAACCTTGGCTCTGGTGGGTTACTCATTAAGGATAGGGTCAACAGTACCATTGAATGAGTTGAGTGTATTATATATGAGGGCGTATTTGTTATTTTCTTATATAAAGATTTTAAAAACGATTTTAAAATTGGTCTTTATATAAGATAAAGCAATAATTTTTCTAATTATTATATGTATTAAAGTAATTGGTTGTTGATTGTTGGAATTAAATGTAATAATAAGAATTAAGTGGTAATAGAAATACAACCAAATAAGAATTAGATAATAGGAACTATACAAATAAGATAAGCTAGAAATGGATTTAAACTGAATTTAAAATCCTAGAATTTTTTTCCAAAACATTGAAATAAGTTACCTTGATATGACTTTCCAGCAAATGATTATGGAATATAAGGTGTATATGATTTCTAGATATGATAAATATTATAGTTGGGCATTGTATCTTAATAATGTGATGTTTATTTTAAAAAATAAAATAAAATAAACAAACAATGATAAATGGGATGTTTTAAAGAAGTAACAATTTAGTTAAGTGTGACTTGTAAATTGGAATGAATTTAAATTCTAAGTCCAGAAAATTTGGAACTTATTTCAAAGTGTTAAAAGAAATAATAAATGGTATTATTTACAATATATTTGAATGAAGGGGTCTTGTTTTAAACACGAGTTGTTTTGAAAATTTTAAGGATATTTTTTTGAATTAAAAACCCAAAGTGAAATAAGTTTTTGAACTTAAAATGAAAAAGGATATTGATAAGAAGTTTAAAATTGAAATGGAAAATTCAAATTGAATAAGGTTGATTGGATAAAAAATAAAAAATATATTTGAATTTAACTTAGGGAAAGTTAAATAAGTTTAGAACAAACAACCTGAATTGGAAATTTCAAGATGAAATTAAGATTTAACTTAGGGAAGTTAACTGGTTGGTTTGAATGGGAGTTATGTGTGATCTCAAAACAAGTTTGAGTTCTGAAAACTGGTAATCGATGATATTGATTTGTGCTTGGATAATTTGGATGTTTATTTACCTTGGTTTATCCTGATATTATCCTATTGTTATTAATAATCTATGAAACTGAGAATTGGATTATTTTAATTGAATTAAGAAGTGGACTGAGATAATATATATCCATTACTGAAATAAAATGGAAGCAAAACCTTGAAATAAGTTAAGTAATGGTAATTTAAAATGAATGTTTGAAATTTGGATTCAAAATTAGTTGTTTAAAAACTGAGGTTGTTAAATTAAAAGCAAAGGATAATTTGATTTAAAGGATTAAATCAACATTTAAAAATTTAATCGGATTTATATAATTCGAGATGGTTTAAAGTTGAGACTGGAATTGAAATAAACTTCAAATGGAAAATTGAATTGGAATTAGTTCAAATTGAATTTGATTTGAACTAAGTGGAAGTAAGATTGAAGTTGAATAAGTTTAAATTCAAGTGAAAATTGATTGGAATGGGAGATCGGAAGATTGAACCGGTTTGACTCTGAAAACTATTTTCAAAATTAATTGTTTTAATATAAACAGTATTAAATCTATTTTTCTAGCTATTTACTATACAACCTTTCTTTTTAAAACCCAACTATCTTATACTTATTTTAAAACTGTTTTGAAAACTAATTACTATTTTACATCTGTTTTATAAACTAATTATTATTTTACTACTATTTTGCAATTATTCAACTATTCTACAACTATTTGACTATTTTACAATAATTTTATAACTACTTAACTACTTACATCTATTTTACAATTAATAACTATTTTACAACCACTTATCTATTTTAAACTTTTCAAGCTATTTTCTAATTTCAGGCTGGTCAGAGTGAAAACTATGTATAATTGAATACCAATGGAGATTAGAATTGAAGTGATAACCCATATGGAAATGGAATAAATTATGAATAAGTGGATAGAAATGAAGGTGAATAAAAGGGAAATTGATTTAGCTAATAATCAATGAAGGCAAATACGTAGGATGTATGTATATTATTCTATTCGCATTATGATTTGATCCAGATTCGAGCATAGAATTTCGAGATAATATATTGATCCGAGTTGGGATTTTACACTCGATTTTCGATGGTGAACCCTTGTTATGGATTTTTGATTGATTATGGAAATTCTCTATCATAGTTATGACTATGCAAGGAGAATGACGGTTTCGGCTTAATAAACCAGATCTAAGTCCACACTAGAAAGTCGGGTGGACGATAAGTGAAACTGTGTGATTGAGTGAGCGATCAAATTCGATATTGCGTACGGATGGTATATGTACATCGTACGTGCTTAAATGTAATAGATATTGAAATTTTGAAAGAAATGAAAAACAATTTTTGAAAAGAAAAGTATATTTTGAGAAATATATATGAATAAAAGTGGAAGTTGGATATCTTTATAATTGAAATTCACTTTATGAAAAGTAAGTGATATGGTAAATAACTTTAAAACGGAAATCAAACTTGAATATCTAGTTTGGCATAACTAAAGTTATATATATATTTGTTACATATGATAAACTTCCCTGGTTGAATCTATAGCCAGAAGAAAAGCTTTTTGAAAAGATTTAAAGCATAAAAGGAAATTTATATAAGTACGAAGTGATCCAAGATTTTTCAAGATTATATATTTCTATATATATAAAAATGATTTTATGAGAATGTTTCTGGAAAAAGGTTTTTGAAACCCACAGATTTTGAAAGGCTTTTGATTTTTGGGAGAAATCAATTTTGCGAAGTTGAAAAGCCAAGTTTGCAACTATCGATGTGAGATATCGATTTTGTATAAAGGTGATTTTTATTTGAATCATAGGAGTATGATTTTAAAGATACTATGTGTGTGCAGTATAGACATAGGAGGAAGTCCGGACAAACTGAAGTTCTTGAGGATCGTGTGTGGGTAGAAAAAGTCGAGGGCGCTGATGCCTACATAGACATTTGGGTTATGCTGTGACGTTAGTGTAACTCGATGTCACTACGATCCACTGCAGACCATAGCGGAAGTCGTGTGGCAGTGAGTGCCAATGGTCTACATTTGATTTCGTCAAGAGGGCGATGTAACATCGGTAAACTGCGATCTATGAAGACATAGCGAAAGTCGTGTGGCAGTGACTGCCTACAGGCTACATTAAGACTCAACTGATATAGTCTGCGATCTATGTAGGAGTGGTGAAGTTTCATTCGACAGCGAAATTCGAGGGTGATGATGCCTATGGTTACAAGGGTTTTTGCCATGATGGTGACGTAAAACCTGAGTGTAGCTGCGATTTGTGGTGGGTTCGATGGTGTAATCGAGGGGCGCAGAGGCCTATAGTTATCTGTGGCTTTGCCGAGATGGCGACGTAATCATCGGAATAACTGCGACCATGGCGGGGGTGATGATTTACAAAGCATTCTCATAAAAAATGTTTCCTATATTTCTGAACAATTGTTTTCTATATTTTCACCAAAATATTTTCCCAAGTATTTTCACTGGATGTTGAAAACGGGTTTACGAGGTACTTATAGATTTTCAGTCCTACGCCTGATCAACATATGATCGAATTTCTATGAGAACGAGGATGGACTTGTTGAGACATCAAGTTATAGAAAGTATTTTTATAAAGCTATTTTGGTAATATTATGTAGATTTTAAAGTGTTTTGAAACTTTAGAATAAAAAGAGTAAAGGGTTAAAGAATGTTTGAAGGATAATTTAACTGATAATTAACAGTATAATTTAAATTCTAGCTTCGTTCCTTTTCGGGAACGAAAAGTTTTAAAAGGGGAGGAATGCGATGACCCGGATTTTTGGACATCCGGTAATTGGATAATTTACTGATTTTTACCATTAAGATACTTATTTTATTTAGTTGAACAAATAAAGTTCTGATAAAAAACCCATACAAGTCCGTTCCAGGTTTGAACGGAACTGAAGGCACTACTCCTACTACATTCATTTTGGAATCACCCTCAGGATTAGTAGCGATTAGCCCTTGCACTTCACTGCTCCATCTTCGACTCCAAGTTCTTGTCTTCCTCACGAAAACATTCAAATCGGATCGAAGTGATTTTCGCGAATTAAACCCTGATCTCGGTCTCTTCGAAACAATTAGTGCATTGGTCAATATTGATAGTCGGTTATTTAGCTGTCAAATAACACTCACAAACAACCATCAGGCCTTAATAATTTCCCAAATTATTTATTTATTTCAAAATATCTTCACAAGATATTTTCCTACACTTCAACCCCTTTTGAAAATTGTTTTCAAATCACTTTTCTTTCACGGAATAAATTTCCAATATTGTTTATTCTCACTGAAAATCATTAAGTCTAAAATACTTAAGATTTAAAATAATTTAAATTGTTTTATCCGAAAATATATTTTAAAACACTTAAAATAAAAACTATTTAAAACTTTATTTAAAATACTAACCATGAAATTTCCTAAAAATTCTCAAGTGAAACATAAGCCAATAAATGTTGGGTTAAATATATGGAAATGATGAATCTTATAGTAAATTAATAAATATTTAAATAGATATATGCAAACTCTATAACGTTGAAAATTTTAAATGAATACCTATACAAATATATAAGTGTGTGTATATATATATGTATATTATGCCATGGATAGTAGATTATATGGAAATTTGTAAAAGTGTGGATACATATATATATGTATCAAAGATTCACATAATATATTTCTAATTATAATACTTATATTGTGATTTGAAAGCATGGATTTTAAAAGCTAGTTAAAATTAAATTGAGCATTTTTTTTATATATCAATTTAAAGAAAACTAAGGCCACTTGTTAATTTACATGGCACTTAGGCTACAAATGTAAACCTCCATTATTTCGGTTTTAAAATTTAAATCTGTTAAAACAGTAAAACTCTCGCGAACATCTCGTATGCTAGCCCGAGCCAAAGCTTCATCTTCCCGAGACAAAACTCGAGGCAACACATTCTCAAATTCACCAGCAAACAAACCCAAGCCTAATATCTCATGCACGTGCATAGGAGTTTCGACCAACTCCGATCGACCTCGCCGCCTTCAACACATCGACGACAATCTACTCAAACCCTCAGACCACCTAGAACCTTGAATCGACGACGAACTCGAGATCGAGCTACTCAACACAACCTTGAACCCAAACTACGATCAATAAAATCGACTCGCCTCGTCGATCCCGACCATCTGAAACCTCGCTATCATGTTCATCCCTTCGTCGAAGACCCACACTTTGATTCCACTTGCCTCAGTCAAGTCCGATTCGCCATTGACGACGGAATTGCTTCAAGAATAGGATCGACCAAAAAATGGGTTAAAACCCCAAATTGAGGTCGTACCGTCACCTAGGTGAATTATAAATTCATTGAGTATTTTTCTGATGATCCTCGACCACCAAGCCTGCTCCAGCTACGATCACGAGATCCATCATTTCTCCAATCACCAAAATTTGCCAATAAACCCCTTTCCGTTCAACTAAAGTTCTCCATGAATACACACTTAAAATTCATGATTCCACTTTTAAAAATCCACGTTTTCGAAAACGTTTTAGACAAAAACCAGAAATTATGATGTTTCAATTTCAAACATATATTAAGTTTTCGGTATTTTCCAATTTCTAGAAAATCCACTTATTATTTATACTTAAAAGCATTTTTAAAATTTAATTCATGTTAATTCAAACACATTTGGTTTAAACATTGAAGCCTATAAGAGGATAGGTGAAGAGATTTTGATTTTTTTTGAGTTTGGTTTTAAACACTGTAAACCTGGAACAGAGGCCATATATTCATATTCCGCAATGTAACGACCCGGTTTTTCAACGCCCAAAAATCGACATCAATACGTCCATTATATCAAATGCTGAACAATCGAATGCTGAAAAACCGAGCCAATAGGGTTAAAGAAGGAGGTGGTAGAAGAAGAAATAGAAACAATATTAAAATCTTACCAATGTAGCAGGATAAAATAGATTAGATAATAATTGATCTTTACACAAAAGAGACTATATTTGTTTTATACATACATCATCAGAGTACAACATTAATAAAATACAACATTGGACAGTTATGATAACTTGTCCACATAGAAACTGAATTTGGAGCAAGCCATACACAGCGAATAATAAATCAAATACGTGTGATACGTCTTGCCATTTAGCTCGTCTCCTAAGCTCCATAGCAGTCCATCAAGAATCTGTACTCTGTAATACTCGGTCTGACCCGAGCATTATAGTTAAATGACACCTGAGTCAGTCTGGAAAACTAGCATGAGAAAATACACTTAATTGAATTATTAAAATTTTCAAAATCATTTGAAATCAAAGGTATCTCGTAAGACCACGCCACAAATAAACATGCCGGGCTTTTACCTTATGATAACCAAAACATTTCTTATAAAATCATCTGATATTATAATAGTGTCTATATACAAATACTTATTCAAATAGCCGAAATTGTTACATTTATTAGATTCCAGCATAATAGGTTTACAAACAAGTCAGAAGGCGCTTAATGGAGATTGAGTTTCCATCAATGGCAGGGCTACTGGGGTATCACCCGTCATAGTACATGGTCTAGATCACCGTATCGAGGATCCACCATGATCCCCTGCATCACAAGACCAGAGCTACCCATCACTGGATAGTCCGAATAAGTTCACCTCATGGTTGGGATCAGCAACCGCCCACACAGCCGAAATAAAGGGACATCTAGACAGGGGTGGCCTTACCCTAATTGGTTGCTCGCCACATAGCCTTATGTGCACCTCCCCTGTTTTAGCCATTCCCGGTTGATGAGGCTTGAGGAATTGAGTTACCTTTTAGCATAGATTCACTTAGAATGCTTATCGTCCTCCTGACGATGTTCTGATAGTATTCGTCCATACAAGTCTGTTTCAGGTTCGAACGGAACCGAAGGCACTATTCCTACTAAATCCATTTTGGAATCACCCTCAGGATTAGTAGCGATTAGCCCTTGCACTTCACTCCTCCACCTTCGATTCCTAGCTCTTGTCTTCCTCACGAAACATTCAAACCGGATCAAAGTGGTTTTCGAGAAATAAATCTCGATCCCGGTCTCTTCGAAACGATCAGCGCATTGGCCTATATTGGTAGTCGGTTACTTAACAATCAATTAACATTCACAAACAACCATCAGATTTAAATAAATTCCAAATTATTTATTTCAAAATAACTTCACAAGCTATTTTCCATACTTCAACCCTTTGAAAACAGTTTCAAACCACCTATCTCTCACGGAAATAAATTTCCCAAATATTGTTTATTTCCACTGAAAATCACCAAGTCCAAATACTTTAGATTTTAAAATAATTTAAATCACTTTATTCTGAAATATACTTTAAAACATTTAAATTAAAACTACTTAAACACTTTAATCAAATATATATGCTTTAAAAATAATTTAAAATAAAAACTACTTAAAACACTTTATACTAGTTATGAAATTTTATATTAATTTCACATGTAGAACTTAAGTCAAAACAAATTTTGAAATAAAAGTTACGAAAAACTTTAGCCAAACTATCTTTAAAATAAAACTACTTTATAAAATATAAATATTAATAATTTCCTTTTAAAACCATAATACCAATTAACCTTTAAAATAATTACTACTATAACTAATTTAATAAAATATTTACCTTTAAAATTTTAAACAACTTAAACAATAATTCTCAAAACATTATTTTAAATCAACTTTAAAACTCTTAACTTAACTTGAAATTCTGCTTGAAAACGTACTTGGCTTTCCAGGGAAAGACACTTTCCTTTCACACCTTTAAAAATAAATCACTATTTATTTTTAAAACCAATTACCCATTCTTTATAAATTCCCATTTTGAATTTATACTTTCAAATATCCACTGATATCTTATTTCACTTTATAAATCCAGTTTATAAATTCCATAGTCTCATCTTTCTTTTAAAACACAGTTTCAAACATTGAATAAATTTCCAAATCTATTTCCATAATTTATTTCAACAAAATAAATTCCTTTACTTTCTCAATTTATTTCAAACCCATAAATTTCAAATTTAAATTCCTTATTAAGATTTAAAATCTTATTTAAATTGAAACTACCAATTTCATATTTATTTCAAAATTCCTCTTTTATTTTTTCCTAAACCATTTAAATCCTGAATTGAAAAATAAATCTTTTATTCCTTTAAATAATATCACTTAATTTTAAAAATTCATTTATTCCCATTCATTCAAAAATCTCCTTTCCTATACTTTGGAATTTATTTATTAGAATTTAAAAATCAACTTTTATATTTGCCTAAATCGTTCTTTAATTTATGCAAATTCTCTATGGTTATTTTACTTAAAAATTCTCACTTTTATTTTCCTTCCAAAAATCCAATCTATACAATTTTGATAACTCAGTATACCCAAATATATTCAATAAAATATAGCATCCATTATTTCCAATTACCAATGTAATATATCACTGATTATCCAATAATTCATAACACAGAATATTTAAACAATCTAAATATTTCTGAGGAATCTAGTTGGATCCCTCCAACCTGTTTCCCTGCATCCACAGATGTTAGCACGATATAAAATACCAATTCCACTTCGAGGTGGAATATCACGGTATATGGGGTCATCTGCTATTATGCAGGATGCATAGGGCCTCATCCGCTATATAATGCGGGAAATCAATCACTCCAATATATATATATATATATATATATATATATATATATATATATAATATCACACCCAAATAATCGATCAATAATTTAAATTCTAACTATTTAGTTTAACTAGAATTCCAGATGTGAGTGAGAATTACTCACCTTTATTTTTGTTTGCAATCCATTTTCATTCCGGCTTGTTTTCTTCATGATTATTGACCTTGTATAAATATTTATACAGTTTATTAATACTCGGACAAATCGAACAAATCAATTTCCTTTTTAATAAATTATTCAACTAAAATTTTTAATTAGATAATTTTCCTTTAATAAATCTTTTAGTGACCAAAATAAATTAAATAGGTTAATTTAACAAATTAACCTTCACAACATGTTACTTTAAAATAAACTAGTACATTTAAATGTATATATGTATATATTTTATATTATTTATTACTGCATATACTAAAATTACCTATATATATATTTAAAAAAAATAATCTATACATATTTCTCAAAAATCAATTTATACAATAAACTTTACAGCATTATAAAAATTTCCTTGTTCCCAAACTTTATCTAAAATAATTTTTGTTTTATCTGTACATATTTAAAATTTAAAATATGTGTGTACTAATATATATAAATACCTATGTGAATAAAATCTGTAAATTGAAAAAAATAGATATTAAATATACCTTCCTGTAAAATATTTCCTTATCTGTGTTTTATTTTCAAGCTGTTTACAAAAATAATCAATGTCTTCTGAAATGAAAAAATATATATATATATATACACTTATATCCATTCCTTCACTGTATATATATACAAACACATGTATATATATAAATCTTAAACTGAAATCGAAATATAAATTTAAATTTTTAAACCATATAATATTAAATTAAAAAATTGTTTAAATTTTCAAGTTAAATATTTTATAAATTAGTTATAGTAGTAATTATTTTAAAGGTTAAGTGGTATTATGGTTTTAAAAGATAATTATTAATATTTATATTTTATAAAGTAGTTTTATTTTAAAGATAGTTTGCTAAAGTTTTTCGTAACATTTATTTTAAAATTTGTTTTGACTTAAGTTTTACATGTGAAATTAGTATAAAATTTCATATCTGGTATTTTGAAATAATAAAGTGTTTTAAGTAGTTTTTATTTTAAATATTTTTAAAGTATATATTTTTGAATAAAGAGTTGAAGTAGTTTTAATTTAAATGTTTTAAAGTATATTTCAGAATAAAGTGATTTAAATTATTTTAAAATTTAAAGTATTTGGACTTGGTGATTTTCAGTGGAAATAAACAATATTTGAGAAATTTATTTCCGTGAGAGAAAGGTGGTTTGAAACTGTTTTCAAAGGGTTGAAGTATGAAAAATAACTTGCGAAGTTATTTTGAAATAAATAATTTGGAATTTATTTAAATCTGATGATTGTTTGTGAATGTTATTTGATAGTTATATAATCGACAATTAATATTGGCCAAAGCGCTGTCATTTCGAAGAGACCGGGATCGGGATTAATTTCTTGAAAACCACTACGATCCAGTTTGAACTTTTCGTGAGGAAGACAAGAGCTGGGAATTTAAGATGGAGCAGTGAAGTGCAAGGGCTAATCGCTACTAATCCTGAGGGTGATTTTAAAATGGATGTAGTAGGAATAGTGCCTTCGGTTCCGTTCGAACTCGGAACGAACTTGTATGGAAAAATGCTATCAGAACTTCGTCAGGAGGACGATGAGCAATCTAAGTGAATGTGTTCTAAAATGGTAACGCATAGCCTCGAGCCTAATCAACCGGCATTGGCTAAAACTGGGGAGGTGCATACAAGGCTAAGTGGCTAGCAACCAATTAGGGTAAGGTCACCCTATCTAGATGTCCCTTTATTTCGGCTGTATGGGCGGTTGCTGATCCCAACCGCGGGGTGAACTTATTTGGACTATCCAGTAAGAGGTAGCTCCGGTCTTGTGATGCAGGGGATCAGGGTGGATTCTCGGTACGGTGATCTAGACCACGTACTGTGAAGGGCGGTATCCCAGTAGCCCTGCCATTGATGGAAACTCAATCTCCAATAAGCGTCTTCGGACTTGTTTGTAAACCTATTATGCTGGAATTTAATGAATGTAACTCGGCTATTTGGATAAGCATTTGTATATATACACTATTATAATATCAGAGGATATTATAATAAATGTTTTGGTTATCATAAGGTAAAAACCCAACATGTTTATTTGTGGCGTGGTCTTACGAGATACCTTTGATTTCAAATGATTTTGAAAATTTTAATAATTCAATTGAGTGTATTTTCTCACGCTGGTTTTCCAGACTGACTCGGGTGTTATTAAACTATAATGCTCGGGTCAGACCGAGTATTATAGAGTACAGATTCTGGATGGACTGCTATGGAGCTCAGGTGACGAGCTGAATGGCGAGACGTATCACACGTATTTGATGTATTATCCACTGTGTATGCTTTGCTGCAAATTAATTTTCTATGTGGACAAGTTATCATAACTGTCCAGTGTTGTATTTTGTTAATGTTGTACTCTGATGATGTATATATAAAACAGATATAGTCTCTTTTGTGTAAAGATTAGTTATTATCTATTATATTTTATCCCATTACATTGGCAAGTTTCTGATATTGTTTCTATTTATTCTTCTGCCACCTTCTTCGTTAACCCTAATGGTTCGGTTTTCCAGCATTTGATACAATGGACGTATTGATTTCAATTTTCGAGCATCGAAAAATTGGGTCGTTACATTGTGGCAGAAGCGAAAAAGAAATTGAGAATCATAACTAAAAGCTAAGAATTAAATTCATATACAAATGGAATTTGTAAATGTGAATTGTAAATGTGATTTGTAATTGAAAATGAAATAAAAATTCCAGAGTAATATTTGAAAATGAATTGAAAGAATTTGGAATTTGTAATTTTAGGAAAAGTTTAAAATTCCTTTGAGTTTGAAAATGGTTTTTAAAAGTTTGGAGAAATAATAGTGATAATATTTCAGAAATATTTTTGAATTGAGTATGAAATCTGGTGAGATTTGGAATTTAAAAATATTTGGAAGGGTTTTTAAAGAGAAAAGGCACTGACCTCTTTTCGGTCATTGGAAAATAATTTCGATGATGACTGCAGCATCATCGACGTTCATTTTCGAGTTTCCAGGAGAGGAATTGCTGCCAAAATGTTTTAAATTGGAATTATTTTCAAAGGTTGAGTTTGATATTAGAAATGCAAATGACTTTGAATATAGTTGATTTCAAAGGTAATTTTGAAATGTTGAGAAATTGTTTATAACTCTGGAAGTAAATTGGAAATGTTTATGGAAATATAAGTGTTTGATAATTTATTAAAATTTAAATTTATTAAAATAGAAGAATTTCAGTTAAAGTAGAATTGAACAAAAGTTGGTATGGATGAAATAAGTCTGAAAGGCAAACTAATTAAGAAAAGAAAATCAAAGAAGATTAGTAGATGAAATATAAATAAGTTGGAAACTTACAGAAGTTTAAATTTGAATGAAAATAGACAGAAATTGAATTTAATTAAATAAAATTGTGAGAAATGAAAATTTTGGATAAGTGATTAGAAATCAATATAAATGTGAATAAAAGAGAATTGATATAGCTAATAATCAACTGAGGCAAAATACATAGGATGTACGTGTATTATTTTATTCGCATAGTGATTTGATCCAGATTCGAGCACAGAATTTCGAGATAGTTATATCGATCCGAGTTAGGATTTTTCACTCGATTTTTGACGACGAACACTGGATATGGATTTTTGATTGATTCTGAAAATTCTCAATCATAGTTTACGACAATGAAAGGAGAATGGCGGTTTCTGATCAAGAAACTTGATCTGAGTCCGCATTAGGAAGTCGGATGGACGATACTAGTTCGGAAGTGAAATTATATGATCGAGTAAGTGATCGAATTTGGTACTGTGTACGGATGATATATGTGCATCGAATGGGCTTGAATGAAATAAATATTGAAACTTTTGTAAAGAAATGTACAAAATGATTTTGAATGTGGTAATTGGATATTATTGCTAAGTAGGATATGCAGGTATTTAAAGGTAAAAGGGAATTGATATTTTTGATTTCAAAGGATAAATAGAATTTCTCAACAAAAAAGTATGTATTTAAATTTCTGTATGAAATTTGATGATTTTCTAGTCTAGCCATTTGGCCTTTTGTTTTCTTTTGAAATCTGAGGGGCCATAGAGGCATTTTGTAGTTGTACCGAGCTAGCCGCGCAAAGGAGACGTTGGCAAAAGATTTCGAAAATTTAGAGAATTAGAAATTTTTTGAGAAATTTGGATAATTTAATATTTGGATTTAAATTTAAATTTGAATTGTTGAGGAAATAATATTGTTTGGGAACTTAAAGTTAAGTTTGGGAAGCTAGTAAGAATAATAGTGTGTCTTTAATAAAAAGATTGTGTTGGGAAAGTGTGATAACCCACATTTCGAAAGGTTTAAATCGACAATAATCCACACATGTTCGACTTAAACAATCCGGAATGTAGATAATCAATGGGGTTAAATAAGAAAAATAAGAAGAGAAGAAGAAACAAAACACAGAATCTCACAATAGAAACGAAAAAATATAATAATCAAATAAAAATTAAAAAGTTGTTTACTATACATCGGATCATAATCTATACACATTTACTAGAGTTATATTTATACATCAGGGATAAATAATCAATATAGCAGAATAGCATGATGCAGGGGATAATAATAATAGTAATATACCAAAACTCCATCTTCGTCCTCTAGAGAATAGTCTTCAATATACTGGAAAAACTCAGGACTGACCCGAGCGTAATGAAAAGGCAAAACACTCGAGTCAGGTCTAAAATACTCTTACATAAGTCAAATCAATATCATAAATATGAACGCAATAACTTAAGAGATGTTACGGGATTTTCCATCTCCTGAGGATCCATTAAACTATTTATATATAATAGTTTACGCTATAATAGATAATGTCTATCTATAAAATAAATATCAAAATAGTGTTAGGGCTTTACATTGATCCACCTTAACACATTTACAGTTTTAAACCAAAATCGTAATGGGCTCGTATAGGGATAAATATGACAAGGCACGTGAGGTAATGCCCAAGGTAGGATTCTACCAGTTTACCCTTTCTGGCTGGTTGTAACCCATCCGCGGCCAACCGCGACAATCAATCCAAACGACAAATAAGGTGCACCCATCGAATCTGAAACCACAATAGTAATACGAGGGATCAACATCGCTAGAGGTAGCTAACCACAATGGCCATACATAGGCTCCTGCTTTAGTCATTTTAATTATGATACGAATGTCAAGGCTACCCATCATCGTTCTCTTACTTCATTCCAGTAAACGTCGCCAATTCAACCACTACATTCTGGATATCATCCACCATGTACACGGTTGTTAAAGTGGTTCCAATATTGAAAGAGAGTATTTCAATAAGAGGCCCCGGTCTCTTTAACAACCAATCGTCATTTTACACACCAGTTGGTACTTTTACATTTCGAAAACAATTCGTATTTGATATCAAAATATAATATTCGTTTCAAAATCAAATTCATTTCGAAATCATCATATTTACTCAAAAATCATATCCATTTCGAGATCATCATATTTACGCAAAATCATATCCATTTCGAAATCATTGTATTTACTCAAAAATATCAACTCAACTCGATATTCGATTTCACTTCAAAACTTGATTCGAATTACAGTTTTGGTTATAATTCACTTTAACCCAATTCTCATTTAAATTCAAGATTTAGAAATATAAACAATTTACCCTTTAACCAGTTCGAATTTTAGAAAATAGCTTAAATAGTTAAAAATAGTTTTATAGAAAATGTTTAAATAGTTTAATCGAAAATAATTTGAATATAAAAATGGTTTATATAGTAAAATAGTTTAAAGAAAATCAAAATAATTTGAATATTTAAAGAAGATAGAATTTAAATCATTTATACTAAAATATTCATTTAAATAAATTCCAAAGTCAAACCGGCCAACATCCCAATTCCTACCCAAATAAATTCCAAATTCCAGTTCGATTTAATCGATTCAATTCTGATTCCAACTCGAATAATTTTGATTCCACATAAATTTTGATTTTAATTCCAATTTCCATTTTTAAATTAATTTAGATCTCAATTTCAAATTAATTTCCAATTCCAAATTAATTTCCAATTCCAATTCCGATTCTGAATTAATTTAAATTCCAATTTCAAATTAATTTAAATTCCAATTTCAATTCCAAATTAATTTAAATTCCAACTTCAAATTAATTTAAATTTCAATTTCAAATATCCATTTAAATACTTAAACCATGTTTACCTTCAATACCAAATTTAGATCCAAAATTTCAATTATAATTCAATTCCAAACTAAAATTTGAAATATCATTTCATATCACTTTTTCTTAGAAATATTCAAAGTTCGAATAAAAGTCCAATCTTTTAAAACAAAACCATTTCTGAAATTTATTACGTATTTCATTTATAACTTAAAATTTTTAACTTCGATTAATTGAACAATCTCATTTATCAAGTTTAAATTCCAACATTTCAATCTCCAATTCAAAATAATTCAATTTCCATAAATTTGATTTTATTCTAAAAATCAATTCATTTAAATAATTTCAAAAAAAATTAAAATCATTTAATTTAACCAACCCGGTGTCCGTATATAATTTTCTAACCTATGGCCAAATGGATATTATTACAATTCAATTTCAAGGATGTATATAGATCAATTCAATCAAATAGATGTCATAGGTATATCATTTCAATTTATTCCCTAATTTATTCGAAATAATTTAGTTTACAGTTTAATATACTGTAAATAAAATACAGGGTGATAAAACGATATATCATAATAAATAAACATCCAAATTAACAACCAATAGCATCCATCACAACCAATCATCCATGCAGTCAATAAGCACAACAATCAATCAATTATCGAAAATCAAGGATTTTTCTAGCAGTTTAATTCTAATTCAACTTAATTATCAATTCAAATCCTATTAATTAATTGAGCGGTCAATTGGATGTCAACTAAATTTATCAACAACTATCAACAAATGAAAATCACTTCACAATATAATTTAACTAACATCAAAATAAATTAATCGAACGTGAGCGTAGAAAGACTCACCTTTTCATCTGAAACTGAAATATTTCCAGCTTCAACTAAATTCCAGTTTGATCCCCAAATAGTAGAAGATATCCATATGGATTTTCAACAACTCGTATCACGCGAATGGACCTCATACGAAAAATATATGATTTTATTAGTATACGAAGTAACTGAAATCGATTAACAAAATTTAATTTAATTAACCTAACTAAATATCAAATTACCTTACTGCACGTATACAAGCACTTGTGTTCCCTCCCTTCTCCTTCCATCGTTCATCACAACCGCGAAAACCAGAGAATGGACATCATCGCGCCCTGAGCTTCACACATGCGTGCCGCCAACACCTATGGCTGCGACCTCCTTTCATGCCGATGCCTCGCATGCATAAACCTTAAGTGCGCAAACCCTAAAGCTATCGGCAACAACCCATAACTCGTGCTCCTCCACGCGAGCCTTCGCCACATCGCGACGTCGTCTCCAAGGCTCTCGCGATTCGTCGATCTCCTCCCTATAGCCGCAAGCGCGAGCATGCAAAACTCCAAAACTCTAAAACCAAAATCTTGAACCAAACGAAATCGATTTCCCCAATATTGTTCGTTGCCTTCCCCTCAAGACTACGGCCTTCATCTCCAGGCAGTTCGCAAATCGAACGCGATATGCGGTCGTTCATTTTTTTTATTTGAAGTTGTTTTTTTTTTCTGATTTCCTGGTACGCGATTTGAAATAAAAGAAGGGAAAAGGAGTACGGGTAGGCGTTAGGAACGCGACGTGCTTTGAACGAGACGACGGAAATTTGATTTTCCCTTTTTTTTTGTGGAGCCTGATTTTTTTTTGAATTTAAAGAAAAGGGAAATGACGTAGATAGATATGCATTTGGAAAACGTGATTATAGTATCGGTTGATTAATATATATATATATATATATATATATATATATATATATATATATATATATATATATTATTTGAATTATAAAATATCTCGCTTATAACCGTCCGAAATTCCGAACTCTAAATGAAACGTGCCATAAGGCATTCATAATGTTTTACCCCCATGCCGAACACAATGGAACTAGTCCCGAAGTCTAATTCGATCGTATGTGGAAGATAGCTTTTCAAAGTCGATTATTTTAATTAAATTCGAAATTAAATTTCTACGCGTTTCAAGCTCGCACGGTCAAATGACAAGTCCGATCGCTATGAAATTTGAAATCCTACAATAATTCACCATTACGGATCCGATGAAACTGGTTTCATCGAAATCCGAGATAGTGGCCAAAATGGCTATTTTACTCGTTAATTTAAAATATAAAATTCAATTTTTAATATAATTTTTTTAAATAAAAATCCAAATTTAAATGTTACCCATCTTGTTCATATTTAAATAAAACTTAAAACAATTTCTGATATCATTTCGAACCACCTTAGATCCAGAATCAAATTATTCAAATAATTTCCAATATATATTAAACCACTGTTAATAAATCATTAAATTTTATACCCTTATTTATCCGATAATTACATTGAGTTTAATAATTTAAAATAACCAAAAATACGGATCGTTGCATACTCCTCCACTCAAAACTTTTCGTCCTCGAAAAGGCGTTGAGTGAAGAATTTAACACTTGATATATTTTATTTAAACAATAGCTTATAAAACATAACAAGCGAACTATTACTATGCTTCAACTACGCCACTCCAATATCAGTTTATGGAAAATATAACTTATATATATAAACAAGTTATAAAATTTTTAAAATTTCAAAAATTTTCTAACACCCGAATTTATGGAAAATTTCGGCAGAGTATCCTTTGCGCGGCTCGATCGAAATTTTTTTACAATCCAATATATAACAAAAATATAACCAATATATACCAAATATACATCTCATCTCAATGATGAGGCATCCCGAAGGGCAAAAATATAAAATCACGGTATGTAATCCGAGATACGTACCTTATTATTAATAATACAAGTGCGCGGTCTTCATATGTATCTATCTCAACTCAATTTAAGATATTAATTGCATATAACGCTATAGAAGCATGTATAAGTCTAATATAACCATATACCATGGATTTTGTAATCCAAACAACAAATACAAGCATAAATACACAACATACAACAATCATATGCAATCAAAACAATGAAAATAATGGTTTGCAACAAAAGAAACCATCTAACCATCAATATCCGTCCAATTAATCCAATTTACTCATAACCATGTGAATTTTCATTGTCCAGTGTTAATTTTTATTTATTTATACCCTTTGTTCTTATTAACATTCATTTCATTAATATTTCAATCGATTCATTTCAATTTATTTATATTCAATCAACTTTTATTTAATTAGATTCACAGTCAATTGATTTTTCATTCAATTTATTTACTTCCAATTGATTTGCATGCACTTACCAACATTAATAAGTTTACTTTCTATTAATTTACACTCGTTTATAGTTACATTCATTTTTTTCATTTCAATAATTCATATAATTAATCACACTTGAGTAATTTAATTCCATACCACATTCCATATTTTTAAAATTGATTCACATTCTCTTAATATTTATTTCGTTAATCATACAACGGATTTATAATCAATTCATTTGCTTTTAATTGATTAACATTCAACTAATCTGGTTTCAACCCATTTTCTTCCAATCAATATTTATTGCATTAATCTTTGATTTATTACAATTCAATATATATTTACATTCAATCGATTTGTTTCAACTATTTTTTTTCATCCACTTTTAATTGGTTTACATACATTCCATTGATTTCTTTCAATTTTATTAACATTCATTACAAATTCATTATATTCGCTTTTTATGCAATTCAGTTTGTGAAATTCCAATTTGTTTCACTTATACACACACACACACACACACACACACACACATACCTATTTTATATAAATTCATTTATGAATCAGTTTTCTTAGTTATACTATCATCGTTTATAAATTTATCTAAGTTTACTATAAATGTTCTATACAAAAAAACTTACTTTTACTATTAATTCATCGATTCACTTCATTTATTCCAATTCATATTATTTATTTACCAAAATAAAATTTTATTTTATAACTCAATTCATATTAATAATCCTTTTTTTTCTTTTCACAGTTAATTCCTTCAGCTTCTCTTAAGTCCACTTTAACTTATAATTTCACTTCAATAACTATTCCATATTATATTAGTTAACACTCAAATTTTTATTTAAACTATTCCACTTGCAATTTAATTTTCCTTCCAATTTTAAATCAAATTCAATTGCTCATACTAATTTTTCATACATTCATTTATTTTATTTAACCTCTTTCATATTTAAATTACATTTCAAGTCCTTATTCATTTTTAATTCACTTTATAGCTCAAATGAAATTAATCCACTTTACCACTTTATCTAGTTTCATTTAATATCAAATTCAATTTTATTTAATAATGAGCTAAGCCTCATCTTTATTTTGATCCATTAATCATTTCATTTAATTTTATTCAAGTTAAATTTCCTTATCATCTCATTTTACAAATTTAAATTCGTTTTTTTAGTTTATTAAATCTCAAATCTATAAGTTATACAAATTAACTTCTTAGAATTTCATTTTGTTATTTTATCTATTTCATTTCAAATGCAATTCACTTTCTTATTTAAGCTTCTTAGGCTAAATGTATTTTATTTACATCACTTCACTAATTCCATTTAGTTTTACAGTGCTAAGCCAGTTATTTTATTTGTATCACAAATTCAAATTTTTCTTTCTTCTATTTGCTTAATCAAAATTTAACCATTTAAATTTGGTTTCATTTCCTATTCAAATTTATAAGTTATAAACTTATTTCTTTTTTTTTCAAATTTATAAGTTACAAAACTATCTACCTATATTTATCAAATCATATTTAGAATATTTTCCCACAACAAAACTTGTTTTAATCGAAAATATATTTCTTTTGGTAGCAATTTTCGCTCAGAAACTCGAAAATGAACACTGGCGATGTTGTAGTCATCCCCAGAATTGTTTTGCAGCAACCAAGCTAGTTTAATGCTTCTAATTTCTTTTATTTCTTCAAAAATCCTTTTAATGTATTTCTAATCAAAACTCTTCCATATAATACTATTATTAAAATTTTAAGGCTTGAAAACAATTTTGATAATAAAAGGATTTTTAAATTTAAAATTCTCAAATTTATATAATCATTTCTATATATAAGCTATATTATAAATATAAACAAATTTTCCTTATCTTATTATCAAAATATTCCATTAATTTACAAGTTGGTCATTTTAAACAATTCTGATTGCAATTATATTTCAGTTCAATTTAATTATCAATGCTTTATAAAATAAAATTCACTAAGTATTCGTTTTATTTTAATTCAATCAATAATTGATGATAATTAAATATTATTATTTCCTAACAACAAGTTCATTAAAAATCACATTATATATATAATATAGTTTAGCCAAAATTATTTCATTTACTCGATTTTTTTCAAAAACAATATTATGTCGACTTGCCTCGTTTAAGTATTTAGAAACCCCTACCGATATCACGGCGTCCCGCACATCGACCAGAATTCATAAACAGTTCAACAGATAAGTAAACACAATATAAAACAATTTATAACACTAACAAGTATGCTCTCTCATATATATACTCTCAAACAGACTCATTCTAGGGTATTAGTACCCTATCTCTAATGAGTCAAACCCCACAAAGCCAAGTTTATCGCTAAACCTTCACTCTGATACCAACTATGACGACCCATATTTCGAATGGTTTAAATCGACAATAATCCACACATGTCCGACTTAAACAATCCGGAACGTAGATAATTAATGGGGTTAAATAATAAAAATAAGTAGAGAAGAAGAAAACAAAACACAGAATCTCACAATGGAAACGATAAAATATAATAATCAACTAAGAATTCAAAAGTTGTTTACTATACATCGGATCATAATCTATACACATTTACCAGAGTTATATTTATACATCAAGGATAAATAATCAATACAGCAGAATAGCATGATGCAGAGGATAATAATAATAGTAATATACCAAAACTCCGTCTTCGTCCTTCGGAGAATAGTCTTCAATATGCTGAAAAAACTCAGTACTGACCCGACCGTAATGAAAAAGCAAAACAATCGAATCAGGACTAAAATACTCTTACGTAAGTCAAATCAATATTATAAATATAAATGCAGTAACTTAAGAGATGTTACAGGATTTTCCATCTCCTAAGGATCCGTTAAACTATTTATATATAATAATTTACGCTATAATAGATAATGTCTATCAGTAAAATAAATATCAAAATAGCATTAGGGCTTTACATTGATCCACCTTAACACATTTACAGTTTTAAACCAAAATCGTAATGGGCTCGTATATGGATAAATATGACAAGGCACGTGAGGCAATGCCTAAGGTAGGATTCTACCAGTTTACCCTTTCTGGCTGATCGTAACCCATACGTGGCCGACCGCGACAATCAATCCAAACGACAAATAATGTGCACCCATCGAATCCAAAACCATAATAGTAATACGAGGGATCAACGTCGCTAGAGGTAGCTAACCTCAATGGCCAGACATAGGCTCCAGTTTTAGTCATTTTAATTATGACACAAATGTCAAGGCTATCCATCATCATTCTCTTACTTCATTCTAGTAAACGTCGCCAATTCAACCACTACATTCTGGGTATCATCCACCATGTACACAGTTGTTAAAGTGGTTCCAATATTGAAAGAGATTATTTCAATAAGAGGCCCTGGTCTCTTTAACAACCAATCGTCATTTTACACACCGGTTGGTACTTTTACATTTCGAAAACAATTCGTATTTGATATCAAAATATAATATTCGTTTCAAAATGAAATTCATTTCGAAATCATCATATTTACTCAAAAATCATATCCATTTCAAGATCATCATATTTACTCAAAATCATATCCATTTCAAAATCATCGTATTTACTCAAAAATATCAACTCAACTCGACATATCGATTTCACTTCAAAACTTGATTCGAATTAAGGTTTTGGTTATAATTCACTTTAACCCAATTCTCATTTAAATTCAAGATTAAAAAATATAAACAATTTACCCTTTAACCAGTTCGAATTTTAGAAAATAGCTTAAATAGTTAAAAATAGTTTAATAGAAAATGTTTAAATAGTTTAATCGAAAACAATTTGAATATAAAAATGGTTTATATAGTAAAATAGTTTAAAGAAAATCAAAATAATTTGAATATTAAAAGAATATAGAATTTAAATGATTTATACTAAAATATTCATTTAAAAAAAATTCCAAAGTCAAACCGGTCAACATCCCAATTTCCTACCCAAATAAATTCCAAATTCCAGTTCGATTTAATTGATTCAATTCCGATTCCAACTCGAATAATTTCGATTCCACATAAATTTCGATTTCAATTCCAATTTCCATTTTTAAATTAATTTAGATCTCAATTTCAAATTAATTTCCAATTCTAAATTAATTTCCAATTCCAATTCCGATTCCAAATTAATTTCAATTCCAATTTCAATTCCAAATTAATTTAAATTCCAATTTCAAATATCGATTTAAATACTTAAATCAAATTTACCTTCAATACCAAATTTAGATCCAAAATTTCAATTATAATTCAATTCCAATCTAAAATTTGAAATATCATTTCATATCACTTTTTCTTAGAAATATTCAAAGTTCGAATAAAAGTCCAATCTTTTAAAACAAAACCACTTCTGAAATTTACGACGTATTTCATTTATAACTTAAAATTTTAAAATTCGATTAATTAAACAATCTCGTTTATCAAGTTTAAATTCCCACATTTCGAGCTCCAATTCAAATATCTACTTGAAACCCATTTAAATATTTTAAGTATTTTAATTATTTAAACTACTTTTAAACTACTTAGAACTATTTTCTAAAAATTCAAGCTGGTCAATAGGATGGAATGTTTATATTTAAATCTTGAATTTAAATACGAATTGGGTTAAATGAAGTTGCAACCTAAATTGAAATTCGAAATGATTTTGAAATCGAAATGAGATATTGAGGGGAAAAATGATTTGGGAAACGGAATCTTACATTTGAATAGATATGATGATATTTGAAATGGATTTGATTTTTGAAGAGAATATGATATTTTGATATCAATTATGAATTGATTTGAAATATATAAGAGCCATCGGTGTAATAATACGTAGTATTAAAGAGACCGGGATCGGATATGGACATACTCTCTGTCGATACCGAAAACCACTTTAATAACTAGTATACGCGGAGTGCTGATCCAGAATGAAGTGGACGGTTTGGTGAATGCGTTGAATGAAGAAAGAGAATGATATTGGATGACCCCTGACATGACTAAAACAGGAGCCGCGCCGGGCCATTGAGGTTCGCCATCTCTAGCGGACACACTTCTTCGATACCATATCTATTACTTTTGTGATTCGATTTGGGTGCACCCCTCGATTTGGGAGTGTTGTTTCGCGGTGTTGAGGTAGCTGCTGGCTATGCTCAACATCAGTCCGGATCACGCAACTACTAGTATCCTAGTTGGTATCGCCTCATGTACCTTGTCATACTAATTATCCTACTCGCGACACTACGTTTTGTTTTGTGTTATACCTATGGGGTACCCTCTGATAACCACTAGTTTACGGTGGGGTTTACGGTGCTGTATAGACTATGGCATTATAAAATGTGTTAAGGGGAATTATGGTAACGCCTTAACTCTATTTTAATACTTTTACTTTACTATAGACATATTATAATAGCGTATTGTACTACATAGTAGATAGTTTAACGGATCCTTGAGAGATGGAAAATCCCGTAACATCTCTTAAGTTATTACACTCACGTTGACACTTGATAGGAGATGTCAAACCCCGTAAACATCTCCGATGCCGTTACACTCATATTTATTTACGATTGATTTAACTTACATGAGGATATTTTAGTCTTGACTCGAGTGTCTTGTCTTTTCATTACGCTCGGGTCAGACCTGAGTTTTTCAGCTTATTGAAGATCTATTCTGGAGGACGAAGTCGAAGATTTGGTATACTATTACTATTATTATCTTTGCATCATGCTGTCTGTTGCCTTATTTTATTTGTTCAGGTGTATATATATAACTCTGATAAATGTTATATGAATAATGATCAAAGTATAGTAAACAGCTTCATGAACTATTTATTTGACTATTATATTTATCGTTCCGCTGCAAGATTCTATGTTGTTTCATCTCCTTTATTTCCCTTTCTTTTCTTTTCTTATTTACCCCAATAACCATCTGCCCTTTTGAATGGTTTGGAATCGGCATGTGTATTTGATCGTCGGTTTAAACTATCCAAAAAGGTGGGTCGTTACAGTTGGTATCAGAGCTTTGGTTTAGCGATAACCTTTGCTTTGAGGGGTCTGACTCTTTATAAATAGGGTAGTAATACCCTATGATGAGTCGCTGAGTGTATACATATAAGAGAGCGTATTTGTTAGTGATATAAAATGTTTTATGTTGTGTCGGTTGATTTGTTGAGTGGCTTATGGATTCTGGTCAATACGAGTAATTAACGTCATTGATAGGGATCTCTAAACACTTAAACAGAACAATTCGACATAGTATTGTTTTGAAATTGGGTAAATGAAATAATTTTGCACTAATTATATTTTGTATATAAAGAAAATTTTCAGTAATTATTGTGAATTATCTAGCTTACCTGGTTGTTAGGAATGATAATATTGGTTATTATCATTAATCGGATATTGTAATTTAGTAAATAAGGTGAATTACAAAATGAACAATGATAAAGCACTTGTGGAATGTTTTAAGCAAGAAAATCCTATAAGAATATTTTATGAAGGTGACTTATAAATTGAAATAGATATAAATTGGAAAATATTGAATTTAAGACCCGGAGGTTTTGACAATGGTTCTCAAAGCTTTGAAGAAAATATATTGTGATATTAATTGGAAAATATTTATGGAAAATATTTTGAAAGGATTTTTAAGAAGGAATGAATTCGGTACTCCTCTCTTCGGTCGCTGGAAAATAATTTCGGTGATGACTGCGCAGCATCATCGACGTTCATTTTCGAGTCTCAAAGTGACGGAGACTTCTTAGAAGCTTTGCTTTTCTTCGAAATTATTTTGGGTAAATGGATTTTGGTTTAAACTCCAAAGGTTTGATTTGATATATTAAAGATATAAGTGTATATGTTTATTTCAAACGATTTGAAAAGAACCGGGCATTTAAATTTCTAAGTTATATTAATTCGTAATTTTCAAATTATTTGAATAAAATATGAATAACCAGAATTTATAAAATAAGAGGATTAAGATATCTAAGCTTATGTTTTGGGAAAACTTTAGAGTTGTAGTGTACCTTTAAAGTTAAAAGGTAAAGAGGATTTAAATAAATTAAATTTATGAATATTCTAATTAAGTAAAATGAAATTCTATAAATTTGTATAATACCAAATTTGCATTCTAATAACATATAATTTGACTTACCAAATATTAAGAAGTTGAAATGATGTTTTGGATATGTAATGAGATATTGTACAAATAAACAGAACCTGAAAATAATTGAAGTATACAAGTAAGGAAAACTCAAGAGGAATTAAAATGTATATAAATGGAAAATTTGGTTGTGATAAAAATTATAAATACTTAAATGTAGCATGAAATGATGAATGGATAAATGGAACAAGTAAGTGAAATTAAGAAGAAGATAAATGAATCGTATTATATCTTTGTAAATTGGTTATAGAAAATAAAAATAAATTGCAAAGGGATTGAAAAAAATTGAATTTGTAACCTTTAAGATAACTGTAAACTAAGAAAAGTCAATTATGAGAGGTTAGACTTTTATAGGATGACTAATAAACTAAAGTGCGGATTAATAAAATGTTCCATAAATAAATTTGTTATTAACTATAATTATGAAATTGAAGTAAATGTAAACAAAAGAATTTGGTATAGCTAAGAATCAATTGGAAAATTGAATTTGAATTTAATTAAATTATATAGAATGTTTAAAATGAACTAGAGTAAGCAAATTCTATGATATGATGTTTAAGAAAGGATTATGTTAAAGAACATGCTATGTAAAGAAATGAATATACTAACTGAATAATGGATTGTGAATAATTAATTGTAAATAAAAATAAAAGCCAATGAAATAATTTAGTATAGATAAATTGGATAGAAATCCATTGGAAGGTAATACGTGAGTTGTACGAATATTATTTTGTTCGCATAACGATTTGATCCAAATTCGAGCACAAAATTTTGAGATGATTTATATCGATCCAAGTTAGGATTTTTCAATCGATTCTTGACGGCGAACCTTGGATATGGATTTTTGATTTGATTCTGGAATTCTCTATCATAGTATATGGCTATGCAAGGAGAGTAACATTTTCTAATCAAGGAACCAAATCTGAGTCCACACTAGAGAGTCGTGTGAACGATACTAGTTGGAAGTGAAATTGTGTGATCGAATAAGCAATTAGATTTGATATTGCTCACGGATGATATATGTATGGCTTACGGACTTAATTAAATCTAATATTGGAAATTGAAGATGCCAAATATAAAATGATTCTTTTAAATTGTATGATTGGATATCATTGGTAAATGAGATGCAGGTATTTAAAATCAAGAAAATGTGGATTGCCCGACAAAAGGTACATGTTTATTTTGTCATTGGATTTGGTGATTTTTGATGAGGCACTTGGCTTTTGGGTTTCTTTTGTTGGTTTGGGGTCCCGTAGAGGCATTTTGTAGCTGTACCGATCGAGCCGCGCAAAGGAGACTCTGCCGAAATTTTTCGTAAATCGGGTGTTAGAAAATTTTTCAAGTTTAAATTTTATAACTTGTTTTGATAACTAACTCGTAAACTTCATAGGCTAATCAGAGTAGCATAGTGGAAGTGTAGTAACGACTTTATAAATGGAATTTCATTGTTTTATAAGTTGGTACTTTGAATAAAATATATCTAATGTTGAATTCTATACTTAGTTTCTTTTTCCTTTTTTTCATTTTCGGGGATGAAAAGTTTTGAGTGGAGGAGAGTGTAACGACCCGTAAATTTTCGATAATTAAAATAGCTAATATAATAAGATTTCGTGATTTAATGTTAGAAAAAAATTTGTAATTTATTTGGAATAATAATAACTGGAATGAATTGCATCAATAATTATCCAAGTAATTATTAATAGATTGAATGGAGTTCCAATCTAATTGAATTGACTCGAATGTTATAACTTGGTTATAAGGGAATATATGGAAAAAACAAATGTAAATAAGTGAATAAGAATTGTGAACTATTTAGGTAGAAATACAAATTTTGATAGATTGGTTTCGAAGATTTGAATAGTAATAAGTATTGAAAAATAAATGCTACTTAGTGAATGCCTTTGCAATCAATAGTTGGATAGGATAATAAATGTTGAATTCATTGGGTATAATAGAGTAATTGATTGATAAGTAAAATCTATTTAAATTCAAATGTCGATATCTTATAAAATGTATAACTCTCACATACGAGGTCCGATTGGAATGAAACTTTTTGCGTTGCGATCACGATGACGAGAGCTTTGAAATGAAACTGGTTTGGACGAATTTGGAGAGAGTTGAAATTTGGGCTAAAATCCGAGCATCGTTCGGTTAAATTCCAAACCAAAACGTCTCGGGGGCAACAGGATATCAAGGTGAGTGTTTTATAACGCTCACAACGTACTGAATATCTTTATGGTAGTTAAATTTGATATTATGAAGTGATATGAATTTTATTTGTCGTTGTTTGATAAAATTTAATTGTCATATAGATTGTCATTTGAATTCACCGTTGAAAATTAAACTGACAGTCAAATTGAAATAAAAAATTGAATTGCGATTAAATTACCTGATATTGATAACTATGAAATTGACGTGAATTGTATTGTCTATTGGATAATGTATTTCGATGGATGCTATTGGTTGATATTTTAATGTTTGGATGTTTATTTGCTTATATATATATCCTGTTATACACACATATGACACTGTGATTTGATTTAAGTGATATATATTCACCAAACTGAAATAACTAATCACTTGGCCATAGGATAGAAAATTATATACGGACACCGGATTGGTTAAATTAATAAATTTTAAAATCGTTGATTTGAAATTTATTTAAATGTTTTGATTTAAAAGTTATAAATAAAATCAATTTATAGAAATCGAATTTATCGAAAAATTGAGTTTGGAATGTTGAAATAAATTTTGGTTAAAGGAAATTGTTAAATAAATTAAGTTGAGACTTTGAAATTTAAAATTGGGATATGATTGAATTTCTAAGATTATTTATTTTAAAGATTGAACATTATTTCGAGCTTTGAGTGTTACTAAGTAAAAGTGTTATAAATTGATATTTTGAAAAATCAAGCTCCAAATCGATATAAATTGAAATTGAATTAATTGAAGGTGAATTTAGAATTGAATTAATTTGAAGTCAAAGTTGACGTTGATTTGAATTGAATCGAAATTGAATCGGTAGAATGGAAATTAAAATTGATTTGAATTGGGAAGTTATAATTGAAATGGTTTGGTTTTGAAGCTGTTTCATTTTGTTTTCCAAATTTCTCTGTTATATAAACCATTTTAAATACTTAAAACTATTTTAATCTACATTAACTACATTAAATTAATTTATCTATTTGAAACCCATTTAAATATTTTAAGTATTTTAACTATTTTAATTATTTAAACTACTTTTAAACTACTTAGAACTATTTTCTAAAAATTCAAGATGGTCAATAGGATGGAATGTTTATATTGAAATCTTGAATTTAAATACGAATTGGGTTAAATGAAGTTGCAACCTAAATTGAAATTCAAAATGATTTTGAAATCGAAATGAGATATTGAGGCGAAAAATGATTTGGGAAACGGAATCTTACATTTGAATAGATATGATGATATTTGAAATGAATTTGATTTTTGAAGCGAATATGATATTTTGATATCAATTATGAATTGATTTGAAATATAAAAGAGCCATTGGTGTAATAATACGTAGTTATTAAAGAGACCGAGATCAGATATGGACATACTCTTTGTCGATACCGAAAACCACTTTAATAACTAGAGTGTTGATCCAGAATGAAGTGGATGGTTTGGTGAATGCGTTGACTGAAGAAAGAGAACGATATTGGATGACCCCTGACATGACTAAAACAGGAGCTGTGCTGGGCCATTGAGGTTCGCCATCTCTAGCGGACACACTTCTTCGATACCATATCAATTACTTTTGTGATTCGATTTGGGTGCACCCCTCGATTTGGGAGTGTTGTTTCGCGGTGTTGAGGTAGCTGCTGGCTATGCTCAACATCAGTCCGGATCACGCAACTACTAGTATCCTAGTTGGTATCGCCTCATTTACCTAGTCATACTGATTATCCTATTCGCGACCACTACGTTTTGTTTTGTGTTATACCTATGGGGTACCCTCTGATAACCACTAGTTTACGGTGGGGTTTACGGTGTTGTATAGACTATGGCATTATAAAATGTGTTAAGGGGAATTATGGTAACGCCTTAACGCTATTTTAATACTTTTACTTTACTGTAGACATATTATAATAGCGTATTGTACTACATAGTAGATAGTTTAACGGATCCTTGAGAGATGGAAAATCCCGTAACATCTCTTAAGTTATTACACTCACGTTGACACTGGATAGGAGATGTCAAACCCCATAAACATCTCTGACGCCGTTACGCTCATATTTATTTACGATTGATTTAACTTACATGAGGATATTTTAGTCCTGACTCGAGTGTTTTGTTTTTTCATTACGCTCGGGTCAGACTTGAGTTTTTCAGCTTATTGAAGATCTATTCTGGAGGATGAAGTCGAAGATTTGGTATACTATTACTATTATTATCTTTGCATCATGCTGTCTGTTGCGTTATTTTATTTGTTCAGGTGTATATATATAACTCTGATAAATGTTATATGAATAATGATCAAAGTATAGTAAACAGCTTCATGAACTGTTTATTTGACTATTATATTTATCGTTTCGCTGCAAAATTCTGTGTTGTTTCATTTCCTTTATTTCCCTTTCTTTTCTTTTCTTATTTACCCCAATAACCATCTGCTATTTTGAATGGTTTGGAATCGGCATGTGTATTTGATCGTCGGTTTAAACTGTCCAAAATGGTGGGTCGTTACATCCTCCATGATCGCATTTAACCCGATGTTTATGTTGCCATCCCGGAAAAATCCATAGAAAACTGTAGGCACTCCGCGCCCCTCGATTACACCATGGAACCCGCCACAGATCGCAGCTACACCCGAGGTTACATCGCCATCACGGCAAAACCCATGTAACTGTAGGCATCAGTGCCCTTGAATTTCGCTGCCAAATGAAACTTCACTATTCCTACATAGATCGCAGACTACATCTGTCGAGTCCCAATGTAGCCTGTAGGCGCTCACTGCCACACGACTTTCACTATGTCTTCATAGATCGTAGTCTACCGATGTTACATCGCCCTCCAGGCGAAATCAAACGCAGACCGTTGGCACTCACTGCCACATGACTTCAGCTATGGTCCGCAGTAGATCGCAGTGACATCGAGTTACACAATCGTCGTAGCATAACCCAAATGTCTCTGTAGGCATCAGCGCCCTCGACTTTCACTACCCACACTCAATCCTTGGGAACTTCAGTTTGTCTGGACTTCCTCCCAGGATCCAATTTAGAACCCCTCTTAGGATCAAGGCAGAACCACCCCTTGGATCTTCTATGAAGTTCATTTCATAGGAGCGCCTTTTTCCCCAGAGCCAATCTCAAAACATTTTATACTATACACATATAGTATCTTTCAAATCATACCCTTTATGATCCACATAAAAATCTCCTTTATACAAAATCGATATCTCAAATCGATAGTTCCTAACTTGGCTTTTAAAATTCTCAAAATTGATTTTCCCCAAAAATCAAAAGCCTTTCAAAATCAGTGGGTTCCAAAAACCTTTTTCCAAAAATCATTCTCATAAAATCATTTATATATATATATAATCTTGAAAATCTTGGATCACTTCATACTTATATAAATTTCCTTTTATACTTTAAATCTTTTCAAAAATCTTTTCTTTTGGCTGTAGATTCAACAAGTGGGAGTTTCTCAATAAATATATATAACTTTAGTTATGCCAATTAAATATTCAAGTTTGATTTCCTTTTTAAAGTTATTTACCATATTTCTTACTCTTCATAAAGTGAATTTCAATTATAAAGATATCCAACTTCCACTTTTATTCATGTATTTCTTAAAATATACTTTTCTTTTCAAAAATCATTTTTCATTTCTTTTAAAATTTCAATATGTATTACATTTAAGCACGTATGATGCACATATACCATCCGTATGCAATATCAAATTCGATCGCTCACTCGATCACACAATTTCACTTCCGAACTAGTATCAGCCACCCGACTTCCTAGTGCGGACTCAGATCTGGTTTCTTGATCAGAAACCCTCATTCTCCTTGCATAGCCATAACTATGATAGATAATTTCCATAACCAATCAAAAATCCATATCCATGGTTCGCCGTTGAAAATCGAGTGAAAAATCCTAACTCGGATCGATATACTATCTCGAAATTCTACGCTCGAAATCTGGATCAAATCATTATGCGAATAGAATAATATACGTACGTCCTACGTATTTATCTTCATTAATTATTGGCTAAATCAATTTTCTTTTACTTCATATTCAATTTGATTTCTATTCACTTATTTACAATTGCTTAAATTTTCATTTGGTTTATTACTTCAATTATAAACAGTTTGCACTCTATCCAGTTGAATTTAGAAAATAGCTTGAAAAGTTTAAAATAGATAAATAGTTGTAAAATAGCAATTAGTTGTATAATAGCAGTAAAATAGTCAAGTAATTATAAAATAGTTGTGAAGTAGTTAAATAGTTGTAGAGCAGTTAAATAATTGCAAAATAGTTGTAAAATAATAATTAGTTTACAAAACAGATGTAAAACAGTAATGAGTTTTCAAAATAGTTGTAAAATAAGTATAAGATAGTTGGGTTTTAAAAAGAAAGGTTGTATAGTAAATAGCTATGAAAATAGATTTAAAACAGTATATATTAAAACAATTTATTCGAAAATCGTTTCAGAGTCAAACTGGTTCAGTTTCCCAATTTCTTATTTCAATCACTTCCAATTAATTCAAATCAAATTCATTTTGAACTAATTCCAATTCCAATCTCAACTTTAAACTATCTCGAATTATATAAATTCGAGTTACATTTTTAAATGTTGTTTTAATCCTCTTAAATCTAATTAACCTTTACTTTTAATTTAATAACCTAAGTCTTTTAAGCAATTTAATTCTGAGTCCAAATTTCAAACACTCATTTTAAATTACCTTTACTTAACTTATTTCAAGGTTTTACTTCCATTTTATTTCAGTAATGGATATACATTATCTCAATCCACTTCTTAATACAATTAAAATAATCAAATTCTCAGTTTCATAGATTATTAATAACAACGGGATGATATCAGGATAAGCCAAAATAAATGAACATCCAAATTATTTAAAACATCCATCCATAGCATCCGTTCCCCATTTTCAGATCTCAATCCCGTTTTGGGATCACACATAACTCCTATTTCAAATCAACCCTTTTAACTTCCCAAGTTAAATCTTAATTTCATCTTGAAATTTTCAATTCAGGTTGTTTGTTCTAATCTTATTTAACTTTCCCTAAGTTAAATTCAATTTATTTAATCCAGTCAACCTTATTCAACTTGAATTCTCCATTTCAAAATTTTAAACTTCTTTTCAATATCCTTTCTTACTTATAAGTTCAAAACTTATCACATTTCGAGGAAATTCAAAACTCATTACCTAGAATTTACTTCCAATCAACTTGTTATTATGTATATCCCTCATATATACATATTCATATTTATTTATTTGCACCACAAGTCATATTTCAAAATTTAAACCCTTCTTGGTTTTCAGTCCAAAACATATTTCTTTTAAAATTTCAAACAACTCTTGTTTTAAAATAAAATTCCTACATTTAAAAATATTGTTCATTATATCTTTTAACATTTTAAAACAATTTAAATTTTCTGGACTATGATTGTAAAACATCACAATTTAAATCCTTTTCAATTTACAAGTCATACTTATTAAATTGTTACTTCCTTAAAACATTTCATTCTACTTTATCATTGTTTATTAAGAAAACATCCCTTTATTAAGATACAATACCCAATCTATAATAGTTATCATATCTAGAAATCATACATACCATATACTCCATAACCATTTACTGGAAAATCAAATCAACTTATTTCAATACTTTTGAAAACTCTTTTCTTTTAAATTTTCTAGGATTCAGTTTGAATCCTAGAAGCGGATGAGACCCTATGCGCCCCGCATAATAGCGTATGACCCCATATACCACGATATTCGACCTCGAAGTGGAATCGGTATTTTATATTGTGCTATCATTTGTGGATGCATGGAAACAGGTTGGAGGGATCCAGCTGGATTCCTCAAAAATATTTAGACTGTTTAAATATTTTATGTCATGATTTATTGGATAATCTACGATAGATTACATTGGTAATTGGAAATAATGGATGTTATGGTTTGATTGATTAATATTTAGGTATACTGAGTTATCAAAAATGTATAGATTGGATTTTTGAAGGGAAAGTAAAAGAGAGAATTTGTAAGTAAAATAATTATAGAGATTTCGGATAGATTAAAGAATGATTTAGAAAATGATAAAAGTTGATTTTTAAATTCTAACTAAATAAATTCCAAAGTATGGGAAAGGAGATTTTTGAATAAATGCGAATAAATGAATTTTTTAAACTTAAGTGATATTATTTAAAGGAATAAAAGATTTTTTTAAATTTAGGATTTAAATGGTTTAGGAAAAATAAGAGAAGAATTTTGAAATAAATATGAAATTGGCAGTTTCAATTTAAATAAGATTTTAAATCTTAATAAAGAAGTTAAATATGAAATTAATAGGTTTTCAAATAATATTGAGTAAGTAAAGGAATTTTTTTTTTAAAATGGAGTAAATTTTGGAAATCGATTTAGTGTTTGAAACTGTATTTTAAATGAAGGATAAGACTATAGAATTTACAAACGGGGTTTATAGATTGAAATAAGATATCAGTGGATATTTGGAAGTATAAATTCAGGAAGGGAATTTATAATGGAATGGGCAGTTTGTTTTAAAATAAATAGTAGTTTATTTTTAAAGATGTGAAAGAAGTATATTTCTCTGAAAAGCCAAGTACATTTCCAAGCAGATTTTTAAGTTTAAATAAATAAGTTTAAAGTTATTTTAAAGGAATGTTTTTGAGAATTATTTAAGCTGTTTGAAATTTTAAAGGTAAATATTTATTAAATTAGTTATAGTAGAATTATTTTAAAAGGTTATTGGTATTATGATTTCAAAAAGATAATAATTAATAATTATATTTTATAAAATAGTTTTATTTTAAAGATAGTTGGTTAAAGTTTTATTTGAAAACTTGTATAGAATTCATAACTTTTATTTCAAAATTAGTTTTGGCTTAAGTTTTACATGAGAAATTGGTATAAAATTTCATAACTAGTATTTTTAAATAAAGTTTTTTGAGTAGTTTTATTTTAAATATTTTTAAAGTATATTTTTTAATAAAGTGTTTTATAAAACTTTTATTTTAAATGTTTTAAAGTATATCTTTTTATAGTAAAGTGATTTAAATTATTTTAAATCTAAAATATTTGGACATGGAAATTTTCAGTGGAAATAAACAATATTTGGGAAATTTATTCCATGAAGGAAAGATGATTTGAAACTATTTTCAAAGGATTAAAGTATAGAAAAATAACTTGCGAAGATATTTTGAAATAAATAATTTGGAAAATTATTAATGTCTGATAGTTGTTAGTGAATATTATTTGATAGTTAAATAACCGACTATCAATATTGGCCAATGCGTTGATCCTTTCGAAGAGACCGGGATCAGGATTAATTTCTCGAAAACCACTTCGATCCGGTTTGAACGTTTCCGTGAGGAAGACAAGAGTTTGGAGTCAAAGATGGAGTAGTGAAGTGCAAGGGATGGTCGCTACTAATCCTGAGGGTGATTCCAAAATGGATGTAGTAGGAGTAGTGCCTTCGGTTCTGTTCGAATCTGAAACGAACTTGTAAGGACGAATGGTTTCAGAACATTGTCAGGAGGACGATGAGCATTCTAAGTGAATGTGTGCTAAAAAGGTAACACATAGCCTCAAGCCTCATCAACCGGGAATGGATAAAACAAGGGAGGTGCACACAAGGCTATGTGGCTAGCAACCAATTAGGGTAAGGTCACCCCTGTCTAGATGTCCCTTATTTCGGCTGTGTGGGCGGTTGCTGATCACAACCCCGGGGTGAACTTATTCGGACTATCCAGTAAGGGGTAGCTCCGGTCTTGTGATGTAGGGGATCAGGGTGGATCCTCGGTATGGTAATCTAGACCACATACTATGACGGGAGGTACCCCAGTTACCCTGCCATTGATGGAAACCCATTCTCCCTACGTGCCTTTACGCTTTTGTTTGTATACCTATTATGCTGGAATTTAATGAATGTGACAATTTCGGCTATTTGAATAATTATTTGTATATAGACACTATTATAATATCAGAGGATTTTGTAAAGAAATGTTTTGGTTATCGTAAGATAAAAACCCAGCTTGTTTATTTGTGGCGTGGTCTTACAAGGTGCCTTTGATTTCCAAAGGATTTTAAAAATTTTAATAATTCAATTGAGTGTATTTTCTCACACTGGTTTTCGAGACTGACTCGGGTGTTATTTAACTATAATGCTCGGGTCAGACTGAGTATTATAGAGTATGGATTCTGGATGGACGACTGTGGAACTCAGGAGACGAGCTGGATGGCGAGATGTACTTCCGTACTTGATGTATATGCCATTGTGTTGTAAGCTGTGTAGTCAGTTTGTGAGGACAAGATAATATAATCTGTCCAGTTATGTGCTATAGATTTTATTGTACTCTGATGATGTAATGTAAACAGATATAGTTCTTTTTTTTCAAAGATTAGTCTTTTATCTATTATATATTATCCCCCTGCGATTGTGAGATTCTGATATTATTTTCTATTTCTTCTTCTACCTCCTTATTCTTTAACCCTAATGGTTCGGTTTTTCGGCATTCGATTGTTCGGCATTTGATACAGTGGACGTGTTGAAGTTGATTTTCGGGCATCGAAAAATCGGGTTGTTACAATATTTTAACAATCATTTTTTAATTTTAATTCAACATTTTAAACAAAAATTGGATAGACATAGATTGATGATCGTAAACTTAACCAGCACTCTTTTGCTAGAGTTTTTGTTATACAAGTAATTCAGATTCAATAATTGAGAATGATATGAAAGATATGACTGGAAATTCAGATTCAACAATTGAGAATGATATGAAAGATGAGATTATACAAGCATATTGAAAGCAATAGTCTTTACAATGAAAACTCTCACAATATAACATCCCATGAAAACTATTTAGATTTCATTCGAATTGGCTGTCTGGATTTAAGCATTTTACAAGAGATGTGTGTTGAAAATTCAAGTAAAATTAACATCAACGGTTCTATTAACTCTGCCTCTGACATCAGACAGAATCTTCACTAGCCCAATGATATTTGATAACAAATGTAATAGTGGTGAACATCCTTTATTGCATTTAGTCTTAATAGTTCTATGATGTTTCTTTTGTAATAGTGATGAAAATCCTATATTAGGATTGCCTGACAATGATTTTCCCAATATTTGTTTTGATGCTAAAATTGTCAGTTTTATTTTTTGTTGTGGTTGTGTAAATTTTTAGAGCATATCACTGCTTACATTTTTTGCTTTAATCTGTTGATTTTTTTATAGTTGATACATTCATCAAATTTTTTGAAATTTTGTAGGTATATTTTTGAAGTTCACTCTCCAACGTCACAAAAAGTTGATCTTAAAAATCGCATATGTAGTTGCAATCAATGGAAAGTGACGGGTTTTCCTTGTGCACATGCTTTGAAGTGTATTTCTTTAACCAGAAATTATGTTTATGATTATATTGAGAATTACTTTACTGTTGAGTATTATCGAGCTTCGTATTCACATGTGATCAATCCTATTCCAACTTTTGATAAGGAAGCAATTGAAGATGAGGAATCATCAAATTTTCTTCCTCTTAAGCCTACTCGTGGAGCTGGTAGGCCTAGGATGAATAGAATTGAAGGGGCTGATTTTCATGCTAAGCAAAACAGATGTGGAAAGTGTAAAAAAATAGGACATAATAGAAGCGGGTGTTCTTTGAATAACTGAGTTGAGTGTTTTAATCCAATGTATTTGATGGATTGTTCTTTGAATATTTTGAGTTGAATATTTGAATAATTGGGTATGTTGAATTGTTGCCATTATGTTTCTGATTATTTTTTGTTTTAAGAAATTTTTATGTTTAATTCTTATTTGGTATACATTGTTGTTATTTTTATGAAAAAGTTAAATTCATATATCTTTTTTTGTTTTGTTATAGTTTGAAAGATATATCATTCTTCTAATTGTACTTTGCTTTCCAGAAATTATTTTTATGTCTTGTTACACTAATAATTTAGTATGTGTAAACTATTTGATAAAAGAGTGAATAATTCTATCATGTTGTATGTTGGGATGAGAGTTTAAAATTTTTCATTGTTATCTTTATTTGTAACTAAATGATTTTCACTTAGAACATAGTGCAAGTATACAGAAAAATTTATATGAGATACTAGGTGTTGTATTAATTTCATAATATTAAGATTCTATAGTAAAACTGACAGCAGCTCCACTTGTATTATACCTACCCTGAATTTTACTTGCATTAGAATGAGATCTGTAATCTTTTATTTGTATAGCAATAATTTTGCCATAAATTCTTTAATCACTTTCTCCCCCATAAATTTTCAGGAATGAACAAACAAAATTTATACATAATATTCTTTGAAAAGAACAAGTTGTATAGGGTTTTTATTAGGTTGTCAATTCTACAAATGTAATTGTCAGGGTGGTGACTTAAGTGCAACTGAGACAATGAATGTAATTAATGTTTTTATCTATATCCTAAATAATCAGCTTAGTTATATAATATTGATGTAACAAAAGGTAAGTAACAAATGTTTTATTCTCTTATATGCAGTGTTTCTTCCAGTGTATCTTGCATTTTGACAAACTTTTTAATTGACACGTATTATCTTCCAATGTTAATTTTAAGTGCAGACTGGCATTTCTTTTGGTTTTGTAGCTATATGAATCAAGTAAACATAGTGAAAATTCAATAGTTACTATGTAATAATGTCATCTGCTTGTTTTCAGGCTACTTTCTCTTATAAAGACATTAGAGAATATGCAGAATGTTGAATTTTACATGAAATAAAGTGAATAGTGCCATGCATATAAATCTGGGAGACATAAAAACAGTGCGTACTATAAAAGATGATACAATATACTATTAATAATGTATTATTTTATGACATCAAAATATTATGAATAAAAGATAAATGCTTCTATCTTTGTTAACAGAGCATTGGAAACAAATTGGCCATTACAAATTCATGATCAGTTATTAGAACTTCATCATCAAATTAACATCAGTTGTATAATTGTTTTCTAGTTAACATTAGCCAGTACAATTCCATCAGTAAAATCAGATATACTGTCTAAATTATATAATCAAATAAATTTTTAACAAATGTATGATAAGAAGACTGTCAGAAATCAAAGAAATTGTTCCTATCATTCTTAGTTTGAATTTTTTGTAGCTGAAGCTAAGCTGCAAAAAATTTCAACTGTCCAGCAATATGGTTCGTCAAAGAGGATTTGTGCACCTATTTGTGCTCTAAATGCATTGAGTTGTTCAAGACTGATTTTTGATGTAGTCTCCATTCCTTGTGAAATCTTTTATATGAACATCATTACCAAAACTGCACAGTCGAATCTGTATTTGTATGAACATCAACATCATTACAAAAACATCATTACAGATTTTCCTTTGTTTATTTTGATAATGAATTGTATTTAGTAGTGTGTTTATTTAAGTAATAGTATGTGTATAGTAATAGTATGTAATTCGTCTAATTATCGTATAACATGTATTTTTGTATAAAAATCTTCACTATCTTCAAAATTACCCATTGCTTTGTTGGGCACAGTTAACATTTTTAAGCAATGTAAACTTCCCCCAAAACTGTTTTCTCCCCTGCGTCTTGTAGCCCTTTATTGATGTTGTTTATTGCTGCATTCTGCCAAAAAAAATATTTTTTAGAATGAAGGTAGATCTATTTATCTTTTTTATTTTCTGTGTATTTTTTCTTACCACATTAATAGCAAACTTTGAATGTCCTCTTCTTAATGTCTTAACACTTGTGGTTAAGTGTAAAGAATCATAATGGTTCTAAGTACATGATTCCACTATTAGTTCTAGCGAGCTCCAATGTTCGTTGCCGTATATAGGAAATAATATATTACAACATAATGGATTTAGAAGTGTTTGTTTAATAAAAGGATTAGACATATCTCTTTTGATGTTTTCCATGTTTCCATCTTTTGCACTTTTTCGTTACAAAATAATTTCAGACAATTCATCTTCAAAAGAAATTTTAAATTTGACATTATAGTTCACTTACTGTCATTGTCGTGTTCACGTATATAATGCTAGAACTTTGTTCTAATAATTTTGTTTTTTTGATCCAAAACCAATCAATAACCTACATTTAAAAAAGAATATGGATTGAGTATAGAATTTATAATGAAGAAAAATATAGTTTTTTATACTTACTTGACCAGAAATATATTCTCCATAGAGAAGTTCTTCTGTCATACTTTTTGTGATGGTGATGAAGTTTCCATCATCACAAGTAAATGCTTCATCGTTGAAAATTTTGATGGTTATTAACAGAAGAAATTAAGATTAGTATGTATTGTTTCTATTTATTTGTCAATAAAAGAAAATAACAACCTTTGTAGTTTTCTATATGAAAAGATAAAGAAAAATTAATATATCCTTTTTAGTTTTGTTTAGTATTTTTAATTCTTTATTTGTAAATCATCAGATTTTGATGCTGAAATAAAAAGCTTTATTTGAATTATATGTTGTTATGATATTGTACCACAAACAATATCTTAGTGGAATTAATCTATATTTAAATAAAATGAGTGAAAAGTAGTTTAGTTACTTACTTGTTTCCTCCATGAATTTTGAAAAAAAAATTGACAATTTCTTTTTGTTCTTCACTAAGATATTTGAGGATTGGACATTTCTCAACATTCCTTGGCTTCTTCTTCTTTTTTGGTTCTTTTATGACAACATCTTCAACAACAATATGATTTTCGGGAGCAGTTTCTTGAGCAGGCACTTTCAGACTGTTCGATTTTAAACTACCTTATGTCTGCTCTTCTAGTATGAAATCTTGAGTTTGCATTATATCAAAAGTTTGAAAATTAGCAGAACCATTTATATGAATTATACCACCAATTTTTCTTTTTCTCTTACCTTTTTCAGCTTCAGTTTTTCCTTCAAAATATCTTTTTCCTTCACATCGTGCTCTTCTAAATTTTCCATCTTCTGGAGCTTCATTTCAAGAATCTGGATTCTTTTTTCAGCCATTTCTCTTAAACGTCTTTCCTCATTTAATTGTTCTGCAACATTTTTCATCTCACTAGTCAAAAAAGTGACTTTTGACTCTAGGTCCTTGTGTTATTAGTACATTCTTGGGCATATTTTTTCAGACTTGTGTCTTCCTGGTGCTCGTCTAATTTTCTTTTGTTGTTTTGGACTTCTTCCACCTTAATAGCTTTTATTTTATTGAAAAGAAATTCTTTCTCTTCTTTTGTTATAGTTGCAAATTTCTTTAAAATCTGCAAGGAATATATTTAAAGTGGGAAAAAGTGTAATACCTCAGACTTATAAAGTGGAATTTGACTTCGGTATTTCATCCTTTAATATAATATTGTTATGCAATTCACATAGAGCTATGATCCTGTATAAGTACCAACTCAAACCAGCTTACTTTTTATGCTCATTTTGTTTTCTATTATTTAGGCCACTAACATTCCAAGAAATGGCATTCTAAGAAATAAAAAAAGGTACAGTTAAAAAAAACTAGCATATTGTCATTATCAACTTCAGTGAGACAAATCTTTCAGTTTTGATAAATCTCACTTTCTCATTCTTAGGATTTTGGTTTGCGAATTTCCCTTCTCATCAATTATTTGTGTTCATTCACAAAACCAATACTGTAAGAAAATGATAAATACATTTATATTTTTGTAATAAATATAAATTCGAATATATTTATATTTAGTTAAGGTTATGAAAGCATACCAGCAACATCATTGTACAACCTGGTGTACTTCTTGGATCAGCATTATACTTTTTAACATTTTTCAAAACATTTTCACATATTTCCAGTGGCCAATAGATTGAATTTAATTTTTTTAAATTTAACAACTTCGGTAAGAAACCCCATTGCATATAGCTTTGTTTATTTGGATAAAGGAAAGGCTAAACCAGCAATAATAATAACAATTTCACTAAATCTTCATTTCCTTTTTCCTCTTCTAATAGTGTATTCAATCTTTTAGTTACTTTTTTTGGCTGATTATTCTTCTTCTTGAAAATTGGCACTTAAAAAATTGGAGAAACTTTCCATGGCTGAGGCTTTGTTAGAAGCTGGTATTGAAAATAAGTCTTCTCCAGCTAATCGCATTCCAAATATTAGACTGACTTCTTTAGGAGTTATTATGAGAAATTTGTTTCCAATTCTAAAAGCATTTTCTTTTACATTAAAAGAAGTAATGATGTCATCTAAATTCGAATCACTTTTCCTTAAATCTTGTCATGCTATTGTATCTCTAAGAAAAACATTGAAGAAGTTTTTGAATGGTGTTTTTTCTATAAAAGTTGTTGCTTTAGGTGAAAGAATGTTTTTCTACTTTATGATTGACAGCACTTTATAGATTGCATCCAAATTACATCTATGTATACCAGTGTACTATTGCCTTTTATGTTTCTGGATATCTTTTTAATTTCATACTGATCAACATCATCCGAATCAGTAGTTTCTTCAGCTCGCTTTTGTGAAATTATTTTTACTTCATCAGAGTTTTCTAATTGATTATGTCTAAAGTGCTTATGTATCAAGTCTTCTTTTCATTAGCATCAGGTAATTCCTGTGTTGGTCCAGTTTGATTCTACATTTATGAAAATCATAAAATCAATTGGGAGGTAAAAATAACTAGCTCATCAAAAAAATATCATACTGCACAAAATTTGAATGAAAGGATAATATGATTTATCTTTTTAATTACTTTGTATTTTTTTGAATTAAGATATTTTTTAGTATATAAAGTACCTCTTTTTCAAAAAAAAAGAAAGATAAAGTACCTTTTTAGTATATAAAATGCCTCTTTTTTCAAACAAAAATACAAATTAAATCCAACAGGTTTTTTCGTAAGGAACAAATGTTTGAATTTTTTTTTACACCATTTTCAATTTGCACAATTTCAAATTTTCTTGTTATAGATGACATGCAGACATTAAACATCTTAACTTGTTTATTAATGAATAATTGTTTTTTCACAAGGTAAATATCAAACATCTTAACCGAACATTATAGCGAATATTATTGAGAAATTTTTTGATAGTAAAGGCTATGCTAAGTTAGTTAGAAAGTTAAACTAAATAAGACTATAGGTGAAAATTAATAAAATAGAAAAGTGAATATTTACAACTAAAAATCAACAAGTGTTATTTGATGAAATGAAAATTTATAATTAGAAGCAAGTGAAGAAAGTTTCAAAGTATAGAAAGATAATCTGCTTTATCTTTTTTAGTTGTCTAAGTAATGGTCAATTAGAAATTTGAAAACTTAAAGAGAACCAAACACAAAATAGCCAATATTCATAATTAAGAACATGCTTTTAAATAACTAAACATGTTTGTTAACGTTCATAGTTTAGAATAGTTAACATTCATAATCAAAAACATTTTTAGGGAGAAGCAATTTTGGTTGTGGTTTCAGTGGGTAGTTGTAATGTCTAGTTGTAGATAGTTGAAGTTTTAGTGTAGTATGCCAACTTAATTGTTTCTGATAACGTGTAATTAAAGGGAGAAAATTGAAGTGGTATAGAAGATGGTGAGTGGATGATGGAATTTATCATTAAAGTAGTTGAGGTGTACTATTGAGGAGTTATTGTTCTTATTTCAGGTTGTAGTTTGGATGGGGTATGAGGATGTCATATTTCAAGTAGAGATTTGAGTTTAAACGTATTGGATGGCGATTGGTACAAAAGTTGTTTGAGCAATAATAGATTGTACTTTGTGAGGAAATTGAAGGATGGTGAAGTTTTGGTTGTAGAAGGTAGAGAAGAAATAGATGGTGACAAGGAAGGAGCAATAGGTGACAAAGATCCAAGGTTGTATGAATATTGGAAATAGGTGACAGAAATAAGAATAACAATGATGAATGTAAAATACTAAGTTGAAAATGCAATAGCAACAGTAAAAACACAAAAATGATCAATGTAACAGCTGATGTACACTATAAGGTGAGTGAACAAAGATATTAATGTACACATATCGATCAAAACAGTGATGGAAAATAGTGAATGGAAAATTTCATAAAAAAATGCAACATGATAACAATAACAAACAATGGATGAAAATAGTGAATTAATATTGAAAATTGTGGTAAAAAAATGTCAAAATATCTTTGTTGGAATTTTTTTTAAAAGATTATATGTTTTATCATTTTTAGTTGGTTTAAGTTTTTTTTTGAAATAATGCTAGTTTATATATAGTACAAAGAGAATGAATAAAGAGTGTAATGTGTAAACAGCAAAGAAAAAGTGAATAGAAAGTAGTAAATAAATTTGTAATTTTTGTTTTGTTTTTTTTGAGAAAAGTGTGATCTAAAAATAGGGGAGAGCACACATAAATTTTTACTTTTTATTAGTAATTCTTATAATAGAAGATGCAGCACAATAATAATAACAAATATTGAATGATGGTGAATGGAAATTGCAAAGTAGATTACAGAAAATGTCAAAATATTAGTACAAGAATTTATATAAAAAGATAATTTGGTATATCTTTTTTTGTTGTTATAACCTTTTTTGAAATTTTACTATTTTTTTATTTAAAATATGGAATCTAGCTTCCAATTTAACATGTATATACAAGTTGAAGAGTAAAACTGAATATTAAAGGAAACATAAGTAGGAAAACAGTTACCAATGTGGTTAAAGATAATGATGATCTTTGTATATGCTCATCACAAAAAGGACTAGATATTGGTCTTATGTTTATGCATTGAGTTCCTTCTTCATTTATAAAAATGCAAGTAGCTTTTCCAATGCATAACTTTGATTTAGAAGACCTTGTCTGCATCTTTATACTGCATAAAAATTGTCCTGTATAATAAAATGTTAGCAAGATTGAAGAATAATATTTTTGTACTTAAAAGTTAATTAAGTATGTTTATTTCACATTAATACTTAAGGAAAATTACAAATGACTTAAATTTTGTATTTATTATTTTATATGTAGTAGCTAATATATTATCTAGGATTTATTATGTATTTTAATGTTTTACATAAAAACATAAATGCTTTTTCCTTTTCAAACTAGGGTTTAAATTAGTTGTATATTTTTTCTAATAACTTTAAATCATGATAAAAACAAAATCATATTTAATAAGTATTAGTAATTATCAAACACACCTAGGGTTTAGCATATAGTCTAAATCTTCTACGTTAAAAGATAGATGCATTTATCTCTTTTAACAGCTAAACAATAACTTGTTGAATTTAACATCTAGGGTTTAGTATCATCTACCATTGAATATTTACGTATGCTTAATTAAACATATGTCGATTATGTTAAATTATAATAAGAATTAAAATACCTTAAATCCATCATAAAGCATCGGTAAGAATGAATATTTAACTACGATTTATGATCTAACTAAAACATTTACATCAAAATGAAATACAACTTACTTGTTCTGCATTTAAGTTTGAGGTGATTACAGAGATTGCTCGATGAAAGTATTTTAGTTTAAGCTGAAATCGATGAAGCAGAAATTGATGAAGCTGAAGTCGTTATGTAATGCACCTCTGGTAACTGATTTGTAATCGTATTATCAGAAATATTAGGAAGAGAAATTAATCATTTTTTTTAAAAGCTAGTTTGGTTTTGGTTTGCAGTTTTGAAAAATCGTACAAAGCAAAAAAGAAAATGGAACGCAATAAAGGCATGAAGTAACTAATTGAATGGCTGACGTAACGTGTATAAAATTCTGTCCTGCAAAGTAATTATTTTAAAGCCGTGTCCTATAAACTTATTGTTTGATGAAAGAAGGCCCCTACGGTAAAATTTTCCTTTAAAATAATTATGCTATTTTTTTAAACATTTATTTAAAACACCACTTAAAGATACTTATTTTATAATTTATTTTAAAACCATAAAACCCCGTTTTATAGTCTAAAACCATTACTTTAAAAGTCCATAAATGATTATCGTTAATCTATTTAAACCTTGATATTTTTTATAATAAGTATGCTTATAATACTTATTAACAATATGAAATAGCCTTAGGATGTCTTCCAAAGTTAACTTTAAAATCGTCGAACATAGTGATTTCAAAGTGCATCCATCGTGACCTTTTCACCTCTAACATATACAGCTTCCATTTTCAATTTCCACAAATGTCCAAACCAATCCCCCATGTCAAACACACTAAAAAGTGTGTTTCCAAATATATATATATATATATATATATATATATATGCATATATATATTTCCATAATATATCACAATTTATCCAGTTTAACATATGTCGAATATCAGAGATTTCAATGCACGTTTATAGCAAATATATCGCTTCGAACATTCACAATACACTGTCAAACATGTAATCAAAAAACCCTATCCATAATACATGTTATAAAGGGTTGCAAGAGAGATTATTCTACATAATAATATTATCATTTGTTTTAGGAAACAGGGCGGGGTCCAAAAGAATAACTTGCATTGTTCGTTATACTATTTATATTTCAATACAAAAGCAATATACAATCAATTGGTGACTAAACTCACCCAAGCCCAAACTAATCTCAGATGTAGAGGATCTCCACATGAGTGCAATGACGAAAACGACATCTCGATTGGACCTTGTCGTAAAAGTTACGAGGTTTATAAGATATAGGATTAATAATTTAATTAATTATCTTAATTAATTTAACCAATCAAATTATTACCGCCTACACCATCTCCTTAACCATTTTAAATCTCCCATGCATGTGATACCTATTCCAAACGTGCACAAATGCATGCTGGTGCAGAGCTTCATACCGTAACCGAACTCCACATCGCAAAATCAACCCATCCCACACTATCGCTTCATGCTCACACCTCCCAATCAAAATCCAACCGAGCGCCTCCCTCATTCGACCATACATGTCGCAATTTTCTTCACTCCACCAGGGAATACCAAGCCATTGCCATTCGTCTCCAATCATTGCTATGAGTTCAACCACGCCTGTAACGACCCGGAAATTTTGATCCCGAAATTTCCAGATAGTTAGTGAAAAGAAGAAAGAGAAAGAAGAAGAACAGAAAAGAAACACACAATCTCACATTCGCAGCGGATAAAATATAATAGCCAATAAATAACAGTTTACAAAGCAGAACTGTATCAGTATATTTACGCTTTACATCAGAGTTACAACAATTTCACAACACTGGACAAATTAAAATAACTTGTCCCATATAAATAACAATATATACCACAGCGGATAAACACTCTATACGTTCCTGACCTTTAGCTCTCCTCCTGAGCTCCAGAACGTCCTTACCTGCAAGACTGTAATACTCGGTCTGACCCGAGCATTACATCAAAGTAACACCCGGGTCAGGCTGGAAACCAGCGTGAGTAAACTCATCTAACACAGAATACAAAAGCATACAACTTAAATAAACCCGGGACACGTATATCAATTTACAACTTCATGAGGTGCTATAGGCATCACTTATTTCACAAAGCAATTAAGTGCCAGAACTTAGATTATATGGTTCAATACATTTAATTCTTATCATTATACCCTGTTGATTTCACGTATCAATTATAAAGAATCGAAGTGGTTTCGGGTATTAACTAATACCCGACTCCGGTCTCTTCGAATTCAGTTCATCTTAACACTTGTTATCCAATTAAATACAATTCAACTTAAATTGTCGAATAACACTTTTACACAGCTATTCATAATTGGCTTATACTACATCGTCCATCCAACATAGCATATCACGAGCAATTCATATCAGAGGTATCACCCAATTCGAAGCACTTATCATTATTCAACCATTCATAAGTAAGATTGATCACTTCATTAATTACATTAATTAATGATCATCAAATCACTTCCATTAGTTAATTATTCTTGAAATTTCCTTTAATAATTAACCTTTAACTTAATTACATTCATTATTCAATCTTGATTAATCACATCAATAATTAACTTTCCTTATTTACCTTATCAATTAATTCCAATCCTTGATTATTATATTAATTGATTCTTTAATTACACTGAGTAATTATCACTTAATTTCTTCCTCCAAGTAATTATCCTTTAATTACTCCCCATCAAGTAATTTCCCTTTACTACGATACCATATTACTAATTACATTCAACAATTATCCATAAATTACTAAGTAATTATACCTCATTAATTACCTTAAGTAATTATACTATTCCTTTAAATTAATTACTTATTCTGTAATTAATTACTCTTAATTAATTACATTGCTTAATTATCTTCCATAATTTTTATTAGTCAATTCTTAAATTAATTACACTGAGTAACTAATTATTAATTATTTCTACTAAGTAATTATTCTTCATATTAATTACACAGATAATTAACCCAAAACTACTTCCAATTCTTCAATTAATTACATCCTGTGATTACCATTACTAATTACACCTATAAAACCTCATTAAATAATTATACTCAATCCAATCACTAAGTGATTATTTAAGTTTATTAAACCAAATAATTAACTTAAACTAATAATATAAATTATTATTCCTCTTAAGTAACTTTCCTTTAATCAATAACATCCATAAAACAATTCACTTTTAATTACTCATCATTAATTATTCATTCTTTAATTAAGGAATCAAACTAAAATTTATTGGTGAATTAACCTTTAATCAGTCACATAAATTATCAATCATTGATCAATTACTTTAAATAATTTAACATCACCTTTAAATTTCATTAAGAAATTACTCAAAACCTTAATAGATTTAAAGATAAACTATTTATCTTTACTCAACAATTAATTCCATTCGATGTTTGAAAATTTTTGCGACAAATCTTCATACTACATAATTCAATTTAAACCCTTTAAGTTACTTAAAGCTGTTACATTACATCCTTAAACTTATTTAAAAATGAACTTGAATTTTTAAATAATAGGTTCAAATTAAAATATCTTATACTCAATAAATAATAAATAAATAAACAAAATATTTATCTTAAATCTTTAATTAGTTCCAAAACCAAAATAAATCATATTTAAAGGAGTTAAACCAGAATTTATTGAACTAGATTTAACAAACTTGTTAAATTTATATTCAAACTGGAATAGGGTTGAACCCGATATACTTCGAGTTTTCACCCGTGACATTTCTAGTTTTACTCGAGCCCGTCCAGGAGTTCACCCACATTCAAAAACTTCGAGTATCCTCACAAAATTTTCCAGTTACTCCTCGTCTTCCCCAAATACGCAACACTTCCTGATATTCGAATCACACGCGTGCACACGCACATGAACCCCGACCACCTCCGGCCACCATCTTGATTCTCAACAAGTCGACAATGAAGCCCTCAAGCTTCGCGACCACCCAGACTCGCGAGAAACCCCACCAATCAAAATCGAGTGTTTTGGAATTTAACAGTATGAAGCCGATAGCCTGATCTTGCCACGCATCGCCACCACTGTACGAATTAACTCGCGCCACCACACCCATAGTGATGCAACACGATGATGCTCCAATACATTCGAGTCCAGCCTCGACCGATACGCCATCGTCGGCGAAACTTGCTCAGATATCTTCAACCATCAAAGCGGTTGCAAAACCCTAGATTGACGCCGCTTGACCACCAGCTCCACCTAATAAATCTTTCAGCAATTTTCCTATGATTAATGCCCTAAAAGCATACTCCGCCCTCAAACCCGAGGTTCGCCATCCACTAGATTAACAGAATTTGCTCAATCTTACTTTACTGATCAACCCCAAAATTCAAACCCAATTCTAAACTAAAAATTGTAATGCAATTCTTAAAATTCATGAATTTTAATGATTATTAACATCATATCAGTGAAATAGGGAATTATGGTTCTTGAATTTTAACGGATCTTAAATTTCTACTGTAAATTCCTTGTTTTATAGTGATAAAACTTGTTTACTTGAATAATTTTTTTTAAGATCTTAATTTGTATTCAAACAATTCTATTTGCTTGAAAATCAAAGATTATCCGAGATCAGTTAAAGTAAAGTTAGAATTTATCTACTTGCTCTAAAATTCTATAACCTGGAACAGAATAAATCAACATAACAGACATGCAATCACTTATATTTGCATGTTTTAAATATGCAGGCTAAAATTCCATCCATGCAACCAATTTACCACAACACCTATCTGATTACATTCATCTTCAGCAACAAATAAATCAAGAGTTAGATTTTTTTTCTACTCACCTGTTGATTATAAAACAGAGATATTCTGAAGTTGTTTTGAAACCCAGCCTCTTGATTTCAGATCCTAGTTTAATCGAGTTGAACTTGAAACTGGAATTGATTCTTGCTTATTCCATATTTGAATTAGTGAAGAGATTGCTTTTACAGGGTTTGTTGTTTATTTTTTCTTCATTTTTTTCTTTTTCTCGGTTTTTTTTTATTTCCATCAAAATCTTAAGGATGCCACTTGTAGTTCTATAATAAAATCAAACTAACATTTGTTTTTACATGTTTATTTCTTTCTACACTTGTTTATTTCTTAAGTAAAATGATTTACATTTGTTACTCTATTTGTTTTTAGTATGAAAATAGTTATTATATAATATGTATCCTTTATATTACTTATACTATATTTATTTATATATATGTGTGTGTTATAAATATATATTTCTACTTTTCTTTTATTTGTATTTATATATAACTTTTAAGAAAATAAAATTGAAACTAATTTATGCATAAATAAATAATCACATTCTCATATATGTATTCAAATCCAATTTTCATTTCAAGATATTTATCTTTTGAATTTCAATCTCGAATTCAAATTAAATTTAAATTCACTCATACATATATTTTAACAAACACACATTACATTTGTTTTGAAAATAATGATTTTGCAAATTTTAAATAATTATACTAGAAGAATATCAAATAAATATTTATCCAAGTATAAATATTTATTATCATATTTATTTGTTAAATCAATATCCTATTAATTAACCCAATTATTGATCAATTACAGATGTCAAGAATTCCGGGATATCACAACGCCATCCAGTTTCGCTCCAGCGTCCCATATCAAATCGTGGTCAAGCTCCCATATATGACAATGGAAATATCGCTCCCCTATCTTACAACCGCTCCATCCTATGCTCTGTCCATAAACTAGCCTTTTCCTAACTAGCACTATGCTACCCTCCAATTCCTCGATTGATGCTCCAAGCTTCAATTAGCTTCAGCCCTAGTCATGACTAAGATGTCGAGCATACCAAGTCATCACTGCCTACAAGACAACATACACCAGAATGAAGCTCTCACCAATATGAAGCCAACAAATCCAAAATCACTCGATTCCATCAACTATTGCTCTCAATTTAATTGATTGAAGAAAATAAAATGGTGGCGGCTATGAAAACAAAGAACAAAAATAAAGTGAGATAGGGAATAGGAGTTATGGATTATTTATAAGAAAATAAATAATATATTTTGTTCTTTTAAATTAAAGCCCTACGTGTTTCGAGCAAATACGACCACATAGCATGTCTGGTCGATGCACCACAGCTCAATATTCTGGACCAACGACAATAGTTTCATCAAAATCTGAAACAGTGCCTCGAGAAGATAATTCCACGCGTCGATTAGAATGAATTATTATTAAAACAAGATTAAGCACTTTTAGTTTTCAATTACAAGTTTACCATCATCATTATCATTTAAAATGAATTCTAAATAAGCTTTTGACATCATTTTTATTCACATTAAATCCATGATTTAAATATTTAATTAATTTTGATATTTAATTATAAAACGTCTAAAATTCTGGTTCGTTACAATAAAATAAATTAATTAATTGTCTTTCTATTTTTCTTTCCATATATATCCATATTTGATTGATTGCTTAAATCAATTAATATATCTTCTTAGATTAATTGAATCAAGATTAATATATCTTCTTAGAAATGGTATCTCTCTACATGGCAATTATATATCTTCTCAGATTAATTAATGCATCTTCTTAGATTAATATATCCTTTTTAATTGATGGCTTTCCATATTTGATTGATTATATAAATCAATTAGTATGTCTTCTTCATTTTAGTATTTGGAATATATTCAAATCATCCAAATTCAACACAATTTGGCCAAGCTATTATATAAGTATTTCAAGATAAAAGCAAAATGATTACATGATAAGGGTTTAAAATGTATGCAGAAGCCGAATGCAACATTTATCCAAATGCAATATGTGATAATAATAAGGAAAAAAATTCCAATCTATTTTTAAACAATTTTTAAAATAAGTTATTGCTGATTTAAAGCTAAATCAATAAATAATTTTTCAAAGTTAGTAGCTGTTGGTTCAAAGCTAAATTAAAATAGCATTATAACATATAACTAATTACTTTATTTGGTAGTCATAAGAATTCAAATGTTATGTTCATTTAAATCTTACATAACTATTATTATTTAATTTACAACTAGTGCAAACCTGTGCTACACACATGGATGTTGTGATTTTTTTAATAAAGAATCGCATAATTTACTTACTTATATCTTATTAATTTTAATATTTCATGCATGATTTGTGAAATTAAAATTAGAAACTTACTTTATAATGCATTCCCATGCACTTCGCGTAAGATAAATTCTATATGAAAACAATATCTCGCATTAACACGGTCAGCCTATGCCAAACATTTTTATGGAAATATCAAGGATTAAATTATAATTTTATAAACACAATAAAGCTTACACTAAAAAAAACTAAAGTTAGTGTATAACAAAATTTAATTATATAATTTGATAAATACAGTGGGAAAATATTCATTTTATGTGGATTGATAAATAAGAACCGTTAAAATTTATATATAAAATTGAATACTATGTGTGTGTGTGTTTGAAGAATAATGTGACATGATAACTTTTAGTACTACTATTGTTTTTTCACTATTACATTGTAACGATCCAAGGTTTGGTCGCTTTAACTAGGCATATATTTATAGTTTATATAGTCAATAAATGGAACTTTACGATAAATGAACTCATTTTAATTAATTAATAATTATGGAAAAATAGTTTTTAAAATTTGTTTACCAAACTAAATAGTTCATAGAAAAATGGAAAAACGTTTTCCAAAGTTTTGAACCTTCGACACCGGATAGTTGTCGGGAACGTTGTTCATCTTTGTGCACTATATATACGCATATATATGAGTTAATTAACTAAATAGTAGTAATACACTAATAGTATACTATCTTATTTAAATTATGTTTAGCAAGTGATGTGAAAGACATGGTTTTAAAATAATAACTTATATATAAACTAAATCACATCATTACCTCTTTTCATTTTCTTAAGTATCACCATCATTATCCATCATGACCTAGGGCATGCGACTAGAGAGGGGGAGATGTGACATATATAGGGAAGGAAGGTGGTGATGTGACATGTCAAAATAATGATAAGTTAGGATATTTTAAACAAACGATAAAATGGTAATTTATCCACTTTCCTTCATCTATAAATACACACCCATACACACACATTTTTATTTACATTCTCTCCTTCATTTTCTAAAATTTCCTCACTAAAAGTTTCCATTGCTTTCAAAACCTTTCTATGTATTTAAAAATCCTAACTTTTAACTTTAAATCTTTTTCGAATCCAGTTTAAACTTTGCTATATTCATTTCTTCACTTTATTCTTCAAGAAACCAACACCACACCTACCCCACATCACCAGGCCGAGCCATTTGAAGCTCAAAACTCCGAAAAATCTTCACTCTTCGAAGCTCATGTGTTGTTTCCAAAGTCTATTCGGAGTTTTCTTTGTATTTGCAGAGTTTCGGTGGGTAAACTATTCTATTTTGGAATTTGTTTTTAGTTTACTATGTGGTGTTATTGTGATGATAATACGATGTGTAAATTAAATGGTTATTATGTTGGTCGATGTTGATTTGATGGATGTTGGTGTTGAATTCGAGATTTGAATGCGGTATTGTCAAGTTAGTAAGCATGTAAACATATATTTTTATATGTCTTTCATTGTGTTGTTAAAAGCATGGTAGTACGGATGTATGGTTACGATCCAAGAACCAAAGTATGTTGTGTTGGGTCAAATTTAACAACTTTATGTGTTGCAACGGACGTGAGATACGGTTCGAAATCAAACACTATGTTTTCTTGTTTTAAAGTTTGGAAATTGTTTCAAAGTTTCTATCTTTGTTTATATATTTTTAAAAACTCTAAAATTTATGTTTCCAAACATGAAATAGAAAAGAATTCAAGTAAAATTTTCGCTTAGAGTATGTTTAAGTGAACTGCGGTTGTAGCGATTGTCGCTATGGACACGGTTCGATAAATTTTTGATTTTTGTATTAAAATGTTTTCTTTTGAAATGGTTTTGCAAAAGTTTTTTAAAACTAAATTATTAATATAAAAAGTTATTAAGTTTAGTTAAATTAGAATTTTATTATTTAGTAAATTAATTAAAGGTGATTAGTACTTAATTTATAATTAATAAGTGTTTAAGGGTTAGGTAACACTTAAAGAAGGTTAATGACTAATCAGTGATTAATAAAGTTTTAATTAGTGATTACTGAAGTTAATAAGTAATTTAATGTTTAATTATTATTTAATTAAGTTAATTAGTTAATTTATTATTATTTAATAAGTGATTGTTTAGTTGACCTTTAATCAATTGGGGTTTAACTAATAATGAATTGTTTTAACATTAACTAAGAAGCATTAAGAATTTAATTAGGACTTAAATAAGTTCATTAAGTTAATTAAAGTTTAATTAAGAATTAATATCGATTCAATTAAGATATAATAAGGGTTTAATCTAATTAAATATACTTTAATCTTTTCAAAGCTATTTTAAAACTTAATTGGTTATGTTTTAAATCAATCTTCTTTCAAGTTAAGTGATTTTAAATCAAAGGATCTCAGTGTCTGGGCCATTAAGTAGCCAAATGAATTAAAGTAGTGATTATAAAACATTGATATGTTTTATGGAAAGTAAATTTTCCTGTGTTTAGCACAAATGCTGAAATCGGTAATGTGATAAACACAAGGAGGTTAATTTAGATAATCGGGTCATGATAACTTAAGTATATGGAGTGTATGTCCATATGTGAATCTTACACTCGATAGTGGAGCTGTTCACTATCAAATAACTTGACCATTTAAAATTATCGAATGTTGGTTTGAAGAGACCAGGATCAGATGATGAATAGTTATCCGAAAACCACTTCGAACCAACATAAAGCATTTGAATTGAATCTGTCGAAGTCATGATCAAGATTAAAGACTTGAAGTGCAAGGGCTATCTTTCCATTAACCTTGAGTGTGATTCTAAAATAGGTGTAGTGGAATTAGTGCCTTTGGTTCGTTCATCTCCTGAACGACTTGTATGGATGAATTGCTGACCTTGTGTCAACATCGGGAAGGCAATGTTAGCATTCCAAAAGAGAAGTGCTATGTATGAAAGGTGCCTCATCAACCTGAAATGACTAAAACATGGGATATGCAGGAGGACCATATAGGTCACACCCATTAGGGTATGATCATTTCCATCTAGAACGAGTCCCTACTCAGATATACTATAATCCTAAATGGTTGCTGATCCCAACCAAGGGGGTGATCATATTCGGCACAATCCAGCAAGGGATAGGCCAGTCCTGTGGCAGGGATTTTTTGGTACGATCTCAGTACGCTAATCTAGAGGTCTACTATAGCAGGAGGTACCCCAGTAGCTGTGTCATTGTATGGAATCCAGTCTCCAATTGTGCCTTTATGGTTTTAGTTGTATACCTGAATATGTTGGAATGTGAGATGCAAGCATGTCAGCTATGTTCTATATTTATTTTAAACCCTTAGGCATTATCATAATTTAACTAGTTTCAAAATAGAAAGTGTTTTTGGTTATCATTAGGTAAAAGCCTGTCCATGTTTACGTGCGGCATGGTCGTACGAGATACCTTTTGTTTTTCAAAGGAATTTTCAAATAAAAATATTGTTCTTTGAGTTTACTCACACCAGACCCATGTCCGACCCAGAGTTTATTTTATTTACCTAAACTCTTAGTACTTAATTTTTATGAATAGTCAAGTGATCCATGTTTCTCTCGAAAGCATGTTGGATGGGCTGGAGCAGATGGCTTCATGGATAGCTATTATTGGTTTAAATTATTCCGTTGTGTATGTATGTATGGTCTCTGTATTTTATGGACAAGTAGTTGTAAATTTTCCAAGTTTGGGACTTGTATTATTGAATTCTAATGTAATATTTTGGCTATGACTATGTAATATACTACATTGTCTATTGTATGTTGTTCCCTGCGTGGTAAGATTCTATGATTGATTAGTCTTATTCCTATCTTTCTCATTTCTTCAACCTATAATGACTCGTCTTTCAAATGCAAGAAAGGCGGTTCATTAAATTTGGTATTAGAGCATTAGATTAAGCGAACCACTAGGTATCTTTGGGTTAGGGTCAACTCCAAGAGAGCATATTTGTAATTTTACTCGTATATAAAAATATATATTGCTGATAGGTTGATCAGCTTTGATGGTTTGATTAGTACTCTCCTTTTTGGAATTTATCTTATCCAAGGTATTCTAAGAAGTATCTTGCAATGCCTAAGTAGTAAGAAATGTGCACTAGAGGTAGACGAGGTAGAGGAACTAGCAGCACTACGACAACCAATGGTCGGACTCGGACCAAAAGAGTTGGAACTATCGAAGCGCCAACCCCAGGGAAGCAATGATGAATTTTGCAACTTTGTGTAAGGATTACACAAATCTAGGAAGGAATCCGTTTAAGGGAACTGAGTCTATCATAGAAGTTCAAGCTTGGTTGTGCACTTGTGAAAATATTTTCAAAGGTCTGGATCTACCAGATAAGTAGAAGAGATTTTTAGCATCTTGACAATTGCAAGAAGGAGCCGCAGCTTGGTGGGACTCACTCACAGCCAATGTTCCATAAGAGGAGTTTACTTGGGCTCATTTTAAGGAATTTGAAGGTCAGTTCCCACCTACAGCTGATAAGACTCGGATGTACAGAAATTTCTCGGACTTGAAGCAGGGAGATTCACCTGTGGCAGAATATGAGATGAAGTTCAACGAGCTATCTTGTTTTGGACCAGAATTGATCAACACCCCGCTAAAGAAAAATGAGATATTTGTTTTGGGACTGAGGGAGAATTTCCATAAAAGGATGGCTGCCTATGTTAAGGGTTCATTTGTGGACTTGGTAGACATGGTATTAAGGCATGAAGTCTTAGACAAGAAGAAGCCTACTCTAACAGCAACAAATGATAATGTCGGCAAGAATAATTCAAACAAAAGGAAGTTCAACCCGAAGTGGAGTAAGAAGGGTAAAAAAAGGAAATCCATGATGGAATAAAGGGAAGAAGTTTAAGGATACCACATGTCATATCTGTAAGCAAAAGGGTCTTATTGCCAAATTCTGTAAAGACTCTAAGACTTCCAAGCAGCTAGCATGACCTATCTCCAATGGTCCAAAAGACATTATTCTTCAACCATCACCAGCCTGGACATTTGATAAAGGACTGTACACTCATAAAGAAGGTGTAACAGGCTACAGTGTATGCGATTAAGGATGAGCCATCAACCTCACGAGATGTGAAGGGAAAGGGCATTCTTGAAGGTACCCTACTAATTAATGGTATTTTGTTCGAGTTTTGTTTGGTACTGGTGCCTCCCATAATTTTATCCCTTTAGAAGCCGTAAAGAAATTCCATTTTATCCCAAATATTGTAGAAAACCCTATTTGCGTATCCAATCCTATAAAAGATGTAACCCATTTAAACCAAATGTGTGAAGATGTGCCAATTTCTCATCTTTCCCATCATTTTACTTGTGATCTATATATCTTAGATTTTAATGGATTTGACCTCATTCTTGGTATGAACTAGTTAGCGATATATGGGGCTATCTTCGACTGTAGAGAAAGAACGGTAACATTAGTAACCGAATTGGAAAATATTGCTAAAGTAGCTTGTGAGGACCCTGGTATTCATATGTGTAGTTTCCTATATGCCTTGAAAGCATCTCAAGAAGGGTTCGGATCCATAGAGATTGTTAAAACATTCTCGATGTGTTTGAAGAAGTTAGGAATTTACCCCCACATAGGGAGATAAAATTCCATATTGATCTAGTTGCTGGTGCAAGACCCATAGTTCAACCTAAGAGAAGAATGGATCTGAGGGAAAGAGAGGAGTTAGTAAAGCAAACCCATGACTTTTTGAAGAGAGGATTGATTAGACCTAGTCGTCGAGCTGAGGATCAACAGTAGTCTTTGCGACGAAGTCAGATGGATCTTTAAAATTGTGTGTGGACTAAGAGAGTTGAATAAATTGACTATTAGAAATAAAAATTCCTTGCCCTGTATCAATGACTTATTTCACCAACTTCGTGGAGCTACGGTATTTTTCCAAATGGATCTAGCTACCAGATTTCATCAATTAAGGGTTGCTGAGGATAGTATACCCTTAACTGCCTTTAAGGGTCCAGACTTTTCTTTTGAATGCTTGGTTATGTCTTTTGGGCTGACCAATACACCCGCATATTTTGTGGATCTTATGAGTCGTGTTTTTCGAGAGGTTTTAAATAAGTTCGTACTTGTTTTTAACGATGACATTTTAATTTACTCCAAATCGGAAGAGGAACATAGATATCAGTTGGAAGTAGTTTTAGAAACCCTAAGGAGGCATGTTTTGAAAGCAAAGTTTTCTAAATGCCATTTTTGGCAATCAGAGGTAAGATTTTTAGGGCATATTGTATTGGGAGATGGTATCTCAATAGACCCAATAAAGATGGATGTAGTACAGGAATGGAAGCGACCTCGAACTCCTATCAAAGTTTGCAGTTTCTTAGGATTAGCCGATTACTATAGAAGATTCATCCAGGATTATTCTAAAATCTCCTTACATTTGACTAAGTTGACTAAGGAAGGTGAAAAGTTTGAATGGACTCCAAAATATGAGGAAGCATTTGGAGAACTGAAGAAAAGACTGACCCATACACCAGTTATGGATATCCCTGATGGAAATAGTGGGTTTACGGTGTTTACCAATGCATGTGGAGTTGGATTGGGGGCTATTCTGACGCAGAATGGAGGCAGTTAAAGCCATATGAAAAAAAAACCATGATACGCATGACTTAGAGTTATTAGCTATGGTTTTCACATTTATAATATGGAGGCATTATTTGTTGGGTAAAATTCATTCCCTTCTTCTTGATTTCTTTCTTTCTTCTTTCTTTAGATATTCTAGTAAGAAGGGTTTTTTTATTCCTCAATTCGGTGAAAAGTTAGAGCTTTACACTGACCATAAATCTCTAAAGTATCTTTTTACCCAAAAAGACCTAAATCCCAAACAACAAACATGGTTACATTCTTTATACGCCAGGAAAAGCTAATGTAGTCACGGACGCCTTAAGAAGGAATGCAGTTTTGCCTCTTTTGGAAGATACCCCAACTCTTCAACTAAGGATAATGGAGAATCAAAGGAAGGATAGTGCTATGGAGAAGTTAATTCGAGGAGTCAAGGAAGGTCGATGTACAGATGTTGAGATGGATCACCAAGGTGTTTTAAGAATCAAGGGTAGATTGCGCATTCTGGATATAGATGGACCAAGGCAGGAAGTGTTGTTGAAGTGTCACAAATCTAGATTGAGTATTCACCCTGGAGTTTATAAGATGTATAAGGACACGAGGAGAGCCTTTTGGTGGTAGGAATGAAGAAGGATATCTCCACCTTTGTAAGCAGATGTGTGAGTTGCCAACAAATTAAGGGAGATCATCTTAAAATGGCCAGATTACTTCAACCATTGGAGATCCCTAAATGGAAATGGGAGATGATATCAATAGATTTCATATATGATTTATTCAGAACCAGGAAAAGAAACGAAGGAGTGTGGGTCATTGTGGACCGGTTAACAAAGAGTTTACATTTTATTCTGGTCAAACCAACTAGAACGGCAGCTTCATTGGCAGAAATTTATATGAGGGAAATAGTTCATCTACATAGAGTTTCAATAAGCATAGTAAGCGATCGAGATCCTATGTTCATGAGCCAATTCTAGGAAGCTCTGCAAACAGGTTTGGGAATGGAGTTAAGTCTAAGTACTGCCTACCATCCTCAAACCGATGGTCAGAATGAAAGAGTTGATCGCATTTTGGAAGATATGCTAAGAGCTTGTATTCTTGATTTCGAAGGATCATGGAAGGATCATATTCACTTGGCTGAGTTCTCTTATAACAACAACCATTAAGCTAGCATTGGAATCACACCTTATGAAGCTCTATACGGGGGACCGTGCAAATCACATATGTGTCAGGTAGAATTTGGAGATTTTTTAGTGCTTGATCCAGATATGATTCGAGTGGCGATGGAGAAAGTTGAAATGGTTAGAACAAGGATGAAGGAAGCCCGGGATTGTCAAAAGAGTTATGTTGATAAGAGAAGGAAGGATTTGGAATTCGAAGTCGGCGATGTTGTGTATGTGAAGATTACTCCCATCAAAGGGGTCGTTCGATTTGGAAAAACTGGAAAGCTGGCACCGAGATACATTGGACCATTCAAGGTCATGGAAAGGGTACCGAGATACGTTGGACCATTTAAGATCATGGAAAGGAGTGGATCACTTGCTTATAGAGTTGAGTTGCTCGAAAAGTTGTTAGGAGTTCACAATTGTTCCATTTGAAGAAAAGCATGTATGATCCATCTTCAGTGGTGGAAACATCAGTTCCGGACGACTTGGAAATAGGATCGAAGTTGACGATAGTTAGGCATCCAGTCAGTATTTTGATCATGATGAGAAGAAATTGCGCAACAAAGTGATGCGACTGGTTAAGATTCAGTGGAGTGACGATCCCAGAGATTGTACTTGGGAAACTTTGGATCATGTAAAGGAAGTTTATCCTAGACGGATGTTAGGATAGTTGTTGTGTATGTGTCATGGATGTATTGATGTTTTGGTTGCTTGTATACCTTTTGTACGAATTTTATGGTATGAATATATGATTCATTTTGTGTTAACTCTTGTTTGAAATTTCGAGGACGAAATTCTTTTAAGGGGTTAGAATGTAACGACCCACGGTTTGGTCGCTTTAACTAGGCAAATTTATATATACAATTTATATAGTCAATAAATAAATTTTTATGATAAATGAACTCATTTTAATTAGTTAATAATTATGGAAAAATTGTTTTCAAAATTTGTTAACCAAATTAAATAGCTCTTAGGAAAATGGAAAATGTGACCGAAGAACGTTTTCTGAAATTTCAACCTTTCGACACCGAAAAGTTGTCGGGAACGTTGTTCGTCTTTGTGCACTATATATATGCATATATATGAGTTAATTAACCAAACAACAATAATAAACTAATAGTACATTATCTTTTGTCAATTATGTTTAGCAAGTGATGTGACAAGACATAGTTTTAAAATAATAACTTATATATATACTAAATCATATCATTATCTCTTGTCATTTCCTTAAGTACCATCATCATTATCCATCGTGGCCTAGGTGATGTGACTAGAGAGGGGGGAGATGTCACATAAGAGGGGAAGGAAGGTGGTGATGTGACATACTCAAATAATGACATGTTAGGACATTTTAAACTAAGGATAAAATGGTAATATCCCCACTTTCCTTCATCTGTAAATACATACCCATACACACACATTTTTATTTACATTCTCTCCTTCACTTTCTAAAACCTTTTCTCTAAAAATTTCCATGGCTTTCTAAACCTTTCTAAGTATTTAAAAATCCTAACTTTTCACTTTAAATCTCTTTTGAATCTAGTTTAAATTTTCCTATATTCATTTCTTCACTTTATTCTTCAAGAAATCAACCACATACCCACCCCCACACAACCATGCCGGTCCCGTGACCATTAGGACGAGCCATTTAAAGCTCAAAACTCTGGAAAAAACTTCACTCTTTGAAGCTTGTGTGTTGGTTCCAAAGTCTTGTCGGAGCTCGCTTTGTATTTGCGGAGTTTCGGTAAGTAAACTACTTTATTTTGGAAAAGTTTTTTTGAATTTACTATGTGGCATTATTGTGATGATAATATGATGTGTAAATTGAATGGTTATTATGTCGGTCGATGTTGATTTGATGTATATTGGTGTTTGGTGTTTGGTGTTGAATTTGAGATTTGAATAAGGTATTGTCAAGTTAGTAAGCATGTAACATATATAATTATATGTGTTTCATTGTGAAGTTAAAATTATGGTAGTACGGATTCATGGTTGTGATCTAAGAACCAAAGTATGTTGTGTTTGGTCAAAGTTAACAACTTTGTGTGTTGTGACGGACGTGGGATCTATATTTTTTGTTTTAATGTTTCTATCTTTGTTTATATGTTTTCATAAACTTTAAAAGTTATGTTTCCAAACATGAAATAGAAAATAATTCAAGCAAGTTTTTCTCTTAAAGTATGTTTAAGCGAACTACGCTCATAGCGATAGTCGCTATGGACGCAGTTCGACAAATTTTCGATTTTCGTTTTAAATGTTTTATTTTAAAATGGTTTTGCAAAAGTTTTTTTAAAACTTAATTATCAATATAAAAAGAGATTAAGTTGAGTTAAATTAAAATTTTATTATTTAATAAATTAATTGAAGATAATTAGTACTTAATTGATAATTAAGTAAGTGTTTAAGGGTTAAGTAACAATTAAAGAAGGTTAATGACTAATAAGTGATTAATATAGTTTAAAATATTGACTAATGAAGTTAAGAAGTAATTTAATGATTAATTATTATTTAATTAAGTTAATTAGTTAATTAATTATTATTTAATAAGTGATTATTTAATTGACTTTTAATTAATTGGGGTTTAACTAATAATGAATTGTTTTAACCTTAACTAAGATTCATTAAGAAGTTAATTAGGACTTAACTAAGTTCATTAAATTAAATAAAATTTAATTTTAAATTAATCCTGATTTAATTAAGATATAATAAGGGTTTAAGCTAATTAAATATACTTTAATCTTTTCAAAGCTATTTTTAAACTTAATTGGTTATGTTTTAAATCAGTCTTCTTTCAAGTTAAGTGATTTTAAATTAAAGGATCTCACCGTTTGGACCATTAGGTAGCCAAATGAAATAAAGTTGCGATTATAAAACATTAATACATTTTATAGAAAGTAAGTTTCCTTTTGTTTAGCATAAATTCTGAATATCAGTAATGCGCTAAACACAAGGAGGTTGATAAGCAGGCCACGATAACTTAAGTATATGGAGTATATGTCCATATATGAATCTTGCACCCGATAGTGGAGTTGTTCACTATCAAATAACTTGACCATTTAAAATTATCGAATGTTGGTTTGAAGCGACCGAGATCGAATGATGAATAGTCATCTGAAAACCACTACGAACGAATGTAAAGCATTCGAATTGAATCTACTGAAGTCATGATCAAGATTCAAGACTTAAAGTGCAAGGGTTATCCTTTCATTAACCCTGAGGGTGATTCCAAAATGAGTGTAGTGGATGTAGCGCCTTTGGCACGTTCATCTCCTGAACGACTTGTATGGATGAATGTTGACATTCTATCAACATTGGGAAGGCAATGTTGGCATTCCAAGAGAGACATGCTATATATGAAAGTAATGACATAGCCTCAGGCCTCATCAACCAGGAATGACTAAAACATGAGATATGTTGCAGTGCCATGCGGGTCACACCCATTATAGCATGATCATTTCCATCTAGAACGAGTCCATATCAGATATACTACAGTCCCAAATGGTTGCTGATCCCCACCAAGAAGTTGATCATATTCGGTACTATCCAGCAAGGGATAGGTCGGTCTTGTGTTGGTAGGGATCGTTCGGTACGATCTCGATACGCTAATCTAAATGTGTACTAAGGTAGGCGATACCCCAGTAGCCTTATCATTGTATGGAATCCAGTCTCCAACACGTGCCTTTACATTTTTATTTATATATCTAAATATGTTGGAATGTGAGATGCAAGCATTTCAGATATTTCTATATTTATTTTAAACCGTTAGGCATTATCATAATATCACTAGTTCTAAAACAGAAAGTGTTTTTGGTTATCGTTAGGTAAAAACCCATCCATGTTTATGTGATGCATGGTCTTATGAGATACCTTCTGTTTTTCAAAGGAATTTTCAAATAAAAATATTATTGTTTGAGTTTACTCACACCAGACCCATGTATGACTCAAAGTTTATTTTCCTTTCTCTAAACTCTTTGGTTTCCTTTCTCTAAACTCTTTGGTACTCAATTTTTATGTGTAGTCAAGTGATTTAGGTTTCCCTTGAAAGCATGTTGGAGGGGCTAGAGCAGGTGGCTATATGGATAGCTATTATTAGTATAAATTATTCTGATGTGTATGTATGCTCTATGTATTTTATGGACAAGCAATTGTAAATTGCCCTAGTTTGGGACTTGTATTAATGGACTCTCATGTAATATTTTGGCGATGACTATGTAATATACTACATTGTCTATTATATTTTGTTTCCTATGTGGTAAGATTCTGTTTTTGATTAGCCTTCTTCTTATCTTTCTCATTTCTTCAACCTATAATGAATTGTCTCTTCTATAGCAAGAAAGGCGGTTCATTACAAATATATTACGTAGCTGGTAAGTGGAGCAAGAATTAATTATTCCTCTAAATTCAATATTTAGCCAACAGAAAATTACTATATTTATCAACTTTGATAGAACAATATTAATTTTTATAAAATATGCCTTATATATTATTATCTATAATCTATTAGCGAGATAATCAAGTCAAATTCGAGTCCAGCTTCTTTATAATATATAAATAGAATGGTATAATAGCAACACAATATAATAGAAACATTGGACAAAACATTATTTCAAAAATATAATGAACTAATGATAGCATGGAAAAACCACCTTCAAGAAGTTTACCATATGCTTTATAAAAACGTAAAAATGATGCTATAACTATTTTTTGAAACCATATTTCCATGGAAAAAACTAATTTTGGACCATCAGAAGGTTCAAATCACAACGACAACTAAGAAAGCGTCCATTATTAAATAAATTTGTATTGTTGATTTTATAACTATTTTAAACATAGGTATTATATATGTATAGGGATTCCAGTGCAGAACATCTGCAAACAACTAAAATTAACCATCAAACTATTTATATAGCAATGTGTGTGTATGAATAAAATGAATAACCAACATTCTAAATTAGTGAATATATAAATTAATGTTAAATGGGTTTTCGTAGGAAAATGTTTAAATACTTCAATACCTAATTTTCATAGTAACCAAGATAATACTTTGACCAGCCAAGGATTGGACTCTACTTCAATTGCCATAGATATTTGATAGAATATGTTTGACTATGGAAATCCAAATGGAGGAACTTACTTTAAACTAAGGTTTAATCAATAATAATTCTTCAAACTCTACATCAGAAAGATTTAAAACAAATTACATACAAATTGGCCAATTTCTATAATTGAATGTAGACAATATATTATAATGTATTCCACAACATATAAATTGTTACCTATTCTCAACATATATTAAACAAAAGCAAAAATTAACCATACAGAAGAAAATAAAGCAAGTTGATCAATCACAAAATTAGTAAAGCAATCGTAATAAACTGTGTACAAAATTTATGCACCTATCATGGTTAGCATCTCCTTAATTTTGAATAAGCTTCATTTCAATAAATATATATTATTTACCATTATCCTTCATGACAATTATGCATTACAAATGGTTAAAGTATGGCACATCAAAATCCATTAATAAATAGCAATAATGTGTAAATATTAATTAATCACCCACATAGCCTTTGTTAAGTTCAATAGCTCCACCGATAAATATTCTAGCATTAAAACCATTATAAAAGCTTAGAGCCTATTTTGTCCTCCTGTGGAAAATAATTGACATGGCCTCCTTTACCAAAATATTACTTTAAACTGTACAATTTATTATCATTCCTAAATCAAAAATAAACAATTAGCAAAAATGTTAGTTACTGAGATTTTAGCAAACCAATTTAATGATAATTACCTTGTCATATAGTTTTTGACGACCAATAACAATGATATTGCTTCCATGAGGATCTCTTAGTAGAAACAAACATGTGAAATTCAAGTCTTAGTCCAATTACCTTTGCCTAAATATTACATAAACCAATAATTGTCAATATTCAATGACATATCTAATTTAGAATATCGTTGTTTAGTCACAAAGCTGGAAAAAAAGTTCTAGCCTCATCCCGACATGTATACCGTAACGACCCACCTTTCCGACCCCTCGGAACGACACTTATTACATCCACGATATTCGTATGCCATTTTCTAAGCGTCTGAAAGATGAATTATCATGGGGTAAAAATAAAGAACGGAACAGAAAATCTCACTGCGAAGCTGTTAAATAAAACATAATAGTAGTATAGTACATAAGGTTACTCCCAAACTTGGAGTTATCAGATTTGCACAAAAGTACAATAATCAACTTAGGCAGTTATAACAACCTGCCTTTACATATGCAAGGATAATAAACAACGAAATAGATAGCTAAGTAGATAAAGCGTTCTGCTCGAACGCCATCTTCAAAAGAGCCCACAAAAGACTTGCTACTTTTGGACTATCCAAATATAAATGAGTACCCGAGAGTTTAGGGAAAACAAAAAAACTCGGGTCGGACAATATGTCTGGTATGAGTAAAACTCTAAACATTAAGTGCAATTAAACAAAAACATGTGAGACCAAGCCGCTAAACACAGAACGGGTTTTCTCTCACAAGAATAACATCCAAATGTAAAGAATGGATATAAATAACTTACTAACATTATGAAGAGTGCTAAACTCTTCCCAATGCAATTAAGGGAAACAAATTCGAAGGTTTGAATCAATAAGGAATTTTTTTATCAATAATGACTAGAAGGTTCACCCACCTTACCGAAGTATACCTCTAGAATATATACTTGAGAACTCCGACGGCTCTCGGATACGTCAAAGCTGGACCCTACCAATAGTTACCAAGTATCCGAATAATTCTCATCTTGGTGTGCAAATATCTAAACCAAATCTAGATTAGATGTGATAATACCCTAATGGGAGCAACCCCACATAGCTTGACTTCCATTCGCTCTTTTGGTTTAATCATTTTCGAACAAGAATAACAAAGATTAAGCAATCAACACATCATCTTAGAACGACGAAAAACGAAGAAGGATGAGATAAGCGATAGTCGACAAACCGACCATCGAAGATAGACATATGATCACATATGGATAGTAAACCTCATATTCCTACCACTACTCATCGATTTCGAACTTGTACTATTTCTTGCTTAAAAATGAAGTCGGGCAAGTGAAGGCAGTGTTACCTCTAGGTATTGCCACGACAATTTTAACTTTCGAGATAGTGTCAATGTTTGCACAAAAAATGGGCAAACACCTCCAAGTTTTATGATTTAGTTGATTATGTGTTGTTCTTAGTGATTTGGGTGATTTATGCAAATATATAAAATAGGTGGACTAAACTATAAAAGACACACAGATTTATAGTGGTTCGGCCAGAATGTGCCTACGTCCACTTTATATGTTATTCTCCTTTTCTCTTCGGATTACAAGTACAAAGCTTTTATTACAAGAGTATGAAAGTTGTTTGAAAGTTCTATCCGTGCTTGATCTCTCAAACTTGTCTGCCATTGTTGTACCCCTGCCCCTCTATTTATAGAGTGAGGTTGGGGGTAGGGGTTTTGGATGTATATAGCTGCTGGTGGGCCTGGGCTGATGCTATCTGGCCTGGCAACGTTGGTTCGGCAAAACCTTGGTTCGGTGATGCATGGAAGTGGATTGGTCCGGTAGAGGTTGGTCCGGTGGTAGGTGAAGTAGGATGGTTCGGCAGTACGTGGAAAAGGTTGGTTCGGCAGATACAAGGGTTTGGTCCGGCTGATAAGGAATAACGAAAACATTGGGCCCGTATTTATAGGCAAAATATAAGCGGCCGAACCAGTTGGCTCGGCACACAAGACCGGATGAGGATGTCCAAGCTAAAACAAAGACGCCATCTGCGTGCACATGCCCTACTTTGGGGGGCAAGTGTTGGGTGTGTTTCGACCGGTCCGGCACCACCGAACCAACTCCTCTACCACAAATGTTAGAAATTTGCTAAGATTTCTTGACTACCAACAAATGAGATTACTCAAATGACCAGCCCTTGGCCCTTTGCAGTATGGGGAATTGACTTGATTGGCGAACTGCCAATGGGCCGAGGCGAAGCCAAATATGCTATAGTGGCAGTCGACTATCTCACCAAATGGGTGGAAGCGGAACCTTTAAATAAAATATCTTCAGCAAAGGTTATTAACTTCTTGATCAAAAATGTTCTATGCAGGTACGGGGATCCGCTCAAAGTCATATCGGACAATGGACTTCAGTTTGACAGCGAGGAGTTCACCGACTGGTGCTGAGAGCATGGAATTCACAAAAGCTTCTCATCTGTGGCTTATCCCCAGGCAAATGGACAAGTCGAAGCTGTCAACAAAATTCTCAAAACTCTGATCAAGAAGAAGCTTGAAAAGTCAAAAGGCGCTTGGGTGGATGAACTTCCTACGGCACTTTGGGCCTACCGCACTTCTTTCAGGACATCAACAGGGCATACTCCTTTCTCTTTGGCATACGGATCGGAGGCCACGCTCCCAGTTGAAACTGTAGTGTCATCCCACCGTAGGATCCACTACAACCCAGAAGAGAACGAAGAACTCCTCCACATGTCTTTGGATCTGATCGAAGAAAGAAGAAATGATGCAGCACTTAAAGCGGCAGCTCACAAGCAAAAGGTGGCAGCACGATACAACTCCAAAGTCAAGCACCGCAGCTTACGAGAAGGAGATCTTGTTCTCAAACAGATCTTCCCGCGCCCCGGAGCGCTAGATCCAATCTGGGACGGACCCTATGTAATTCATAAAGATCTCCGCAACGGAGCTTATATTTTGTCAACAGTGGACGGAGAGGTGTTCCAGAGGGCATGGAATATCCAACACCTTCGTCGATACTTTTCTTAACTTGTACTGCCCATATGAAGTGAATTAACGAAGAGAATCAGTGGACGTAGGTATTTTCGTGCCGAACCACTTTAAAAATCTTGTCTCTTTTTAACTTGTTCCTTTATATCTTGGCTGCTTGTTAAGCTTTATCCTTTTCTGTTGAACAAAATCTTGTATAACGGCATTTCCATTCTGGACACTTCACGGCACAACCTCACCTGGACAAGACCTAACAGGTACTATACGAATCTATGCCCTCGTCAATGAGACACTTTTGCTCCAGCATCCCTCTGTTGTGGGTTAACTCATTGCTCGCGACGGCCCTCAAAGCCAACTGTAATGAGCCGATCATAAGCCACCGAGAAGACCGACTATAGCCGAGGCAGCTCATTACGGTGTTCGGCTCGCCGGCGACTGTGAACCGATTATAAGCCCCAACATAAGGTGTGGCCAGCCAGGGGCAGTTCACAGTTGACGATCGGCACCCACGCTAGCCGGCCATGGTAAATCGAATAATACCCACGATTACGAGCCATAATGGCCCGGGTAGTTACTGTGCGCGATCTCGGCTCCGATGTGTCTTAAGTACGGCTGTGGTAAAAAAGAAAACTCCCCGCGGAGGCGTAAGATGGGTGACGAATGTCTCCAAGACCCACAGCTAGGGAAAGTGACTACAAAACCCGTTTGCCACGAACTTAAGCACATCGAAGGCCTTCCGTGATTGGAAGTTTTACTATTCCTTATATTTCCATTTTATTTATAAAAACTTTCCTCCTATCCTCTATAACAACCCTTAAAGTACAGGACACCAAATAGGATGCACTCGCTAATGGGAATGAGAACTCTCAGCTGGATGGTGGGTCACTCAACCCGTATTCGATCACACAAGGCATTCAAAGCTACCATCTACAACTAAAAATCGAAAGGGCGGTACTTTCTTCTCTTGTATGCAAATAAGTAGCTCTGATATATTCACACATCACATTAACATTGCAAGACATGAAATTATACTTTAAGCAAGAACTTGACATCAAACACAGTTGAATCACTAGCACATGCACAACTATATTTCTTATGCAACACATCAAAATAATGAAAGCATCCAAATATGACAGAATCAGCTTATGTTATAAAATTACATGTAAAAAATAAAGTCGTTCGTTGCAATGACATAATTACAACCTGAAAGTACATTAATGTTTTGGAACTAGTATATAGGAATGTCAAGTAAAACCAAAATATCCGGATCAAGCCAAAATAGTCGGCAGCACCAGAACTTCATCTCTATCCTTCCGACCCCCCAAGATCTACTTGACCGCAGGATCAGAGCTCCCAGCATGCTGACCAGAGGTCCCACCTGTCCAATTCAGGAGAAAAATCTATTAGATAAACGATAAGCAACCAAGCTATGAAAATGCTAAAAGGGAAGACTTACCAACATCCGTTCCTTGATCGTCGTCTCCCAACTGCACGCCTACCTCCTCGGTAGCAAGCAGCCGCGTGACCTCCTTCACCGCCACTTTCTCTTCCTTAGTAAACTGGGCCGTAACCACATCCATCCTGAAGGCCATACCACCCTCCTTATCTGCATCAGCCTTGGCCTCTTCCAGAGCCCGAAGATAAATCCTGGCCATGATCCGGGGATAGTCATCCATCCAGGATAAGTTGCCCTGCTTCCAAGTAAGGAAATACATATCCTGGAGCATCTCGTCCATCATCCCCTCGTTTTCCTCGAACTCCCTCATCCAGACTTCAGAAGCCAATAGCTTTGCAACGGCAGCATCCCTCTCCGATCGTTATCGCGAGCGGTCAGCCTGAAGGGATTTCCTCATCGCCTCCATCTCCTCCTTCAGCTTGGCTTAAGCAAGCTCCGCAGCTTCAAGCTTCCCGGATAACTCTTCTACCCGCTCGAGGTCCGCCTTCCGAACATCGTCTACCGTTGCAATGGCTATATCGATCCATTCCTTGCAGATAGCCTCCATTTTTCGCAGCTCGGCTCTGCTAGCCTCTTCCATAGTTTTATTTAGCCGTCTGGAGGCAGCCTCGTGCTGAGAGATCTGGATGGCCTGATCGGCAAGTTTCTTAGCCTGGTCGGCAATCACTAGCCGCAATCTTATGTTGGCACTCCCAATTTCCTCCCCGGCCTTGACCAGTCGGGCGTGATGCCCCATCAACTTCCTGGTCTCCTCGGCCACCCGATCGATGTTTGCCTTGGCCTCATCCCCCATAGTCACAATCCGAGTGGTCAACAAGTCGAGATCCGAAGACTTAGCCTCATCAAGCACCCTTACCATAGGATTGCGGGGTAGGAGGTGCTCACCGGTAACCTCATCGAAGGAAATATCATGAGAACTCAGATCCAGATCTGGATGACCCGCAAATGGGTTACGAGCCAAGCCGGGACGATCAACATGAGTAACGGTAGGATTCTCTGATGGATGCGGAGATGGTATGGACTCAGTATCCTCCCCCGTGATATCATGAATAGGCTGGGTTAGGGGCTGAGGTCCAAGTGAAGGTTCGAACATGGAGCGCCTCCTCTTTCACTTTTGAATATCCTCTTCAATAACTCCGAGAAGAGGACGGTAGCCGACTACGTCCCCGGAACGGTTGGTCGAAGGCTTCGGTTTAGCAGAAGCCTTGAGGAGTTTGAATTGCTCGAGGCGGTGCCGAATGTCTTATGTCTTGGCCGCCTTACCCGTTCCTGGAATAAAAACCAAGTGTTACAAGCATGCATGAGACTATAATCCAAGAAACATGTGAAGTTAAAAGAGGAGTCAAAAATTCACCTTGAACCGCCGGAGTTGCCCTAGCTGAAATGCTCTCAGAAGATGGACTGGCACCAGTCCCGTCCTTATCATTTTTCTTCGGTTTCTCCACCAAGGCCGACCCTTCCTCCAACCCCTCAAAAGCTTGGCGGAAAGCATCATCCGCCCACTCTTGAATCTCACCTGCTTGCCTAGAGGTCAAGGCACCAACGCCACTACCACTTTGCCCTTCGCCACCATTACCACCATCACCTTCTCCATCACCTCCGCTCTCCTCCTCTCCACTTTCCTCCTCCGGAACATCTGGGCACGTGCTGGGAGAGGGTCCATCAGTTTTCTTGAGCTTCTTTCCCCCGACGACTGGAGGTATCGAGAAGGGTTTTCTCTTGCTGCTCTTTGTCGTGGCCCCTTCTTTAGATTTAGCAGCCCTTTCCTCAGCCGTATCCCTCTGCTTGACCATAGACTGATGTGGTAGAATCAAGTTGTGTCCCAGGAGAGTGGCATTCCTGGTTAGGTAAGAAGCTGACCTATCTCTTCCCGAAATGGCTTCTATCTCCGCGGCCATCTGAACCAGGTGATCGTTCTCCACGACCGCAAAGCCACCTGTCGCTAGCAGGAAATAAAAACACATGAGAAGAAGCATTTCAGTCAGAACAGAGAATATAAATAAGCTTCAACTTACAGCCAGAGGCGAAGCGGTGGATAGAAACGGAGTCATCCTGGACGAAGAACCATTCCTTCTTAAACATGGTGAACTTTGAATACAAGTCCAGGACCGGCTTGAAGGACACGGCCGATTCCAAGATGATTTATGGAGATCCCTTCTTGTAACCCCTTAAGTTATATAGGTACCGAATCTCCCGGTTGGAAGGGGGCACCCGTACTTTCTCTGGAAAATCACGAATAGGTACACCAAGATAGCGTAGGAGTTGGGCTGGAGCTGGAAAGGGGCCACCTTCAAATAGGTGACGAAGCTAACTATCCAAGCATTGATTGGAGGAATGGCCCCACACATGCAGTGGTACCTACTATAAGTGAAGTATCCTTCAGGGGGATTATATGGAATGACCCCTTTCCCTGGCAACAGCATGCGTGCTCTATCAATCCCAAAGGAGCGGGAGATAACATCAAGCTGCTCTTCTTTGAGAGAGCTAGGAAAGCAGTCAGGCGGAGAATTCAGAAGCTCTTGAGGACCATACCCATCAACTAGCGATCTCGGGGTGGGTCCATGACGTTTCCGTCTGAGCTGGGGGCACTACGGTGGACCCTCCTTCGTCCTTGGATTTCTTCTTATCTGATCGAGTTTCCACTTTACGAGACATTTATCTGCACCACAAGAAAGCACATCGTTAGAACGGAGGATATAAGCAAACAAGCGTATATAGTCTGAAATTTCACTCATAATTCAAAGCACTCAAACTCCTGGTGTCATTCGGTAAAGCAAACACAAAAGGTCATTCGGCACTTATCTTTCCCATTCTCATTCGGTGGTTCAAATAGGAGTTTCATTCGGCAATTCAAAAATAAGAATTTCATTCGGCAATTCAAAAATAGGAGTTTCATTCGGCAATTCAAAAATAAGAATTTCATTCGGCAATTCAAAAATAGGAGTTTCATTCGGTAACTCGAGCACGAAGTTCATTCGGCAAGAGGGTATCACCTGGTCCGGCAAGGATAGGAATTTGATTCGGCTAAACACGGTTGATTCGGCAAATACAAGGGTTTGGTCTGGCTGATAAAGAAAAATGAAAACATTGGGCCCGTATTTATAGGCAAAATATAAGCGGTCGAACCAGCTGGCTCGGCACACAAGACCGGATGAGGATGTCCAAGCTAAAACAAAGCACGCCATCTGCGTGCACATGCCCTACTTTGGGGGGCAAGTGTTGGGTGTGTTTCGACCGGTCCGGCACCACCGAACCAACTCCTCTACCACCCAACGCCGAACCAGCCTACGTTCCTTGCCTGCCGAACCAACCTTTTCCACGTACTGCCGAACCATCCTACTTCACCTACCACCGGACCAACCTCTACCGGACCAATCCACTTCCATGCATCACCGAACCAAGGCTTTGCCGAACCAACGTTGCCAGGCCAGATAGCATCAGCCCAGGCCCACCAGCAGCTATATACATCCAAAACCCCTACCCCAGCCTCACTCTATAAATAGAGGGGCAGGGGTACAACAATGGCAGACAAGTTTGAGAGCTCAAGCATGGATAGAACTTTCAAAAAACTTTCATACTCTTGTAATAAAAGCCTTGTACTTGTAATCCGAAGAGAAAAGGAGAATAACATATAAAGTGGACGTAGGCACATTCTGGCCGAACCACTATAAATCTGTGTGTCTTTTACAGTTTAGTCCATCTATTTTATATATTTGCATAAATCACCCAAATCACTAAGAACAACAAATAATCAACTAAATCATACGACTTGGAGGTGTTTGTCCATTTTTTGTGCAAACAGTCAAGTTTCCATACCTCGACGTTTAATCCCAGGAGTATGACTAAATTCTTTTCATATAAGCGATGTCGTTTACAGAAATTTCTTTCCCACAACCAAATCAAAATTTTACTTTAAAAAAAATTCATGTCCGGGCATCTCAGTGCAAGTTTTTTATTTTAAACAACTTTGTAGAAATGATTCACTAACTTTAAAACATCATTATCAAAAGATTTAATCACTTAAAACATCCTTATTAAATTATTAATTATCTTTATTTAATAGTAATACGAATGATTAATTATCTTTAAACTTCGTCGATTATTTTGATTAGTTAAATTTGAATACCCATAATTAAAAAGGGTTAAGCCACTCTAAAACGTCATTAATTAAATTAATTAAATAATTTTAACTTTCATTAATTAAGTAGATTAATTAATTTTAAAACAGCATTTATTAAAAAGGATTAACTAATTCAAAATATCATTAATGGAAAAGATTAATTAAGTTGAAACTAGTTAATTAACTTTAAAAGTAAGTAAGTAATTAATTAAAAATGATTAATTAATTTTTAAACATCATTAATTAAATAATTAATTAGCTTTCATCTATCATTATTTAAGAGATTAATTAAACTTAATCATCATTAGACAAAATGGTTAATCAATTTTAAACATCATTAACAAAGTAATTAATTAAATTCAAAACACATCATTAACAAGTTAATTAATTAACCTCAATCCTTATTAATTAAATGATTAATTAGAATTTTATAGGAAAAACCATTATTAAAATAATTGATGAAATTTAAAATCATTCTTATTCAAAAACTTGCTTAACTTATAAAACAAACCCAAACTCGAAAAATAACCTGAAAGATTTTCATAAGAGTATGTTTGTCGAAAATGCCGATACAGAGATAGTTGCTATACGGACACTTCGACAACTATTTTCGTGTCACTTTCTTTACATCTACACATCACATAACCATAAGCAAAGCATAACACAAGGTACTTAACTATTATATAACATGTAGAAAGAAATCACTAACAATATATTTAGCTTTTACTACTAACTTTTCAAGATGCTTATTAACTCGCTTACTAACGACAAAGGTGAAAATATTTCAAAGCATAAAATAAACCAACATTCATCACATGATACTGCATAAAAACAAGCATTCATAAGCTATAAAAATATGCCATATTAAAGTTAAAAGTTTTAGTTTGATAGGTGAGATTTTTACTCACTGAAATGTCCAATAAATAGAACCGAAGTTTCACTAAATCTCGGATTGACCTTACATTTTTGTTTTTATTTTGGCAAGACTTGATTTTTGTGGTCTAGGAGGAAATATGGTTCGGTCTAGGATTTAGGATTGCTCGGCCTAACTAGTGAAGAGGTGATGTGGCCTTGTTTTGGCAAGAGAAGATGCAGAAAGGAAGTAGGAGATTTTAGTCAAGGGTTTTAAATGAATTTTTTTTTGATTTTTACAACTTTGAAACAAACATGGTAGCCATGGAAGTGTTTTTAGAGATCTTGATGGAGGTGTAGAAAGTAAGAATGGAAGTGAAAAATGAAAGTAAAATTCATGAAATCAATTTTATATGGAATGCATTTACAAATTTACCAAAATACCCATTAGCACACGCCCTCCACTCAATGAATGCCACATCACAAAGCTTGTCTTCTCCCTTTAATTTTAGAAATTTCCTTGTCCCCAGTTATTTTCTGACATGCCAAAATGTATTTAACGTCCTAAGTACTTTATGTTTGTAATGAAATGATGATTTATGACAATTTTCCATCTTCGTTTCAAACACTTACATAATAAGTCATATCATACTTATTATAGTTATTTAAGTTAATATATATGTGTGAATATATCGAAAATAAATTCTAACTTATTATAAATGAGTATATATTACTCACAAATTTTAGACATAGAAAAGTCGAAATTTCGAAATAAGATTTCTAGTCACAATTTCAATTTTTCTTTGAACTATATATTTTTTTAAACTATTTCACGATCATTAGTTATTATTTAAAAGAGTTTTATTTTAGTTACAAAATCCATTAGTTAATTATTTAAAAATATATTAAATATCCATATTTTAAAGAGGTTAAATTACGAGTCGTTACACTCTCCCCCCTTGAAAGAATTTCGTCCCCAAAATTAACATTTAAGGAGAAAACTCAAAAAGGGCATATATCTATATATATCATGAAACCCATACAACTTATACACACTAAGCAACTATATCACAAACAGTGCATGCATAATTCATACAAACAAATACTATCTTAACATCAACTCAGGGTAAGCTTCCCTCATGCTACCCACAGTCTCCTAAGTGCAATCTTTAGGAGCTTCACTCCATTGTACTTTGACCAAGTCCACAACCTTGGACGTTAATCGTTCCTTATCCCAATAGGCAATTCGAATATGGTGTTGTTGTGTGCATTTCCACCACCGAACCAGCGAGCACAGGGACACCACCGAACCAATGCTTCCCCCCTACATGCCGAACCAATGCCTCTCCCCCTACATGTTGAACCAGCTCCTCTACCATCCCCTACCGAGCCAAGCCTTGCTCTACTACATGCCGGACCAACCGCATCTCCATGCGCACCGAACCAACTCCACCATGTCCCACCGGACCAACACACGCCGAACCAAGCCCACACCAAACCAACACCATTACCGGACTAACCATCGCCGGACCAAATTACATCTCCATCCATCTCCGAACCAAGAGGATGCCGAACCAACGTCGCTAGGCCAAATTACATCGGCCCAGGCCCACCAGCAGCTATATACATCCAAGACCCCTGCCCCCAGCCTCACTCTATAAATAGAGGGGCAGGGGTACAACAATGGCAGACAAGTTTGAGAGCTCAAGCACGGAAGGAACTTTCAAACAACTTTCATATACTTGTATACAAAGCTTTGTACTTGTAATCTGAAAGAAAAGAGAGAATAACATATAAAGTGGACGTAGGCACGTTCTGGACGAACCACTATAAATCTGCGTGTCTTTTACAGTTTAGCCCCTGTTTTTTATATATTTGCATAAATCACCCAAATCGCTAAGAACAACATAAAATCAACTAAATCATACGACTTCGAGGTGTTTGTCCATTTTTTGTGCAAACATTTTTGGTGCTTTCACTGAGAACTTGGAACTCGAAGCTTCAGCTTCCCTCATTCAACCTTCTTTCCTAATAGCACCCTTCATTGCCTAAGAAAAATGACTTCCAGGCCGAGAAAAGACGCCAACAAGGGAAAGAACGTTGCAACCAGCAGCGCTCCAGATCCAGTTGATCCAGATCAAGAGAACCATCCCACTACGGCAGCAGTGCCAAATGTAGATCAGGCAATTCCGACAGCCCCTGCTGCGGAACAACCGGCAGCAATCACTAGGGCAGACCTAGACAGAGTTGTGGTTGAAGTGACTAACCGCTTCGCATCCCAACAGGAAGCTTTGGTGAACCAACTCATGTCACGCTTTATGGATGCCGAAGAATCCAACCGCAACACTGAGTCATGGGGTGAGTCTCAATCTGGAGGATCTCGGAGACAACAAAGGTCTTCCCTCTTCGAAGAAGCTATCAACAGGAACAACAATGATAGGGGCCGCGCCCGGACTCAGACCGAACTCCGACTCGAGGAAGCGCTTGGAACCGAACCCAATGGGGGAGGCACCAGGCGAGGGTCGGATGTAGCTGAGCCAGTCATGCCGCCTAATCATAGAAACCCCGCTGAACGGAGCCGAGCTAGAGCCCAGCCCGAAGTTGACCCCATGGAAATGCTCGAAACAAAACCCCGCAGGGGAAGATCAAGGCAGGGGGCAACTGTAGCTGGTCCTAGCATGCATCCGAGCAGCCAAAGACAGCCATTGGATAACGTCAGAAGTGATAGACTATACCATCCCTACAAGTCATCTGGACGAGACCGATCCCGCAGGGAAGAACCAAGCTCATTTTTGTCCGCTCCAAATTCTGATGAAAGAATGGCACGATTATTTAGGGAATGCATCCGACGGGAGCAAAGGGATCGAGGGATAGGCGCTAGGGTAACCAGCCCTTTCACCCGCGACATCGAAATCGCCATCACCCCTCGAGAATGGAAAATACCGACGATGGAACCGTACAAGGGAACTTCCGACCCCGTTGTACACTTGCAGAGATACACACAGCATATGCTCATGAGCGGAGCAACGGAAGGAGTGTTGTGTAAATGCTTTCCGCTATTCCTAGCAGACCTAGCTACCTCCTGGTTCTGCCATCTACCCCAAGGATCTATCAGCTCATGGAAGATGTTGAAAGAAAAGTTCATTAGCCAGTTCCGCATTCATGTGGAACAACCCAAGGATGCTTATTCTCTATCTACTGTCAAACAGAAATCCGGAGAGACAATGCAACAATATCTAACCCGGTTCAACGCCGCAGCGGCCACGGTCCAAGATGCCGATGAGAAACTCACCCTAATGGCCCTCTGTAGCGGTGTGCACCCAGATACCAAGTTTGCTAGAAGACTTACTAAAGAAAAACCAGCTACCTTGCCCGATTTCTTCCATGAAGCTGGGAAGTACATGAGACTCGAAGAGGCTGCCACTGAAAGGCAGACAGGACCACAGGCTAAGGTGGCTCATGGAAACGCCCCAGCCGCAGCGAAGGACATTCGGAGAAACGACTCCAGAGACAATGCAGGGGGCAAGAAGGGAGAAAAGCGCTTGTACCGACCAAGACCGAGATTCGACGCTTACACTCCCTTGAATGAAACAGTCGAGAAAATCTTCCTGGCCACCCAGGACGAACTTACATACAAGCGCCCCCCGTACAAGAAAGATTCAGATCGCACAATCCAGTCCGGAAAGTTCTGTCGTTTCCACGAATCTTATGGACACGATACCAATGAATGCCGCCATCTCCGAGACCTAATTGAAGAACACATCAGGAGAAGGAGGCTGGAACGCTATGTAAAGGGCCAGGACAGGACTCCAGCTCCCGCCAAGGAAAACCCAGGGCAGCTCCACCCAGAAACAGGCGGAGGAAACCGCAACACCAGCGGTTCCAGCCAAGAGAAGATAGTGGTCCATACAATATCAGGAGGGCCACACATCGCCGACAAGAGCTGGGCAGAAATGGAAAGATATGTAAACTCACTCAGAAACGATGGAAACTACGCCAATTCTGTTATGGAAGAACGTCACCCGAAGCGAAAGGAAAATAATGACATCACATTCAGTGGGCGCGACCTAGAAGGAAGGAAATACCATCATATGGATCTTATGGTCATCTCTGCCTGGTTCGGCCCAGCTGAAGTTTTTCGAATCCTAGTAGACACTGGAAGCTCAGTGAATATTTTGTTCAAGCATGCTTTCGACAAAATGAAGCTGTCAATGAAGGACGTGTCTCCCTGCAACAAACCGCTACACGGTTTCACTGGAGAAGCAAAGGTGCCCCTCGGACAATTGGATCTCTTTGTTGAATTGGGAAGTCATCCCTGCTCCGCCGTTCGGAAACAAATATTTGTGCTAATAGACAACCACTCGGCCTACAATGCCTTTTTAGGAAGACCAGCCTTGTCCGACTTCCAAATTGTCCTTGCCCCATGGTGCCTGAAGATGAAGTTCCCAACGAATAATGGAGTGGGAGAAGTAGAAGGGGATCAAGACGCCGCTCGGGACTGCTATGTAACCGAACTTCGCAATAATCGCAGGAGAGATAAAGGGGAAAATGCAGAGACTATTCTCTGCATGAAAAGCTTGGAAGCATAGCAACTAAAGAAAGCCCCTCCTCTTCGATATACCAGTGATCCTTTCAATGAATTAGACCCCAGGGACAAAGAGGAGGAGGCCACTGCCGAGCCTGCAGAGGCTATGGAATTCGTATCTGTAGACAAACGCGACCCAAGTAAACTACTGAGAGTCGGATCTCAGTTAAAAAGAGAATTAAAGAATCAACTCATTGATTTTCTTCGCAAGAACATGGATGTATTTGCATGGACGCACGCTGATATGACTGGAATCTCCCCGGACATAGCATGCCACGCACTGAATATCGATCCTACCAAGGTGCCGGTAAAGCAAAAGAAGAGAAGTATGGGGGCAAAACGATCAGCAGCCCTCGAGGAAGAAGTAAAGAACTTACTTGCCAATGACTTCATACGTGAAGCCGTCTACCCGGAATGGATCGCCAACCCGGTACTGGTAAAGAAAGCTAATGGGAAGTGGCGAACATGCATCGATTTCTCCAACTTAAATGACGCTTGCCCGAAAGACTGCTTACCACTCCCTCGAATCGACCAACTCGTGGACAGCACTGTCGGACACGAACTTTTATCCTTTATGGACGCATACTCAGGATATAACCAGATCCCTATGCACGCCCCCGATCAAGACCACACTAGCTTCATCACTGACCGAGGATTGTACTGCTACAAGGTAATGCCATTTGGACTTAAAAACACCGGAGCTACTTATCAGCGCCTCGTCAACAAGATGTTTGCAGAACTGATAGGACGAACTATGGAAGTTTATGTGGATGACATGCTGGTAAAATCGAGGAAAGCCAACGACCATATAAACCACCTGGACGAGATGTTTCAAGTACTTGGCCAATATGGAATGAAGCTGAACCCTATAAAGTTATCCTTCGGAGTATCTTCGGGAAAGTTCTTGGGATTCATCGTTCATGCCAGGGGGATTGAAGCAAACCCCGAACCAGTCCGAGCCTTGCAAGATATCAAGATACCATCCACTCGAAAAGAGATGCAAAGCCTAAATGGGAAGGTGGCCGCCCTAAGCCGGTTCATCTCTAAAGCAACTGACAAATGCATTCCTTTCTTCGAAGCCCTGAAGAAAGACAAAGGAAAATTCGAATGGACCGATGAGTGTTCAACAGCTTTCCTTAACCTAATCGAACACCTCCAGCGGCCACCAGTACTCTCAACTCCTAATGAAGGCGAAGAACTATACCTATACCTTGCTGTGTCACCACATGCCCTAAGCGCCGCGTTGGTGAGAGAAGACAATCGCATGCAACGGCTTGTATACTTCGTAAGTAAGAGGTTTACGGGGCAGAAGCCAGATATCCTAATCTTGAAAAGCTAGCATACTGTCTGCTTATCACGTCGCGGAAACTGCGACACTATTTCCAGTCTCATTCCATTAGAGTTTTAACCGATCAACCACTAAGGCAAGTGCTCCATCGCCCCGACACTTCTGGACGATTACTTAAGTGGTGCGTCGAACTAAGTCAATATGATATCACTTACCATCCTCGCACCGCTATCAAGGGGCAAGCCATAGCTGATTTCATTGCCGAATTCACTACTAATGAAGGTAAGGACCAATCTGAAATAGCAGAAGATATCAAGTGGAATCTCTTCGTAGATGGGGCGTCAAACGAACAAGGCTCGGGGGAAGGTATTGTGATAATCACCCCCAGGGGAAAGAAGCTGCACTACGTCCTAAGATTGGAATTCGCTGCCACCAACAATGACGTAGAATACGAAGCAGTGATAGCCGGATTAGAAATTGCACTGAAAATTGGAGTCAGTTCTTTATGTCTCCATAGTGATTCTCAACTTATTGCAAATCAAATACTGGGAGAATTCCAGACTCGAGGAGAATGACTCACAGCATATCTAAAGAAGACCAGGCTACTGCTTAATCAATTAGATCACTATTTAATCAAACACATTCCCCGAGAAGAGAATCAAGAGGCCGACGAACTAGCAAAACAAGCTAGCATGAAGAACATCACTATTTTCGGAGCATTAACCATCTCAAAACAGCTGGCACCAAGTTTCGAGCAAGTAAATCTGATAGCTGCAACCGAAGAGGAAATATGGATGACCCCTATCCGAGAATACTTACAAAACGGCACACTGCCCGGCAGGTGTAACGAAATTAAGAAAATCTTAAGGAAAGCTTCCCGCTATGCATTGCAAGAAGGCATCCTCTATCGGCGCGGCTTCTCTAATCCCTTATTAAGGTGTATCGCTGGAAGGGAAGCCAGGGAAGTCTTATCCAGCATCCATCAAGGAAGCTGCGGAGATCACACTGGAGGGCAGACTCTGGCAAAGAAGATACTCCGATATGGATATTATTGGCCCACTTTAAACAAAGATGCCTTAGACTTCGTCAAGAAATGCGACAGATGTCAGAAATTTGCCAAAATTCCTCGACTACCAACAAATGAGATCACTCAAATGACTAGCCCTTGGCCCTTTGCAGTATGGGGAATTGACTTGATTGGTGAACTGCCAATGGGCCGAGGCGGAGCTAAATATGCTATAGTAGCAGTCGACTATTTCACCAAATGGGTGGAAGCGGAACCTCTAAATAAAATATCTTCGGCAAAAGTTATCAACTTCTTGATCAAATATATTCTGTACAGGTACGGAGTCCCACTCAAGATCATATCAGACAACGGGCTTCAATTTGACAGCGAAGAATTCGCCAACTGGTGCCAAGAGCACGGGATTCACAAAAGCTTCTCATCCGTGGCTTATCCCCAGGCGAACGGCCAAGTCGAAGCTGTCAACAAAATTCTCAAAACACTGATCAAGAAGAAGCTTGAAAAGTCAAAGGGCGCTTGGGTGGATCAACTTCCTACGGCACTTTGGGCCTACCGCACATCTTTCAGAACATCAACAGGGCATACTCCTTTCTCTTTGGCATACGGATCGGAGGCAATGCTCCCAGTTGAGACTATTGTGCCTTCCCACCGTAAGATCCACTACGACCCAGAAGAAAACGAAGAACTCCTCCTCATGTCTTTGGATCTGATTGAGGAGAGAAGAAATGATGCAGCACTCAAAGTAGCAGCTCACAAACAAAAAGTGGCAGCACTATACAACTCCAAAGTCAAGCATCGCAGCTTACAAGAAGGAGATCTTGTCCTCAAGCGAATCTTTCCGCGCCCCGGGGCACTGGACCCCATCTGGAACGGACCATATGTAATTCATAAAGATCTCCACAACAGAGCTTATATTTTGTCAACAGTGGACGGAGAGGTGTTCCAGAGGGCATGGAACATCCGACACCTCCGTCGATACTTTTCTTAACTTGTACTGCCCATATGAAGTGAATTAACAAAGAGATTTAGCGGACGTAGGCATTTTCGTGCCGAACCACTTTAAAAAACTTGGCTCTTGTTAACTTGTTCCTTTGTATCTTGGCTACTTGTTAAGCTTTATCCTTTGCTGTTGAACAAAATCCTTTGCAGATGACATTTCAATTCAGATCTTCACAACACAACTCCACCTGGACAAAATCTAACAGGTACGCTACGATCCTATGCCCTCGCCAATGAGACACTTTGCTCCGGTATCCCTCTACCGCGAGTTAACTCATTGTTTGCCTCGGCCCTTAAAGCCGACTGTAATAAGCCGAGTATAAGCCACCGAGAAGGCCGATTATGCCATGGCAGCTCATTACAGCGATTCGGCTCGCCGGCAACTGTGAACCGATCATAAGCCCCAACATAAGGTGTGGCCAGCCAGGGGCAGTTCACAGTTGACGATCGGCCCCCACGCTAGCCGGCCACAGTAAATCGAATGATACCCGCGATTACGGGCCATAATGGCCCGGGTAGTTACTGTGCACGATCGGCTCCGATTTGTCTTAAGTGCGGCTGTGGTAAAAAAGAAAACTCTCCGCAGAGGCGTAAGATGGGTGACAAATGTCTCCAAGACCCACAGCTAGGGAAAGTGACTACAAAACCCGTTTGCCACGAACTTAAGCACATCGACGGCCTTCCGTGACTGGAAGTTTTACTTTTCCTATATTTTCATTTCATTTAAATACTTTTTTCCTATCCTGTGTAACGGTCCCTAAAGTACAGGACACTGACTAGGAGACATTCGCTCATAAGGATCGGAGCCCGCAAACTGGATAACGAGACACTCAGCTGTGTCCACGACTAGATACCCAAGACGCTCAAAGCTACCCCCTGCAACTAAAACATGAAGGGCGGTACTCTCTTCTCTTGTACATGAACATGTAACTATAACTTATTCATACATCACACTAACATTGAAAAAAATGAAATTATATTACAAGCAGAAGCTTAGTGCCAAACACAATCAAATCACAGGCATATGCATGGTTATATTTCTTATACAACACATCAAAAGCAATGACAGCATTCAAAATATAACAGAATCAGCTCGTGTTATAAAATTACGTAGAGTCGGTCAACGACATAATTACAATCCGAAAATACACTAATGTTTTTGACTAAGTATAGACAGGAAAGTCAAGAAAACCAAAAACTATACGGATCGGATCAAGTAGTCAACTGCATCAGTGCTCCGCCCTCATCTTACTAGCTCTCCGAATCTACTTGACGGCAGGATCGGAGCTCCCAGCATGTTGACCAGAAGTCCCACCTATCCAATTCAGGAGAAGAATCCATCAGATAAACAGCGAACGATCAAGTTACGAAAAGCTAAAAAGAGAAAACTCACCAACACCTGCTTCTTGGTCCTCATCCCCCAACTGCACACCGGCTTCCTCCGCAGCGAGTAGCCGCATCCCCTCCTTCACCGCTACCTTCTCCTCCTTTGAAAACTGGGCGGTAACCATATCCATCCTGAATGCCGCTCCACCTTCCTTATCAGCATCGGCCTTGGCCTCCTCCAAAGCCCGGAGATATATTCTAGCCATGATCCGGGGATAGTCATCCATCCAGGATAGAATACCCTACTTCCAGGTACGGAAGTACATATCCTGCAACATCTCATCCATCATCCCCTCATTCTCCTCAAACTCCCTCACCCGGGCCTCGGAGGACAGCAACTTAGCAACGGCAACGTCCCTCTCCGATCGATATCTCAAGCGGTCAGCCTAGAGAGTCCTCCTCATTTCCTCCATCTCTTCCTTTAGCCTAGCCTGAGCAAGCTCTGCGGCCTCAAGCCTCCCAGATAACTCCTCTACCTGCTCGAGATCCGCCCTCCGAACCTCGTCCACCGTAGCAATAGCTATGTCAATCCGCTCCTTGCAGGCGGCCTCCATCTTTCGCAACTCAGCCTTGCTAGCCTCCTCCATGGTTTTCTTTAGTCGCCGGGAGGCCGCCTCGTGCTGGGATATCTGGATAGCCTGATCGGCAAGCTGTTTGGCCTGGTCAGAAACCTGTAGCCGCAACCGGATGTTAGCACTTCCGATTTCCTCCCCAGCCCTGGCCAGTCGAGCGTGATGCTCCATTAGCCTCTTGGTTTCCTCAGCCACCCGATCGATGATTACCTTGGCCTCATTCCCCATGGTCACAATCCGAGTAGTAAGCAAATCGAGGTCTAACGACTTAGCCTCATCAAGCACCCGTACCATGGGATGGCGGGGAAGAAGATGCTCACCCGTGACCTCATCAAAAGAGATATCCTGAAAACTCGGGTCCAGATCAGGGTGGCCGACAAATGAGTTGCGATCCAAACCAGGACGGTCTATCGGAGTGACGGTTGGATTTTCGGACGGATGGGGGGAAGGCATAAACTCAGTATCCTCTTCAGTAATATCATGGATGGGCTGGACTGGAGGCTGAGGGCCAAGTGAAGGTTCAAAGGAAGATCGGCCCCTCTTCCTCCTTTGCATATCTTCTTCAATAACTCCAAGAAGAGGGCGATATCTAACTTCATCCCCAGGACGGCTGGTTGGCGGCTTTGGTTTGGCAGAAGCTTTGAGTAGCTTATACTGTTCGAGGCGGTGCCGGATATCTGATGATTTGGTCGCCTTACCTGCTCCTGGAATAAAAACCAAGTGTTACGAACATGCAATGATCCATAATTCAAGAAATATGTTAACTTAAAAAGAATGAGAAGGCACGTCTGTTGTACAAACCCTGCGGAGCAGTAGAATACTGCACATCTCAGTCCAGGACGGAAGCGAACCATAAAATATTCCTAAGTCCCTATCATAAATGGAGTCTGCAGAAGTCAAAAGTTCACCTTGAATCGCTGGAATCGCCTTAGCTGAAGAACTTTCAGAAAATGGATCGGCGCCATCCCCAGTCTTGTCAACCCCCTTTGCCTTCTCAACCAAAGCCGATCCTTCCTCCGACTCCCCAAAAGCTTGACGTAAAGCATCATCCGTCCACTCATGAATCTCTCCCGCTTGCCCGGAGGTTAAGGCACCAACGCCACTACTGCTCTGTCCATCTCCTCCTTCACCTTCACCTCTATCTTCCTCCACATCTTCCTCTCCCGGAGCAAGTGGGCAAGTACTAGGAGAGGGACCGTCGGACTTCTTAAGTTTCTTACCTCCAACAACGGGAGGCTTTGTAAAAGGTTCCCTCTTGCCACTCTTCACCGTGGCCCCTTCCTTGGCTTTGGCAGCCTTCTCCTCAGCCGTGTCTCTCTTCTTAACCACAGACTGGTGTGGCAGGATCAAGTTGTACTCCAGGAGAGTAGCATTCCTGATCAGGAAAGAAGCGGACCTGTCCCGTCCCGAAATGGTCTTTATTTCCGCAGCCATCTGGACCAGGGAATCACTCTCTACGACTGCAAAGCCACCTGTCGCTAGAAAGAAATAGAAGCATATCAGAAGGAGCACTGCAGTTGGAATAAAGAAACTGTAAATAAAGTTCAACTTACAGCCAGAAGTGAAGAGGCGGAAGGAGACAGAATCATCCCTGATAAAAAACCATTCTTTCTTAAACATACTAAGCTTCGAATATAGGTCCAGGACTGGTTTGAAAGGAACAGCCGCTTCCAAGCTAACATACGGAGATCCCTTCTTGTAACCCCTCAAGTTATATAGATACCGGATCTCCCGGTTGGAAGGGGGGCGCCCGTACCTTCTCTGGAAAATAATGTATAAGCACACCAAGATGGCGTAGGAATTGGGCTGAAGCTGGAAAGGAGCCACCTTCAGATAAGTAATGAAGCTGACTATCCAGGTATTAATGGGAGGAATGGCCCCACACATGCAGTGGTACCTACTATACGCAAAATATCCTTCAGGGGGATTTTACGGCATCACCCCGTCCCCCGGCAACCGCATAAGCGCTCTATCTATCCCGAAGGAACGAGATATAGCATCAAGTTGCTCCTCCTTTAGGGAGATAGGAAAGCAATCGGGAGGGGAGACCAGAAGTTCCTGGGGACCATACCCATCCACTAACGACCTCAGAGCAGGTCCATGTTGCGTCGGTCTTGGCTGGGCTGGGGGCACGGAGGAGGACTCTCCTTCGCCCTTAGACTTCCGTTTATCTGATCGGGTTTCCACTTTGTGAGACATTTATCTACAAACACAAAAGCAAAAGCACGTTATTAAAACAAGAAGTATGGAAATATAAGCAAGCAAGTGCATAAAGCGAGCAGGTGAATGTAGGTCTAGTGTTCCACTCAAGACTCAAATCTGAAAGCCCATTCGGCGTAGCCCATTCGGCATAAAGTTCATCCGGTAAAGTAAATAATAAGTTTCATTCGGTACGCGAGGCCCCGAGCTCATTCGGTGATTGAATATAAAGATCGTTCGACAGGATAAATCCTCACCTGGTTCGGCAAAGATTTCGATCCGGCTAAACACGTATGATTCGGCACCACTAGGAGATTCGGCACTTATATGGTTCGACTGTCTCAAATGGTAGAGGATGAACGAAGGCCTGAAGCCCATATTTATAGGCGAAACCTATCGACCGGACCAACCGGTTCGGCACACCCAGGACCGAACGACTGCAGGAAAACAAAGCATGCCATGTGCATACACATGCCCTACTTTGGGGGGGCAAGTGTTGTGTGCATTTCCACCACCGAACCAGCGAGCACAGGGACACCACCGAACCAATGCTTCCCCCCTACATGCCGAACCAATGCCTCTCCCCCTACATGCCGAACCAGCTCCTCTACCATCCCCTACCGAGCCAAGCCTTGCTCTACTACATGTCGGACCAACCGCATCTCCATGCGCACCGAACCAACTCCACCATGTCCCACCGGACCAACACACGCCGAACCAAGCCCACACCAAACCAACACCATTACCGGACCAACCATCGCCGGACCAAATTACATCTCCGAACCAAGAGGATGCCGAACCAACGTCGCTAGGCCAAATTACATCGGCCCAGGCCCACCAGCAGCTATATACATCCAAGACCCATGCCCCCAGCCTCACTCTATAAATAGAGGGGCAGGGGTACAACAATGGCAGACAAGTTTGAGAGCTCAAGCACGGAAGGAACTTTCAAACAACTTTCATATACTTGTATACAAAGCTTTGTACTTGTAATCTGAAAGAAAAGAGAGAATAACATATAAAGTGGACGTAGGCACGTTCTGGCCGAACCACTATAAATCTGCGTGTCTTTTACAGTTTAGCCCCTGTTTTTTATATATTTGCATAAATCACCCAAACCGCTAAGAACAACATAAAATCAACTAAATCATACGACTTCGAGGTGTTTGTCCATTTTTTGTGCAAACAGGTGTCTTACAATGGTCAAGTCTGGCTCAACTTCCACATCCTCCTATTGAGATGGTGGAATAACCAGAGTAAGATCATGTGCATACTTATATAGGTGGGATACATGAAAGACATCATGTACCCCTGACTATCTAGTCGGTAACTCCACTTTATATGCAAGAGTTCCTATTCTTTTAAGTATCTTAAAAGGTCCAATAAAACGAGGAGCTAGCTTCCCTCCTTTCCCAAACCGAATCACGCCTCTTATCAGAGAAACTTCGATGAATACGTAGTACCCAACCGCGAACTCCAAATCTTGACGTCTCATATCTGCATAGTTCTTTCGCTGACTTTGAGTTGTCTATAGTGCTTTCTAATCCAATCTACCTTATTTGTGGCATCGTGGACTATATCTGGTCCAAGTACTAAGCGATCTCCCGATTCCACCAAACAAGATGAAGACCTACATGGCCTTCCATACAATGTCTCAAAAGGCACCATCCCAATACTTGCCTGAAAACTGTTGTTATAAGTGAACTCAACCAATGGAAAGTGGTCCTCCCATGAACCTTCAAATTCTAGCATAAAAGCTCGAAGTAAATCTTCCAGAACACGATTCACACGTTCAGTCTGTCCATTTATCCGAGGGTGATAAGCTATGTTCAAACTTAGATATATCCCAAGTGCATTATGCAAACCTTTCCAGAACCGACTTGTGAAGATAGGATCCCAAGCACTCACAATACTACATGGAATGACATGAAGCCTAACAATCTCTTTAATATATAACTAAGCCAAACTAGCCACCGTCATTGTTGCCTTAAACTGTAAGAAGTGAGCGCTCTTGGTTAACTTATCAATAATAACCCAAATTTCTTCATTACCTTTCCTCGATCTGAGTAACCCATTGCTGAAATCCATAGAAACTTGCTCCCACTTCCACTTTAGAATCTCAAGTGGCTGAAGCAGTCCAGCTGCCTTTTGGTGACTTCCCTTTACCTACTGGTAGTTAGTACATCTACTTACAAATATATCAACGTCTCTTTTCATCCCTTCCCCCCAGAAAGTACGCTTCATGTCCTGATACATCTTAGTGACCCCTGGATGTATCATTAGTTTAGAATGATGAGACTCTGTTAGATCTTCCTGTCCAATTCCACCTACACCGGGAACACACAACCCACCGTTCATCCTTAGCATGCGACGGTCATCTACCATGAATCATGGCCACTTCTCTAGCGAAACACTTTCACTAATAGCTCTAGCTATCAGAGAAAGACGAAATTCTCTCTGCTGGTTATTTTCAATGCGTTGGATAAGAGTTGGGCAAACTTCCATATTAGCTAAAACTGCATAATTCCTGCTTGGTGCATCTGCTACTACATTAGCTTTCCCTGGTGTGTACAAAATCTCAAGATCATAAGTCACTAGAAACTCTAATCAACCTTGTTGCCTTAAGTTTAAGTCCTTCTGAGTAATGAGATACTTTAAAGATTTGTGTTATGTATATAACTCGAACTTTTCACCCAAAAGATAATGCCTCCACATCTTTAATGCAAAGACAACTACCAAGAGCTCCAAATTATGCGTAGCATAATTCTTCTCGTGTGCTTTTAGCTGTTGACCCGCATACACAATAACTTTTCCATGTTGCATCAAAACTGCTCCCAGTCCAGTTCTGCAAGCATCCGTGTATACAGTTAACCGCTCGCTCCCATTTAGAATAGTTAAAATAGAAGCACTGGTCAATTTCTCCTTCAATTCATTGAATGCATGATCACACTTGGTGTCCATACAAGCTTAGCATCTTTCTTCGTCGACTTTGTCAAATGAGAAGCAATCTTCGAGAAATCTTTGATGAATCTTCTATAAAAACCATCCAATTCCAAGAAACTTCTGACCTCTGTCGCATTTCCGGGCTTCTTCCAGTCTTGAACTATAACTACTTTATGTGGATCCACCAATATGCCTTCCTGAAATTACGTGCCCCAGAAACCTAACTTTGGATTTCCAGAAATGGCATTTAGAAAACTTTGCTTTCAACACATGACTTCTTAAAGTATTTAGAACGACTCGGAGATGTTATTGGTGCTCTTCCTCCATCTAAGAATAAATCAAAATGTCTTCAATGAAGACGAGAACAAACTTATTAAGAAAATCCCATAATACTCAATTCATTAAGTCTATGAAATAAGCAGGTGCATTGGTCAATCCAAGCGGCATGACTAACCACTCGTAAAACCTATCAGAAGGACGAAAAGAAGTTAAGGGCACACTCTCTCCTGCTACCCTTAATTGATGAAAACCAGTTGTAAGATCCAGTTGACAAAATACCCGAGCTCCGTGAAGTTGATCAAACATGTCATCATCCTAGGTAATGGATACTTATTCTGGATAGTCCTCTTATTCAACTCTGGGTAGTCTACACATAAGGAACCATCCGCCTTGGTAACAAAACTACTGGCGATCCCCAGCTTGATATGCTACGCCTGATCAAACCTTTCTACAATAAGTTAAATGTCTACTTCTCTAATTCCCTTCTCTCTTTCGGGATCAACCTTCAAGAAGGTCGTACAATCGGTGTCGTTCCTGGAATCAACTCAATATGGAATTCCACTTCATGATGAGGTGCTAAACCTTGTACTTTATCGAAAATATCCTTGAAGTTCTAAACAATCGGTATGTAGATTATCTCCTCTTTAGCCACTTCAAGCGAATAGAGAAAGCTGATCAAAAGTTCATTAGGCCCATCACAACATATATCAACGCTTCTACCTACCGCATCCTATACTACGACTACTCTTCTAACGCAATCCAAGATGGCTTCAAATTTAGATAACCAATCCATAGCCAACACCCCAAAACCTATGAACCCAAAAAAAACAAATCAAAAGAGACATGCCAATCTCGATATGAAACAGGCACATTTTGACACATAGTGTCAAGATTCGTCGGACCCTCAATAGGGTTTGTTACACAAAGAGGGTTATTTAGAATAATATACTTAAGGTTTAACCGATTCATTAGGTCATACGAAATAAAACTATGCAAAGCACCGGTATCAAACAACACTCTTATAGGAATATAAGAAACGGATAATGTACCTTGCAACACCTACTTTCCTTTTTGATCCATTGAAGTAGATGGTATTTCCATAATAGCAAAAGCTTGTCCTTGCGCCCTCTTCTTTGAGAAATGACACTCATTATTTATGTGTCCCAACTGACCGCAATTGTAACAGGAGACACTTGGACACTGATTTGTAAAGTGGCCCAGCTTGTTGCACTTGAAACAAAGAACGTTGGCCAAGTTGGGCTACTTCTTTTGAGTTGGAGTTCCACCTTCGGATTTCTTTCCCGGCCACTGCTTCTTTCCTTCATGTTTAAAATTCGGCTTGTTTGCAACAAGGATAACTTAAAAAAGTTGGGCACTAACCACTGGCATTACACTTTTCTGAACTCCTTGCTTAATATACAAAACTTCAAACCTCAATGCCATGCCGATCAAATTGGTAAAGGTATCATTAATATGATTAGTTACCTCATAATGGAATTCTGGCCTTAGTGCTTCGATGAACATCTCATTCTTTTCAAGTGGCCCGTCTATCAATCCAGATCCAAAGCGAAATAATGCATTAGATCGATGTTCATACTGTGCCAATGTCATATCTCCCTACTTTAAATCCATGAAACTCCTAAACAATTGAGTCCTCTCTGCCTCTAGGATAAACTGTTATTCGAAGGTCCTTAAATTGAGCCCATGCAAAATCTTCCTTTGGGGTATTAACTGCCATCAAATCCCACCAATCCATTGCTGACTTCTGGAGCTGTTGCGACACTTTCTTGCATCCTCCAACCGAAGATCCCCGAATATCCTTCCACAAGAGCAGAGCCATGTCTGAACTCCAAAAAAATCTTTAGTTCCAAAAAATTGTTTACCACCCAAAGTAGTATAATTTTCACCTAGAGTAATAAAATTCTGAGGCGGTTGAACTTGCACTACTGCTTCTTCTACTGGCTTTACGACTAGCCTATTTCTAGGAGCTCTGCCATTTGTAGCCATGCTAGCTCCAAATTCTCTCCCTCTTCTTACTCTTCTAATGGCTTTACGACTAGCCTATTTATAGGACCAAAATGACTTTAAGGGAAACAACCCCAAAAGATCTAAAACGAATATTTAGCATGGGTGATAAGACCGATCTCTCAAGATTAACTCATTCTAGGGCTCTTCTCAACCTATCTCTAATGAGCTGTACTCCAATCAGGCCAATATGTTGGCTCAACTGAAGCTCTGATACCATTGGCAATGACCCACCTTTCCGACCCTCGAGAATGACACTTATTACATCCACGATATTCGTATGTCATTTCCCAAGCGTATGAAAGACGAATTGTTGTGGGGTAAAAATAAAGGATAGAACAGAACATCTCACAACGAAACTGTTAAATAAAGCATAACAATAATATAGTACATAAGGTTACTCCCAAACTTGGAGTTATCAGAGTTACACAAAAGTACTACAATCAACTTAGGTAGTTGTAACGACCTTCCTTTACATATACGAAGACAGAATACACTTACACAAACTAATAAACAACAGAATAGATATCTAAGTACATAAAGCCTCCTGCTCGGACGTTGTCTTCAAAAGAGCCCAAAAAGACCTGCTACTCTTGGACTACCCAAATATAAATGAGTACCCGAGAGTTTAGGGAAAACAAACAGCTCAAGTCAGATAATATGTTTGATATAAGTAAAACTCTAAACAATAATGTAATTAAATAAAAATATGTGAGACCATATGGCCATATGCAGAACGGTTTTCTTTCACAAGAACAACATCCAAATATCAAGAATGGATATTGATGCAGAACGACCTATGGAAGCACAAGGCTTAGGTCGTACATGAGTTAATGAAGGTCGGCCCCGACCTAAAGATTCACGGGAGGAGGAGCTGCGAGTCAATGAAGCCGCTTTGAGTCATCTGCGACCTAAAGACTTAAGTCGGCTACGACATAAGAATACTGAGGATGATTTCGGTCGGCTACGACTTAACAAAGCAAGAGAAAAGGGCTACGACCTAGTGGGATTTCGCGACTTAATGGAGAACGAGTCAACTTGCTAAGTCGGTCGAAGTTAAGTCGTTGTTGTCTTTAAGTCGCTATGTTCTTAAGTCGGTTATGTTTAAGTCGCATCCTGCTTTGGAAATGTATGGTCTGTAAGGTCGGCATCGACCTAGTGTAAGTCGCAAGTGATGTAATATGTCGTATTCGTTGAGTCGCTAGTACTCAAGTCGAAGGCCGGCATGAAGATAAGTCGGCCGAAGGTTTGTTGAGTCGCTGAAGAGTTGAGTCGTTTATGTTGTACAGTGTGACGTTATGTTTGTATTTTTCTTTGAGTCGTTGGTTTTGATTCATGAGTTGTTAGGTTGTATACGACCTAAGTGTTGTAAACCTGTGTTGTGTATTTGAGTCGCTGTTGTTAAGTCGCGCACGACTTAAGTGAGTCGTGAGTCGGAGAGTGTTAAGTCGGCAACGACTTAAGGTCAGGTTGTGAAATGCTATAAATAGGGAGTGTGTTGTACATTTCAAGGTGGTTGATTTTTGAATAAAATTCTTGTTTGATTGCTGTGTGCTTTCATCCTAAATTGGTAGTTGAGTGTAATCTCCTATCTCCACTTTCGGTTATTCGAGTGCGCTCGAATCAACGATTGTTGAAGCCGATTCGCGGAATCAAGTGCGCTTGATCAACGCTTGAAGAATTGAAGATCTTCTTTCACGGTATCGTGCACGATCAACGTGACGAGGATAGCTAGAATTCGATATCTTCGGATCAATGAATTTGGCCATTTTGGTATTCATCAATCCACCAATTGCTACATTTCATCGATTTCATTTGTTTTCGTAATATCCGCTGCGTCTGTTTTGGTATCAGAGCTAGACTTAGCCAATCATAGCTAAGCCGAGTCTTGGAGCCAAGGAGTTTGATGTTTGGTGTTCATCGTGTTCATCTTGAAGTTGCAACAAGTTAGAAGTTTCCGATCCATATTCTTTTGGATCAAAGTGTGGAAGTTGTTGGAATTTGGCCGTGAGATTTTTGCGCGCCAAAGTTTGAAGAGTTTGAGTGCTTGAGTTGAGCCGAGCTTTGTTAGAAGCCAAGCCGACCTAACCTTAGGTCGTTGCTATTGTCGAGTTAAGTGTTTAAGCCGTGATTTGTTGTACAAGTTAGTGTTGAAGTTTGAAGTTTGATTTGTAGAAGATTTGTGAAGTTTTGAAGTGTTTGCGTTGATTTAATCATGCCACCAAGGAGAGCTAATCGTCATCAAAATGTTGAAGCGTTGTATAGAAGAGAAGAAGCCGAACAAATGGAACAACGCATTAATGAGAAATTTGATGAAGGCATTGGAAAGTTAGAGAAGTTGATGAATGATTTGAATCAAAATCAAAGGAGGAGATCACCAATCTCGAACCATGGAGGAAACAGAGTTTCACCATCGGTTACGGAAGCGAGAAGGGTATCACCGCAATCTTTTAGAGAGAGAAGAGAAACATCAATTTCATCAAGGAGAGATCACCATGACTATGCACATGAAGAGAGGAGAACTCCACGAGAGTTTGAAAATGAGCCATATAGAGATGAAGAGAGACATAGTAGAAGAGACATGCGTGATCGAAGGGATGTTGATGGTCGAGATCGATATAGACGTACATTTGATTTTGATGAAGAGGGTGATAGAGCTAGCATTCATTATCGAGATCGAGATCGAGACCAAATTCGAAATTCATATCGAGATGTAGATGATGATCGTCGATGGGAATCGGGTATGAAGATGGAAATTCCAGAATTCAAGGGTGGAATGGTAACAGAAGAATTTCTTGATTGGTTGTCTAATGTTGAAGAGATCTTTGATTTCAAGGAGGTTCCTGAGCATAGAAGGGTGAAGTTGGTTACTACTAGGTTGAGGGGAAGAGCTTTGGCATGGTGGCAGCAAACTAAACTTACGAGGGAGAGAATGGGAAAGTCAAAGATTGAATCATGGGAGAAGATGAAGAAGTTGATGAAGGGCACATTCTTACCTTATAATTATCAATCACTCATGTACCAGAGATTGCAGAATCTGAGGCAAGGGACGAAGACTATTAATGATTATGCTGATGAATTTTATCAACTAATTGCTCGAAATGATATTATGGAGACGGAAGAACAGCTGACTGCTAGATTTGTTGGAGGGTTGAGGATACAGATCCAGGATATGGTGAATATGTTTGATCCAAGATCTGTAGCAGAAGCACATCAGAAAGCGTTGGCTTGGGAGAAGCAGGGAAGGTGTGGAGGTGGTGTGTTTACTAATTTCAACAATCAAGTGAAGGGTGCTAGTGCGAGTTCCAATGTTTCCAAAGCTGTTACAAAACCAGTTGTGAATGAAGTTGCGAAGGCAAAGGTTAACAATAGTTTCAAATGTTACAATTGCCAGGAAGTGGGTCACAAAAGTAATGAATGTCCGAAGCCGAAGAAGCGAACTATGATTGTTGAAGTTGAAAGTGAGGATGTTGTTGAAGGTTATTCTAGCCCAGTTGAGGAGGATGTACAGGATATTGCGTCAGGAGATGAAGGATGTAATCTAATGATGAGGAGGTCTTGTTTAATACCGAAGCAAGAAGAAGAGGCTAGTTGGTTGAGGAGTAACATCTTTCAGTCAATGTGCACTATTCTGGGAAAGGTTTGTAAGTTTGTGATTGATGCGGGAAGTTGTGACAATATTATTTCTACTGAAGCTGTGAGAAAGCTGAAGTTGAAGACGGAGAAACATCCTAATCCTTACAAGTTAGCGTGGCTGAGAAAAGCAGGAGAAGTGAAGGTGGACAGGCGAGTTCGAGTTCCATTTTCTATTGGGAAGAAATATAAAGATGAAATTTGGTGTGATGTAGTTGAGATGGATGTTTGTCACTTACTTTTGGGAAGACCATGGCAGTATGATCGAGCAGTACAACATGACGGTCGGACCAATAGCTACAGCTTTATGTTTGAAGGTGTTAAAATCATTTTGGTTCCAAAGAAGAGACAACAAGAAGAAAGCAAGTCAGAGGAGATTGAGGAACTCAAGACTTTGTTGACTTTGAAGGAATTTATTGAAGAAGTAGAGGAGAGTCCCGAGGTGTTTTTGTTGATTGGACATGAAGCCACTGAATCTGTAGAAGTTCCAGAAGAAGTCAGGCCGGTATTGGAAGAATTCAGTGATGTGTTTCCTGAAGAGTTTCCTACGGAGTTACCACCGTTACGAGATATTCAACATCAGATTGATCTTGTGCCGGGGGCAGTATTACCACACATGCCACATTATAGGATGAGTCCTAAGGAGCATGAGGAACTAAGGAGGCAGGTGGAGAAATTGCTAGAACAGGGACGTGTTCAGGAGAGCTTGAGTCCTTGTGCAGTGCCAGCCTTATTGGTATCGAAGAAGGATGGTTCGTGGAGGATGTGTACGGATAGTCGAGCTCTAAACAAGATCACTGTGAGATACAGGTTTCCTATGCCGAGGTTTGATGATTTGATTGATCAGCTGAGTGGGGCTGTTGTGTTTTTAAAGATTGACTTGAAAAGTGGATACCATCAAATTCGTATTAGACGGGGTGATGAATGGAAGACTGCTTTCAAAACCAGGGAAGGTTTATACGAATGGTTGGTTATGCCGTTTGGTTTATCGAATGCACCGAGTACTTTTATGAGAGTGATGAACCAGATTTTCAGACCATTCATTGGGAAGTTCGTGGTTGTTTACTTTGATGATATTTTGATCTACAGTGGGAGTATGGAAAAGCATGTCCAGCATTTGCGTGAAGTACTGTTGATTCTACGACAGGAGAAATTTTATGCTGCAACAAAGAAGTGCATGTTTATGACGGACAGTGTTTTGTTTCTGAGATATGTTCTATCGAAGGAAGGAATTCAAGTGGATGAAAGTAAAGTAGAAGCTGTCAGGAGTTGGCCACAGCCAAAGACAATTACTGAAGTGAGGAGTTTTCATGGATTGGTATCTTTCTATCGAAGATTTATCCCACATTTTAGTAGTGTGATGGCACCTATAACCGATTGCATGAAAGGAAAGAAGTTTGAGTGGTCAGAGGAAGCAGGGGTTGCTTTTGAGAAAATCAAGACACTATTAACGACAGCACCAATTCTAGTTTTACTGGATTTTCAGTTGTTGTTTGAGTTACATACTGATGCATCGAAGGTTGGGGTTGGTGGAGTTTTGAGTCAGAAAGGAAGACCGGTTGCTTATTTCAGTGAGAAATTGTCTGGAGCTAAGTTGAGATATAGCACTTATGATGTTGAGTTTTATGCAATTGTTCAAGCTGTGAAACACTGGAGACATTATCTATTTCAGAAAGAGTTTGTTCTTTATACTGATCATGAGGCTTTGAAGCATTTGCAAGGGCAGGACAAGATTTCATCGAGACATGCATCGTGGATTGCCTATTTGCAGCAGTTTACTTTTGTTGTGAAGCATAAATCGGGAATTACGAATCGTGTAGCAGATGCATTGAGCAGAAGGAATCACTTGTTGACTACAATGAAGGTTGAGGTGACAGGGTTTGAATTATTGCCAGTACCGACTGAAGAAGATCCTTACTTTAAGAAATTTATCAAGAAAGTTAAGGAGGGAAGTTCTGATGAATTTGTGTTGATTGATGGGTTCTTATTTAAGGGGAATCAATTGTGTGTACCGGATTGTAGCTTGCGAATGAAGATAGTAAAGGAACTTCATGGGAAGGACATGTGGGTAGAGATCGAACATTGCAGTTGATTTCTCAGTCTTATTATTGGCTGTCAATGAGAAGGGAAGTTGAAAGGTTTGTGCGTAGATGTCATGTTTGTCAAGTTTCAAAAGGGACAGCTACAAATGCGGGTTTGTATATGCCTTTACCTGTACCTACAAAACCATGGGTAGACATTAGCATGGATTTCGTGTTGGGATTATCGAGAACTCAAAGGGGGGATGACTCTATATATGTTGTGGTGGATCGTTTTTCGAAAATGGCATATTTTATTGCATGTAAGAAGACGGCGGATGCTGTTCAAGTCGCTCAGTTATTTTTCAAGGAGATCTATCGACTTCATGGATTGCCAGAATCTATTGTGTCGGATAGGGATACTCGTTTTCTGAGTCACTTTTGGTTAAGTTTGTGGAAGATGGTTAGAACGAAGCTGAAATTTAGTAGCGCTTATCATCCGCAAACAGATGGATAGACCAAAGTTGTTAACAGATCGTTGGGAAATTTGTTGCGATGTCTTGTGAAGGATAATCTAAAGAGTTGGGACATGAAGTTATGCCAAGCAGAGTTTGCACATAATCATGCAGTTAATAGAAGCACAGGTTACAGTCCGTTTCAGATTGTGTATTCAAATCTACCCAGGGGACCGTTGGATTTAGCGGTAGTGCCACAACCAAAGGGGACGGTTAAACGAGCTGTAGATTTTGTTGATGGATTGAGTGAATGTCATAAAATCGTTCAGGAGCGATTGGAAAAGGCAAATGAGAAGTACAAACGATCTGCAGATATGAAGCGAAGAAGTGTTGAATTTTATGAAGGTGATTTGGTATATGCTGTGTTAACAAAGGATCATTTTCCAGTGGGAGCTTATAACAAGTTGAAAGCCAGAAAAATTAGTCCTGTAGAAGTTGTAAAACGGATTAATGAAAATGCTTATAAGTTGAAGCTGCCGGAGGATGTGTACACTTCTGACGTGTTCAATGTTAAGCATCTTGTGCCATATTATGGAGATGACTAATCTGATGTGGAAGAAGTTACAAATTCGAGGACGAATTTTTCTCAACCAGGGGAGGATGATGCAGAACGACCTATGGAAGCACAAGGCTTAGGTCGTACACGAGTTAATGAAGGTCGGCCCCGACCTAATGATTCACGTGAGGAGGAGCTGCGAGTCAATGAAGCCGCTTTGAGTCATCTGCGACCTAAAGACATAAGTCGGCTACGACATAAGAATACTGAGGATGATTTAGGTCGGCTACGACTTAACAAAGCAAGAGAAAAGGGCTACGACCTAGTGGGATTTCGCGACTTAATGGAGAATGAGTCAACTTGCTAAGTCGATCGAAGTTAAGTCGTTGTTGTCTTTAAGTCGCTATGTTCTTAAGTCGGTTATGTTTAAGTCGCATCCTGTTTTGGAAATGTATGGTCTGTTAGGTCGGCAACGACCTAGTGTAAGTCGCAAGTGATGTAATATGTCGTATTCGTTGAGTCGCTAGTACTCAAGTCGAAGGTCGGCATGAAGATAAGTCGGCCGAAGGTTTGTTGAGTCGCTGAAGAGTTGAGTCGTTTATGTTGTACAGTGTGACGTTATGTTTGTATTTTTCTTTGAGTCGTTGCTTTTGAGTCCTGAGTCGTTAGGTTGTATACGACCTAAGTGTTGTAAACCTGTGTTGTGTATTTGAGTCGTTGTTGTTAAGTCGCGCACGACTTAAGTGAGTCGTGAGTCGGAGAGTGTTAAGTCGGCAACGACTTAAGGTCAGGTTGTGAAATGCTATAAATAGGGAGTGTGTTGTACATTTCAAGGTGGTTGATTTTTGAATAAAATTCTTGTTTGATTGCTGTGTGCTTTCATCCTAAATTGGTAGTTGAGTGTAATCTCCTATCTCCACTTTCGGTTATTCGAGTGCGCTCGAATCAACGATTGTTGAAGCCGATTCGCGGAATCAAGTGCGCTTGATCAACGCTTGAAGAATTGAAGATCTTCTTTCACGGTATCGTGCGCGATCAACGTGACGAGGATAGCTAGAATTCGGTATCTTCGGATCAACGAATTTGGGCATTTTGGTATTCATCAATCCACCAATTGCTACATTTCATCGATTTCATTTGTTTTCGTAATATCCGCTGCGTCAGATATAAATAAATAGCAACATGAAGGGTGCTATACTCTTCCCAATGCAATTAAGGCAAACAAATTCGAAGGTTCGAATCTATAAGGAAAGGAAATTTACCAACAAGTCGAAAGTATACCTCTAGAATATATACTTGAGAACTCTGATGGCTCTCGGACACGTCTAAGCCGGACCCCATCAAGTGTTACCGAGTACTCGAGTAATTCACATCTTGGTGCACAAATATCCGAACCAAATCTAGAGTTGATGTAATAATACCCTAATGAGAGCAACCCATATTTCTTGGCTTCCACTCGCTTTTTAGGTTTAGTCATTTCTGAAAAAGGATAACAAAGCTCAAGCAAGCAACACATCATCTTAGAATGACGAAAAACAAAGAAGGCTGAGGTAATCGATAGTCGACAAACCGACTGTCGAGGATAACAAAATGATCATATATGGACAGTAAACCTCATATTCCTACCAGTACTCATCGATTTCAAACTTGTACTATATTTTACTTAAAAAAGAAGTCGGGCAAGAGAAGACAGCATTACCTCTAGGCATTGCCTTGACGACAATTTTAACTTTCGAGATAATGTCAAGTTTCTATACCTGGACGTTTAATGCCAAGAGTTTGAGTAAATTCTTTTCATATAAGGGATGTCATTTGCAGAAATTTATTTCCCACAACCGAATCGAAATTTTACATTTAAAACCAAATTCGTGTCTAGGCTTCTCATTACAAATTTTTAATTTTAAACAACTTTGTAAAAATGGTTCACTAACTTTAAAATAATATTATCAAAAGATTTAATCACTTAAAACATCCTTATTAAATTGTTAATTATCTTTAATTAATATTAATAAGAATGATTAATTACCTTTAAACTTCATTAATTATTTTGATTAATTAAATTTAAATACCTATAATTAAAAAGGGTTAATCACTCTAAAACATCATTACTTAAATTAACTAAATAATTTTAAATCTCATTAATTAAGTTGATTAATTAATTTTAAAACACCATTTATTAACATCGTTAATGGAAAAGAATAATTAAATTGACACTAATTAAATAACTTTAAAAGTAATTAATTAATTAAAATGATTTATTAATTTTTGAAAATCATTAATTAAAATAATTAATTAGCTACAATCTATCATTATTTAAGAAATTAATTAGACTTAATCATTATTAGATAAAATGGTTAATTAATCTTAAACATCATTAACAAAGTAATTAATTAAATTCAAAACACATCATTAATAAGTTAATTAACCTTAGTCCTTATTAATTAAATAATTAGTTATTTTTAAAAAAAATTCATTATTAAAATAATGAATGAAATTTGAAATCATTCTTATTCAAAAACTTGCTTAACTTATAAAACAAACCTAAGCTTGAGAAATAATTCGAAAGATTTTGATAAGAGTGTGTTGGTCGAAAGTGTTGATATAGCAATAGTCACTATACAGACACTTTGAGAACTATTTTCATGTCATTTTCTTTACATCTACACATCATAACCATAAGAAAAACATAACATAAGGTACTTAACTATTATACAACATGTAGAAAGCAATCACTAACAATATATGTAGCTTTTACTACTAATTTTTCAAGATGCTTACTAACTTACTTACTAACTACCAAGGTGACAACTTTTCAAAGCATAAACTAAAGAAACATTCATCATATGATACTGTGTATAAAAAAGCATTCATAAGCTATAAAATAAGCAATATTAAAGTTAAAAGTTTGAGCTTGAAAGGTGAGATTTTTACTCACTGAAATGTCCACTAAATCGAACCGAACTTTCATTAAATCTTGAATCGGCCTTAGAACTTGGTTTTTCTTTTGGGAAGACTTGATTTTTTTTATGGGCTAGGAGATAATATGGTTCGGCCTAGGACTTGGGATAGCTCAACCTAAGTAGTGAAGAGGTGATGTATCCTTGTTTTGGCAAGAGAAGATGTAGAAATGAAGTGGGAGATTTTACACAAGGGTTTAAGAGTTTAAATGATTTTTTTTATAACTTTGAAAAAACATGGTAGCCATGGAAGTGTTTTTAGAGAGCTTTAAGGAAGTGTAGTAAGTAAGATTGGAAGTAAAAAATGAAAATAAAATTCATGAAATCTCTTTTATATGGAATGCATTTAGGAATTTACCAAAATACCATTAGTACACGCCCTCCACTCGGTGAATGCCACATCACAAACTTGTCTCCTCCTTTTAATTTTCGAAATTTCCTTGTCCCCCTTCTTTTCCAACATGCCAACATGTATTTAATGTCCAAAGTACTTTTATGTTTGTAATGAAATGATATTTTATAACAATTTTCCATCTTATCTTTAAACACTTACATAATAAGTCATATAATATTTATTATAGTTATTTAAGTTAATATATGTGTGCGTGTGCACGCGTGCGCATATATATATATATATATATATATATATATATATATATATATATATATATATCAAAAATAAATTCCAACTTATTATAATTGAGCATATATATTACCCAAATGTGCACAACGTTTTCTGACAAATTTTAGACACCGAAAAATCAAAATTTTGGAATACGATTTCTGGTCTCAATTTCGATTTTACTTTGAACTAGATATATTTGTAAACAAATTTTGAAAACTATTTCATCATCATGAGTTATTATTTAAAAGATTTGTATTTTAAAGAGGTTAAATTATAGGTTGTTACATATACCACATGTAACTGATATGTATTTTTAACCCATTAAACGAAGATAAAAGATATAAAATATTATGGTGGTAAGGATAAGAATTAAGAAGTGAATAATAGTCATGTTCAAGGCAATGATATGGAATGATATACAAATGGTTACTCATATAGCTTCTAGCAAATATTCTGTTGTCTTCTTTCACGTAGTCAAGGACCCTATAAGCAAAGTTAGTTGAGGTGCATAATAATATTTAGAACATAATAAATTTAAAACCAAGTGTCATTTAATATAAGATCCTTTTTTGCATAGTGAATATAAAAATTATGCAGCAATGTTCATTAACTAAGAATAAATTGCTTTTTGTGGCATTTAATCTATGCTTTGGGTGCAAGGACCCATCTTGAATGGTAGAATGGCAACATATCCATAGAAATAAATAGAAGAAAATGATAAAATTAAAAGGGATAATTTAGTGGGGGGAACTTATGGCAAAACTTGAACATCATTTTTAAGTGGAGTTACAGAATTATTATCTAAATGGAAAAATACAATATGTAAAGAAGACAATTCATAACACATAAACTACTTCTAGGTCTTTTAGTGGGAGCACATAAATAATCTTGCAACAAAATATCATGCTTAAGTGCATCAACTCATTCAAAATTACATAATTTCATTGTATGTACACTGAAATGTGGATTTGTCTACTTTTTTAAAATTTATGACACTTAAATGTTGTCTGAACTGAAATGTAAAATGTAACGACCTAGAATTTCAGTCATTTGAAATTCGTTTATTTAATCAATTTTAAATATTCAAAAGTTAATTTTGTAAGTTAAATAAATTTTATTTCGAATATAATGATTTAATGGATAATTAAATTATTGATTGTATATTTGAAATTGTGTAAATAATTGAAATTTGGATTTAATGTGGATGAAAATGATTTATAAAGTTGAATTAAATTCTATTTGAATAAGAATGATGTTATAGAACTTTTAAAATTGAATTAAAAGTTAAATTATAGAAATGGAATATTTTAATATTTAATTAACGTGTAAAAATGGTCATTTTCACACAGTTTTGGATTTCGACGAAACCAGTTTCATTGGATCCGTAATGTTATATTATTGTAGGATTTCAAATTTTACAATTCTTAGTTTTAATTCATTTTTATTTACAACCTATATTTATAAATATACTCATGTTGTTTCATTTCTTATATATAAGATTATTTCACAAAATCATATTAATTATAATTCCACACTTTATAATTCATTTGCTTATATAATATATTATTTTACAATTATTTTTTATTTAGATTATTCAAACATCTTTTATTAACTTATATATATTTACATTTTAAAACAACCAAACGATCATTTTATGTATACTTTAATATTTCCCGAAAAATCATTTCCTTTATATATAAAACATAATCGAGGTAAAATTATTTCATTTATCAAATTTAAAATAATACTATGTCGACTTGCCTCGTCTAAGCGTTTAGAAGTCCCTATCGATAACATGGTGTCCCACATACCGATCAGAATTCAAAAACAACTCATAAGTAAACACAATATAAAACATTTTTATAATCACTAACAAATACGTGCTCATATATATAATATACTCAAACTCAATCTAGGGTGGTACTATCCCTATCTATACTGAGTACACATCAAAGCCTAGGAATATACAAAATCTAAGCTTTTATATCATGTGTGATGGTCCGCAAATCCGTACCCTTTGAATCGACAACAAACCACACATGTCCGATCCAAAAAGCATAGACTGACAGAAAGTCAGGAGGAAGAAAACAAGAGAGAAGAAGAGAAGAGAGAACCAAATAGAACAATACAAAATCTCACATCGTAGCAGAAAACATATGATATCAAATTAATGATCTTTACAAAACAGAAACTATATATACATACATCAATCAGAGTTCAACAATCAATCACTAGTTATCAGCCTGGACAATTATAATAACCTATCCTCACAATCGCCGATAATATAAACATAATGCGCAAAGCGGAAAATCAAAACATGTATGTGTATACGAAATGAAGATCTTCAGCTCTCCTGCTGAAGCACCAAAAGCACAAAATCTGAACCTGTAAATATACTCGGTCTGACTCGAGAATTGAAAGGGAAAAACGCCTGGATCAGTCTGGTAAACCAGCATGAGAAACACACCCAACCGAATTTATTAAATTACCAAACTTATCCTTTATCAAAATAAAAGTACCTCGTAAGACACACCCACACATAAACACGGACATGTTTTTACCTTACGATAACTAAATCATTTCATATCAAATCCTCTTATATTATAATAGTGTCTATTGCATAAATAATATTAAAATAGTCGAAATTGTGACCATTAATAAATTCCAGCATACTAGCCTCTACAAATAAAATGGCAGTACGTAGTGGAGTTTGTATTTCCATACAAATGACCAGGTGAAGGGACTACCTTCCATTGGGTACACCTCTAGATGGATGTCTCGAGAAACCATCACTATGTTCCTTTACCAACATAAGATTGGCCCACCTCTATAACTAGATGGTACCGAATATGTCATCCTCCGGTTGTTATTGACCTTTTCCGAGGGCCCTCATAGCATACAAACCACATTAATCAGATACACGACGTCCTAGCGTGTAAATATATATCTAGAAGAGGATGATCATATCCTATTTGGGAATGACCCACTTAGCCTTGCCGCATCTAACCATGTTTCGGTCATTTCCGGTTGACGAGGCTTGAGGTAACGATTACCTTTCACATACCACATCACTTTGAATGCCACATGACCATTTCCGTTGACTACTAATTGCCTTCCACAAAAATACAACCCTTAAGCTCGTATGTCTCAAGGAGGGTGTTAAGCTAAGAGAAGTTTCCTTCTCCGCCACCACTGATGTACATTTGTAAAAACCAATCTACGTAATCTTTAGAAATCCAATGTCAGACAAACATCCATACAAGTTGTCCAGGAACAGGACAAATCGAAGGTACATTCCTACCGCATCCTATCGGAAAATCCCTAGAATTAGTAGCGAATAGTCCTTGCATTGGATATTTCATAATGAAGAGACCACTGCTACTGGATGTATATTGGGATTTTAACCCCAAACGCTCAACAAGAATTCCCCCACTATGAAAATCCTGAATATTAATATCATCACACCCAACCTTCACAATCGTGCCATAACTGTTGGTCCGAAGTGGTTTTCGGATAAACCGATCCCAGACTCTTCGCACCAACAACGCAAAAGCATTTCTCAACCTCACATAGAAACTAAGCCTCATAGACTTATCACGTCTTCAACTTTCAACTTGCTATCCTTCGGGCCAAGGAGGAAGCTCGATAGTTTGGAGTAATACTCCACATTATGCGTATCAACATCCTCAACACAAACGATAATCAAGCCTACACAGAAGGCTACGTACTAAGTGTACGACAAAACGATTCCCACATCAAGTCGTGGAATTAAAATGGCCAAATTTGGTAGTCGGTTATTTAACTATCAAAGCAAACAAACAAATATTTAGCACCATAAGCAATCACTAGGCCCTTTAATTAATCTTTTACTAATTAAATCACTTGCCAAATATTCATCCATATTATCTTTATATATATATATATATATATATATATATATATATATATATATATATCAAAACCATTTCAACTTTTCAATAATGGAAAACATTTCTATGTACTTATTTAATAATAAGTAATTCACAATTCTCTTTATTTTCAACACTTAGAAAATATTCCATATACTTAAATCAAGGTTAAGTATATATTTTATTCTTAAGGAAAACATTCTATTAAACATATCAACTTGGGTCAAAACGAATGTTGCGTAAAGCATCATTACGACAACCCAAAATCACCAGTATAGGGATTCGATAATTAGATAGATATATAAATCCCATGTACCATACAAAACATTTCTCTTCGAAAATCATTTACCATAACGACAATGTTATAGTCCATCATTTCCTTACTTTTCTAAAACGTCTATTTTAACAATAATGTTGAAATCTATGTATTCGATACTTAACACATTTTAAAACGTCTTTAAAACAATTAACTTTATTTAAAAATATCACTTTCCAAAACATTCATTTAAATTTAAAATATTATTCACTGTTCGAAATCGTGAATATACTTCATTTACCACATTCATTACTTCTACACATTTATTAAAAGATAATCCACTGTCCAAAATCGTGAATAAAATTCCTTTAATAAACTTCAATATTTAACTTATCAAATTCAATTGTTTTTGGATTTATAAAACAATGTTTATAAATTCACATTTCTATTATAAAAACTTCAATTTATAAAATCCCTTTATTAACAAATCCCATTTGTGTCTCATTTATATGCCAAAACTCAAATTATAAGTTAATTCACTTATAAATCATTTATTTGCAAAATTCATTCTTTTATAACTTCCTCAATTATAAATCTTATTGACTTTAAAATCCATTTATAACTCCATTTTAACACTTATAAAATTCCTTTATAATCCTAATATTTTGATTTATAAAATATCAATTTTATAAATCTTATGTATAAACCATTTATAATAAGTCAAAAATCTCCATTTATACTATTTCACAAAATAGTTAACTTCATATTTTCAAAAATCACATTCTAATTTTATCTCACAAAAACCATAATTTTTATAACATAAAAATTATAACTTTTATTTATTTCAAATAAATCCATTCCTTAACAATTCAAAAAATTTAAAAATATCCATTTTCAAAATCACTTGAAAATCCTTTTAATTTAAAAATCATCATTTTAACATTTTTTTTAATTTCGAAAATAGGCCCACTGCGCAACAGAACAAAATACATCAATCACGGCATCTAAAACATCATATATCATATGATAACAGTATGTATATCAATATCTGTAAATAAAATCAATGCAGGTGAGGAATCCAGTTGGATCCCTCCAACCTATCACCTGCTATAAATATACATATTAGAATATGTGTACAATATCCGCTTCATGGCAGACGCGCGTACAAAGGGTCATCCGCTCATACACAGGAACGTATAGGGTCTCATCTGCTCCAATAGGCAGGAATATATCCAAATACCAATCAATATATACAATATATCATATCATCCAAACAATCATTAATCAACATAAATAAATTTTATTCTCGCTTATGTAAAAATATTAGTGAGTCAGAAAGAGTGAGTTGTACTCACATTGGTTCCAATAGCAGTTGTAGTATTTTATTCCGAATAAAATTAAATGGCCGTTTAATTTTATCCAAAATTTACACTAGTTCCAATCAACTCCAAACCAGCTCTAAAATGGAGTGCTCTTCAACACGGATTCAACGCAACTTATTTCGTCAAAAACGGACCACGTATGAAGAAGTTATGCATTTTAAAGTTTATACGAATTTAAATATTAATTTACAACTTTATTTTATTTTTAAACCTAGATTTTAATCTGGCCGTTCATTTGCTTGCATCAATCTTGACCGATGCTTCTTTCTTCCCCAGGTTTGAACTCGATCGCGTGAAAACCATGGAGCTGCCACTTTTCACTTGATTTATGCTCCACTTTCGTTCGATTTGACGATGATCGGGCTTCACCATAACGAAGCCCATCACGCGCTTCATCCTCTCCCACAACCCGGTCGAGCTCGATCGTACTATCGCATAGAAAACCGTGCGCGAACGTGGCGCCTTTGAGCGAGGATTGTCGTCGATCCAATGCATCGTTTTCGATCGTCACCGTTGGATAGAGAGATCTCGATGCTCTTACATTTTTCGAGTTGGAATTTACTCGAATTGATTGATGGATTAGAAGAGATCGGGGGAAGAACGTTGATGTTTTTTGGCCATTGAAATGTATATGGCGGCTAGCCCTAGTTAGGGTTTTCTGAGTGAAAAATAGAAATTATAACGTCCTTTTATAGAAAATTTTGCGACATTATTAACCCGAAAATTTTTTGAACTCCAAACGAAGCATTCCGCTGGGTGTTTATAATGTATTACCCCTATTTCGAACATAATGGAATATATATCGAAAGCTAATTCGATCATATTTGGAAGATAAGTTTTCGAATCGACTTATTTTAATTAAAATTTCACTTAAACAAATTTCTATGCGTTTTAGTTTGCCACGACTAAACCGTAAATCCAACTGACATGAAATTTGAAATCCTACAATAATATAACATTACGGATCCAATGAAACTAGTTTCGTCGAAATCCAAGACTGAGTGAAAATGACTATTTTTACACATTAATTAAATACTAAAATATTCAATTTCTATAATTTAACTTTTAATTCGATTTTAAAAGTTCTCTAACATCATTCTAATTCAAATAGAATTTAATTCAACTTTATAAATCATTTCCATCCACATTAAATCCAAATTTCAATTATTTACATAATTTCAAATATTAAATCAATAATTTAATTATCCAATTAAATCATTATATTCGAAATAATTTTTTTTAACTTATAAAATTAACTTTTGAATATTTAAAATCAATTAAATATACGAATTTTAAATGACTGAAATTTTGGATCGTTATATAAAGACACACTACTCGGGTTATTTGTCATTTTTACTTCTTTAATACATCCTTTATTGACATGTTTTGAACTTTATAACATTCAACAAAGTTATATGTAGTAAGAAAAAATAACCTAATTCATTTAAGTTATTAATGAACTCAAACTTCTCATACAGTATCCATAATGTTTAGAACTACTCATATTTCTTTAGGTAATAATTATGCTCGCTTGCAGTCAGAGTTGATAGCACTGATATGAAAGTGAAAAGATGAACACTAATATGATTGCTACCTTAAATATAATTTTAAGAGATGAACTTAGACTATTCCAAGGTTTTCAAAATAGAATTTAAATCATAAACCACAAGGCTTAAATTTTAAATTGGAACGGGATTTAAATAGTTAGTCGTTGATTCAAAATATTCATATTTTAAGGTTTGTATCACTTTGAAGTTGATTTTGATGTTTGAACTTCTTCAATTTAACTTAAAAATCAATTTTCTCTCCATTTTTATTTTGTTTTAAAAACATTATAGTGAAAATTGCGGATCTAAATAAGTATATTAAATATGTTAGTATTAGTTGAATGTGTTTTAGATTGTGCTTTTAACTAAGTTTGAACTAGAATATAAAGCAAAAGGGGATCCGATCTGAATCGGATTAAATTATAAGATTTTAAGATTTTTGACAATAATAGGCTATTCCTACTTAATTGATTATGCAATTACATAAATATATTATTAGAACAATATATGATAAAAATTATTAGTAAAAATACCGACTAGATATTGCTTTTGTTAGTTTTAAATCACTAAGCCTGCATTAGATGAAGACATAACCATTAAATTACCAAATGTACTACATTGAATCGCCAATAAATATTTTGACATTAAGGTTACTTAGCTATTTTTGGCTTTCCTCTACCTCTTCTAACATTCAACTACTTCAAATGAATATTCTCAAGTTATTTCAGATCAACTATGAAAAAATTGAAAGTAAAAAGACTAAATATAATATATGAAAGAATACGTACATCAAAATCATACCTCTCCATAAAATTGAATCATTTTAATTTGAAGTTACTCCTTAATGCCTCATCACCATTTTCAATTTAATTATGCTTTGATAACTTTTCCCACATAATTGTTACATAGGAATCTGAAAATGTGGAAAAAGTGGGTATAACGTGGAATATGCAGAGCATATATGCATAATATTATCCACTGATTCTTGAAATTGTTTGAGATAGTAATTGTTATCCCATTTTTGGTCAAAACTGGAATATCAGTGTTGGGTGTGTTTCCACCACGACCGAACCAAGAAGAAGCAGCCAGCAAGCATATATAAGTCTGAGGTTTCACTCATGACTCAAGTATAAAAGTCCATTCGGTATCAAAGGTTTAAAGTTTCATTCGGCAATGTAGAGCGAAGTCTCATTCGGCATTCAAGATGCCTTGGTTCATCCGGCGTTCCCAATACAGGAGCTCATTCGGCACTGCATTCGGCATTCCCAACTCATCACCGAACCAACCACACTTCCATGTACTACCGAACGAGCTCCACCGAATCTCCTCCACCGGACCAAGCTCCACCGGTCCAAACCCACACCGAACCAACCCACACCGAACCAGACTCCACTCAACCTACCACCGGACCAACCTACCACCGGTCCAACCATCCCAGCTACGACCGAACCAAGCTCCGCCGAACCAGATGTGCCAGGCTAGATTGCTTCAGCCCAGGCCCACCAGCAGCTATATACATCCAGGACCCCTGCCCCCAGCCTCACGCTATAAATAGAGGGGCAGGGGTACAACAATGGCAGACAAGTTTGAGAGCTCAAGCATGGAAGGAACTTTCAAACAACTTTCATATACTTGAAACAAAAGCTTTGTACTTGTAATCTGAAGAGAAAGAGGAGAATAACATATAAAGTGGATGTAGGCACGTTCTGGCCGAACCACTATAAATCTGTGTGTCTTTTACAGTTTAGTCCCTGCTTTTTACATATTTGCATAAATCACCCAAATCACTAAAAACAACATATAATCAACTAAATCATACGACTTTGAGGTGTTTGCCCATTTTTTGCGCAAACATTTTTGGTGCTTTCACTGAGAATTGAACTCAAGGATTCTACCGCTTGGAATTCGAACTTGAGAGTTTAGAGATTCAGATTGGAAGAGTCATGGCGAGACAATCAAGCAGAAGGCCAAGGCCAGAGCAGAGTCAACAGGAAGGGAGTCAAGAGGCTTCCTCAGGAGCAAACCAAGCTTCAGCCTTCATCACCAGGGATGAGATGGAGGCTATGATGAGAAGACAAGAAGAGATGATCCAGAACTTGCTTCAGCAAATTGGGCAACTTGGAGCACAAAACCAAGGAGCAACTGGAGTTCAGAACGGAGCAGGACCATCTGGCGTAGCACCCGAGCTAGGGGGCACTCGCGCAGAGCATGTTGATCCGACCCCGGGAAGAGAGATGGGGGCATCCGAGCCATCTGGTAGCAATAGAGGAATGAATGTTCAGCCAGGGAGGCATACGCATGAAAACTCCCGCGGACTCGGGGGGCAGGTCGAAGGCAGTGAACGAGGACTACAACTTGGAGAAACTGATAGATTAGCAGAGATGGTTAGAAGAGCTATGAGAGGCGGTTTAGTAAACAGAGACTTGGAAGATGTAAACATGAGTCCTTTTTCTTCTGCGATTAGGATGGCTAGGAACCCACCAGAATTCAAGCTACCATCAGTAGAGATGTACAATGGGAGGACAGACCCTGCGGTCCATCTTACTAAGTATATGAGGCACATGGAAGTGCTGGGGGCATCACAGGAGATCATGGCCCGGTGCTTTCCACTGTATTTGACGGACATTGCAGCATTATGGTTTAGGCAACTGGAGAGCGGCTCCATAGGAACGTGGGCAGATTTAACTGAGAGATTCATGAGGCAATTCAGGGTTCATATTGCGAGACCCAAGAATGTGATGACTTTGGCAACCTTGAAGCAGAAAACTGGAGAGACTTTGAGGAGCTTTCTAACGCGATTTAATGCGGCGGCATCATCGGTGGATCGACCAAATCCATCTGTGGTCATGATGGCGGCTGTATCTGGAATAGCTGATAGTACAGAGTTCAAGAATTCATTAACCAAGGACCCGCCTATGAATCTGGGAGAGTTCTATCATGAGGCTGAAAAGTTTCTACGTTTGGAAGATGCTAGTGTAGAAAGAGAGGAAGAAGATGACGTTTACGCAATCAAGAGCGGAAACCCACCTGGAAAGGGTGCGGAGACTAGCAAAGGAAAGAGAAAGGCTGAGGATAATGATGACAGGACAAAGAGGCAACGGAGGGAGCCGCGATTCACCACTCACACTGAGCTGAATGAGAGTCTGGAACGAATTTATCAGGATACCAAGGAGCATGTTCCGTATCGTAGACCAATACGAAGGGATCCAACCTCTGACGAAAGAAAATCAGATAAGTTTTGTGTATTCCATGAATTAAACGGTCATAACACTAATGATTGTAGGCATTTGAAGGACGAGGTGGAAGGGCATATCAGGAACGGTATGCTCCTTCAGTATGTGAGGAGGCGAACTCCAGCAGTGGAGCCAGAGCGATCACCGTCTACATCGGCTAGAGGTGACCCTGGATCGGGGCACCGTTTGATTATCCATTGATTGCTTGATTAAAATAACGATGAACAAGTTGTAAACCTCTCACGAACGCGGTTAAATCATTTACACATGTGAGCGATCGCGCACGATCCATAGGCATGCTCTGAATGACTACCAACCGCGTTATAGTAAGAGTTTGCACTTTGACATCTTCATTCTGCCTTTTGCTTTGATTTTGATTTGAGCATTTAAATTCTTCCTGTTTGGACATTTCTGCCGTAAGGTTCATATGATTATTGCTTTAACATTTACAATTCTACGGAAAAATTACTTGTATGCCCGTGGATCGCGAACGGTCCACGAGCACCTCTTGCATGGCAGTGAACTGCCGAAGTCTTTGATTCGGAAACTCCCCCAAACAATAACTCCGACACTGATAATATTAAGTCCCCCCCCGGGCACACACAACTCGCCTCGAACGGCACCCGACTACGAACAGTCGCAAATTCGCCTCGAACGGCACCTGACTACGAACAGTCGCAAACTCGCCTCGAATGGCACCCGACTACGTACAGTCGCAAACTCGCCTCGAACGGCACCCGACCTCGAACGGTCACAACTCGCCTCGAACGGCACCCGACCTCGAACGGTCACAACTCGCCTCGAATGGCACCCGACCTCGAACGGTCACACACTCGCCTCGAACGGCACAACTCACCTCGCCACAAATGGCTCGATCGCGAAAGGTCGCCATTTGAGGTCCCACCCCTGACCGCCAACAGTCGCACCTTACCACGAATGGCTCGATCTCGAACGATCGTCATCCGAAGTAAGGCGCTTGACCGCGAACGGTCCCATTTCATCTTTTGCCACGAACGGCACCAGCCGTGAACGGCACCAGCCGTGAACGGTCACATTTCACCCCAAGTGGCTTGATCGCGAACGGTCGCCATTTGAGGTCCGCCCTCTGACCGGGCTCGGTCGCACTTTACCTCGAATGGCTCGATCCCGAACGGTCGTCATTTGAAGTAAAGCGCTTGACCGTGAACGATCACATTCCACTGCAAATGACTCGATCTCGAACGATCGTCGCATGGATTTAGACGCTTGACCGCGAACGGTCGCACTTCACCTCAAATGACTCGATCGCGAACGGTCGTCATTTGAAGTTAGGCGCTTGACCATGAACGGCCGCGCTTCATCCCAAATAGCTCGATCCCGAACGGTCGTCATTTGGGGCCATATAAAATATCAAGCTCTTTACAGGTTGTCAACAGGATATGAACATCCAGCTCATGGCATTACAAAACACGCCTTCCTACCGCAAGGACATCAACAGGATACGAACATCCAGCTCATGGCATTACAAAACACGCCTTCCTACTGCAAGGCATGTTTTGAGGGGCAAAGTGTTATCCCATTTTTGGTCAAAACTGGAATATCAGTGTTGGGTGCGTTTCCACCACGACCGAACCAAGAAGAAGCAGCCAACAAGCGTATATAAGTCTGAGGTTTCACTCATGACTCAAGTATAAAAGTCCATTCGGTATCAAAGGTTTAAAGTTTCATTCAGCAATGTAGAGCGAAGTCTCATTCAGCATTCAAGATGCCTTGGTTCATCCGGCGTTCCCAATACAGGAGCTCATTCGGCACTGCATTCGGCATTCCCAACTCATCACCGAACCAACCACACTTCCATGTACTACCGAACGAGCTCCACCGAATCTCCTTCACCGGACCAAGCTCCACCGGTCCAAACCCACACCGAACCAACCCACACCGAACCAGACTCCACTCAACCTACCACTGGACCAACCTACCACCGGTCCAACCATCCCAGCTACGACCGAACCAAGCTCCGTCGAACCAGATGTGCCAGGCTAGATTGCTTCAGCCCAGGCCCACCAGCAGCTATATACATCCAGGACCCCTGCCCCCAGCCTCACGCTATAAATAGAGGGGCAGGGGTACAACAATGGCAGACAAGTTTGAGAGCTCAAGCACGGAAGGAACTTTCAAACAACTTTCATATACTTGAAACAAAAGCTTTGTACTTGTAATCTGAAGAGAAAGAGGAGAATAACATATAAAGTGGATGTAGGCACGTTCTGGCCGAACCACTATAAATCTGTGTATCTTTTACAGTTTAGTCCCTGCTTTTACATATTTGCATAAATCACCCAAATCACTAAAAACAACATATAATCAACTAAATCGTACAACTTTGAGGTGTTTGCCCATTTTTTGCGCAAACAGTAATATAGAGGAAAATAGATGAATACTTTTATACATTCAATTTTGTATATAACGGAATATATATGGCATGATATATGCACATATATATAAAAACAGTGGAAATTCGAGAGGCATCCCTGTCATACTTTCATATTGTAAAGCGGGTCTCTGTTTTCTGGAAACGAAGAAAAAGTATTGCTGAAATGTCAGCGAATTTATAAAAATTGGTGATATTTTAGCAACTTTCCCCGTCAAAGTTTCATTGTAAATCCGGTCCCTATTTTCTAGAAACAAAGAAAATTTATTACTGAAATGTCAGCAACTTTTATAAATAAGTGTTGATATTTTAGTAACTTTCATAAACTGTGTTTACAGTGTACATAAATGTTGCTGAAATGTCAGCAACTTTTGTAAATAAGTGGTGATATTTCAGCAACTTTCATACACTACGTTCACAGTGTACAGAAAAGACAGTGTACAGAAAAGTTGCGGAAATGTCAGCAACTTTTATGAAAAGTTGCATCATGCTCTGCAATAATCGTTAATAAAAAATAAAGACTTAATTTACACTGAAATTTAGTGAGTGACTTTTTGTGAATTTTGAAACTTAATAAGGACATGTGACAAAAGCACCTATAAAACAATAGGAGGCAACATTTTCTATCGTTCTCAAGTTTAATCATGCTTCTAACCGGCTGTGAAATTAATTGCTTTTCTTGAATATGAAATGGAAAAAGCTATCATTGGTATGTGTTAGAACAAATCCTTACTATTTCCATGATTAATCTGCAATACAAACAGCTACGAACAACTACCTCACATTTATGGTGGTGATAGTATCAACAATAGAAACGATAAAAAATTATCATGTAACTGATTACAATTATTGATGTTTACATGATGCTTGAGGCAATATAGGAAAGATTATCATATAACAAATTATTTACTTTTACACGAGTATTAAAAGCCAAGAGGAACTATCATTACTTACCCCCCACTCCGTATTGGGTATCACTTGATTTCTTCAAATGCATTCTTTTCAAATGAAATTAAATTTGAATTATCATCAAACTTGGCTCGTTGCTATATTAATATTATATGTAAGTTGTTAAACTACGACTAATATAATTTATCAGGCATACTACCTTATTCCTTATGAAATTCATTCCTACCAATTTTCTACATCAATAGGACCATAAATTGAGAAGAAAATATACTTAGTTTGAACAATTTTATACACACTTTCTTTTAGAAAATATGAAATTACGGTCAAATCAGCATTAAGACTTATCCAAGCATCATATTACTTATTCACAAAATACTATTTCTTTTGATACATAGCCTCCTCTGCACTTCTTTCTTTCTGTTATGATACTTAATTCTTAAAACCATCTAATATGAAAATAACTTTAAAATAAGGTTGTTTCACAAAAGCTAAAAAGATTAATGATTTATATATGCAATAAATAATGTGGATATTGAGAATGGAGCAAGAATAAAAAATGAATAGGTCTTACGAAAAAAGGGATCAAATGTCATGGAGTATGGGTGGTTCAAGTAAAATTTTCATTTCGTTATCAATAATGATATATTAAATGGTAATAAGATATTAGCAATATTAAGATAGTACATGCATATAAGTGTAGGTGATTTCCAGAAATGTCACCTTTTAACCAAGGAGTCGCATGCTTTTGAAAATGGTAAGGTTAAATTTAGTATATTTGGTATATGGAGCTTCAAGCACAATTCAATTTATTTATCAAATACAAAAGCTTCAATAACTAAAATGTAAAGGCCGTCAAAAAAGGTTAGGTATCCAAAAGGAAATTTTAATAAAATTCCATCGTATTACTAAGTCGTCCCACCTCTATACCCTCATTAGCCAATGACACTATTGGGTAATGCCATCGATTAGCACGAAGAATAAGGCTATTGAGGAGCAACCAACTATATAATTGCTTTGAGCGACTACCGGTATGTAGGATAGCATATCATGCATTTCATTTCAAGAGGAAATCTGACATATTCAATACAAACTCAAAGCTACTGCACAGTGGCTAAATGCCCTTCGAAAACAATATAAAATAATCATAACATAAAATTAGGCACAGATATTCATATCACAAAGGCATAAACAGATATTATTATAATAAATAGAAGTGAACATCATAGTAGTGGTCATACAAGATCCACGACATCCCAAAAGAATAGGTACATATACTACACAAAAGAATATGTATACGTCAAAGAGTCTCTATCTTGTATACCTGAAAGATAAAACTACTAAGCTGAAGTAGTTAGCCAAAATTCAGAAGTTAGTCTCTGCTAAGAAGTCAAGTGGGATAACCTGAAATATCTCGGTCTGACCCGAGTATTATTTAAGAAGAAAAATATTTAACGGACCAGTCTAGCTATAACTATCATGTAAGATGAGATATGATAAAAGATATGACAAATATATATGATAAGAATAAAAATCATATAATATCTCAAATTTACTCAAACACCCAAAATGAATATCATATTCTTTAATTTTATTCACTAAATCACAAAAATTGATAAAGCTTATCAATGCAAATCACAAAAATTGATAAAACTTATCAATGCAAATCACAAAAATTGGGGAAACGCAAATTCTAGAAATCAATATTTAGAAATCCAGAAAGCACAAAGGGGGTGGCCTATCACAAACGGGAGCATGAAAACTCATCAACATGTGTATCACAAACGAGATGCTATCCCATGCGTTGCTAACTCATAAAAATGCGCTGAAGCTTCACAAAACAGGGTATAGTCTCTCTCGCGGACAAATGAGCCAAAGCTCCACAAACGGTCAAAAGACCATGAGTCGCTACCCCACCAAATTGAGCCGAAGCCCCATAGAACGGGGTATAGTCCCCCAAGCGGACAAAGAGACATTGCACATCACAAGTCTAAATCATAAAATGATCATCATTAATCAATAAGTGTAAATTACACTAAGCTAGTAAATAAATAAGTTTAGCTTCATGTCCCATAACCACTAGCTTAACTTAAATATTTACAAATAAATTGTAGATTCCCACTCAAAAAATATCATGAGATTTCAATCAAACAAGTCTATGAATTAATCGACGAAGTAAACGCATGTGTTTCATACCACTTGTTTTGCTAAGTCGTTTAATGGGATTTTTCATCCGAATGAGATAAGGTTTGTATATATTAATAGATTCGAAAACAGTTTTAAAATCGAGCTTTGTGTTAAAAGTAGTGTTGAAATCATTTTTGCGAAAGTGTTCTAATATTTACTACTAGTATAAAGCCTTTGTATTTAAAAGTGACAAATCTAGAAACGATGGTAAAAACAATCTATCACAAAAATCCACATTTCGATAACGTGAAACAAACTATGGAAATTGATATCAAATCCATTAAATGGAAACACTAGTTGACATTAACTATATGGATCATAAAAAATCGATAACAATTTCTAGAACTCGATAGCCACAGATGTCTGGGGGAAATCCACAGACGTCTATCTCATGTTTTAAGAAATTGTAACCCTGAGGTCGCTATGTCTGTGGATAATCCACAGATGTCTATCGCCTTTAGCGGGATTTGCAAAGCCTAAAAATGGAAAACCAACCTAACTTCTAGGATTCAGAAGCGACTGAATGGCAATTACGACTAAAGATTTATGCCAAGTGATAACCCAGCCATAAAGGCTCTTAAATTCACCCAAAACAATATGTTTGACCAACCATACTAGGGTTTTCATAAATTTTGACTTCAAAATACCAAAATTAGGAAAATTCACCAAACCAATTCAATTCAAAAGCGATTAAATAAGAAATAGACGATATGAATTTATACCTAACAATAATTGAAGCTATAGGCATATATGTGAGATAAGAACTCACCTTTAAACTTAATAATAGAAAAGATAAGCTCTAAAACAAGCTAAGATCAATTCCTCTTCAACTACACCTCTAGAATCTCCAATTTAATATCACATGCAAAGATTTTCCAAGTTAGGATATAGAAAATTCTGAAAATTGAAGAGAGATTGAGATGGAGAAGATGCTTACCTAAGCTTCTCTTTGATTTACAACTTGAATTTGAATTCTTAAGAAAAGCTAGGGCTTAGTAATTTTAATTTTCCTTCCTTTCCCCCAATTTTTCCTTTAGCTTGGGAGTGTTAGGAAATAGAGAATGGGATGAAGAGGAGAGGAGTTAGGTTATTTGGTAGAATTCAATGAAGTGGTCTCGAGTTCAAATTCAATTGTTTACAAAAAGTCAAATTTTGACTTTAACATAATTAACGATGCTATATTTAAATAAAACATTTAAATATATAATTGTAAAATATGCAGGTTGTTACAGACTCTCATCCCTAAAGAAATTGCGCCCTTGCAATATTTGAGAAGGTAATTAAGAGTAACAACCATTCTGTGACATAACAACACAAAAGGGAAGATTGAAATGAGAAATTTACCTTAAGGAGCATGAGAAAATAAATCCAGATATGTTCGCTCAGTGTATTCTCTGGATTCCCAAGAACAATCCTTAGGATTTACGAATCATTGAACTTTCATAAGCGAAACATCTTTGTTACAAAGGCGTTCAATCTCCATAGCAATGATGCGAATAGGATGTTGCTCATAAGTCAAATTAGGTGAAACCTAATTTTTTTTAATAACACTAGGCTCAAGAATAGAGTTGGAATCTCTAAGGCATTTCTGTAGCTGAGAAACATGAAACACATCATGAATAGTAGAAAATTGAGCCGGTAACGAAAGGCGACAAGCCACAGGACCAATGCGTTCGGTGATGGAAAATGGGCCCATATATCAAGGCGCTAATTTTCTCGATCGACTGAAACGTACTACACCCTTCATAGGCGAAACACGAATGAATACCAAATCTCCCACAGAAAATTCCAAATTCCTTCTTGGGTCATCAGTATATGATTTTTGTCTACTTTGAGCTTCTTTCATCTTATGACGAATATGGTCAATCTTTTCTGTGGCGTCATAAATAAAATATGGACCTAAAACAAGCTTCTCACCGATTCCAAGCCAACACGAAGGAGATCGGCATGGCCTTTTGTAGAGTGCCTCGAAAGGTGTCATACCAATACTAGATCGGAAGTTATTATTGTAAGAAAACTCAACAAGAGAAATATGATCTTCCCAACTTCCACCAAAATCAAGAACACATGCATGAAGGAGATCTTCAAGAGTTTGATTCACACGCTCCGTTTGTCCATCGGACTGTGGATGATAAGCGGTGCTAAAATTAAGCTTCGTTCCTAAAGCTATTTGAAGACCTTTCCAAAATCCACTAGTAAATAATGGATCATGATCACTAATAATAGAAGTAGGAAATCCATGCAATTTAACAAATTTTTTAACATAGATTTTATCCAAAAAAGGTACGGCGGCTGGACCGAACGGAAGAAAATGGGCGGATTTTGCAAGTCTATCTACAATCACCCATAAACTATCATGACATGAATGAGAACGAGGAAGATCGTTGATAAAGTCCATGGAAACCCGATCCCACTTCCAAACGGGAATGTCTAGACGTTGCAATAACCCACCAGGCCTCTGATGCTCGGCTTTTACGAGTTGGCAAGTCATGCAGCACTTAATAAAGTTAGCAATATCAGATTTCTTTCCATCCCAATAATAAAGTCGCTTCATTTCCACGTACATTTTACTACTACCGAGATGAATGGTAAATTTAGAACGATGGCATTCTTCTAAAACATTTTTACAGAGACCACTAATATTTGGCACAATAAGTCTACCAAATTTTCGAATGCCTCCACGAGCATCAATTTCAAAGTATTTCAAACCATCAATATTATTGTTATCTCTACAACTTTGGCTAAGATGAGCTAATCCGGAGTTAAGCATTGAGCTTCAAGGATGTGGTCTAAAAGAGAAGGATAAGCCTTAAGGATACATAAAATAAGAGATGAACATGAATAAGATTCACGATCTCGAATCTCACGAGTGGATAAATTCACGAGATCATTCCATTTAGATATCATCATGGAAACCATCGCTTGTTGCTTATGACTAAGGGCATCGACAACACGATTTCCCTTTCTGAAAGGATAAAGAATATCAATATCATATGATGCAAGGAATTCGGACCAACATTGTTGACGCAAATTAAGTTCCTTTTGAGAGAATAAATACTTTAAAGATTTATGATCGGCATGGAGAACAAATTTCTCTCGCAAATGATAATGAAGCCAAATTCTAAGAGCAAAAACAATAGCCACGAGCTCTAAATCATGAGTGGCATATCTAGTCTCGGCAGGCTTTAACTGCCCAGAAGTATAAGCGATAACACATTCTCTTTGCATGAGAACAGCTCCCAAACCAATACGACTAGCATTGGTATAAACAATCAAGTCTAGGTTCCCTTCGGGAATCACAAGAATAGGAGCGTCGAAAATGAGTTCTTTTAATTTCTGAAAAGAAGCTTCACATTCATCTGACCAAATGTACTTGACTCCCTTCTCTGTCAAACTAGTAAGAGGTAAGGTAATTTTAGAAAAGTCTTTTATGAATCGATGGTAATAGCCCACCAATCCAAGAAAATTATGAATTTCTGTTACACTCTATGATCTCTTCCAGTTTTGAATCGCCTCAATCTTTGAAGGATCCATAGAAATTCCGAATTCAGAAATAATATGTCCTAAAATTTCACACGAGATTGCCAAATAAGCACTTAATTTTTTTTCTTCTTTCAATTGATTTCTCCTAAGAGTTTCCAACACAATTCGAAGATGTTTTTCATGCTCTTCCTTAGTTTTAGAATAAAAAAGAATATCATCAATAAAGATATGAACAAATCGATTGAGGAAGTCTTTGAAAACTCGATTCATAAGGTCAACAAAATAAGTTGTTGCGTTCGTTAAACCAAACGGCATAACAAGCCATTCATAAGATCCATAATGAGTGCGAAATGATACCAAAGGAATACTACCCTTCGCAATTCGGAGCTGATGAAACCGGTTGCTAAGTCCAACTATGAAAAGACTCTAGCACTGCAAAGTTGATTGAATAGATCATCAATTCGAGGCAAGAGATATTTATTCTTAATGGTAAAGTCATTAAGCTTGCGGTAGTCAACACAAAGTATGAGTGTACCATCGGATTTCTTCACAAGGATAGCTGAAGCTCCCTAAGGGAAGGAACTAGAATGAATGAACTGTTTTGCTTTCAATTCGAATATTTATTTACGCATCTCCATATTTTCCTTATTTGACATATGATAAGGAGGATAAATGATAGGTAGAGCTCTAGGGATTACACAAATTCTCAACTCAATTTCTCGCTTAGGTGGTAATCCTAAAACAGGCTCAAAGATATCGAAAAATTCACGAACAACGTGAATGAGGGTAATAATATCTTCCTCATCACCATAGTCGTCGTCATGTGGGTTTAGGGAATATAAGGATGCCATCAAATTGGAATCAGAATCATTAAGAACGATAGAAATCTACTTAACCGATTGGGGATGTCGAAGATGGATAGTCCTCTCAGGACATAGGATGTAGGCTTCATAACGATTAAGCCAATCCATTTCCACTATGATTCTGAAACCTAAGTAACGGCATAACATGCAAATCGGCATGGAAAGCATAATCACATAAAATAATCTCAACATCCTTACAAAATAAAATGAGTGTTGTGAATCCACCACCCGAACTCGCAATTTTTAGTGAAGTCATCAAGCCCATAACATTTAAAGACAAAGTATCCACAAGTTCTTTTGATACAAAAGAGTGAGATGCACCTTTGTCAAAAAGAATTCGAATAGGATGATCATGAAACATAATAATGCCATCAAGGATAGGATGATAAATACCTTGACCAAGAGAAGGGTTACTAGGAGCTTGCAAAACATTCAACTTTCCCTCTTTCTTGTTTTGAAGTTTGGGAAATGAAGATATATAATGATCCAAACTTTTGCAATAGCGACAAGTAAGGGATCTTGGACATTTATTTGCATAGTGGTCCTTAGAACCACAATCGTAGCATTATCTATGACCATAGTTAGGAGTCTTCGCTACCGAAGTTGCTTGCTTCCCTTCTTGTTGGGATTATGGCTCTTGAACTTATTATTGGGATGCCTCTTTTTGTTGTTGCTGAAGTTCTTCTTACCACCCCAACATCCCCATCGCTTTCCTTATCGGCCTCTTTAAGTCAAAGAGCGATATCTACAAGCTGATCGAAAGGCACTTCTAGTTTTAAATCCTTTTGAGATTCTTATTCAGACCATAGATAAGCCTTTGATTCTTCTTCAATACGGTATTAATATACTCGACTCTATATTTAGAGAGGGATTCAAAAGATGCGACATAATCTGCCATAGAAGATTCACCCTGAGTAAGATCAATGAAGCCTTGAGCTAAAGTTACCTTTTCTGCTTCAGGAACGAACTTTAACTCGAACCTTTCTTGGAATTTCTCGCAAGTAAGATCCGCTTCAACAATTTCTGAAATTAAAAGCTCATACCAATCTAATGCTCTCTCCTGGAGCATGCTAGAAGCCACTTGGTTTCAATGTAAATCCAAAAGATTCATGCGAGAAAAGATGCGATTGCTATTCTAAGCCAAGCTTGGACTTCTATAATGCTTTTGGAACATTTGAATGGCTTTCCACCCAAATTAGTGTAATCACTGCACAAGCATGCAAACTCGAATTTAGAATGAGTAGGCTTAGGAATGGGACCAGCAGCTTGGTCATTCTTTACAAGATCCAGAAGCTATTGAGTAGACATGAATACGCCATCCTGAGGAGGATCACTGGATTGACCAGTGCTAGGACGGCCTGCTCTAACCATTTCTCTTCTTAAACAAAAAGAAAGAAGAGGAAAAAGGTGATTCTTAGAATGAATTAAAATAAGCTTGATTGATAAAACAAGGTGTCATAAAATAAGATAGGACATGATGAATCCTAAGATTCGAATTAAATCCTAAGGTACAATTCCTAAGAGAGACTTAGGACAATGATCCTCGTCATAATAACCTATGTTTTTCCGAAGTTTGGCTCTGATACCATAATGTGACACCCCACCTCTATACTCTCACTAATCAGAGACACTATTGGGCAATGCCATCGATTAGCATGAAGAATAAGGCTGTTGAGGAGCGACTAACAATATAATTGCTTTGAGCGAGTACCGATATGTCGGATAGTATATCACACATTTCATTTCAAGAGGAAATATGACATATTCAATACAAATTCAAAGCTACTACACAGTGGCTAAATGCCCTTCGGAAACAATATAAAATAATCATAACATAAAATCAGGCATAGATACTCGTATCACAAAGGCAAAAACATATATGAATATAATACATAGAAGTGAACATCATAGTAGTCGTAATACAAGGTCCACTACATCCTAAAAGAATAGCTACATGTACTACACAAAAGAATATGTATACATCAAAGAGTCTCTACCTTGTATACATGAAAGTTAAAACTACTAAGCTAAAGTAGTTAGCCAAAAGTCAACAGCTAGTCCCTGCTAAGAAGTCAAGTGGGAGCACCTGATACACACGTCGGTTTGACCCGAGTATTATTTAAGAAGAATAATAATATATGGATCAGTCTAGCTATAATTATCATGTAAGAAGAAATAGGATAAGAGATATGATAAATATATATGATAATAATAAAAATCGTACAATATCTCAAGTTTTCACAAACACCCAAAAAGAAGATAATATTCTTTAATTTTATTCACTAAATCACAAATATTGATAAAGCTTATCAATGCAAATCACAAAAATTAGTGAAACACAAATTCCAGAAATCAATATTTAGAAATCCAGGAAGCACAAAGTGGGAGGCCTATCACAAACAAGAGTATGAAAACTCACCAATATGTGTATCACAAAGGGGACGCTATCCATGGGTCGCTAACCCATAAAAATGAGCCGAAGCTCCACAGAATAGGGTACAATCCTACCTTACGAACAAATGAGTCGAAGCTCCATAAACAGTCAAAAGACCATGAGTCGCTACCCCCACCAAATTGAGCCGAAGCTCCACAGAACGAGGTATAATCCCCCACGCGGATAAAGAGACATTGCACATCGCAAGTCTAAATCACAAAATGATCATCATTGACCAATAAGTTTAAATTACACTAAGTTATTAATAAATGAGTTTAGCTTCATGTCCCATAACCACTGGCTAAACTTAAATATCTACGAACAAATTATAGATTCCCACTCGAAAATTGTCACGAGATTTTAATCGAACAATTCTAACAATTAACCGACAAAGTAAACACAAGCATTTCATACCACTTGTTTTGCTAAGTCATTTAATTGGATTTCTCATCCGAATGAGGTAAAGGTTTGTATATACTAATAGATTAGAAAACAGTTTTAAAATCGAGCTTTGTATTAAAAGTAGCGTTGAAATCATTTTCGTGAAAGTGTTTTAGTATTTACTACTAGTATAAAACTTTTGTATTTAAAAGTGACAAATTATAGAAATGATTGTAAAAACAATCTATCACAAAAATCCACATTTGGAACGTGAACCAAACCATGGAAATCGATATCAAATCCATCAAATGGAAACACCAAAAATCCAGAAAAGAAATCATCAAAATCGATTTTGGTTGACAATAACTATACGGATCATCAAAAATCGATAAATCGGAAATCCATCTAAAAATAACCAAATTTCCAGAATTCGATAGCCACATACGTCTGTGGGAAATCCATAGACGTTTGTCCCCTGCTTCGGAAAATTTTAACCCCGAGGTCATAGAAATTTGTGGATAATCCATAGACGTCCGTCGCATGTAGCGGGACAGAATTTGCAAAACCCAAAATGGGAAAACCAACCTAACTTCTCGGATTCAGAAGCGACTGAATGAGAAACTGCGACTAGAGATTTATGTCGAGCGACAACCCAGCCCTAAAGGCTCTTTAATTCACCCAAAACAACATGTCTAAACACCAATACTAGGGTTTTCATAATTTTTGACTTCAAAATACCAAAATTAGGAAAATTCACCAAACTGATTCAATTCAAAAGAAAGTGAATAAGAAATAGATGTTAGAAATTCATACCTAACAACAATTGAAACTATAAGCATAGATGTGAGTTCAAGAACTCACATTTAAACTCAAAAATAGAAAAGATAGGCTCTAAAACAAGCTAAGATCAATTCCTCTTTAACTACACCTCTAGAATCTCCAATCTAATATCACATGCAAAGATTTTCCAAGTTAGGTTATAGGAAATTGTGAAAATTGAAGAGAGATTGAGATAGAGAAGATGAAGAGGATGCTTACCTAAGCTTCTCATTGATTTATAACTTGAATTTGAATTCCTATGAAAAGCTAGGGCTTAGGAATTTAATTTCCCTTCTTTTCCCCTATTTTTTCCTTTAGCTTGGGAGTGTTAGGAAATAGATAATGGAATAAATGAAAATGAGAGGAGTTAGGTATTTGATAGAAGGGTTTGGGCTATCTTGTTGGGTTAATGGGCTAGAACACAACCCAAAGCCCAAATGAAAATACACAAATCCTAATCAACTCCAAACACAACAATGTTTATACTTAAACAAGTTGTAAACGTCGATTTGAGCTCAATGAAAGTGGTCTAGAGTCTAGATTCAACTATTTACAAAAAGTCACATTTCAGACTTTAACATAATTAATGATGCTATATTTAAACAAAACATTTAAATATATATATATATATATATATATATATATATATATATATTCGTAAAATATGCGGGTTGTTACAATTACTATTGCAAATAAAGTCATAAAAATAGTTGTTGGAATAAATAAGGAAAACCATCCGAAGTTTTCAAATATTCAATTATCAAGAATGCAGTGGAAGTTTATTCTATAAAATGGTTGATATGAGTATATTAAGCACATGTATAAACAAATAGAAAAATAAGCTTGCTTGGTAAGTAGGTCAATCTTTATACAAACATAAAAGTTAATAAAATCTCCTTATACCTAAATTTATGTTTTTCTTCAAGTAAATCATTCATTTGTATAATAACATACCTTTATAATTTAGTTAAATTGGTTATCAACCGAATTAACGGAAATTAATTGGATCCAATTTGCTTTTGATTTTTTTCAATTTCAATTCAGTTTGATAATTTATACCTTAAGACCAACCAAACTAACCAAATACTCATATGTGTGTGTGTGTTTAAAGTTCTAAATAAATTCTATCATTTCTACAAAATGAAAACTACTGAGACTAAAAAATTATATTGTGTGTGACAAGATGCCAATTTTATTTGATGAAAAGTTTAGTGAAATATTATTTATTGACTTGAATTTCTTACAACAAATGGTAGGCTGAATTTGATATATGGTCCGATGAAAGTAATGAATGAAACTGATCATAGTGTAAACCCATGCATTTTTGGTCATTTGGAAATTTAAAGCCATGATTGAAATAGCAACAACAGGAAAAAAATACACTAACTATTTTAATTTTAGTGCTATGTGAATTGGATATTTTTAAAACAATGACATATTATTATGAAATAACACATGAAAATTTTTAAGTTAGAAGGTTCGAATTAATGAGTCTGAAAATAAGGGGAATAAATAGCATTATACAGCATGATCCAAGCAACATTGTACAATTGGAATAAGATCTAACAATATAAAGGAAGGTTTTAAGGAAGAAATAAAAATTCAAAATAAATGCGTGCCTGGCTTCACATTCCTTCCGACATGTGGTACTCGCCTGAGCGTCATACCTTTTATGCTTTCATCAGTAACACTGTAGGGGAAAGGAGAAGTCTTATTTACCATATTGATGGTGGGGGACTTGCCCTCACTAGGGAGGGTGAGATTGGAGAGGTGAACAAGAGTAAGTTCTATGACGTTGCATGGGATCGGAAGTTTATTTACTTTCCTGCCTCTGTTGAATATGTTATTGACCTGACTCTGCTTTTTTCTGGGTATGCTGATGTTATTGGTCCAGAGTCGGATGATGGTAGTACATGTCCTTCCTCCCCTTTGAGGGGATAGGCAAGTTCTTTTGTAGTAGTATAAGCTTATATGTCTATCTCCTATTCCTTATTTTGTCAGTGGCTTGTCCACTTAAATCAGCCGATCTGTGCATGAATAAATCACCTATACTTTATTTATACATAGTGGCATGGCCCACTATAAAGCCGGCTAGCTTTGCTAAAAAAATCAAAATAACTCTATCGGCCCGATAACCAAAATTTAGCTCACTGAATAAAATTATATCAGAATAGTATATATCGCAATATCGTACAAACCCAAGCAACATTGTACCATTGTCATTCAAGAAGATTTTTTAAACGATAAAATATGTCAATTATATACAAAGATGAAATGCAATTGAGCATCAATCAAACCAATGTATTTTAAACGATGAGGAGATTTACTACAATCAGAATTGAATTTCCAAAAAACAATGAAAACAAAAATCAATTTTTATTTTCAACATGTACGGTTTTGAAAACACAAAGCATTGCAACACTGTAAAAATTCAAGCAAAATTGTGCCAGTATCATTCAAGAATATTTTTTAGACACTAAAATAGATCAGGTGTATACAAAATATATTACAATTGAGTATCAATCCGAGCAATGTATTTTTCAATGATAAGGAGATTTTCAAAACCTAAAATTGAATTTGCAGAAAACCATAAATATAAAATGACTTACCCTAGTCCTCTCTAGATGATCAATCTACATATTTTGGTAAAAATCACTTAAAATATCAGCGTTAGGTTAATACTCTAGTTTACTCTAATAAAATAGGATACAAGATTTACAAAACTCATGCTTATCGTACTCAAACTCCATACACAAATTCAATCAACACATGAAATCAAATGTCAATTTACACATTAAACAGAATATAAAATTAATCTAAATTGTTCCAACAATTAGGAATGAAATTTAATTTTAGTTTTCACATACATGTAAGTAAGCAGCCTCTTTATTTATCGATCCATTTTTATCCACCTTTAAATAATTTTTTTTAATCATTTAGCCCTAGAAAATAACCACAAAAATAATTACTTATCATATGAAAATAGAATTGTAAAACAAAGGCCATGAAAAAATCCAGAATTGGAGCATGCTTCGAAGCTAGGGAAAATCAATCTGCAGGGAGGCAAATTTTCACAAAGCTGCTAAAGACCCAAAAAAAATATCATATTTTCATATAGTAGAGCGAAAACCCAGATCGAAGCATAATAGACAGAGTAGGAGCCTAGCCGACCCAACATTGATCGGCAGAAATAGAGAGGAACATGTGGTTACATAGGCAGAAGTTCCAGCAACCATGTAGAAAATCCTACGCCAAACCGATTCCAACCACGCTCAAGGAGGGAGGCGAAGGAGGCTGAAAGCGGAGAGGAAGGACGACGAAGTGCATAAAATCAAAACCAAGAGGGATGTTAACACCTAGGTTTGGGGTTTGGAATTGAACGAGGAAGAATGGAGACCGAAATAAAGCGGGAGGGTAAAAATATATAAAAAAAGAGAGATCCACGTCGCTTGAGTTTCAAAATATGAGAAAAATGTAAGTGGCATCTGCGCCTTGGAAATGTAACTCGGTAAAAATATAATAGTATGAATTACTATGTAATAATGGATGTTTGATCCATCTAGTATCTCTGGCAAATATTATTGAATGCATGATTTTTCTTATATTCCTACTTGTATTTTCTTTCAATTACAAATAATATGTCCTAGTGTCTACTCAAAAAACAGTCGAACATGTCATTTTTGTTTTGATTTGAAGCTAATTGCATAAACAGAAAGTTCTTACTACTTTTTAAAGCAAGGTGATTTAGATATAAAGCCAAATTAGTATATTCTTTTTAAAGGTAGTATTTATTAGATCAAAATGAAAGTAACATATCTTTGAAAATAAATTAACCACTGTTCAAAAATCCAGGCTATTCAAAAAATTTCCAAAACTCATTCTCATGTTAATGGCGTCTCTGTCTTGTTATCGGCCCTACCTGTAGCTTCAATCGCGATTCCTCTTCCACCTGTTCTTTCTCTCCCATCCTTTCGCGCCTTCATGCTCTTTCCATTCGCTCCACTCTTTCTTTTCCTCCCCTCCTCTCCTATGCCAGTGTCGCCTCTTCGCCCTGTCCTTCCCACTCCCTCCCCTTCGCCTTCTTCCACAAGATCTGGCAAGGTCTTTAAGGATCTGCCTCCAGTGCCCTCTCGTCAATTCCCACCCTCTCTTTCTGGAGCCGAGTTTCCTCCCCTGCCCGTTCCTAAGCCTTCGACCCTTGCGGCTCTTGTGTGTGCTGGTTCGAATGCAGTGGCCTCGTTGCCTATGGCTGGTGCTGTCAGTGTTTCGGAGATAGGTTGTGTGCCATCGCAAGTTAATGAGAAAGTTGTCACTAAAGGTGTTGGTGAGGTTTTTGGCATTTCTGGCCATGTTTGCATATCGCTCATGCTGATTGTCCGTCCATTGATCCTTGCACCTCTGGTGTTCGACTAAATGTCGATGTGAATCGTGTATCCAATATCCGTGATAAGCATACTGCTAGTTCCATCGACTCTGGCTCTATTGGTATTCCTGTCGTTGAGGAGCTTCCTGGTCCTACTCCTCCTTCCCAGGACTGTTTGAAAACTTGGTCTGCTCTTTTTAAATCTCTTCCCCATAATCCGGGTGATTACAAACCAATTGATTTTGAAATCGTTGAGGAAAATGGAGTGATGGTCCCTCCCCTATTGTCATGCAAGCCGGTTTGGATTACTAGTCTGGCTACTTAGTTGGTTTCATTTTGGACCTTAATCACCGCCTGCATGATGCGTCGTCTGTTTGTCGTAGGGCTTGGAAGCTTCATGGTGCTCTTCATGTTAAGCTTGTTGATTCCATGTACTTCCTATTATTCTCCTCAGCCGACGACCGTAGTCGTGTTCTTGAGTCCGAGCCTTCCTTTTTTGGTGGGCAACCATTTATTATTACTCCTCGGTCTCCAGCGGTTGCTAGTGCACGTGAGCAAGTTCTTTCGATTCCCGTTTGGGTATATTTTTCGCAAATTTCCTCCGCTCTTCAACCCTTGCTTGGTTTGAATTGGCTAGCTTGTAATGTAGGTAAATTGAAATGTTTTGACTCAAATACGGTTGCGTGTGAAAAATTGATGTTTGCTAAGGCTCTTATTGAGATTTCCCCTACTAAGCCCCTTCCATCCTCTATTCCTGTTCAGCTAGCTGTTGGGCATGTAGTGGAAGTCCGTGTTCGCTACGGTTGGGTTCTAGATATTTGTTCCCCCTGTCACTCCTTTGGCCACCTGATTAATGCCTGCTCGCATTCTATTATAACCGCGGCTGCTCCTAAGATCCCTCTTCCTAGGCCTCCTCTCAGGAAATGGGTTCTTAAGGTATCTTCTCAGGTTGCTCCTTCTCCTGTAGCTCCTTTATTTGTCCCGGATCCACCTCCTTGTTCTGTTGCTCAGCCTGCTTCCCCTTCTTCTTCTATGGCTCCTTCTGATGTGTCTACGGTTCCTATTGTGGTTCAGGTTCCTGTTCCGGATCGTTTGCCAGTTGTTTGGGACGAGTCTGAGAGATGTTGGGTTGATCATATTTCTGATATGAGATTGAACTCGTTGGATGACTCCTTTTTTCATTTTGTTTCGGATGATCATTTGGACCTTCGATGCCTTTATTACAAGCCTTCTGGTGACTCCTTAGTTCTCGACTTGGATGGTCCGTATGCGGCTTTGAATTCCGATCTGCTTGCTGATTCTTCGTGGGATCATTCCTTTGTTTACTCATCTGATGTTGTGGATAATGATCCTTGTCTTTTACACCTTTTCCGCCCCTTTGCTGGTATCTCTGGGGATGTTTCCTATATGAGTGTGGATGTTGGTGCTTCTACCTCTTCGGAGGAGTCGTAGTCTAGGTGTTTCTTTTTATAGCTGTGGCATGTTTGTCACACTCCAGTGCTCTATTTGTCCTTTCATAGAAATTAAGGTGTTTTTACCTTACTCATGTATCTAAAGTTTTATTACGTTCGTAATAAAAGTGGACGGTCCACTATAAAACCGGTCGGCCTTGCCAAAAAACATACCTTTGAAAATTACTATATTAACAGACCTTTTTTATGAATATGTTTAAAGTTAGTTGTCGCTATCTAAAAGCTAATTAAATTAGCACTTACATAATTTAAAGTTTGATCTATCTTAAAAATACTATGCTAATATGTTTTAAGACAATTTCTACACAAATCATTATATACTTAAAGCTAAACTCCTACTTAAAAATTTGAAGTACTACATATTTTGAAGCTAATTTGTCATAACACAATAAAAGAAATAAACTTAAAGCTACATTCGTTAACAAATTAAAAAACAAATTTGTAGATATAAAGTGAATTTGCTATGACATTTAAAAAAAATCAAATTTTAAAAATTGACTAATTAGATATTTTACTTCCATATGCTACTAATGAATTGTTTCAAAAAACTGTTATATTACGGTAAGTGGAAAATTAACACCTTATAGCAATAATTATTGTTGCGTTTGCTACTGTAATAGGCATCACATAATTGTCTTACCTCATACATATCGCAACTGATACTTGCATCACCTCATAACCACATGTTGTAGAGTGGTGATCGATCCTTCACATCGGAAAATCCTATTTATAGGATCACGCTATGATGCGGTAAAACAAACAAATTGATATATTCTTCATTCATATCACAACTACTCCAAAAGCAATAGTAAAAGGAGAAAATGAGACATACGGGACTTATAGTAGTTCCACCATGATTGTGTTAGTGTATGTCCACTTTGGAAAAAAGAAGCTCTATCACTTTCAATAAACAAGAGAGATACAAGAGATTACAGAAGAATAATAAAAATCGCTAATTTGATTAATTAGGGTTACAATTTGTTTCTCTTTATTGACTCATATTATTTCTTTCTGAGTTATGTTGACTATTACCTCCATTTGACAATCCTTTTATTTATAGTCTTCTCTAAGTGGAGATATAGACAGTTTTAAATAAGATAAGGTTGTAATTAAGGAAAGTTTCCATAAATTCCAAATAGGAAAGTTTCCATATATTCTAAATTGAAAATTAGAAACGTTTCCATATATTTGAATCCCATAAAAAATTCAAGACTCCATTTCGATTCAAATTATCTTAACCAACTCCTATTGCACGCTATGAATACCTTCCCGATAGGTTCAGGCTCGGCCACTCCCATCACACTTTGTCAATAAGATCTGGAAAGGCCACCCCCTCCAACAAAGTGTTAAAAGTACTCAAAATGAAGTTAGAGTCAAAAAATCTCATAGAAAGAAGTATACGATAACTTCTATCTCTCAATCAAGAAAATTACTACATCTTCCTCTAGCTTCAACTAAGCTACTCCACTCTTCCACATGGTGGCACTATGTGGCAATAGCACTTCAGTAAGCGAATTAAGTTCAAAAATGCTCGAACTTAGAAATTGACAATGCTTTAGTAAACATGTCTGCCGCATTGTCCTTTGTGTTGATCTTCTCAAAACGGATCACCTTTTCTTCATTCATGGCAATAAGGAAGGACTCTCCGACTTCTATGTGTTTTGTTCTTAAACTGAACGTAAAGTTTTCAGCCAAATGAATTACATTATAGCTGTCACGATTCACTACCACATTATGGTGTGCAAAGCCAATATCACACAACAGACGCTTCAAGTAAAGTGTCTCCTTAGCTACTTCAACAGCAGCTATCAACTCTGCTTCCGTAGTAGATAATGCGACCATAGATTGCAACCTCGCTCTCCAACTAATAGTTATGCCTCTAAGAGTGAATACGTAGCCCGAGGTTGACTTCCTTCTATCTCTATATCCTGCATAGTCTGAATCACAGTAACCAACCAAGCTACAACTCTTTCTAGTTTCGAAAATAAGCCCATGATCTGGTGTTCCCTTCAAGTGTGTGTGTGTGTGTGTGTGTATATATATATATATATATATATATATATAGCTTTAACAGCTTCCTAATAAGTATTTACCGGACTAGCAATTTAGTGACTAACCATACTAACAGCATTAGCAATATCTAGCCTCGTGTAGACCATGTCATGCATCGAGCTCCCTGCTGCAATTGTTAGGGCACCTTCTCCATGTAAGTCGTCTTCAACTAAAATGGGAGATCTTTTTTCAAAAGCTTTACATACAAAGGCATGGATGTCGAAATAGCCTTTGCAGTATCCATGTTAAAGTGAATAAGCACCTTCCATATACACTCCTTTTGACTCAGTCTCAAAAGTCCAAGCTGAAGATTTCCATGTCTAATATCTTGTTTGCTTCCCCAAAGTCCTTCATTTCGAATTCTGCTTCCAAACACATCTTCAATCGGTTGATTTCTTCTCTATCCTTGGAAGCAATAGGCATATCATCCATGTATAAGAGTAAGTACACCTCATCACCATTTTCCAAGTGCTTATAACAAACACAAGCGTCTTTTATGCTCTTATCAAAGCCAATGCTCAACACAAAAGAATCGAATGTCTTATACCATTGTCTCCATCACTGCTTCAGACTATACAATGACTTTTTCAGTTTGCAAACCAAATCTGGCTTACAATCCACTACAAAACCTTTTGGCTATTTCATGTAGATTGTCTCCGCCAAATTTCAATGTAGAAAAGCTGTCTTTACATCTAGCTGCTCCAACCCCATATTATGAATAACAATTATAGGTAACAAGATCCTAATAGATGTATACCGCACAACCGAGCAAAGATTCCATCGTACTCTTTTCCTTTTCTCTGTAAAAACCTTTTTGCTACCAATCTAGCCTTATGCCTTCCATGGTCTTATATCTTGAATATCGATTTGCAACCTACGGCTCTATTTCTCTGAGGTAATAGGATCAAATCCCATGTCTTGTTCTTCTACAACGATTCCATTTCCTCCTCCATGGCGCAAATCCACATCAAACTATCCGTTAACATTAAAGCATCTTCAAAGTCAAATGGCTCCTCATGAACCGCATTCAAAGCATAATCGAAACCATCATTAAGGTTAAGGTTTGTAAATTACCAATCTCCATATCTATCAGGTGCCTTCCTAATTTTCTAAATAGCATGAATGGCTCCACCATCGCCTGCCATTCTGTCAGCTCTACCTCAAATTGAATATTCTCCAACTTCGTGACCATCACCATCGCTGTTAAAGGAAATGCATGGACTATTATATGATGGTTCTTTGACTGCGTTCTCTTTTTCATAAATAATATCAAGTCTAATCTTTGGCTGAAATTGGGGAACCATCTCCATCTTGTTAGGCTTGTCTCCTTCCAAATCTGAGCCATATGATGTCTCCTCCAACGGTCTGAACATGGATGGCTCAACAAAGATAACATGTCTAGGTGTACTACCTTACTTTTTGTTGGATTCCAAATATGATAATCCTTTATTTCATCTATGTAACCTAGTAAAACATACTTGGTAGCTCTTGGCTTCAACTTATCAAATCCTGTGTTATGCACATAAACAGGATAATAAATAATACGGAAGTAATTAAGTATAGTAGGCTTTCCTCTCCATCTCTCTTCTGGAATCTTTCCACCAATGACTAAACACAAAATCTAATTAATAATGTGAGCAGTAGTCGATAAAGATTCACCCCAAAATCCTGTAGATAATCCAAGTCAATCTCAAGCCACGAGCCTTCTATAGTTCTGTTCATCCTCTCATCAACCCCATTGTATTGTGAATCACTGATTGTAATAAAATGTCTCCTAATACCATGTTATCTACAATATCCAAAGAACTTCTTTGAGAAATATTCACCGTCGTTATCGGTCAAAGAACCTTCAGTTTCCTCCTAGATTGTTTTTCAATGAGAGCTAACCATTCCTTAAAATTTTCGAACACTTCTGACTTAGCCATCATTACATATACTCAAACCTTACGCGAGGCATCAGTGAAAGACACAAAGTAGTGAGCTTCCCTAATGGAAGCTGTAGAAACTGGTCCCTAAACATTTAAATGCACATACTCAAGTACCTTCCTAGAAGTATGCTCCCCAGTACCAATGATTCTTTGGTTTGCTTATTCAGAAAACACTCCTTGTAGAAATCCAATTTGTTGAAGCTTTCTCCTCTGATCTATTTCTTCATATGAAGTAATTCTAAGTTCTTCTTCAAATTATGAATTAATTCTAAGTGTCAAAACTTAGTACATCCATAGCGCTATCAACTCCAACATTATCAACTCCAACACACAATTCCCATTGAACAATGGTAACCTTCAGTAAATAAAGATTTCAGATCTATATACCCGTCGTTGCTACAAGTGCCCCTTTAGAAACCTTCAAACCATCTCTGTTGATGGAAAACTTACATCCCAATGATGCTAGCTGCCATATCGATTTCAAAGACTTTCAAAGACCTAGTATAACAAACATTTCAAAGAGTGCAAACAATCCTGTCAAATATGCAAATGAGAACTGAACTAACTCTCATGGACCTACATGTAGCATTATTACCCATAAGGATGGAACTTCCTTCATTAGCGACAAAGGAAGAAAAATAATCCTTATTGGTTGTCATATGAAATGACGTTTTAGAATCAAGGACCAAATAGTCTATAACATCCGATAGTATAGTTGTCAACACATCGCTATCTTCGTTCTCCACCGCAATAGATGAATGAACCCTAGTCCCGTTCAAATCTGGGCAGTCTCTTTTTTAATGATTTGGTTTCTTACGATGATGACACTTTCCATTTTTAAATTTACTATGAAAATGAAGGACTTCTTCGAATTAGAGTGACCCCTAAAATTCATTTCTTCTTCTTCGTTCTCCCTCTCTCAACAAATAAGCCTAAATTACTATCACTTCCTCTACTAACATATACTGAACCTAAACCCTTCATCTGATCTCTCAACTCCTCACTAAGCAAACCTATCTTTACATCATCCAACTCCAATATTTCTTTATCATAGATGAGGCTATTAATGAAAATGGCGAACCGCTCTGGAGGTAAAAACAACAGAACTATGACTTTTGTTCTTTGTCAATCTTCAATTCAACTGACTTCATCTTCATCAACCGGTGCGTTTTTGATAGGAGAACCTTCCTTTATCTTATAGGTGAAGAATGTCTTCAGTAAGACCAACCGGTTGGTTAAATATTTATTCATGTAGAGGTCTTCCAAGCTCTTCCAAATTCCTCTTGTGGTAGTTTCATAACTAATTTCAGAAATAATATTCTCACCCAAAGAAAATTGGTGTGTAGTATAGACCTATTCTTCAATCTCCTTCTTCTCTATAGCGGATATAGTTGGATATAAATCATCTAAGGTATAAATCATATTATGGATGCAATTTCTTCTTAGAACTGCTTTCATCATCCACTGCCACTTCTGAAAATCTCCATCTTCATTCCACTTCTCTATAGATAAATGTGAACCTAAAGGAACACCTAATATACGAATAATAACTGGTGTTGAACTAATCTCTGATGTATTATCTTCACCTTGTATTCTACTCAACACTTTATATGCAACAACAAACTTGAAAGCTCTGATACTGGTTGTAGAGGGATGATCAATCTCTCATAGTGGAAAAACCTAATTATAAGATAGTGTTATGGTGTGGTAAAACAAATAGATCAATCAGTTCTCCAATCAAATCACAGCTACTCCAAAAGCAATAGTAAATAACTATAAAAAGGAAAAGGAGACACAAGAGATATATAGTGGTTCTAGTATCGTTATGATAGTGTACATCCACATTAGGAAAGAGGAGCTTTATTACTTTCAATAAACAAAGGAGATTATAGGAGAATACATAAGAAAAATAAAAATCTCTAGTTTGATTAATTAGGATTACAATTTGTTTTTTCTTTATTGACTCATATTATTTCTTTCTAAGTTGTGTTGATTATAAACTGCATGTGACTGCCCCTTTATTTATAGTCTTCTTCAAATGGAGATATGGAAAGTTTTAAATAAGGTAAAGTTGTAATTAAGAAAATTTTCAACAATTTCCAAATTTGAAAAATAGGAAAGTTTACATACATTCCAAATTGAAAATTATAAAATTTTCTGTATATTTGAATTGTAAAAAATATTCAACTTACGTAATGTAATATATGTTTTATATTGCTGGTATAAACTGCTGAAGAGGGAAGCAGATACATCCTAATAGATTCTAAAAAAGAAATCGACATAAATACAAAAACAAGAAGGAATAAAATAGGGGAGCAATGGACAGAGGTACAACATGAAACAGTTAATGTAATTGAATATGAAAAAGATGATAAAATTAAAGAACAAAATGTAGTGGTAATCAACAGCACCAACATATGTAATTTGTGAGGTGTTTTTAAATTGATCCATTTAATCAGAAGAGAGAAGCACGTTACCAAATACTAACTAGAAATTCTTAGGAAAACTTCATTTAACAACTTTATCAAAATATTTACGAAGGCCATGTAGTAAATCTGCTAGAAACTTGGATGTTTTGTTAGCTTATTTTTCAATTGAAAACAAGAAGTCTGTTATTGGAGGAGAAGAAATAGAAATAACAGAAGATGATACAAGCTTAGTATTTGAAATGCTAAAATTGGGAAAGAACCTTTTCCCTTTAGGAGCAATGGGCAGAACAAACTTAAAATAAAATGAATAAGAATTCATTAGAAAGTTTTTTGGACAATGCACTTCAATAATAAGAGAGAACATTGAAAAAAGAATTAAAGAGCCGTTGAACAATAAAGACTATACGCATGAGCAATATCTACCATTTCAGCTATTGATCCATATACAGTGGGAATTTATTCTATATATACCAAATTTACGAATGATCAATTTGGTCTTATGGCTTTTATCGTTGAAGGAAAGCATGATAAAAGGCTTAATCAACTTCAAGAAATCTCCAAAGAATGTTTTTGGATGTGTAATGCTAACTCTGGTACGTAATAAAATTATTCAATTTTATTAAAAGAATTTATTACAACTAACTTCATTTTTAATAATTACGGCTTTGAGAGCAAGTTAATATTGCTATCCTAAAAAATTTAATGGTTCTACATTGTACTGCACCAAAATAATGATTTTCCAACACTTAGTTTTTTATTTGCCAACGCCTTTTTCCATTGGCATTTGGCAACACTTTTAGCCCGTTACTAAATGAAAACGGTGTTAGTAAAAATAAAAATTTTACTTTTTTATTTCTCCACTTCTCTCCCAACACTTAATACCATTAGAAAACACGGTATAGTTGGAACTAGAAGGAAGACATAATGTAAATAGGTATTTATCTTGTGTTTTAACCTAGCCTTAATGCTTCTTTTCTCTTCTAGCTGCAAAAAATTGAAATTCATGATAATGGAATCAGGGTTTACGCATGTTTTCACTTCCTCTCATCTTCTTCTCATAGTAAATTAGGATCTAGGCTTAGGGAATTGAATCTGGGTTTCTTAAAGCGAAGGTACTTCGGTAGAATCTAACCATCATTGCTCGAATTTGTAGGTACTTCTATAACCTCAACCACTAACTATTTTCTTTTGATTTTTATTGCTTTTATCGATGAATTTGCGGGTAAGCCACAAACTTAAATTCAAATTCATTTGAATTTGTTGAATTGGAATTTGTTTAGATTCGAATGAATTTGGATTCAAAATTCTTAGTTTAATTTTTGTAACTAAAATGGGTAGTTCATGGCTGATTTTGATTTCTCTACCTGTTGGTTGATTTTTGACTATACAATAATAAAGCATAGTACCCGTCATTAATTTCATTCCATACTATAAGAGTTACACTTCTACTAGACGGGTTTATATTCTAAAAGAAATTATTTATGCATTTTCAAATCAATATAAGGATTCACATGAGATAACAGGGGTTGAAAGAGCTTATAGTTTAACTACCACATACTACATAATATTGAGTTAAGTGGCTGAAAGAAATATTGAAAAATTAGCATGAAGTAGTTGAAAAAAATAACTGATTAACATGAAGTTAAAAGAAAGAACTACTAGGAGTGGAAATGAAATACAACATATGACTTTAAATGTACATACATCACATGAAGAGACTAAAAATTTTTTAATTAGAAATATAACACATGGAGAGACTAAGAATTTTTTGACTTCACACATGTTTCATCAAGTATGAATTCATATTGTGCTCGTTATATTTTATTTTATAAACTACTAAAAAGATCAGATGATGTACTAAATATGTATCAAAATAAGTGCTATTCAAGTATGATATTTATTTAACTCAAACAGATATTTACCATTCAAATATTATGAAAAATTATATAAAAATAAAGCTAGTCACAAAACAATAAAATAATCATAAATTATGTCATGATGGTTACTCCATTTTATGTAAGTATTTCATATATATGGAGAGTTATATATGAATATATTTGCTAAATTACATACAATGCATTAATGCAAAAGTGGTATGTAGTTGATGTTATACAAATAAATTCAAGGAATTACACAAGAAACAATTGTAGTTTTATTTTCATTCGTATTTTTATATGTGAAAAAATTGACTTTAAGCTATGTAATATTGATATATTTAAAAGAGGGATTTTATTATTTAAGAGGGAATTTTTTGTACTTGAAGACATAATAAAATATAAACAAAACGCTACCTAAATGACATTTCCCCACCTAGAGAAAATTAACTCCCACTATTTACCCAAAATTACATCACCAGTCAAAATGCCTGATTCCACTTTTCCCAAAACTTATATAGATTGTGTCTCTTTCTCTAGCTACATCTTCCATGTTCCGACCCATTGCAGGAGTGGAACTTAGTGCCTAGGAAAAATATGTTGAAGTTTAAGACATTTATAATCAACACTATAAAATAAAAATTGGAAATGTGACATCATTATGAATTTATATGTCAAACTGAAAAATAAAGCTTAAATCGAGCCTAGGGAAAACATTTGACAACAAAACATCCTAAGTCATCGAGATTACATGGGACTAAGTATAAATGTATGTTATTGAATATTGTACATGTAAGGTAATGTACAACAGAAGAAAAGGTTCAACTTGAGGTAACCAATTTAAACAGCAACAACATATAAGCTATCTAGGATACCGAACTTGAGGTGAAAATGTATAGTAGAATAAATTGCTAGTTACATAGTTTATCTATTAGTTAATTCTATAAAAGAAAACCGAGTTACTCAATTTGGAAAACCGAGTTACTCAATTTATAAAACTGAGCACTCGGTTTTTTACTAAGATAAAAACTAGTTAAAAACTAAGACATAAAACCCATTTTTTAACTGAGTTTAATCTTAGTAAAAACAGAGAAGTCGGTTCTTAAACTCATACTTTAAACTATGTTCTTCTTAGATTTTAACAGGGTTTTGAACTAACGTACTCAAAAAAATAACGGAGCTAAGTTGAAAAAGTTATTATGGGTCATACCAATGTTTAAACTTACAAAACTTATATTAGGATTTTGAGTTGTGTTGGGTTGAGATTTTCTATGATCATTGCTTCTGTTGCTATTGTGTTTCCATATTTTTTATTGGGTTCTAGTTGCATTTTTTCTTTAACTATGTTTTGTATTGGTTGAGTTTTGACAATTGATAAATATATGTTATTTTTATATAAACTTGCATTGCTTGCTATATGATTTTTTAAGTTTTATTACACGTAGAAATGTTGATGTTAATTGGTTTTGCTTGATAGACACGTTCAAAATTTTATACCAAATTCATCTATGAAATAAAATCCTAAAATATTCAGTATATAGAAAATAGAAATTACCAGCATCTATTTATGTTATTATTTTGTTATTACTTGCACTTATATCTATTAATATCCTGAAATTTGATGTATGTGTTACAAATGCACATTGTTAACACTTCTTTTTTTTGAAAACCCATGAGAACCTGACGGACCAGCAAACTCCTGAGGAGGGTATTGTAAAGTCGTCCGCTGATCCAAGACCCATACCCCTAGGTAAATTTATATAGGATAGGAAACGCATGGTAGGAATCGAACCTAGGTATTTTTATCAGAACCCAAACCTCCTTTCCACTGCGCCGCACCCGTGGACACATTGTTAACACTTGTTTATGTTGGAAGATCGAATTCAATAATTGATATATCCATTGCAAATATCATATTATCAATGCTTATAACTATTGGGAAAAAATATCCTACAATGCTTATAACCATTGACAGTTAGAATATAGTAACCGATATAGGTATTACAAATAAATGATCATCCCCCTATAACAACCCTTATAAGTGTTACTAAAATTAATCGCAATGGTTATAGTCGTTAGGAATCCTCTGTTCTAGTGTAGTGCCAAGAACTATGAAATGGAATGTAAGCTTACTGAGGCACATGATATCATTTAATGGTCTCAAACATATGTCAAAGTCAAAGGTATTAGATTTATTTTAACATTTCATCAAACATATATATTGAGTATGTTCTCCACTAAGTATTAATAACAACGTATTAGTTATCTCCACTGCAGTAGTATAGTAATATCAGTGAATGATGTTTCTACTCCTTATTTAATACATTAAATTTTTGTTATGTTAGTTTGAAGTACTTAAATTTTAGATGACACCCATTTATATTTCATTTTTTAATCTATAATTGAGTTTCACTGACATACATAAGTATGATTCGTAATAATAGTATATAGTAAAACACTGAGGTGTAAATGGTTATTAATTTTTCATACACTTATATATTATTTTAATTGATGTTTATAATGCAGTGCATACCATAAAGAAATGTCTGGACAAATAGATAAGACCATTTTCTCTTTATAATGGCGGCTCATACTCCTAGGACAAAAATCCTAGTAGCCTCTTCTAGCTCTGATTAATGTTTCTCTAATTCTCCTTCTAATCTCTCTAGTTTCATTCTATTTCTCAATCTATATCATGCTCTGCAACTTCTTTCTATTTTTATCATTCTCCAATTTCACACTTGTTCTACTTTACCACGATGTCAGAAGGAGTCAAGATAGCAAATATGTAGGGTGATCATGAGGAAGGGTGGAAATGGAAACTCATAGGAAAAGCAAAGGGAGGGAAAATGTCCAATTTGAGATAGATACGAAATATCAAGTCAAATCTAAAGACTTCGGTAATCCCAAGAATAGAGGAGGATATGGGAAAATCAACAACATCAAAATTAGTATTATAGAGGGTACAAAGAAATATCATATAGCGATGCAGATAGAGGCCAATCCAAAACTAAAGCAGGGGAGATGAACATGTCTTTTGTTGAACCAGTAGTGATGGATAGGAAGACAAAAGGAGCGATAGCTTTAGAAGCAACAAGGGAAGTGGAAAATGAATGGAGAAATTGTGTGATGCTCTATGCAGTAGGCCCTAGACCATATTTCAAAGCGCTAGAAGTGTATGGAAAGCGAATGTGGAAGACATAATCCAATTTCATAGTTCTATCTAGAGATAATAGTTTCTTTATGGTACGTTTTGAGAGTGAACAAGATTGTAACAAGGTGGTTGATGGAGGTCCATAGTTCTTTGACAAGAACCTTATAAGTATGAAAAAGCTAAAACCAGATAGGGACCTACTAACAAGTATGCCAGTTTAAGTTAGATTAGCAACTTTGAGTTTCAGACTATCGAGACCCAAGGCAATTAGCGCCTTAGTTAGCACTATTAGTAAACCAATTAAAGCTACACGGAAACACACATGAATAATGACTACCAGAGTTCTAGTGGATATTAGTGCTGATTCAGGGTTTCTAGATATTATGGAGGCAGTTAGTGAAAATGATGAACTATTCAAGCAGGAGGTAGTTTTTGAGAGCCCTCCAGTAGGATGTGAGAATTTCTGCTATTTTTCCTTACTAAAAATCAATGCCCTATGATAAAAGTATGGATCTTAAAGAAGAAGGCATGCAATAGAAAGGTGTGGTGAAAAGTAGTGAACTAGGAGTGGAAAGGACTCAGTAGGAGATGGCAGATAGGGAGGACAAATATGGAGAAAAAGGTAAGAAAGTCTTAATTGAAATGGAAATAGCTAGAAATGTAATCAAGTAGATAGCGGTGAAAATATCGAATAGGACGAGAGCATAAGGGGGTGGAAAGAGGAAAAGGAGAAGAAACAAAAAAATCCGAGCTTGGCGTTAAGAAACGAGGTGGAAGCTATCAAGCAATTATCAGGGATTAGATAGAATATTCTGAAGGAAGTGGGAAACTGAGTGAAGCCTCAAAAGGACAGAAGGAAAATGGGGAAACGTGGTGAAGCCTCAACAGGATGGAAAGTGAGGAACCATAGTGAAGCCTTAAAAGGACGGAACGAAAGGAGTGAACCGTAATGAAGCCTCAAAAGGAAGGAAGGAAAGTGGGAAAGATTCTAATTGCATATCAAGAAGGCCAAATGAAGAAAAAAGTTTCAAGGACACATAGTATTAATTAGGCAAGAGCAAAAGCAATAAATAGTGATACAGAGACAAACAAGGAGTTGTCTGAAGAAGAAATAACCGACGACTGCAAAATAAACATAGACTTCATCAGACAGTGAATAGGCCGATGACGTTATAGTGCTTCTGACTAAGTTTAATAAGGGTGAAGAAGGGGAGTCCTTAGTCATTAAGGAAGGGAGGCAACTACTCAATACAGTTCGTTTAATGAAGATACTGATTGTAATAACAGGAAGCCACCTACATAGCCCATCCAATCATCATCGAACATCAAAAATCATTTCCAAATCCCACATCAATCCATCTTCTCTAAATTTTGATCCTAACATAGTTTTTTGGAAAAATTACTTTATATAATGAAAAATAATCACATATACTTCTATGATATGCCTTATTAAAACCTTGCAACCCCCCTAACCTATATGGGTATCTCGCAAGGAAAAAGAGTATATATCATTTCCATATATTAATGATACAACGAAACAGAGCCTGAACTAAGTTGTCAAATAGATGGAGTACACTAATAATGAACACACTCAAAACCATCCATACGAGCAACTTGGGTCAGCGAAAAAAAGAAAAAAAGAAAAAAGAAAACCAAACTCAAAGCACATGTGAATACAAACAAAAATAAAAATGGAAAAGGCACTACGGACATATTCCACGCGTTATCACCAACCGTAGAGATAAATTTCCCAACTTTACCAACTTAGAACCAAACTAAAAATCTCAAACCAAAACGATCTATAATCGTAGAAGTAGGAGCATAGATAAAGGATGAATACAACGAACACCTGGTTAAAGAGGCAGGCAAGGTAGTGTTCAAGGAGGTCAATAGTTAGCAGATGGACCTGAAGCGATGTTAAACTCAGCTAAGATAAGTTTCAGCTCTGAGCTTATCATTTGAGGCTTTAAAATATATTGAATTAGAAATTTACTGTCCTGAATTAAGTGGTTGAGTCTCAAATTGTTAGGCAGTTTAATTCTTTTAAAAACCTGATTATTTCGCTCACAACAAATATTCCAAATTAGGGAAGTAATTATGATGTTGTTGATTTGGTTGCTTAACGAATTGTTTTTCTAGGTTTGATAAATAGTTTCCAAAAGTTGTATATCATGAATGTTACTGAAATTCAACTTAAGCTTGAGCATAGTATCTTCCAGTGATTTCCTCGAGTATGTGCATTTAAAAATAAGATGATCTTTGTCTTCATTTTGGTTTGAGCACAACACAAAAGTTCGATCTATATTAGGATTCCATCTACTGATCCGATCTTTGGTATTTAGTTTGTTTAGTATTGCCAAGAGAGCACAAATAGACATCTTTGGGGCACAACCTTTATCCCAAATTATCTTTGTCCAATTAAGCTCAGTGTGTCCGCATCTGAAATGTGTCCGTGCCGATTTCATAGTAAATTGTCCATGACTGTTAGGAGACCAGCACTAGAAATCTTATTTCATCTAACGAACTAGTTGATAAACTTTTATAAGGCAATGCCGGTAATATTAATAAAGAGAGCATGCAGAACATGGGCATTTTGCTAGTTGATCAAGGACCAAAATATTGTTGTCAAAATAGAAAAACCTCTTAGCCCTGCCAAGGACACCTAAAAATTTTGAGTCAATTAAAAAGGAGCTACTCATGAAAAGAATCTAGAATGGAAAAATCAAATTATGAGACAAGAGGAGATGAAAGGGGCCAATTTTCAGGGCAGAGAGTTAAGAACTCGAAATAAGATACATAAATGACACTTCTAAGCTAGAGTGTGAGGGATTTCCATAAACCCAATTGGTTAGTAGAATTGCGAAAGTTAATTCACTCTCGTAAAGCGGATTGTGTTAGCATCTTTAAAAACAAATTAACCTTTAATGAGACTGAGGAGGTGAGATGAAAACTTAAGGATAAGTGGAGAATTATGAGTAATGCCGGATGCTATTATAGGTGCCGAATTATTTTAAGTGCAATGCTTGGGAAGTTCATATTGTTAACATGAGTGGTCAATGTGTCATGATGGAGCTAAAGAATATAGGAGGCCAGATATGTAATGTCATATATGTATATGCATAGTTTCTTTGGGAGAAATCATGGATGAACCTAATAGAAGATGTAATGACAATTTATAAACCTTGGGCAATCTTAAAGGATTTTAATTGCATAAGAAAGTATGAAGAGAAAAATGATGGTAAGGGAGTACCCTTAGTAAGATGGAGGAACTGGATAACTTTTTATATGCTACTGGGTTGATAGAAATGCCTACACAAAGTTATCGCTTTACATGGTGGTCGGGACCTGAAAAGAACATCCTATCATACTTGATAGATTCTTTGTTAATCTTTAGTGGGTCAATAAATTTTGGAAGTTTAGTGCTACATTCCTACCTTCCGGAGTCAATGGTCACACAATGATATAAGTGTCGATGGTGGAGCAAAATAGCAGACCTGCCAAGGCCTTCAAACACATGAACCACTGAGTACTTTGTGAGGAATATAGTGTTCAAGTAGAGGATGGGTGGAATAACAATGTACTAGGAAGACCTCTATATAGACTTCTACAAAAGCAAAAGATAGTAAAAGAAATTCTGAGAAAATGGAGTAAAGGCGGAAAAGACACAAAAAAGGAAGTAAAGATATAGAGAAATATGTGCAGAACCACAGCTCCAGCTACAGAATGGTCATGAGGGAAACATCGCAATAGAATTGAAAGATACGAAAGCTAAATTGGAGAAAGCAATTTTACTAGAGATTGTAGACACAAAGAAAAAAAAATCTAAGGGTGATCGGTTGCTCTTGGGATATGATAACACCTCTTTTTCTATGCAAAAATGATGAATAAAAGTAATCAAAATAACTAGGCAAGGCATATAATATTGGATGGAGAAAAGGCGGTTAGGCAAGAAGAGATTGTTAAGAAAGCAAGTGAAATGTTTCTATGAACCGTATAATAAAAAATAAGAATGCTCTCTCCTAAATATAGTTTGCAAGCAAGTGATCATAGAATATGGCCAGAATTTTCTGAATGATCAGATTGACATTTCAAAAATTAAAGCTGCCTTATACAGCGTCGGAGATGATACAGCACCTGGATCGAATGGTTTTAATGCCTAATTTTACAAGACACATTGAAAACTGATCAAAGAACTACTGAAAGAAGCGTGCGTGACTGTTTTGAGACCGGAAAGATTTTTAAGGAATGAAACCGTAATTTTCTACATCTTATACCAAAAACAAAGGCGCTAATCAAATCCTTAAATTTAGATCGATTTTTTGCTACAGATTGTTTATAAAATTATGGTGACGGTGCTACGTAACAGACTGAAAATTCATATGGATGATTTAATTTTTGAAAACCGATGTGCGTTTATATAAAATAGAATGATATGGGATGAATATTTTTTGAAATTGGATAGTTATATGATAGCACATATTAATAAAAGTCTTAGGTAGTATACGTCATAGTACATGTCAATATATGCTCGAATCACGCCATGAAATTTTCAAACCTTTGATTTCTCACACCAAAGTCAAAGCATTTAACCATTAGCACAATGATGCTAGTCAGGGGATTAAATTTTATACGTTTGTGGAATTGTTTGGAGTTTGGGTTGGAAGACAAACCAAATCATACGTATAAAACTAGACCTAAGGAAAGCTCATGATCCGATAAACATGTAGTTTGTAATTCATATGATGAGAGAAATGGGTTTTCCTTCAAAATGGTTGAATATCATTTGCGAATTAATCAACTTGCCTAGTTTTTCAATTGTAAATCAAGGCAGTGTTGTTGGCTTCTTTATGAGTACAACTAGACTCTGTTAAGGGGACCCTATCTCTTTGATGTTATTCTCGACGGTTATGGAGTTTGTTATCATATTATTAGAAGGAAAAGTAAGAGAAGGTTTTATCAAATTAGCAGTTCCAGGGAGTGACACGTGCAACAAGATTTACGATGATGATATTCTTCTATTTGTGAAAGCTAATAAAGCAGGTGCTGAAGCGATCAAAGACGTTTTTAATTATTATAGAAATATGCAGGTCTTGATAATAAGGAAAAATCATCGGTTTTTTTCCGAGGAGTTGACAATAAAACAAAAATAGAAAGTATTTTGGGTAACAAATAAGGAGTCTTGCCAATTAGATACTTAGGTATCCCTTTGACTTGTGTGAATATCAAGGACAAGGATCGTACTCCTATTGACAAAATCAAAAGCAAAATAAATGGATGGGAAGTGAATCCATTAAGCGTTGGGGGAAGACTTGCAACGATATATTCAATTCTCTTATATTGGATGCATTATTTTAAGCTTCTTATGGCGACTATTAATAAAATCAAACATGTATGCCTCAATTTCTTAAGGACAGGGAGATGTAGCACAATTCTATGGGAAGTAATATGCAAGAAGAATGAAGAGGGAAGTCTGGGATTAAGAGCATTTGAAGAATTGAACACTGCTTTAGGCATTAAAGTGGTATGGAAAGTTCCAAATGGGGAAGACATTTGGGTCAAATAGGGAAGACATTTGGATACAATGGATGAGAAGAAAATACATTAAAAATCAATCTTTCTGAGATATGAAAATCAAAAATGAGCACTCAGGTTCTTGGAAGCATATATTGAGAATTAGAAGCAAAGCATTAAAGCATATAAGAAGAAGGATAGTCAACATCAATGTGGTATGATCCATGGTTGAAAGGCGGTGACTAATTCACATGCTAGGGGAAGATCACTTGAAAAGATTACGAGGAGTGAACATCATGCAGAGGAGATAATCGAAAGGAATGATTGGAAAACATATAATATGAGTTATTTAAGAAGGTTTAGAGATAAAACCATGACAAAAAAAAATACAACAATGAAACATAAGACTTTTGGTCCTGGTCTAGCGGTACAAATGGAAAATACAAGTTCAAAGCAATATGAGAATCAATTAGAATAGCATGCAATACATAATAATGGGCAGATTTGTATGAAGTAGCATACGTACACCAAAAATGGCTATATGCTTATTTAAAATCATCAATAATTATGTGCCATCAAACCAGAAACCTATTCAAAATGCATAATAGTTATCCAAAGTGTCTGTTATGTAAGCAGCAAGATGAAAGTGTGGAGCATTTATACTTTAAATGTGCGTATAGTTTTAAAGTATGGGAATGGTGTTAAAACAAGTTATAGTTCACCATAACACAACATGAAAACTTGAACATCAAAGAGCATATAAATTTGATTAAATTCAAAATCAATTAGAGCAACAAAAATAAAGAAGTGGCTAAATTATGTTGGATAATCTATCGATGATTCGAGAAAGATAAAGATGATAACTGTTGTACTTCTGACTTCAAGGATCTACTGCGTAAATTCTTTTTGACGATAGTTCAACCCAACAGGCACAAACAGGTTATCGAACTATCGACTTCAGGATTCAATGAAGTCTTGAAACAGCGTAATCAGATTCAAAAGTTGTACGATTTTGATCCGACTAAGAATACTCAAATTTGATCTCTGATGTTGCAATTTAGTAAAGAATAGAATGAAGAAGAAGAGAATTGATCTGCAACATTTCTGCATTTGTAACACCTTACAGACGTCGCAAACCGTGGTGAGAAGACAATGTTCTGCAACATTTACTGGGCGCCGCATATCTGGAGGAGGAAGAAGAAGAGACAAGTAAAAGAGATTAATCTTCTGAAATGGTTCCTGAGCATCACTATTTATAGTAGAAGAGGAAGTGTCCATTCGCCAAGCGTTGCATCCCTTCCAACTGTCTGAAATTGTTACAAACGGTCGTGCCTTTTAGTAGCGGTTTAAAACCATTACTAAACGGTCGCTTCTCTTCATTCAAATGACCTGCAAAAAATCTGTCCGTTCAAATTCTGGATCCGGCATGTTAACTAAATTAATTCGTCATTTTAGACCAGAACCCGGTCCGGCCGGCGGCGGTGGTGCGCATATGGTGGTGATGCATAACTTCCCTCCTCACATCAAAGAAAAACTTTGGATGCCCAAAGGGTCCAACCTTCCTTAGAAAATCCTATATTTAACTAAGTATAATCTCCTATTCTTCAAGATGTGGGACTATACATTCCACCTTTCTTCTTCCATCTTCTTCTCACTTCTTTCCTCTTCAAAACAAACCCAAACCCAAACTAATTTTGAAAATTTACAACAATTTCCCCTCATTTTCAAAATAAGTAAAATAAATAAAATAGACGGTTGCATCACTAGAATGACTACCTACATACCCAAGTTGGATCAAGCCAACGTAGTTCCATGGTCAAGTTTTGCATCATCGTGAAAACTAATACATAAATGATAGGTATCTTTTGGATTTGAAACTTCACTTAGTGTAAACCATTCAAAGTTCTATCGAAGTCTATGGTGAACGTATCTTGAACCAAGTACCCCTAGTGATAGTACCGGAACAGTCACACATACTGATTTTCGTATATAGAGTGTTCTGTATGCTCAGCACATTAATGGCTATATGCTTAAATCCCGAGTTCATGGGTCTATTTTAGAAAGAGGTCTTACTTTCTTAAGAAATGACCTGTTTTCCATACTCATATAAGTAAGTCTCTTAAGATGTTTCTACGATACACCTTTTTTAAGGTAACTAGACTTATTAAGGATATATTATCCATTATTTATTCTTGCAGAATCCAACACTAAGTATTATGAGAATATTGATTTAGTGTTCCATAATCATTCCCTTAACTTGTTGGTACCCATTAAACTTTGTCTATCTTTTTCAAAACATGAGTTGGGTTTCTATTAAGAATGATCAACCTTCATTCACAGACATTAGTCTCATTTCCTATGATTTTATAGAAACCATTGCCTTTGGAAGACTCTTTGTAAGTGGGTTAGCCAAGTTTTTCTTTGTTTCTATTTAATCAACAATTAGTACTCCACTTTTGAGTAACTGTCTTATCTTTTGATGTCTAAGACTCACATGTCTATACTACCCATTATATGTCTTATTAGTGACATTGCATATTGTAGCCTGATTGTCACGGTTAATCAAGACTGCTGAAGATGGCTTATTTCATAATGAGATTTCTATTAATAAATTCCTAAGCCATTCTGCTTCCTTACAAGCATTTGCTAATGCAATCAACTCCGACAGCATTGTTGAATCAGATATACAGGTTTATTTCTTGAAAACCCAAGACACGGCAGCACCTCCTAATGCAAAGATCCATCCAGTTGTAGACTTGCATTTTGATTCTACATTGTTTCAGGTTGCATCACTATATCCTTCTATTACAGCAGGATATCCTTTATAAAATAAACCGTAGGTAACAATTCCTTTCAAATAAGCTAAAACTCTGGAAATAGCTTTCCAATGTTCGAAACCTGGATTACTCGTAAATCGATATTGCATGCTTATAGCATGTGTTATGTCTGGTATAGTGCAATGCATAGCATACATAAGACTTCCAATAATACTGGAATACTCAAGTTGAGAAATGGCATGCCCAGTATTCTTTTCTAATTTAATACTAGGATCTAAAGAAGTAGGTGCTGGTTTTTCATTATAATGACCGTACTTTCAGAGTAACTTCTCAATGTAATGAGATTGTGGTAGTAACAACTCCCCCCTTTCCTAATAATTTTAATTCCCAGAATTACGTCAGCTTCTCCTAGATCTTTCATATCAAATTTAGAAGATAGAAACTTCTTAGTTTCATTCACACATGATATATTGGAACCAAATATTAGAATGTCATCAACGTATAAACATATTATAACATAATCGTTGTTATCCGATTTTCTATAAATACATTTATCAGTATCATTAACAATAAATCCATATGACAATGCTATTTTATCAAACATCTCATGTCATTGCATGGGAGCTTGCTTCAGGCCATAAAGAGACTTTACTAATTTGAAAATTTTCTTTTCTTGGCCTGGTGTTTTGAAACCTTCAGGTTGTTCCATATATATCTCTTCTTCTAAATCTCCATTTAGAAACGCAATCTTTACATCCATTTGATGTATGACCAATTTACGAATTGATGCAAGTGCTGTTAAACATCATATAGAAGACATGCGAGCAAATGGAGCATATGTATCAAAATAATCTACTCCATGTCTTTCCTTATATCCGTTAGCAACTAATCTGGCTTTAAACTTATCAATGGATCCGTTTATATTCAACTTTTTCTTAAATGTCCATTTACATCCTATAGGTTTAGCACGAGGAGGTATGTCGGTTAAAACCCAAGTCTGGTTTAACAATATGGAATTCATTTCATCATTAATAGCTTCTTTCCCAAATATTGAATCTTTGAAACTCATAGTCTCAGAATAAGTTTTGGGGCCATCACCGATGTTCATGACATATCTAGTCACATTAATGACTTCGTCCTTACTTTCTTCTATAGGATATGTAATGAAGTTAGGACCATAGTTCTTCTCTATTCTTGCTCTTTTACTTCTCCTTTATTCAGTACTATTATCTAGTACTGATACTTCCTTTTTGTTTTGAGCAGGGGCATAGTCATCATCATTGATATCATCAATCGTATTAGGTTCTAGACTAGATGATCTCAATGGAATCTCAACAGTTTGATTTTTCAAAGAATTCTACATCTACGGATTCTATAACTTCTAAGGTGTCAAGAAGTAGGAATTTATAAGTTATACTATTAAGTGAATATCCTACGAAATCACATTTAAATGCCCTATTTCCTAACTTTGGTCATTTAGGGTCTGGTTTTCTAACATATGCTAAACAACCCCAAACTTTAAGTCTAGTAAGATTCGGTTTCCTAATAAACAATAATTCATAAGATGAAACATTATTCTTTTTAAGTGGTACAATATTTAAGATATAACATGCAGAAAACATAGCATCACCCCATAGTTTATGAGGTAAGTTTGAACTTATGAGCATGGCATTAATCATTTCTACTAATGTTCTATTTTTCCTTTCAGCAACACCATTTTATTACGGTGCATATGGGGTAGTGCATTGGTGAACTAAACCGCAATGCTTACAAAATAAGGTGAACACATTTGATAAATATTCTCCACCTCGATCTGAATGTAATACTTTTATTTTAACTCCTAATTGTATTTCGACCTCTGCTTTGTAAATTTTAAATTTAACAAAAGCCTTATCTTTAGTTTTCATTAGATACGCATGCATATCTAGTATAGTCATCAATAAATGTTATATAGTATTGGTTACCACCATAGATTATATGATTTTTAAGTCACCCATGTTACTATATACTAAATCAAGAAAGCCAGTTTTCCTTTCTATAGATTTAATGGATTTTCGGTGTATTTTTGCTTGAACGCATATTTCACATTTAGAGATAGTATCGAAATAACAATCAGAAATTAATCCAAGTTTACGCATATTTTAAGAGAATTATAATTAACATGTCCTAGTCTACCATGTCATAAACTAACAGAATCAATAGTATAAACAGAAGATTTATTTATTATATTCAACTTAATCATGCCGTTACAAGAATATCCCTATCCAACGAACTTTCCTTTTATGGACAACACTAGTTTATCGGACTCATACACTATGTTGAATCCTCCTTTGTTAAGAGGTATCCAAAGACCAAATTCTTACAAATATCAGGTACATGATATACATTAACCAAAGTAAGAGTCTTTCCGGAAGATAACTGTAGTTCTATAGTGCCTTTGCCAATCATCTTACTACGAACATTGCTTGCTCCAGTAACTTGATTCTCGTCTCTGCTAACATCTTTGTAGTTCTTATAGAGACTGTGGTCCTTGCATATATGAATGATTTCTCCAGTATCAAGCCACCAATCATTTTCCATGTTCTTAACGGAGTTTTCCTCTTGCACTACTGTGACCAATTTGTCTTTGACCATATTCGCCTTTGATTGTTTCTTTCATAGACGACAGTAACGAGCATGATGGCCGGACTTGTTACCAAGTACCTTTCTTTTTATCTTCTTAGAATGATTTTTCTTCTTAAACTGTGTTTCATTCTTAGGTTTTAGAGAATTTGAAATTTCAACATTATTTTCTTTAGAATGAGACTCACTTTGTGAATTATCATTTAGTTTTGAGAGTCCTCTTCTATACGAAGATGACGCTGTAAATTCTCTAAATCATAATCCATCTCCGCATGTTTCAATTTCTTTTTATAATCATTCCAAGAGCGAGGGAGTCTAGAAATAATAATTCCAACCACAAAGGATACAGGGAGTTCAATCATGGCATCTTTCAATTGATTGACTATATATATTATATCACTAACTTGTCAAATAATGGACTTATTATCATGCATTTTGAAATCCATAAAATTGCATATCAGGAATTTCTTGTTGCTTGCCTCAGATATTTGATATTTTCTCTCCAGAGCAGTCCAAAGTGCTTTGGCTGTTTCTAGACTTCCATGTGCGTTATAAACTGATGTAGATAACGTGTTGAGAATGTGCCCTCTACACAGGAAATCATCGTCTTTGCACTTTGCTCGTTTTGCTTTCTGTGCATCAGTATCTTTATCAATTTCCTCAAACATTTCCTCCAAGTTATCTTCAAGAATATAGAACAATTTGATCGTGATCAAAAAGAATTTCATCGTCTCTTCCCAACTAGTGAAGTTTTCACTATCAAAACGCTCCAATCGCGTCAAATGCTGATTCATAACTTGAAGACGCATTGATATTGCTTGAACTTGAGCCATCCATGGTTGAAGCTATTGTCTAAAAATTGTTGGATAATCTGTCGATGATTCGAGAAAGATGAAGATGATAACTGCTATACTTCTGACTTCAAGGATCTACTGCGTAGATTCTATTAGACAATAGTTCAACCCAACAGGTGCAAATGGGTTATCGAACTACCGACTTCAGGATTCAATTAATCCTTGAAACAACGTAATCGGATTCAGAAGTTGTACAATTTTGATCCGACCAAGAACACTCAAATTTGATCTCTGATGATGAAATTAGTAAAGAATAGAATGAAGAAGAGAATTGATCTGTAACGTTTCTACATTTGTAGCACATTACAGACGTTACAAACCATGGTGAGAAGGCAGTGTTCTGCAACACTTACTAGGCGTCGCAGATCTGGAGGAAGAAGAAGAGACAAGTAAAAGAGATTAATCTTCTGAAATGGTTTTGGACGTCACTATTTATAGTAGAACAGGAAGTGTCCATTCACCAAGCGTTCTATCCTTTCCAACAGTTCGAAACCGTTACAAACGATCACGTCTTTTTGCAACGATTTAAAACAATTACTAAATGGTCGCGTCTTTTCATTCGAATGACCCATCAAAAATCTTGATCCGGCCTGTTAACAAAATTAATTCGTCATTTTAGACCCAAACCGGGCAGTCGGATGACAGCGTGCGTGTGGTGGTGATGCGTAACTTCCCTCCTCACATTAAAGCAAAGCTTTGGGTTCCCAAAGGGCTCAACCTTCCTTAGAGAATCTTATATTTAACTAAGTATATTCCCCTATTTTTTAAGATGTGGAACTATACATTCCACCTTTCTTCTTCCATCTTCTTCTCACTTCTTCCCTCTTCAAAAACAAACCCAAACTAATTTAGAAAAGTTCCAACAAACTAGTGGTTTGGACTTATGTTTGGTGCATATGGGTTAACATAGTAACATAATATTTGGATCAACATGTGCTACAAAATCACAAACCAGTACAGCCAGAATCGATGCAGTCCAAACCAGAGGAAAAATAGAAGCACATATCATATACAAACAGTATTAATGAAACTATTTGTGCAAAACGGTCATCACCACTCACCTACGACCCTAATTGGGTTGCTTGAACAGCAGAGCTCAACCAAGCAAAATGCCCTATTATCCAGCACTTTGAGATATTCAGGTTTGACCTGGTTTAATTTTACAGTTTTCTTTAATTGCATGAATTTTTATAAGAGCAAAAGTGAAACAAAACGGCTAAGAAAGGAAAGTGTTCATAGTTCTGCATCCAAGCCCTCTCGGTCAATCTACGGATTATTAACTAAGCATCAGAAACAAGTCCGTCATCAAACAAACATTAGATCTAACCATAACAACAACAAAATAAGACTTATCTTTAGCATGCAGAACTTAACAGAAAAGGGATTCCCCATAGCCAAAAGAAGCAATCTTTACATTTACCATAACAACACTGAGCTAACTAAACAACAAAATTAGACCTGATGTTGTGAGTAGTGGAATAGGGTGGATCTCAGTGTTGCATACTTTCCCTCTCGAAAACAATAACAAAGAGAACTTTTTTACAAGAAACGAGTTACGGGTCTCTATTTTTGACGTTGTTATAAGAAAAGTTTCTGTAGATATGAATATGTAAATTTAGTCCCTATTTTTTGAAAAATAGAAAATGCAAGGTGTTTTGCACTTTTCTGATAGAAAATACAAGCTAACATGCAACTTTTAGACTTTGATTTTTTTTTTTAAAATTTGGAAAATTTTGAAACTTTTAAAATTATTGAAAAGCGCAAGTTAACCCGTTCTTTCTATCATGAAAGCGCAAACTAGTTTGCGCTTTTATTTTGGAAATGTTTGAAATTTTGAAATTTTTGAAAAATGTAAGTTCAAGCTAGTTTGTGCTTTCTGATTTTCAAATTTTTGAAACTTTCGAAAATTTTGAAATTTTTGAAAAGCGCAAGTTAACTTGCACTTTTTATCAGAATAGCGCAAGCTAGTTTGCACTTTTTCATTTTGAATTTTTTTTTGCAATTTTTGACATTTTCAAAAAAATTAAAATTTTGAAAAGCGCAAGTTAACTTGCACTTTTTATAAGAAAAGCACAAGATAGTTTGCGCCTTTTGATTTAGAAAAAACAGAGACTTACTTTACATGCTCATTATCATAGAGACTTTTCTTACAACAACATCAAAAATAGGGACCTTCAGTGCTAAGCCATTTTTCCCACTGCCGCCATGAAAGCAAGCATAAGGAAAAAGTTCGGTTAACCGATTTTGACAACAAATGAAGTGTCGAAATATCTCTCAGTCAATAAGTCCAGAAACGAGTGGATGTGGGTCGGGTTTCGGTTTTAGTTTTTGCATTCATTAAACGATGAAGTGTGTGTCATGTAGTAGCCTATTTAATAACTGCTTGCTTGTAAATATTTTGCACATATAACTTTTGCAATAACGATCCTTAAAATTTGTTCAAAAAAAATTAAAATAAATAAAGCAATGTAGTTTTTTTACTTAATAATAAAATATTCAATTTATTCACACGATAATAAACTGAATATTTATACGAAGATCACTAAAGGGTTGCAAAATATTAATGAGTATGAAAACCTGCATGAAGAAGTCAATGAACAGTGAAGAAAAATGGGAATCAGAAAAAAAATCAAACATTCAAGAATAAAAAAATTGAGTTAGCACAAGTAGAAATGATGCAATTTCAGGTTCAAGAACTAGAAGCTAAAATGGAAAATATGATAGATCAACTGAATGAAGAAATAGAGTTGAGAAAAAAGATGGATTAAGAGATTCTAAAATTACTGAAGGAAAATAAAATTTTAAGAAAAAACTTCAAGAAACTCTAGAAAATAATGAATGTGACAACAATGACAAATAAATTCAAACATATAAGGAGAAACACATGAATTAATATAACACCACCATCATTCAATTTGATCAACAGCCAAGAGTACAATGACTTGAAAAATACAAAAGCACCAATTGCAAAAGAATAAGAAAACCAAAACCAACAACAAGATGAAAAAAAAATGAAGAGAAAATGCAGAAAAATTGGACCAAAACAACCTTCAATGGTTGAAAGAGCAAAAGAAAGGAGAAAAGGGCAAAAAAATTTAGACTTTTCTTATGAGAAACAAAAGAGAAAAAGAAAAAACAGTGAGAAAGAAGAAGAAAGCAAAGCTGAGACCGGTAATTGATGTGGAGAAGATGGAGATACCAGAAAAGGAAAACATATTACCAAGTAAAAATATAAAAGACTCCCATCTTAAATTTTTAGACAATGCAAAAGCTTCTAAAATCAAATAATTTTTTTATAAAGGAGATGTAAAGTAAGTGTCTAAACCCTTTTCAAATTTAATAAAACTATATTGATAGGTTACTCAATACAATATACCACATTTGTTAATTTTATAGTGCAACAACATCAGAAGGAGAAATATAAAAGGAACTTGTAATCGTCCAAAGGAAAGGCATCAAATATATATTACTAGGAACATTCATTAATGGTCAATAAAAAATTTCAACGACTACATAAGGATATAGAAGAAAAAAACAAATATAAGGATTTAGCACTCTTATATTCTCATTTATATTCAAAAATGCAAGCATATCTTAACATTCCAATCATACATTAAAATGCATAAATCAATTATGCACCATTTTAGACAATGCACAATTCAATTCTTCTCCAATTTAGAACCAATTTTTTCATACGCAAATCTAAAATTATTTTTCAACGTTTGAACTTTATTGACAAATTTTAACACAATATGCTCACTAGCATTTTATTATTTATGTGTTGCAATTATGAACATGATATATACAATGTTTGGTACCAAATAATACATAATTTTGTATACTGCATATAATATATATTTTTGCACTAATTAATTCTCATGTTTCATAATAATATATTGAAACCATATGTTACATGCAATGTAGACTAACTTTAAAGTACATTCACCTTGTTAGCATCATCAGTCTTAAATATTCAAAAAAAAAATCAAATTGAGGGTGATAGATTGGTTCTTACGAGACTAAAGAATACCAATCACAAACACTATTTCACAACAACGATGACGACAAGATTTTTATTTATTTTGTTTAATACATATAAAATTCTTGATACAATTGCAAACTAAACCAAACAAATTTTATGTCATTAGAAAGTAATAACGAAAGGTTTTGACAACCTTATAAAACATCTTGTCATTTCAAAGATTGAAGAAGTTGTTGATGATGAATTTTTTAGCACAATACACTTTGATATGCACAAAAATGTATATTAGACTTTACAAACTCTTGACTATACAATTATGGATTGCAAGAATTATGATTCCTTGAGGCTAATGAGATCAACTATGAATCAAATCAAAACTACATACAATCATAAATATTGGTAAATATAAATTAATTAAACAATTTTTAATTTTTGATACCAAAGTTTCTTATACCATTTTTCTAATAAATTCAGAGGGAGAGAGTAGAAAAGTATCCTGAAGAATAATGGAACAAAAAAGGGATCAAAAAGCAAGCAACACCAAGAAAGAGGATTGAATAGCCAAATTATCCATGGTAACCATCTGCATCGTAATCTCTTTTTGTTTATATACAATTTTTTTTCAATTTTTTTAAAGTTGGGGTTAAATGTTACTAATTTACCGCTAAATACAAATATCATTTTTAAATACACAAGTATTAATGCTACTTGCATAAACACAAATTTCTTAGTGTTTTTGAAGTAAGTGTTTAAGATACTTTAATACTTATTTTTCAAAGTCGATAGTTACTCTATAAGAGCTAAATTAAAAACCATTCTAAAACATGACAAATTACTTTATTTGATAGTAAATAATGATTAAAAACAATTCTATAATTTCTATAAAGCTTAGGATAAATGTTACTGGTTTACAACTTAATCCACATATCATTTTTATATGTACACATTACAATGCTATTTGTGCAATCTTTAGTTTTGTAGAATTTTTGAAATAAATTGTTAATTATTCAAAGTAAGTTAATATATTCTTTTTCAAAGTCAGTAATTATTAGATAAAAGCTAAATAAAAAATACCATTCTAAGCATGAATAATTATATTAGTTGATAGTAAATACTTTTGAATAACTTTGTACTTTCGGTTTATGAACTTTATATTGCACCTTTAACCTCATCTCATCTTACTTTCACTTTGTGTTTGTAAGCATAATGCTTTGATTCTCTAATTCTATACGTCCAATTTTCAGAATTTCATCCACCATCTTCTTGTTTAGACTAATCAGCTAAATGTGAACACATTAGCAAGCCTGCACATATTGCTTCTATAGTAAAATTTCTTCAACAATGTGTCATAATACCTCCAACTATAGAGTGAAATACTATAAGCAGTTGTATTGCCAACCTAGTTATTATAACCCTCTTTCGTTAATAAGCCAAGTGAGAAGTTTGATAGGTGCTTCCAAACAACATCTTATCTCTATAAACTGCAAAGGACTACTTTGTTCTTGAGTACTAAATGTTACCCGCACGACTGACCTAACAATTCAAAATAGTAGTCTCGTCGACATCTGCTTTTTAGCCCCTTAAAACCTTGTTACTTAAGTCTTTATTATATAAAAAAAAGCATCTAATAGACTAAATTTCATGTCTAAATGAACCCATAATGTTCCTTGAATCCAAGTTCTAGCCCTTTGAAAGTATTGACTACAATGCAATCCACGGTTTCTTTGGATTTAACCACTTCCTTACTAAAACCCCAAATCCAGTAAGGTCAAACAGAACTATGAAAGTATTGAGTACAATTCTTATTACCTGGACATTATGTTTGCTTTAAATATTAAACATGTTATATCCCTACTTACACCCTTGCCAAATTTTTGATATGCTTATTAACTATTGTCCACATTCACAGATGACACTTACTTGCCATACACTTACTGTGACGACCCACATTTTGGAAGATTTAAATCAACAATAATCCACACATGTCCAACTTGAAAAATCTGAAACGTAGATAATCAATGGGGTTAATTTAAGAAAAATAAGAAATGAAGAAGAAAACAAACAAAGAATCTCACAGCGAAACGATAAAATATAATAATCAAATAAACAGTTCATGAAGCTGTTTACTATACATTTGATTATAATCTATATACATTTATCTAAGTTATATATATACATCAGGGATAAATAATCAATACAGTAGAATAACATGATGTAGAAAATAATGATATTAATAATATACCAAATCTTCGTCTCAGTCCTCCGAAAACGATCTTTATTGTGCTGAAAAAACTCAGGGCTAGTCCGAGCGTAATGAAAAGAAAAAACACTCGAGTAAGGACTCAAATACTCTTATGTAAGTTAAATTAATATTGCATAAAACATCAACGCCGAGGCGTCAGAGATGTTTACGGGATTTTACATCTCCTATCCAGTGTATAACTTAAGTGCAATAACTTAAGAGATGTTACGAGATTTTCCATCTTATAAGGGTCTATCAAACTATTTATATGTAATAGTGTATGCTATAATAAATAATGTCTATCAGTAAAATAAATATCAAAATAGCGTTAAGGCTTTACATTTATCCCCCTTAGCACATTTTTATAGCATGTAGTTTATGCAGATCCAGCAACACAACTAGTAACATTGGTAGCCAGTAATTCCCTATAGGTACAGTACTAAACCAAAGTCGTAATGGGCTCGTATAAGGATAAATATGACAAGGCACGTAAGGCGATACCCAAGGTAGGATTCTACCAGTTTACCCTTTCTAGCTGGTCGTAACCCATCCGTGGCCGACCGTGATAATCAATCCAAACAAAAGGGTGCACCCATCGCTTATCAAATCACGATAGTAATATGAGTAATAAACGTCGCTAGTGGTAGCTAACTTCGTTGGAAAGACATAGGCTCATGTTTTAGTCATTTTAATTATGATACAAGTGTCAAGGCTATCCATCATCGTTCTCTTACTTCATTCCAATGAACGTTCGCCATTTCAACCACTACGTTCTAGATATCATCCACCGCGTACACAGTTATTAAAGTGGATTCAATATTGACAGAGAGTATGTTAATAAGAGGTCCTAGTCTCTTTAATAACCGAACATAGTTTTACATATCGGTTGGTTCTTTTACATTTCGAAAACAATTCGTACTTAATATTAAAATATCATATTCGCTTCAAAATCAAATCCATTTCGAAATGATCAATTCGCTTCAAAATCATATTTTACTTTTAAATGTCAATTCAGTTCGACATATCTATTTCACGTCAAAATTTGATTCGAATTACAAATTTGGTTATAACTTTACTTTAACCCAATTCGTATTTAAATCCAAGATTTAAATATAAACATTTCACCCTTTTGATCAGTTTGAATTTTAGAAAATAGTTTAAATAGTTAAAATAGTTTAATAGAAAATAGTTTGAGTATGAAAAATGGTTTACATAGTAAAATGGTTTGGAAAAATCAAAATAATTTGAAGATTTAAATGAATATAACTTTTAAATCGTTTATACTAAAATAATTCATTTGAAAATAGTTTTAAGATCAAACCGATTCAATTTCAAATTTCCCAACTCAAATCAATCCCATTTCCATTTCGATTTAATCGATTCAATCCGATTTAAAGTCGAATTTTACTTCGATTCCAATTTCAATTCAAATAAATTCAATTTCGATTCCAAATTAATTCGATTTTGCTTTCAACTCCAATTGGTTTAAATTTCAATTCCAACTTGAATAAATTTCAATTCTAATAAATTAAATTTCAATTTCAATTAACTTCAATTCCAATTCCAAATTAATTCCAATTCCAAATAAATGTCAATTCCAATTCCAAATTAATTTCAATTCCAATTCTAAATTAATTTCAATTCCAAATTAATTTTAATTTCAACCATCCGATTCAATGATTAAATTTTAACTCGATTCTTAAATTTAAACCATTTCGATTTATATAAATTTCAAGTTCTATTTCCATAACATCGATTCAAATAACTTAAATCCAATTAACTTTCAATATTTAATTAAAAATCCAAATCTTCAAATATAATTCAATTCCAAGCTAAATTTTGAAGTATCGTTTATATTACTTTTAATCAGCAATATTCAAAGTTCGCTTAAAGTCCAATCGTTTAAAACTATTCAATTTCTAAAATTAAATCATATTTCGATTATAACTTCAAAATCTCAATTTCAGTTATTTAAACAATATTTGTTATCAACTTAAATTTCAACACTTGGAGCTCAAGTTCGAAAATTGTTCGATTTCCATAAATTCGATTTTTATTTCTTAAATAAAATCATTTAAATAATTTCAAATCAAAATTTTTAAAATCATTTAATTTAACCAATCCGGTGTCCGTATATAATTTTCTATCCTATGGCCAAGTGAATCAGTTATTTCAACTTAAATCGGGGATGGATATATATCATTTCAATCCAAAATAAATGCCATAGGTATATATCATTTCAAACTATTTATTAATTTATTCGAAATAATTCAATTTACAGTTTTATGTACTGTAAATAATATATAGGATGATACACGATATATAAAAATAAAAAAAATAACCATATCATTTAAATATCAACCAATTTTCATCCATTACAATCAATTATCCAAACAATCCATAATTTATAATAATTAACCAATTATCAAAAATTGGGAATTTTACTAGCAATTAAATTTTCATTTCAAATTTTAACTCTCCGTTCGAATTCCTATCATTTTAATCCATATCAATTTAAATGCCAGCTATATTTTACCAAACAACAGTCAATAAATTTAAATCACATCACAATATAAAATTAACTAACATAAAAATATATTAGTTAAACGTGAGCGCATAAAACACTCACCATTTATTTGAAACCGAAAATATTTTCAGCTTCTAATAAATTTCAGCTTGATCCCATATCATGCAAGATGTCATTATGATCCTGATGCAATTCGTTCTATTCGAAATGGATCCTGCACGAACAAGATACGATTAAATCAGCCTACGATTTAATTTAAAATTTTAATTAACGTACTAAAATAAATTAATATATCATTCACGTTACTCTTTTCTTCACGTATTCAAGAATGAACTATGTTTTCCTTTCTGACTCCAATTGGTTTTGATATTAGTATATGGTTCTCTTACAGAATTTCACGGAGTCAGAGCAGCCATCGCGATCACCTTGGCCATCACCGTGGCCCCATCTGCCGACCATCACCGCCTGTCGCGGCGCCTCCAGACTACACGTGCGCGACTCCTCAGCCAAAATCGAGACCAAACCACAAACCATAGAACGCGACCTCGACGAACTTAAGCCCTACCAGAGCTGCGCTTCCTCCCATCGCGCCACTCCTCCGGATCTCGAGCGTTCATTGGATATAATTTTTTTCTATGGCTGATTTTGGTTTTTTATGATCTGATACACTACTTTTGTTTTCTCGATTTAAATTTGAGATGAGAGAAAGAAGAGGGGGAACGAGTAAGAGGGGCGTGGTGAACGAGGATAAGGTCATGTAAATTTATAATTAAAAATAATAAAATAGAAAAAATATCTAGCCACTAAACACATGAAATTTTCGAACTCCATAAAAAGCATGCTACCTGGTGTTTATAATGTTTTACCTCCATTTCTAATATGATGAAACTAATTTCAAGGCCTAATTCGATCGTACGCAGAAGATAGCTTTTCAAAATCGATTAATTTTAATCGAATTCCTTAAATTGATTTCTACGCGTTTCAAGCTCGCACGGCCAAACGACAAGTTCGATCACTACAAAACTTGAAACCCTATAATAACTCACTATTACAGATCCGATGAAAACAATTTCATCGAAATCCGAGACAGTTGCCAAAATGGCTATTTTTACTCGTCAATTTAAAATATAAAATTTCAATTTTTACATTATTCACATTTAAATCCAAGTTTAAATGTTAACCATCTTCATTCATATTTAGATAAAATTCAAATCAATTTTCGATGTCATTTTCATTCTCATTAAATCCAGAATTCCATTACTTACATAATTTCAACATAAATTTAAATAATTTAATTACCCAATAAATCAATATTAATAAATCCTTAAATTTCAAATAAAATTTAGTTATCTGTATTATTTTATTTCTATCTAAATATTTCAAATTTATTATTCAACTTTGTTTATTGATTATAAACACAGTCAATAAATAGAATTTATTTCAGTACTTGTTATCGCCAAAATCTTCGAAATTGGTTATTTTAAAGTTTTATTCAAGTTCATATTCAAATAAATTACACTAGTAAACCATTAAATTTTATTTCTAACTTTTCTATCCAATAACCATATTAAATTCAATAATTTAAAATAGATAACAACATGGATCGTCGCATACTCCACCATTCAAAACTTTTCAATCTAGAAAAGGCGTTAAGTACAGAATTTAACATACAATATATTTCCTCAAAAAAATTAACTTATGAACATAAACATATTATTTGCAAACTATTATTATGCTTCAACAACGCCACTCCGATATCAGTTTTATGAAAAATATAGCTTATATATAAAAACAAGCTATAAATTTTTTAAAGCTTTAAAAATTTTCTAACGGGATTTACGGAAAATTTCGACAGAGTCTCCTTTGCGCGGCTCGATCGGAAAATTTTTACAATGTAATATACAACACAAATATACCCAAAATATATCAAATGTACATCTCATCTCCATAATGAGGCATCCCGAAGGGAAAAAATTATAAAATCGTGGTATATAATCTGGGATACGTACCTTATATTATTAATAATACGAGCGGTTCGCTCGTATAAAGCAAGCAAAAGCAACATAATGCGTAATCGAGCTCCAAAAGCAAGCATACGTCATCCATACCTACTAAACACTTAATAACCATATAAGAACATATATATAAAGAGTAAAATCGATATATAACATGGATTATGCAATAACCATAAACAAATATAGTAAATGCAACAAAAAAACATCCAACAAACAATATCCATCCAATCTTGTTCACAACAACACCAATTCACACTTCCTAATGTTAATATTTAGTTTATTATACTTTCATTTCCTATCAATATTAAATTGATTTACTTTTAATTCATTGACATTTATTTCATCTATATACAATTTGTTTGCTTTCAATTATTCACATGGATTTCTTTCAAATTTAATTGGTTCACCTTAAATTTATTCACGTTTAATTGATTAACATTCATTTCCTTAATCATTTAATGGATTTATATTCCATTATTTGCTTTTAATTTTACATTCAATTAATTTGGTTTCAATTCATTTTTATTCAATCAACCAATATTCATTGCATTCACATTTGATTAATCACAATTTAATGTATTTACATTCATTGAAATCAATTTCTCTTATATTTCAACGATTAAAGTTATTACATTCAATTGATTTCTTTCAATTTATTAACATTCGTTACAAATTCATTATATTCAATTTTATTCAATTCAATTTGTGAAACTCCAATTGTTTCACTTTTTGTTTAACCTATTTCATATAAATTCATTCGTGAACCGTTTATAAAATTATTCCACTTAACCTTGCTTAAGTTAAATTTATTTTATTTCTACTTAGTATATTCTCTTTTTTTTCACTACTAATATCATTCATAAATCATCTAAGCTTTCATAAATATTTTATACAGCACAACTCAGGTTTATTATTATTACTTCATATCTTGAGTTATTATTAATTTATCGATTCATTTCATTTATTCAAATTCTTATTATTAATTTATTGAAGTAAATTTTATTTTATAACTCAATTCATGTAAATAAAAAAATCATAATCAATTCATTCAACTTCTCTTAAGTTAACTTCGATTTATAAATTATTCCAATAACTTATTCCATATTATATTAGTAAACATTCAATTTTTATTGAAACTCATTCCATTTGCATTTAAATTATTTTCATTCAGTTTACATCAAATTCAATTTCTCATATAAATTTTCTTACACCCATTAATTTTATTCAATTTCATTCACAACTTAAATTACATTTCATTTTATAATTCAAGTTGTATTAATTTTATTAATTCATTTATAGCCTAAGTGGAATTAATTCACTTTACTAATTCATCTTCTTTCATTCAAATCCAATTCAATTCATTTAATATTTATCAAATTAAACTTTATTTCATTTTATCCACTTTTTGGTTTATTCACTTAATTTAAGACAAACTTTTTTCTTACGATTCACATTTAACGAATTAAAAAATTTTCTTTAGCTTAATGTTGCTCAAATCTATAAGTTATACAATTTATTCATTCAAAATTTCATTTCATCTAATTCATTTCAAATACATTTCATTTTATTTACTTCATCTCATTAACTCAGTTTATTAGCACTTCTTAGGTTAATTATTTTATTTCATACCTCAATTTTCAAATTTCTCATTTGTTTGTTCAACCATAAATATTCAACAGTTTAAAGTTTAATTTTACTTTCCAGTTCAAATTTATAAGTTATAAACTTATCTTAATCTGTACAATTTTCAATCATAAGTTCAAAACTCTTTTCATATATTTATCAAATCTTACTTAGAATAAAAAATTTCACTGTCAAAACTTGTTTTAATCGAAGATAAATTTCTTTTGGTAGCAATTCTCGCTCAAAAACTCAAAAATGAATACTGGCGATGCTACAGTCAGCCCCATAATTTATTTCCCAGCGACCAAAGCGAGTTTAATGCTTTTATTTTCTCCCAAAAATATTTTCCCAGTTAAAACTCTTTCAAATAATATTAATATTAATTTTTAAGGCTTTGAAAATAATTTTGAAAATAGAAAAGATTTTAAATCCTAAAATTCTTAATTTTTAAAACCACTTCTACTTATATGCTATATTTAAATATACTCATGTAATTTCATTACTTTATTACCAAACTATTTCATTAATTTACAACTTGGTCATTTTAACCAGTTCTTATTTTAATCGATTTCAATTCAATTTAATTACCAAATGCTTTGTAAAATGAAATTTACAAAGTATCCATTTTATTTTAGTTCAATCAATAATCGATGATAGCAAAATATTATCATCTCCTAACAACTTCATCAATAATTATATAAGCTTATGAAAGTTATAAATTTATACATAAAATAAAATTTAGGTAAAATTATTTCATTTACTCAATTTTAAAACAATATTATGTCGACTTGCCTCATTTAAGTGTTTAGAAACCCCTATCTATAACATGGCATCCCACACATCGTCTAGAATTCATAAATAGCTCAACGGATAATTAAACACAATATAAAACCTTTTATAACACTAATAAGTATGCTCTCTCATATATATACACTCAAATAGACCCATTCTAACGTATTACTACTCTATCTCTAATAAGTCAAACCCCACAAAGCCAACGTTGTCGCTAAACCAAAGCTCTGATACCAACTGCGACGACCTACATTTTGAAAGGTTTAAATCGACAATAATCCACACATGTCCAACTTAAACAATCCAGAACGTGAATATACAACGGGGTTAATTTAAGAAAAATAAGAAAAGAAGAAGAAAACAAACACAAAATCTCACAGCGAAATGATAAAATATAATAATCAAATAAACAGTCCATGAGCTGTTTACTGTATATTTGATTATAATCTATACACATTTATTCGAGTTATATATATACACATCAGGGATAAATAATCAATACAGTAGAATAGCAAGATGCAGAAAATAATAATAGTAATAATATACCAAATCTTCATCTTCGTCCTTCGAAAACGATCTTCATTGTGTTGGAAAAAACTTAGGGATGACCCGAGCATAATAAAAAGACAAAACACTCGAGTCACAACTAACATACTCTTATGTAAGTCCAATCAATATCTCATAAAACATGAGTGCCGGGGCGTTAGAGATATTTACAGGATTTTACATCTCATATCTAGTGTATAACGTGCGTATAATAACTTAAGAGATGTTATGGGATTTTCAATCTCTTAGGGAACCGTCAAACTATTTATATGTAATAGTGTATGCTATAGTAGATAATGTCTATCAGTAAAATAAATATCAAAATAGTGTTAAAGCTCATTTATCCCACTTAACTCATTTTTATAGCATGTAGTTTATGCAGATCCTGTAACAAAACCAGTAACGTCGGTAGCCAGCGAGTCCTATATAGGTTCAAGACTAAACCAAAGTCGTAACGGACTGGTATAAGGATAAATATGACAAGGAACGTGAGATGATGAACAAGGTAGGATTATACCAATTTACCCTTTCTGGCTGGTCGTAAACCATTCGTGGCCGACCGCGACAATCAATCCGAACAAAAGGGTGCACCGATCGAGTGCAAAATCACGATAGTAATATGAGTAATCAACGTCACTAGAGGTAGCTAATCTCATTGGCCTGACATAGGCTCCTGTTTTTGTCATTTTAATTATGGTACAAGTGTCAAGGCTATCCATCATCGTTCTCTTACTTCATTCCAGTAAACATTCGCCAATTCAACCACTACATTCTAGATATCATCCATCGCGTACATAGTTATTAAAGTGGTTCCAATATTGACAGAGAGTACGTCAATAAGAGGCTTCGGTCTCTTTAACAACCAAACGTTGTTTTACACGTCGGTTGGTTTTTTTACATTTCAAAAACAATTCGTACTTGATATAAAATGTTATTCCACCTTTTGGTCAAGGCCGAGATATCAACGAGTTGACTGGAAAGGATGGGCATCAGAATTGGAGAATTGATTGGAAATAAGGCTATGATCGATGTCGTCAAAATTAGGCCGAATTCCAATCAAGGTAGGATCGATTAGGAATGATGATCAAGGCTAGGAGAAGCTACATTTCAAATTTCAGGTCAATCGGAGTCCGTATGCTTGAGATATAGATGGATCAATATTGGAAGGAACTGATTTCGTATTGGTGTTTTCATATCGATAAAGTTCGTATCGATACAGTTTGTGTCGATAGAGGTGGATTTGGCTACTTACTTTGGATCGACGCATTCATATCGATCAGGATGGGCTCAGGCTGCGAATTTCATATCGATGCATACATATCGATTAGATGGCGAAGTATGTCAGTGCATTTCGTATCGATCAGGGCTGGGGTCGATACGAAGGATGAAGTAGTAGACGCCGGGACTTGGATAAGCATTTCGTATTGATCGATACGAAGGACCCACTCATGCATCGATATGAAGAAGACCGAAGGCGTTAACAGATGGATGGTAGCATATGGATACGAAGGGTTCAGGAGCTATGTTCGTATCGATCATATTCGTATCAATCGATATGAAGGAAGCAGTCAAAGCAGCACGAAAGATGGATCTTCCCTGGATCTTCGAGTCACATCATCGATGCCTATTGATCGATTCGAAGAGAGAAGAGTATGGAGACAAAGTGATGGATATGAATGTGACAGCCAACCGATGAATACGAACTAGCATCGATCATATCTCACAATCTACAAGTCTGAATGCTATGAAATTTTCACAGAAGCTTACGCACAGTCTAAAGAATGTTCATGTCAAGTTTCGACTCAATAGGATCAAATCTTAATCGATACGAATTTCGTTCGTATCGATCGTAGATCGAGCAAAGATCGCCTAGGATCGGTCGGGTGGGCCCACACACGTGCCAGAAGAGGTTTCCTGAGATATGAGCGAGATATTTGCAGCCTATGCCTATAAATAGCGCCCTAGAGCCAATAGAAAAGGATCTTTTTGGCGATCTGACGTCTAGACTCTGCCGAAAACATCTTTGCACTACACGGCTGCTGTTGTGCTCGAATTTTATCACTGTAATCAGTTGTAACCGGCAAGAAAAGTCAATAAAAGATTAATATTTGAAGTGGATGTAGGCCGAGGATAGCCGAACCACTATAAATCTTATGTCTCTGTCTATTTCTTTCCATTCTAAGTTAGTGATTCTTCATTTTTTATTCTCTACATTACTTAGATATGTGATTTGTGATCATTTATTGCTGATCCGAGTTCATGCACTATGCTTTCATGGTATTTGGGGTTTGTGACCAATTTTGACACAAACACTTTGGTGCTTCCACTGAGAACAGCTAACTCAGGGGTTCCACCGCTTGGATATTAAATTTGAAGGCTTAAAGAGTTAAATATGAAAAGTTATGACAATGCGGTCAAGTAGAAGACAAAGAGCGGAGAGAAGTCAGCATGAAGGAAGCCAGAGGGAATCATCAGGGGATAATCAGACTTCGGCTTTCATCACCGGAGACGAGATGAGATGATGATGGGAGCTATGCCTAAAGAGTTTCCAAAAAGACAGGAGGAAATGATGCAGAACCTCCTCAGACAGTTTGGACAGGCAGGGACAGCTGGAGTTGTTGGAGTTCAGATCCACGGAGCTGGAACAGAAGGACCCAATGGGCAATCAAACAGAGCAGCTCAACAAGGCTCAGCCCCTAATCAGCACGCTAATGTCAATCAGGATGGATCCATACATGGGGGCACACCATCCGACAACGATGGACCAATTCGTGGAGGAACTATAGGTGATACCACACAATAAGATGCTGACAGGAATATAGGAGCGCGTGATGAAGAGTACGTGACAGAATTCCATCGGGGACTCGAGGGGCAACCCTTGACAGACAACGCTGGATTGGCTGAGATTATCAGGCGAACTATGAACGGAGGTCTGACGAACAGAGATCTGGAAGGAGTAAACAGGAGTCCATTTACTCGTGACATCAGAATGGCTCGGAATCCACCAGAGTTCAAGCTACCTACTCTAGAGATATACAATGGCAAGGCTGATCCAACTGATCACTTGATGAGATACACAAGACATATGGAAGTGTTGGGGGCATCGGAGGAAGTGATGGCCCGATGTTTCCCTTTGTACTTGACGGATATAGCTGCTATGTGGTTTAGATAGCTGGAAGAGGGATCTATCAGGCATTGATAGAATTGGTGGACAGGTTTCTGAAGCAGTTTCAGATTCATATAAAAAGGCCGAAGAACATAACGACGCTAACATCGGTAAAGCAAACGACATAGGAATCGCTCAAAGCTTTCTTAACTCGATTCAATGTAGCGGTTGCTTCGATGGATAGGCCGGATCCATCGATGGTTTTAATGGCAGCACTTTCAGGTGTCAGAGAGAATTCAGATTTCAAAGTGTCTTTAATACGAGACCCACCAATGGATCTTGGGGAATTCTTTCACGAAGCTGAGAGATTCCTTCGGTAGGAAGATGCATATTCAGATATGGAATTAAAGGAGGAGAACGCGGATGAGGATGGAGGGTCATCCAGCGGAAGCTCGGATAAAGATAAAGATAAAGGGAAGAGGAAGTTGGATGATGAAGCAGGAAAAGCAAGCAAGCGGTGGAGATAGCCAAAAATTTCCACTTACATAGGATTGAACGAGACGTTAGAACGGATATTCATGGAGACTCGGGATCGCCTTCCCTACCGAAGGCCTACAAGGAGAGAACCATCGGAATGTCAGAGGGCACCGGAAAGGCACTGCCTCTTTCATGACTTGGTCGGGCATGATACCAATAGCCGCAAGCATCTAAAGGATATAATCGAGGAGCATGTGAATAATGGCCATTTACAAGAATACGTCGGGGCTTGGAATGTGGTGGTGGAACGGGAGCAGCCATCATCTACCTCAAACAATAATGGCACGAGGTCCAGGAAGGATGGCCGATTAGTTATCAACTGACGGGGATAATATGAAATAAATAGCAAACTACAGGCAAACGGCCAAGTCATTTACTCATGTACGGGGACGGAGATGGCCTCTAGGCATGCTTTGAATAATGATAAACCACGACGCTGTGGTTTGTGAAATCTGTTTTTTTCTTTTGGGTTGGACATTTTCTTTTTCTAGTTTGGTTTTGGAATTTGGTTTAAACCCTTGGTTTTATTTGATTTCTGGTTTGGACTCTTTCTTGGATGATTATTTTCTGGTTTGGATATTGATTTGGATTTCTGGTGTGGATTTTTTATTTTCTGATTTGATCTGGATTTCGGATTGGTCTTTGATGGGATTTTTATCTGGCTTTTGGTGAATGGTCGTCGGGTGTGAATTATACCTGGAAAGGGGTAAGTCGCTTTGTCTAAGCGAGGCAAATCGACTTATTCTGGTCGTCGAGTATGGACTATGCTCAGCAAGCGTCCGGAGAGACCAGGATTCGGCCTAGGACTTAGGCCCTATATTATCAATTATTATTTTAGGTCGTCGAGTATGGACTATGCTCGGCAAGGGTCAAGAAGCAATCATGATTCGGCTTAGGACTTAAGCCATGGCATTACTCAGGGTTCAGGGACACTGGACCATGGATACCAAGGCATTGCTTGGCAAAGGTTGCTGAGTGTGAACTACGCTTGGCAAGAACCCGAAGAGGTTACGGATATGGATACCGTCTATGAACGACAAAGGATTTGGATATCGACCTAGAGAGGTCTTAGGTTCGGTTATTGGATGAGGATGGATTAGGACCCGGTTATCGGTTCGGATGGATATGAAATTGGCTAAGGCTTTGGTTACTGGATTTTTAATCGAACGTCGACTCAGAGCAGTCAAGAATGATGCATTCGGATGGTATGGTTATAGGCAGAATATGGACTTCAGATGTCGGATTCGGAACTAATCAAAACACACCTTCTTATCACAAGGCATGTTTTGGGAGGCAAATGTTATCCCACCTTTTGGTCAAGGCCGGGATATCAACGAGCTGACTGGAAAGGATGGGTATCGAAATTGGAGAATCGATTGGAAATAAGGCTATGATCGATGTCATCAAAATTTGGCCGAGCTCCAATCAAGGCGGGATCAACTAGGAATGACGATCAAGGCTAGGAGAGGCTACGTTTCAAATTTCAAGTCAATCGGAGTCCGTATGCTCGAGATATGGATGGATCAATATTGGAAGGAACAGATTTCGTAACGGTGTATTCATACCGATACAGTTCGTACCGATACAGTTCGTATCGATACAGTTCGTATCGATACAGTTCGTATCATTACATTTCGTATCGTTACAGTTCGTATCGTTACAGTTCGTAACGACAGAGGTGGATTCGGCTACTTACTTTGGATCGACGCGTTCGTATCGATCAGGATGGGCTCAGGATGCGAATTTCATATCGATGCATACATATCGATTGGACGGCGAAGTATGTCAGTGCATTTCGTATCGATCAGGGTTGGAGTCGATACGAAGGATGAAGTAGTGGTTGCAGGGACTTGGATAAGCATTTCATATCCATCGATCATTGATCGATACGAAGGACCCACTCATGCATCGATATGAAGAAGACCGAAGGCATTAACAGATGGATGGTAGCATATGGATACGAAGGGTTCAAGAGCCATGTTCATATCGATCGTATTCGTATCGATCGATACAAAGGAAGCAGTCAAAGCGACACGAAAGTTGGATCTTCCCTGGATCTTCGAGACACGTCATTGATGCCAACTTGATCGATTCGAAGAGACGAGAGTATGGAGACGAAGTGATGGATACGAATGCAACAGCCAACTAATGAACATGAACTTGCATCGATCATATCTCACATTCTACGAGTCTGAATGCTATGAAATTTTCACAGGAGCTTACGTACATCCTAAAGAATGTTCATGCCAGGTTTTGACCCGATAGGATCAAATCTTGATCGATACAAATTTTGTTCGTATCGTTCGCAGATCGAGTCGAAATCGCCTGGGATCGATCGCGTGGTCCACACACGTGCCAGAAGAGGTATTCCATGATCTGAGCGAGATATTTGCAGTCCATGCCTATAAATAGCACCCCAGAGCCAACAGAGAAGGGATCTTTGTGGCGATCCGACTCCAGACTCTGCCGAAAAATCTTTGCACTCCAAGGCCGCCGTTGTACTCGAATTTTATCATTGTAATCTGCTGTAATCAGTTGTAACCATCAAGAAAAGTCAACGAAAGATTAACTTTTGAAGTGGACATAGGCCGATAGCCGAACCACTATAAATCTTATGTCTTTGTCTATTTCTTTCCATTTTAAGTTGGTGATTCTTCATTTTTTATTCTCTACATTACTTTGATCTGTGACTTGTGATCATTTATTGCTGATCTATGTTCATACACTAGTGCTTTCACGGTATTTAGAGTTTGTGACCAATTTTGTTCAAACATCAAAATATCATATTCACTTCAAAATCAAATCCATTTCGGAATCATCATATTCGCTTCAAAATCAAATCCATTTTGAAATCATTATATTCTCTTCATAATCATATTTTACTTCAAAATGTCAATTCAGTTTGATATATCGATTTCACTTCAAAATTTGATTCGAATTACAATTTTGGTTATAAATTCACTTTAACCCAATTCGTATTTAAATCCTAGATTTAAATATAAACATTTTACTCTTTTGCTCAGTTTGAATTTTAGAAAATAGTTTAAGTAGTTTTAAAATAGTTAAATAGTTAAAATAGTTTAATGAAGAATAGTTTGAGTATTAAAAATGGTTTATATAGTAAAATAGTTTGAAAAATTCAAAATAATTTGAAGATTTAAATAATATAGATTTTAAATCGTTTATACTAAAATAATTCATTCGAAAATAGTTTTTAAGTCAGACCGATTCAATTCCAAATTTCCCAATTCAAATCAATCCTGATTTCCATTTCGATTCAATCCGATTTCAAGTCGAATTTTACTTCGATTCCAATTTCAATTCAAATTATTCGATTTCAATTCCAATTGATTTAAATTTTAATTCCAACTTGGATAAATTTCAATTCAAATAATTTCAATTTCAATTTCAATTTCAGTTAACTTCAATTCCAATTTCAAATTAATTTCAATTCCAGTTCCAAAGTAATTTCAATTCCAATTTCAAATTAGTTTCAATTCCAAATTAATTTTAATTTCAACCGTCCGATTCAATGATTAAATTTCAACTCAATTCTTAAATTTAAACCATTTCGATTTATATAAATTTCGAGTTCAATTTTCAAAATATCGATTCAAATCATTTAAATCTAATTAACTTTCAATATTTAATCAAAACCCAAATCTCCAAATATAATTCAATTCCAAGCTAAATTTTGAAATATCGTTTGTATTACTTTTACTTCGCAATATTCAAAGTTCGAATAAAAGTCCAATCTTTTAAAACAAATCAATTTCTAAAATTCAACTCATATTTCGATTATAAATTCAAAATCTCAACTTCAATTATTTAAACAATTTTTGTTATCAACTTAAATTTCAACTTTCGATTTCTATAAATTTGATTTTTATTTCTTAAATCAAATCATTTAAATAATTTCAAATTAAAATTTTCAAAATCATTTAATTTGACCAATCTGGTGTCCGTGTATAATTTTCTATCCTATGGCCATGTGAATCAGTTATTTCAGTTTAATTCAGGTATGGATATATATCATTTCAATCCAAAATAAATGCCATATGTATATATCATTTCAACCTATTTCTTAATTTATTCGAAATAATTCAATTTACAGTTTTATATACTGTAAATAATATACAGAATGATACAAGATATATATAAAAAAAAACAAAATCATTTAAATATCAACCAATTTTCATCTATCAATTTAATTATCCAAATAATTAAAAATTTACAACAATTAACCAATTATCAAAATCAGGAATTTTACTAGCAATTAAATTTCATTTCAAATTTTAACTCTCCGTTTGAATTCCTATCATTTTAATTCATACCGATTTGAATGCCAACTAAATTTTACCAAACAACGGTCAATAAATTTAAATCACATTACTATCTAACATAAAAATATATTAGTCAAACATGATCGAGCATATAAAACACTCACCTTTTATTTGAAACTAAAAATATTTTCAGCTTTAAATAAATTCCAGCTCGATCACATATCGTAGAAGATGTCAATACTATCCTGATGCAATTCATTCCGTTCAAAATGGACCTTGCACGAACAAGATACGATTAAATCAGCCTACGATTTAATTTAAATTTTTAATTAATATATCATTCACGCTGCTTTTTCTTCACGTATTCAAGCACGAAATCTCTTTTCCTTTCCGACGCCAATTGGTTTTGATGTTAGTATATGGTTCTCTAATAGAATTACATGGAGTTAGAGCAGCCGTCGCCATCAGCTTGGCCATCGCTGTGGCCCCATCTGCCGACCATCGCCGCTAGTCGCGGCGCCTCCAGACTACGCGCGCGTGACTCCTCAGCCGAAATTGAGACCAAACCCCGTACCCTAGAACGCGACCTCGACTAACTTGAGCCCTACCAGAGCTGCCGCTTCCTCCCATCGCGCCACTCCTTCGGCTCTTGAGCGTTCGTTTGATATAATTTTTTTCTTCTATGGATGATTTCGTTTTTTTTCGATCTGCTGGACTGTTATTATTTGTTCGATTTAAAATCTGAGATGGGAGAAAGATGGGGAATGGGTAAGAGGGAAGTGGTGAACGAGGATAAGGTCATGTAAAATTATAATTAAAAATAATAAAATAGAAAAAATATGTAACTGTTAAACACACGAAATTTTCGAACTCCAAACAAAGTGTGTCACCTAACATTCAAAATGTTCTACCCCCATTTCGAACACAATGAAAGTAGTTTCGAGGCCTAATTCGATCGTATATAGAAGATAGCTTTTCAAAAACGATTAATTTCAATCGAATTTCTTAAATTAATTTCTACGCGTTTCAAGCTCGCATGGCCAAACGACAAGTCTGGTCACTACGAAACATGAAATCTTACAATAACTCACTATTATGGATCCGATGAAATTGGTTTCGTCAAAATCCGTGATAGTAGTCAAAATGGTTATTTTTACTCGTCAATTTAAAATATAAAATTTCAATTTTTTAATTATCACAATTAAATCTAATTTTAAATGTTAACCATCTTCATTCATATTTATATAAAATTTAAATCAATTTTCGATGCTATTTTCAGTCCCACTGAATCCAGAATTCCATTTTTACATAATTTCAATATAAATTTAAACAATTTAATTACTCGATAAATCAATATTAATAAATCCTTAAATTTCAAATAAATTTTAGTTATCAACATTATTTTATTTTTATCTAAATAATTCACATCTATTATTCAACTTCAATTATTGATTGTAAACACGGTCAATAATAAATTTTATTTACATACTTGTTATCGCCAAAATCTTCAAAATTAGTTATTTCAAAGTTTTATTCAAGTTCATATTCAAATAAATTATACTAATAAATTATTAAATTTTATTTCTAACCATTTTTATCCAAGAGCTACATTAAATTCAGTAATTTAAAATAGTTAACAATACGGGTCGTTACACTTACCCTTTTGGCATTTAATTGTTGTTCATTTACATTATGTGCTTGCTTGTAGCTTTCTTTTAAAATACTCTCACATTAGTTTTGCATCATTTTTCATGTATTTACTGTAACATGCCAAATTTGGAAAAATTTTGATATCTTCTGACAATCCCATCGTATATAACTTACACTGTATTAATAATGCTATATATGCACTACTAGTTAGTTAACATGCTAGAAATCATTACCAAATTTTAAATAACACCAAATTGGATCAACTTTAATTGGTAAATTAACCCCTTATGCAATGACTGAACCAATCAAATATATAAGCATATATATCTCCGATTCAACATGTAATATGATTAGCATATAAGTTTAACTCTTTAAAAACTATGTAATATGTTCAATACAATGTTCTGTTTTTACTAGTCTCAAAAATTAGTCAAAAAACTGACAATGCAAGGGAAGAAAGCACTTGACTGTTCACATTGTGACTTTGTATGTTATTGAAATTTTGAAAAATATCAAACTTGCTGCATTTGCAATATGTTTCTTTTATCATATATTTCTAAATATCAAACTTGTTGTGTTTACAACATGTTGCTTTTATATGTTGTCGACATTCTGACTAATGTTTGTAGTTGATATTCTGACTTATATCAAACTTGTTATGTTTGTAATAGATTGTTTTTTATCATGTTGTGACTTTATATGTTTGTTGTTGACTAAATAATATCGTTTGTTGCATTTGCAATATGTATTCTTGTTTATTGTTCAACACAATATCATCTACTACTTTTCAACAATGCATACATGTTCATATCAACTTACAATGTCACTACACGTACTGACAACAAATCTACAGGTAATTCAAGATTGACTGATTTATAAAGATGATTCACATTAATAAGAATATACCAATGGTCACTACAAGAAAACCTACTTTTCCTCGCATATATTGACAATCTTTGTAAACTAAGTGCTACCATAGATGTTCGGGTTTGTTTTCATCAATGTGGTAAGCGCTAGGGTTAATATTTGGTTACCCTGCTAAAAATTTTTGCCAAAAATTTCTTAGTACCTCTTCTCTCAAATTTTCATATCCTCTTTTTTGCACTTTGCAATGTTCTCGTCCAACAACCCTAAATTTCCATCTTTCTTATTACTCCACCTTCGAACGAAAGCTCAAAAACCACGTCTACAATCTACTCCACTTTCATCTACATTTCAATTAAAACCTAAATATAAAACTAAAAAATACTTGTCTCTTCGTCTGTAACAACATCGCACAACTCATCGGTACCGCTTAATGCTCGCATCGCCTCTCACCAAGTCTTCAATGAATCTTGGTCTCGTATCTGCATGGCTGAAGCTTATTTGGTTGGAAAGCTGAAGCAATTAATTTCTTTCAAATTGAAAATGTAATGCTTTTAATTTTTTATTGTTTTCTAGTAAATTTTTTTATAAACTATAATTTTAGACTTTGCTAAATAAAATTTTTGGGTTCTTTCTGTGTTACAATAAAGAAAAATATTTAAAATTTTGAATTTTCAGAATAAATTGGTGTTTGGTGGTTGCCTAATAGGTTGTATTCTTGATAAATCTATGATGTTTATAATTATACATTTAATTCATTAAACTGGAGATTAATTGATTATTTAATTATACCCTTAATATCAAAGCATTGGTAGTACTGGTGTTTTCGGTAGGTACTAATTGCTAACTGAAACTAAGTTTTCTATTTAATTTTATAGTTCAAAATTATCCACTGAAAAAATTGAAGGCTGATAAATTGTACTTACCTGAATATATGTGGAACAATGGAGGAGGAGAACAACGTGCTAAAGAAGGCACCTACTAGGGGTTATAGATACTGGTATTGGTTCAAAACAAATTACAAATTTATTGGTTTGTCATTTATGGTTATCAAACCAATTAAGAAACGGTATAATTAAGAAACAATGCTAATTTCATACTAATTAAGAAACATATTATATTCACAGCATTTACGTACACATTGTCATAAATGTGTGTGCAGATATTGGTTTGTCATGGCCAAAATTAACTTTTTTTTTATTAATGTGGCGTGGAAATGTGAAACCAAGAATATTATATGTATGCCCATGTTTTTGTGTTCACTCAGATTCTTATATCTTCATCACAAAGAGCTGAAGCTACAGAATGTGAGGTGCTAGCAGTTGAATATGATCAGTGTTAGGATTTTTTTATTACGTAGAACCCAATAAAGGATAAAATTCTTACAGAAACCTATCCTAGAATTTAAAATTACGTAATCTAAATTTTATCTTCCCTTCTTTTGTATATTTATTTCCTTTTAAACGTTTGGTATCATCAAAATTTAACAATTTATTGATGTGTCTCATACTGTATGTGGTTAATGAATACGTATTGAAAATAAGAATAATCCTATATAGTTAAAAATAATGGAAGTGGAGTGGTATATATATGAATTTGGTTGCATGTAACAACTGCTAGGCGTGGCTCGAATTAAATCAGAGTGAGTGCGTGGATTGGGTTATTATTAGTCTCACATCTCAAGATATACTAAAAGAGATGAGCATATATATGAGACTGGTAGCATGTAACAACAAGCGATTTCTTTTGTTACAAATAAATGTTGCCATGAAAATATATGTGCTCTAAGGCAGATGTAGGGCTATCCAATCGTGACGCTGGTACCAAAAGAGTTTCGTTCAGTGGTCTTGCCTCTTCTACATTAAATAAAGTATGCACATAGTGGAAGATGCGGAAGGTGTCGAATTTCAACAACAACAAATTCCTGTTGTTAAAAGGTTTTGACCAAACTATGTCTCCACCGTGAAGGAATGTATGGATAGATTTCTGAACTTCAACATGGTATCAAAGCCAATAGTTTCGCTTAGGACAATGGACAATGTGCAAGTTATTTGTAAATCATGGTGGTTAGCAGTGTAGGCTTAAGTAGTCAGATTTAAGGTGGAGCTAGACCATGATGTATAGAGTATGGTAGAATGACATGTGAGCAAAATCTCGATATAGTGCAAACATCAAAGTTAGCTAGCGTATTGGAAGATGCACGAAGTTAGCTAGCGTATTGGAAGATGCACGAATGGATGTGAGTCAAGGTAGAGATTTGTAGCGGTGTCTCGCATTGTATATTGTTAATGGACATATATTACAAAAATGAACAACCCCACATCATGAAAAATAATGGAAGTGAAGTGATATATATATGAGTTTTGATCACATACAATAACAAGGGATTCTTTTTGTTAAAATGTATTAACCAAGCTCAATGTTGCCCCATGGAGGAATGTGCCGATGGAACCTGAAACTTTAACAATCAGTACTATTATTTAACTAATATAGCTACTTGTTATGGATACAAGGACTATTCTACCCCTTTTTGATAATTATGCTATGACTTATCTTTTCAAAATGCGTCAAGCCCTACAATAGTTCTCGACTTCAACCAACTGTAGTGTCATAATTCTGTTCCTAATCATAGACTAGATAGTTTTGCTGGGATAAGCTTCATTAATGACTACATAAATTTCAATATATTCCGCTATGTTCACTATTCAGTTTACATATTTACTGATAAATTTTTTCTCATCATAATAGTTTAATTAGTTGTTAAACCTAGGTCACGAATGGTAGAATTATAAGAACAGTTTACTACTTTTCTTGAGCAGTTATTATTGAATGATGCTGGTAGATCTCTTATTAGTTACTATGATATGTTCAGTAATACATTAAATTTTGAACTTTCTCAGTTCGGAAGTATAAGTCACAAGTCATCACTTAATTTTGAAAAAAAAAAAAAAAACAAAGGGAATCTATTAATGTGGATGTATATGTATCCACATACATATATAAGAATGATGGGTTATCATTTCATATGAACTATATATGTATGTATGTGTTTGTATGTATGTTGCATGTATATATATGAATGTATGTATGTATCATCACATATTTAAGATGAATATATTTTATGTTTTTTAGATGTATGTCTTTGCTTTTTCTTTCACATTTGAGGAAGCTAGGTCCTGATCACCTAGAGAAATTGAGGAAGCTTGCTACATAGTTTGAGAAATAAGAAGTTAGTTCTTTCCCACAATTGAGAAAGCAGATGATGCGCCCGAACTTGTTCCTAGTGAAACTTTTGAAGCAGTCGCTAAAGTGGTTAAAGTTGCTGCTGAAGTCTGGTAATGATTAATGAAGTTGGTCATATTATATCACTACCATGGTTTTTAACCTTTTAACTAACATAAATACATCTTGGTTAGTTCACCAGTCTAACCGTTAAAAGGTGCATCATATTATTCATCACGCCAATTATAAAAAGACAACCTATTCACCAGATAGACTAGATTATTTACCATAGGCATAGGCTTGTCACTAACTTCAGCTAGTACATGTTAGTTTAGAGAGCTTTGTCTTTGTTGTATAACTTTTTTGGTCCATTTACATGTGATTCTATTTACTGATCTGCTTTTGGGATATCTACAACAAATTTCTACATTTTCAAAGATTTATTTTTTATTTCTTTAACTAACTAATAAAGTACCTGGAGGAAATGTTGGTGTCTATGTATCTACTGGAATAAAAGTTCACTCAATTGTAAATTCATTTTTGCATTGGTGGTTTCTTTGATATTTATTTTATTTTGTTAAATCACTGCGTATTATTGAACTTGCAAACGTCCTATCTACTGCATTATGTTGACCAATTAGTGAACTTGTACTTGTAGGAGATAAAAATGATCAAATAAAAAGGTCCACATTCTATTCAGACCTCAATAATCTTTATTCACCCCTGCCAAATCTCTGTCTCTCCCCCTCTACTAACACACATCAAATTATGGAAATAAAAGCTTGATAATGTTCTGTTATTCAATGAAGAAGTACAACTAGAGCTAAAACGCTCGGGGGTTGAGGCAGAGAACTACATGAAGTTGAGCTGCATGTAAATAAATGGGATGACATCGGTGGACGTAAGGCTTATTGCAATGGCATAGGGTTGCTGCAGTGGAGCTGAAATAGCATGCACATGAGCAGAACAATAGGCCAGCTGCATGGAATGATATAGAAGCATTTGATAAGCTCATATGAGATAGCTATAGAACAGGTGATAAGCTCATATGAGATAGCTATCGAACAGGTGTATGTAGGGAGCAGTAACTAGAGCATTACAGCAGGATAGCAAGATAGACTTGGCATGGTGGAAACATAGTGACATCGAACTGTGTGGTAAGAATAGCATCACATGGAATTGCATCTTGTGCATGTAGTTTCTCCCACTGTGAGAAAATACATAGGGAAGAGAGATTGCTGCCTAGTTGATAGCTAGCATGCTGCAGATGATGGCAGCTTTGTGCTGTTGACTAAGGTTTAGGATATTGTAGAGGAGGATTGTGGTGCTGTGCTACTCTCGGGGATATCGAAACTGAAGAGGTATAGCTCATGTGGATATAGTGGTCTTGCACTTGAACCGCCATTGAGCTTTTAAGATTCTATTCTACAATACCCAACAATATCCATCCTGAAACAATATAGAACCAACTCTTGGGGTTGAATACTACAAAACAAGACAGCTTCAGCGACGGCTAAAATACGTCGCAGGGCGTTGCCGGCCGTCGCTATTTAGATAGCCACCACACAATAAAGCGACGGCTTTGCCACCAAAATAGCGACGGTTGATGATGCCTAGTGGGATACATGGAAAATTAGTTAAAACAGGAATGGCGCCACACGCCGTCACTATCCGTCGTTAAGCTGAAACAATTTAACCATTGCTAACTTGGGTAAATAAGCCGTCGCTAGCCTAGATTAAATTTCCAGCTCCAATTCTGCCTTTCGATCAATCCAACCATACAACCAAATTCAAATCACTTTCCAACACATATACATTCAATTTCACAACCAATATCATTCCATCTATCATATAATCTCACACATATCACAAATAATCATATATATAACCCAATATATAAATTTACATAGAAATTTCATCATTACCATATAAATATATCATACCAATCAAACTGAACCACCCAAATCCATCAAACAATGTAACCATACAACCAAATACTATCCATCAATCACATATATACACAAATGTCCATTAACCATCAAACACAACAAATCAACATGTATCAAATATATACACAAATGTCACTTGACTAGAAAACAAGATGATGAAAATCCGGCAGAAACACAAGCATACCTACTCATCGTCGTCACCTGACCCGTCCTCCCCAGACATCGTCCCATGTTGTGCCAAGTAGGCTGCAATATGCTCGTCCAGCTGTTGTGCCAATGCGCTCTTCCTCCAATCGTTTATCACCTCCAGATGTTTTTCATTTGAGCATTCTCCTTCTCGGCTTGGGATCTACTGTAAGCCCGCTAGGATATTAACGCCTATGAAATAGTTGATATTTAATTATAATTTATAAACATTATAAATAGAATTAACAAAAATAATTGAAGACTAATATTAAAATTAACTGTTGCACATTGGTTGACATTTATTTATTTTAATTATTTAGCTTCCTTATTCAATTTATAATTTGTTCACTTAAGTTTAAATTTATTTGCATGTGTGAATTTATATATTAGTAAATGAAGAAATTTACCTCCTGATTTCCGTAACTGTACAGCCTATTTCGCGAAGGCGGATCAATAATGGTATCGCAAATACGGTTCGGCTCCTCAAACATAACCTCTGTTAGGTCGGTGGACTACACTACACGAGTTCGCTCTTCTTCGTACCTATCCTGCATTTACGAACAATTGTTAGACACAATAAATATTCAATTTAAAGTTTATGAAATATGAAATAAAGGAACATGAAACAATGTCATTAAAGATAAGCATGTTTACCATTACGGATCTCGATTTATCATCCGTCCACTCGTATGACACGTTACCTTCCTTATCTGTCTGTTCAACGGCATGCGTGGCCGTAAACACCTCAGCCATAGTAGGCTCGCGATTGTATCTTGCCACCTGAAAATATATACATATGAATAAACAATGTTACAAACATGATTAAACAACATTTTAGATTTTTATAAACATAATTTACAAATTACCAACTCTTTTTTGTGTTCCTGAAAGGATTTGGAGTCGCCACATTGCAGCGCAGAATTTTTATTCCTATTAGCACGATTCCGGATAGATAATTCCTACAAATTTAAATACACGACTAACTAAATTACTGCAACTAACATACGAAATTAAAAAAAATTAACAATAATGCAAAAGTATATAACTTACTTGCACTTTTGGAGTGTCCCAGAGCCGGAGATACTCAGCCCACAAATCCGCGCCTATCCAATTTGGTTTTTACCTGCATTTTTAGCCTTAGACACTCTGTCCCTGCAATTTTTTCTCATCTTTTTATTCCAGTTATTGGTAAAAATGTCCATATCCTCTGGATCTACACGCACGGCTGCTTGCATATTGAAATTAGTTTGAATTATGTAAATTATATTAATTTTCAACTGAAATTCAAACTGATACTTACGAGGACATCATCCTAAATAGCATTTTTGATATGTGGTGGGATGTCGTCCCGATTAGGCCAACAACCGGACATCCTACTCATAAATACATTCCTCGAATTTGTAGGATGAAATCCGAAGGCTCCATCTCAAAGCCCCTGTACAAATTTTAATGTGGATATTTAATAAATTTTACAAAAAATACTTCAGATAAATTTGATACTATCCGGCGCTTTTCGAAACTACCTCCGCCAACGGGCGTAAATCCGGTACAGTGCCAGTGGCACCCATACCGGAAGATGGAGAAGACTCGGATCTTTGACTATATCTCCTGCCAGACATATCTACTATAGAGAAATAATATCATAGAATGAAAAGATATAAATTTATCAGCACAAAACTTGTTTCAGTAATCATCACATAAAACTTCCACTAAATCATAATAATGGGACAAGGTCTCATGAATACATATATAGAAGTTTCAAAACAGAATAGTACATAGCTCAGAACATGGTCATCATTATTAATACATAGCTTAGAAAAATATGGAGCTAAGAATAATGCATTGTAGAACAACCGATGCAAATATTTAGAGTTTTCAGTCTTCGTCGTTTTCTGATTCAAACTCAGTCTCGTACTCTATCTTGTTTTCTTCGGTACTTTCAAATGAATCAAATAAAACATTCGATTCATCGTTCAACGGCCCTAAATCAATGTCATCGGTTATTATTATTTCTGTATTTGGTTCAAGATCCGCTTGATATACTGCTTCGTCTGGAATATTATTTCCATCAAACGTCAACCTTGGCTTTGTTTTAAAAGCAGCTGACCAATCTGCTTTATCTCTTTTTAAAGATGGATAAGAAGCAAAATAAACTTGTAATGCTTGCTTGGCTAATACGAAAGGATCGTACTTATAGTAATCTGAGGTATGCTTTATTTCAATAAGCTTAAAATCTTTGTACATGTTGATTCGAGAACGTGGAACATTATTAAACCAATTGAATTTGAATAGAAGAACTTTTTCGGTAGGTTCTACATAATATGTGAACTCTAGAACCTGAATGTTAAAACATCGTAAAAATATTTTATATGCTCATCTGGATCATCACTACCTCTGACAAATACACCACTGTTATAAGTTAATTTTTCAGCCCTGTAGTCTTTCGTGTTGAACTTAAATCCATTGACGAATAATATTGGATAAGTTTTCGCATTTCTTTTTGATCCGATCGCAAGATGTCATAAACCTTCATCTATGACACAGTTTCTTGGATCATAAACGTAATTTGAAAACCATTTAGCAATTTCTTTACTGAGATTGCCAGATGGATGCTATGATTCGTACATATTACAAATATGTAGTATGGGTTATAATTAATATGCACGTATAAGTGAACTGCGTATGAATTTATTATTACCTAACAAATGGTGCAACTTCAATACAATTTCGAAGAACATATGTGTGTGCTATATGGTAATCTCTATCGTCTAATCATATTTCCACACATTTTCCAACATGTCGACCATGTTGTCTAAAAATAGATAACATTGTTCGAGAAGAATCTTGTTCAACGACTTCATCATTATGAGGAACGCTTACAAACGATAAGTTCACATCGTTATTGAAGTAATAAGAAAAAAAGAATGAATCTTCTTCTTCAAGATATGATTTTCAAATCGAACCCTCAACTCGTGCTTTTTGTCTAACTTTTTTCTTCAGACGATTTAAGTATCTATTACAAAATAAATTTAATTTATATTTACATGTACAAATATGAATTTTAAACTGACATAAATATTGCAGATATTCAATATTACATCTCAAATGGATACATCCATCCATATTTCACACGACCACAAAGAAGTGCTTTGGATGGTAGACGAATAGGTAAATGCTCCATTACATTAAAGAAACCTGGCGGAAGTATTTTCTTTATTTTGCAAAGTAGTATAGGGATTTCTACTTCAAGTTTACATATACGATCTACTTTTAATATCGTCGAACAAAGCTGTTTTAAAACATACTTAATTCTGTTATAACACTCCATACTTTTACGGACAACGGTTCTTTGACAGCCAAAGATGGTAAATATTCCATATGATATGACAATCATGACTTTTCATCCCACTTAATTTACTGTTTTTAAAGTCAACGCATCCACGAAGATTAGAAGAAATCCCATCAGGAAATCTTAGTTCTTCCATCCACTTTAGCACAAGTTTTAATTGCTTGCTGTCTAGCTCATAACATGCTTTCGGTTTTTTATTATCATTAGGTTCCATATGAAGTTCGGGGCGTTTACAATAGTTTGCTATATTAAGTCTTGAATTCAAATCATCCTTAGTTTTTCCATTTACATTAAAATTTGTATTAAACACATTATCAAACATGTTTTTTCGCTATGCATCACGTCAATATTATGTCGCAATAAGAGATTTTTCCAATATGATAAGTCCCAAAATATACTTTGTTTGCATCGATTATGAATGTCTGATTTTTCTGAAATTTCAATCTACACTCTAGTTTCATGTATCTTTGGGCAGTCCTTTACAATTTCATATAATTCTTCGCTTGACCAAATCTTTGGTGGTTGCATATTATCTTCTTTGTTGGCCATAAATTTTTTTCTATATGGACAAAACACTAATGACAATCAACTAAGAAACTATCTTCCCATGCCGTAGAAAATGCTCGTGTCTCTTCCATGCGATAAAGGCAGGCAAGATGACCATCTATACTCCAATCAGAAAGCATCCCATATGTAGGAAAATCACTAATAGTCCATAATAAAGAAGCGAACATACGAATTTTTTTCTCAAAATGTCGTATGTTTCAACTCCTTCATTTCACAGTTTTTTCAACTCCTCGATCAATGGTTATAAACAAACATCGATTTCTTGTGTTGGATCATAAGGGCCAGAGACAACAATAGTGAGAAACATATATGGTATTTTCATACACATCCATGGAGGTAAATTATACGGAGTAACGATAACTGGGCAGGATGAATATTTACTAACGAACTGAGAGAATGGTGAAAATTCATCCGTACATAAACCGAGTCTGACATTACGGCTTTCTGCAGCAAATGCAGGATAAGTCTTATCGAAATGTTTCCATGCTTCTCCGTTAAATGGATGTATCAAAGTTCGTTCTTTTGATGTTCTCACACCGTGCCATCGTATATGACATGCCATAGCAGAATATGTATATAACATTTCAAGTCTGGGAGTGATGGGTAAATAATGCATTCTCTTATATGGTCCTATGGAAATTCTTTTCCTTTCTTCTCCTTGGTTTGTATCTTTCCTCATTACATATTCTGCATTTTCTAAGTTCCACGTCATTTTCCAATACAATATGCAACCTTTTACACATGTATCCACATTTTCATACGGCAGACCGAAAGCGAACATCATTTTTTTCATTTTATATTGACTATCACACATCCGATTATTGGGTGGCATGTATCGTTTTACACCTTATGCAACTACTGTAAATGCAGCTTCAGTAAGGTTGAATTTTGACTTCATAGTAATGTATTCGGTGATTACTGATAGTTCAGTTCCGTTACAACCGTTAGGGGTGGGCATTTAACTGGGTTAACCGACCCAACCGACGTAACCGACCTTAACCGAACCGCTTTAACCGAAAAAATCGGTTAACCGAAGTTTCGGTTAACCGACCGATGTTAACCGTTCAAAGTCGGGTCGGTTAACGGTTAATCACATTTCACGTATCGGTTAACCGTTAACCGAAACTATTTTTAATTCAAACAATGAAAATCCAGTCCAGTATTTGAAACCCGGCCCACCCATTAACTAACCCAAGCCTAATTGTGCATTACTGCATTTCCTTTTCCTACCTGCCAGCTGCTATTCACGAATCATGCTTCAAAAAATTTCCCAAAATAAAAACTAGATCTACAAAAAATTGCACCCTAGCTAAATCTTCATGAATCCAAATACAAATCGATCATCCATCGCCTTTTCCTTCATTATTTGCTATCTGAATTGTCGATTTGAGCAATGGTGAATGCGAGCAAGAAGGGGACGAATGTGAGTTGAATTATTTTGTGTAGTTTTAGTTTTGATCTATTTTACTTAAATTTTACCGAGTGTTTAATTCGTGTACGCTTAAACAAGATATACATATAATTTTAATTGTTTTTTCTGTTTTGGTTTTAGCCTTGATTCGATTATTTAGTTCATATGAACTGATATACATATAAACTAATAACTGATAAGAATGATTTTAGTTAGATATATGTTTATTTATTTAGTTCATTTATATGAATTAAAAATGAGATAAGAATGTTTATTTGTTTTAGTTCATAAGAATGTTTAATTATCATACATATGAAATAACTCATTCATATTAACTAAAACCTTTTAATCATTCAACCGAGTTCATATTAACTAAAAAAAAATTCCTGTACATGTGATACTGGAAATACTTTTCTTTACACATGAGTATTTTATTAGATAATCTTCCAAACTGCTAAAATAAAATGTAGGAAAAAATGGAGTTGATTGTCACAATTTTATATTGTGGGGTGTGCCACTTTGACCTTCATAGCATCAAGAATGAATGGGGAAATGTTGTTTGTCTTCTACTTCCACGGTATATATGTCATCAGTGTCATGTCTTTACCATCAGGAAATGCTGAACAATGTTAGTATGAGACACATTAGGAAGAGGTTAAAGATAAGCATTATTGATTTATATATGATGGATTTCTTGAAATCTTTAGTCTTGAACAAAGTTGGCATAATACAAAAGGTTACTGAAGTAATAGTAATCCAAACCATAAAAAAATTAGCAAAATGAGAAACCATTATTATGAAGCAAAAATGGATCTTAGAAAGGAAGATAAACAAAGATGTATTAACTAAGATTATATTTACATTCACAAACACACTTTAGCAAGATGATTGTATGCATCATAACCCTGTCACCATGAATACAACCATGGGAGATAATTGTTACAAGATCATATTACCAATTGGTTTCGCAATTTTAGTGTACAACTAGCATATCAATCCAGTAATTTTAGTAATACTAGCTCCATTTAAATACATTCATTGACTACTTTGAATGCATTTAGTTGAATGAGATGAATAGTCCTGGTTTCTTAACTATAATAAATACAGAAAGCTAGAATTTGAAGCTGATGAGACATTACACAGAGCTGATACAAATGAATGAAGTTAGTAAGAACATAAATTGCATTGCTAAATGGATGTCGGTTAATAGTAAATATGTAGACATATAAATATGTGTGTTAATCTTGACTTGTATTATGAACTACATATGTAGTTTGCGATCAATATTGGAGAATGGAACTGTTTAGTTTCAAGATACCCTTTGGACTTGGAGTTGGCAAACATGTCAGAGTGGAGCGTCAGAGAATGGAGACTTCAGTCTTATATTGTATGTTTATGTCATTGGATTTTGTATTAATATTTTGTATTCACATTAATGTTTTTATTATTTGGACTTTGAACATTGCAGTTCAAAACTGTGTACTACTGACAGCAGTCTGCTGTTTTATTTTTTGCCCTGTGTGCTATGTTGGTGCACTATACTATATGGTGGTTTGTATCTTTGGTTCATAATTAAGATATGTATTAATCTGGACTTGTGTTTATCTATGTTGCATTAGTTGTCCGAATGAACTTTAAACATATACTGGTGCACTGTGTTGTGTTTATGTGTTTATTACTACATTGCTATACTGAATGGTTTACATGTATATGTATCAGTTTGGTCAGTTAACCGTTTAATTTAACCGTTTAACCGATTAATTTAACCGGTTAACCATTTAATTTAACCGTTTAATTTAACCGGTTAACCGTTTAATTTAACCGGTTAACCGCGGTTAAAATTAACCGGTTCGGTCGGTATTCCTCGACCGCTATTAACCGAATACCGGTTAACCGAACCGCCAATAATAAACGGTTAACCGAAATTATTAACCGATCGGGTCGGTTAACCGACCGCGCCCACCCCTAACAACCGTCGCACAACAGCCTCTTAGTAGAATCCAATAAATCAGATATTCTTTTAGCTACTGCGGTTGGTTCTTCTTCGACATTTACGTCTTCATCGTCGGCTTGAGTGGTAGGAAACATTGATCATGCTGCATCTTCCACCATATTTTCTATTGGATCCGTCAAAATATTATCGTCCTCTAACGCCGCAGGATTAGGTGCAGGTTCAACAAATTCTCAATGACGATTCTCAAAATAATAATTTGGCATGAAACCATATTTATATAAATGTACTTCAACTATATCTGGTTTTCAATACTTCAAATGTTGGCACTTACTACAAGAGCAACAAATTTCTTCGTTATTTCAATTATTAGATTTAGAGAATCTAATAAATTCGTGTACAACATTATAGAAATGTTCCTTTGTTGAATCTTACCTATTAGTTCTGACTTCATACATCCAAATATGGTCGAGGAAATAATCGAACATTTTTTCTGATTTGAAAATATATGTTGGTAATTTCGACAGCACTTTAGTTCTCTTTTCTTCTACACATAACTTGCACTCAAATGGTATATTATTGTTGTATTTTCTAAAATAAAGTAAATCCATTTAGGACTAAAGGCTTCACACACCACACTTCTGTCTAATTTTGACAGTACTTCAATTCACTTCTCTTCTACTCATAACTTTACATCTAAGGGGTGTATTTTTGTCGTCGCATTTTCTAAACTAAATTAAAACCTTGTGGGACTAAATGATTTAATTTTTTAGCGTCAATTATTTATTGAAATAATTAATGCTTATTTTTAAATCAACATTATATTCATTTCAAATTTATTTTTCAAATCGATTAGGGTAAAATATTTATTCTTGTTATATTTATTTCTCAATTTTTTGGAAAGTCGGTTTTAGTATAATATTTGTTTTTATTCATTTCTTAATTTCTTTACAAAATCAATTTTAGCAGAATATTTGTTGTTGTTATATTCATTTCCTAATTATTAATTTTCAAAAAATCGATTTTAGCATAATATTTAATGTTCTTAAATTCATTTCTTCATTTTTCTTTACAAAATCAATTTTAGCATAATATTTGTTGTTGTTATATTTGTTTCTTAATTTTTTTACAAAATCGATTTTAGTATAATATTAGTTATTTTTATATTCATTTCCTATTTTCTATTAGAAAATCGATTTTAGCAAAATATTTAATGCTATTATATCAATTTCTTCATTTTTCACAAAATCAATTTAGTCGAATATTTATTGTTATATTCATTTCTTAATTTTCTACAAAAATTGATTTCAGTGTAATATTTGTTGTTGTTATGCTCATTTCAAAATTATATAATTCATTCAACCATTTAAATATTTTATTTAATACATTTGAAATTTCAAAACGTATTTTAAAATTCAGTTAACAATTTATTTATTTTTATCATTTTGTAAACGAAAATTAGATGTTAGCACTTGTAATAAACTATATTAATTTTATTTTATACTAACAACTAATACTTATAATGTACACATGCTAATTAAATAAAAAATATTATCATTGCTTAACCGTACCAATCTAGCAGCATATTAATCAACAATTGTACACTAATGTTTGCGCAAACTATAATAAACATTGTTCTAATTAACTATAACAAAAATTTGCATAAACTTAATTGTATATCCATTAGCATATCAATTAGTGATTTACACTAATTTTCGGACTATAAATAAACCCCAATTTTTAATTACAAATTAAACAATCAAACCACTAATTAATATCACCAACTCAACAAATACAATATTATCATTAACTAATACACAATAACAAACCCATAATTAACTAATTTACCAAATTAGGGTTCTCAATATATCCCCAAATCAATGTATACGCTACTAACAACAACTATTACCACATAATCATCAATTTCTATCACATATAATTAGGGTTTTGATTAAAGCTAGATTAAACAAAAATTGGAGAGCAATGACATACCTTCGAGTTTTGGAGCATTGTGGCTTTCGCGATGGGGAGATCGGCAGCTCATGTCGAGGGCGGGTGATGGGGCATCGGCGGTGGAGAAAGGGAGGGGTTTGCTGAAGTGAATTGGGGAACGGGAACTGTGTTTTTATGTTCTCTGGTCTGCCTGTATATACGTGTATAGTGATGGCTAACGACGGCTAGCATCGGTCGTCATTTTTTAGCCGTGGCTAGCCGTCACTAGTACCAGTCACTATTAGGCTTGATATTGTCATTTTTGATTGCTTGTAGGTGAAAGCAGAGAGGAAGAAGGCGAAGAAAAGTAGAAGAGAAGCGTGCAAACGTAGAAGCGAGGATGAATGAATAAGCGGTGAAAACATCGGAAAGAGCTTATTATACTAGGAGGAGGGCGTCTACCCTTTACTTTCTATGTTTCTATTAAGTGTCCTTCATTATGTGGATGGTATGCCTTTCCTTATTGTTTCACTTCTTCTAAGATTGTTACTTATTGACACTTGGATATATTTTTCTTCAATTCAATTCAATATGTTCAAATTGTATGGGTTTGACATTTTTTTAGCATGAGAGCAGTAGCATGTAAGTGAGTGTGGATGGAAAATGCAAAGAGGAACAAGGTGGTTGTTGTAGGATTGCAACAGAAATGCATTATCGGCTGACACAAAACTTCAATGGGGATCGGTTGCGACTGGCTAAAGATGGTGCATGCAAATATAAATTTTACTTATGGAGGTATTGTTGAATATGTTTAAAAGATATTTCAAACCCATATGCCGATAATTTGAAATGAATTGTGCCATTACGAACTTAGATAATAAAAATGATACCATAAATTGCACTTTATACTCTTGTCTTGCCAGATAAATTCCGCTACTCCCATAAAAATGTCCCTCTGTCCCAAATAATCCACAACCACATATTATAATTATTTAATTCATGCGCAAGACCCACTATAAAAAACAGAGGATGGTAATGGAAAAATCAATGGTTGTGATGTAATAAGCACATGGAAACCAAATGGGGATAGAGGAGCAATGCTCCATGTCCGCAAGGTCATATTCAGTTTCATATAGCCATCATTATGCATTTACGTCAGATATATACTATGTTCCCATAGTATGATCATAGGTACATGCTTTAATACTTGGACTACACACTACTGCTCTTAGACTTCCTCCAATCTGTTGCACTTATTACATATAGTGTTTTTCTTTGCATTACTTGCTGACTACTAAGATTTCACTAACCTTTCAGTCGTTTTTGTATAACTTTTGATCGCCTCTTTTGAAAAATCTTCACAATACTATTTTATAAATGCTATGATTAACATATAAAGTGAGTTTCTAAGTATTAGCTAGCAATTTTCTAAGTATTAGCTAGCAATTTCCCTATTATTTCCCCTGTGTCGTGTTTTTTAAAGGAATGTACCATGAAGTTCCAAAGGTATGAATTATTAACATAGAGACTTGATGCTATGTTATGGAGGTTTGACTTTGCATTTTTTTTATTGTTATTTCAGTGCTTAGTGATATAGCCTTTGGAAGCATGTTTGCACTTACAGTTTATATGTTGTAAATTAAGATGAATTTTACATGTTTCAAGATATGATCATGATTAAATATTCAGGTAAAAACTGTGGGCATATTCAGTTATTTGTTCACGTCTCGTTTTTCCAACATTTTTGTGAGGTTTCTCTATCATTGCAGAAACTTAAAGCCAAAGTATAAGTGGACAACCTACTGACTATATTTGAGAAGAGGTTGCAGGTACCTAGGTGCTTCTAACTCTGAACTCGGTTAATTGCTCTTGAAAACTATACCAGTATACACATGATGTAGTGATATATAAATGCTCTCTATAAGTTCCTAGTTGTATGTTAGTACTAGTTTTGTAAGCTTGCCTATATATGGTCATGGAATTTGTGTAACATTTTTTAGTGCTAGTTGTGTAAACTTGTCTATGATTAGTTACGAATTTTATGTGAGTTTGGTCATTTTTTTGAAAAACTATTATATCAAAATGGTTATCGACATTGTTTTTGACATATGATTAATGTATTTTTCAATTATTTGAATATGGTGATTATGTGAGTGAATGCTAGTTGCATACTGAAAATTGTATGGTAGCAAAACACCACTCCCATAAAATCTTTACTAGCATTTTTTAACATGCTAGTCAACCTTTAGGAGCGCTTATTAAAACGCTCTACAAACTTTTGTAACATTTTTAGGAGGCTACGAAATCTTTTTTTTAGTGTATTGGAAAACGCAACATTATGTTTATTTTTTAAGTAGCATTTACCAAAACCCAATAGAAAGTTTTGGACTTTTAGCACCTTCTATAGCGACATTTACTAACATGCTATTGCAGGCTTTGGTGCTGTTTTGTGGATGCTACCAAAGACCTTTTATGGTGTAGTGGATTAGAAAAATACTAAAGCCATTCACAGCAGGTAATTCATAAGCTAGTAAAACATGAAATTGTTTTAATGCTAATAATCATTGAATGATTTTCAATATGAAGTACTGCTATGCTCATTCTTATATCCACGACATAAGAATATAAAATCCAAGAAAAGCTTAGCAGTTTACAACTTTAAATATGCATAAGCTAATATCGGGGAACAGATGTAACTAAAGTGCTGCATGCAATTATCATACAAATTTCATTCATGTTGGCAAATTAAAACATTGGATATAAATAGAAACATGAATACACTAACTACACAAATCCCTCCTTTTATTTATTAAATGCCAGCAGTTAATAATTGTGAACAACCTGATTGAAAACATATAAATTGTTTAAAGCTACGTTTGTCTCAATTACTAAAGAAAACACAAAAAATGGTACATGAACTAACAATTACTACGTTGAAATATAGAAGTGTAATTTTTTTATAGAATCTGACAATCAGCAAACTCTAATAGTATCCAGAATCAATCAATAGCCAAGAGTCCCAATACTTCACGAAGGAAACCAACACTACCTTAAATCCATATGTCTACCGTACAAAAGTTCTATAATAATCAGAATACAATAATTAACTCAAAATAAAAAGCTAAACATAGGAAATAAAAAACATAATCCTCATCCATTAAGAACAGAAACTCTTAATCCGAAACACAAAAAAGAAAAATCAATTTGACCAGAATATACTAATCAACATATCTAATAAAAAGAAATAATACCGAAAACAACTAAAATTTCATTATAGGTTTGCAGTTTCTGTGATTATGGCAATATTGATTGCATCTTCTATACTTATTTTCCTTTGTTTTAAAACTGGCTGGACCTTCCTTTCTTTTAACTGATGGCCTATCTGCTTGTTGAATAAATTTAGTAGGCTTTACAATTCATTATCTTCTAGTGAAGCTTTAAGTTTATCAAAATTAGTGATTAGGCTTACAGCATGAGGATAAGAAGCACAACAAGCATCGGTTGTATAATATTACTCCATGTAGTAATAAACAGAAAGCTGGAACCTATTCATACTTTTTATAAGTGAGCACATAGGAAACAGGTTAACATGATGAGATTTTGGAGATTTAACCTCAAAAACATAATCAGAAAACTTAACACATCCCATCCATAACCTTCATTAACAAGTTCAGACAACTGAGCTTTCATTGTTGGGCAAAGAATACTTTTCCGACGACGCACTTCCTCTCTATGTTTAGACATTTGTTCCATCAACTTAATTTGAATACCATTTAAACAATCAGTAATAGGAAGAGCACATTCACCTAAAATCCATTAATTGAAGCTTTCGACTACATGGGAATATAACTCACCATAACCCTTCCTCATGAAAAAAGATCAACCTAATGATCATACAGTTTATCACTAATAAAATCTAGAGCTGCAGAAGCACCAACCTCAACATATTTATTCAAAGTTCTTTCAATTTCAAAAAGAGTGGCAAATCTCTCAAGACCTTCAAAAAAATCTTTCGTACAATAATCTTTATTCTTAACCTTCACTGAACTAAAAAGATTACTTTGTATATGAAACATATTTATTCAAAGTTCTTTCAATTTCAAAAGGAGTGGCAAATCTCTCAAGACCTTCAAAAAAATCTTTCGTACAATAATCTTTATTCTTAACCTTCACTGAACAAAAAAAATTACTTTGTACATGAAACAAGCAGAATGAGTGGCAAGAAGATGGAAAGAGCTTTAGAACATTTAAAAGCAAACCTTACTGCCTATCAGACATAAAAACCAAAGGTCGATCTTCATCTAGCATATTTGTGAATGTTCACAAAACCAACTCTAGTTAGATTCATTTTCTTTAGAAACAATTGCCATAGCCAAAGGAAAAAAATCGTGATTTCCATTTCTTGCAATCATAGCTAACAAAACATCAGGTCTTCCTTTCAAAAAGGTGAAGCATGTAAAAAAATCAGAGGACAATAGTGTTTAAATTCAACAATACATGCATGGAAACCAAAAAATCTTTCAAATTAATTTGTTCTAGAATTCACTTCTATATCAACATAGCTTATAAGATTTGAATTCTTAACCGCTTCTAAATATCATTGTAATAAATTTATTTCACTGCCACTTGTTTCCCAGAATAAGCATAGTAGTAATTCATATTGAAATTATGTTCTCTTTTAAACCGAGTAATAATTTATTTTGGTTTTTTTATAGGCTTATCTCTAATTTGATCAATAATCATAGATTTAATTTTTTTACTACAAATAAGGGGATGATTAATATCCTGTAATCTAACACCACAAGAATGCTCATGAGTCAATCTTCTAATATAAAAATAGTTAACACTTCCAGTATCACAAGCAGCATGAACTTTAAACTTGCAAGCTTCATCAAACCAAGAACAAATGGAAGTAACTCTTTCTCTATAATTCTTAATATTCTTCAACTTGTACCCATTTTTTATTTGATAAGCTATTAAAAAAAATTGAATTCCAAAGCTCCGTTAAATCAATATCAAACAAAATCCAAAAGTGAAATATTACAATTCCTTAAAGTCAAATCAAATATTTGCAGTAGATAAATCAGAAATCAAAGAATTTCTAGTAGCAAAATCATAATACTACAATTATCACATTCCAAAAAAAGTTGTTTCAATCATATGCTAAATACTAGAAATTCTTTCTTTTTAAACAATGAAAAGCATAAAATACTCTGTAAATCTAAATGGTATCAAGAACTCTACACTTCCCTTCAAATATACAATATTTCAATACTCGGAATGTTGACGAATTTTCACATAACTCATTCTTATGAAGAGGAAGAAGAAGGGAAGCATTCAGACTAACCCGACAACTATAGCTATTATCATCATACATGAAACAACTAAGATTGTACTGGTACCACTGTAAAAAGAAAGAAAGAAATGAATTGGTAAATTTCAAAAAAAAATGAACCTACAACAAATAACGCTATATACTATAATCACAATAACAAATAAGATGACCATTATCACATAATTGTATATAATATAATTAATGTAATAAAAAGCTAATCTAATTTACCGAAATAACAAATAACAAGAACTCTAAACACTAACAAAACAGAATAATGGAATAAATAAGGAAAAGAAGTATATCAATCAGAACTTAAAGAAGAAATATGATTATAAGAACTCCCGTTCCCCATTGAAAAAAGACCCTATAAAAAATAAGTAAACAAACAAATGAATTTTTTTTTAAATTGAACAAAATTTAACAACGAAAATGCAAATAAAACTTATCGTAATTGGAATCAAGTAGTAAATGAGAAAGAGTAGTGCTACCGCTAGATCAATTTTAAGTTAGAAATATTTTTGCATGCTTTTATTTTAGAAGAGAGAAAAAGTTGTGCGTTATATTAGAAATGTCATTTAACCAAATCTATTGGGCTAAATGCAAAAAAAATAAAAAATTGTTCTCCAACCCTGTTACATAAGCGCTCCATCACTACAAAAGACACATTGTTTAGCGACGGCAAAAGACCGTTGGCGGCCGTCGCGAGCCGTCGCTTAAAGCCGTTGCAAAATACTTCGTTGCAACTAAAGAAAACGACGGTCTTAGCGACGGCTCCGTTGTTCGTTTTGCAACGGCTTGTAACGGCTCAGTGTCCACGTGGAAGCAACCGTTTGCAAATTGGTCGTTGCTAGCCGTCGCTTATTTTGACCAAATGGCCGTCGCTAGCCGTCGTAAATCTGGAATATTTTTCCAGCCAATTTCCAGCACTTTCAACCCTCAATCTCAATCAATCCAAATAATATAGTTCCATCATTTCATACATATAATACCATTCCATCGTACCATATAATCAATATCAACACAACCAAATCATCAAATATTGCATATTCTAACATATGTTTACAAAATCATATAAGAAAATCAACATAACCAAATATGAAAATCCACCAAACCAAACCACATTGTCCAAGTATCAATCACGACAACCAAAATACCAAACCCACCAAAACACTAAGAATCAATCACAACATCCATAGTACCAAATGTCAAACTCATCATAATATGTACACACATATATATAAAGCGTATCCATCAAAACAAACCAGCTAAGCATCATCATCATCTGCACCTCCTTTCCGGGGCATTGACCCATGCTCCCAATAGAACGTAGCAATACGCTCATCTATCTGCGTCGTCAACTGACTCTTCCGCCAATCATTGAGCTCATCTAATTATGTTTGCATCCGAGCAATCTCTTCCTCATCTATGGATCTCCTATATGCCTTTTGGAAATTAAGAGCCTGTGAAATAATTCAGGTGAATAAGAAGTTCATGGCATACAATAACAATAAGAAAACTCAAGTTATTGGTAATAAACTCAAGTGAATAAGAAGTACATGGCATACAGGTTTCTACCGTGTAAACGTTGAGTACATACCATATTGCCGAAACTGTAACGCTTGTTTCGACTTGCCGGTTCAATGATTGAATCCCATATCCGATTAGACTCATCAACCGTAAGCAACTCCCGTCCATTCTCTTGTATCGCTCTTGCATACTCTGCGTTATATCTCTTCTACAATTACGAACAGATATTTGACACAATTGCTATACAATTTACTTATTTACTATGAAATAAACGAATATGAAATATTTTCATTACAGAAATAAACATATTTACCATTACAGAAGCAGCCTTGTCATCCGACCAATCATATGGAACATTCACATCCTCATCTGTATGCTTCACTGCATGTGTGACTCTGAAAACCTCAACCGTTGTGGGCTCCCTATCATACTTTGCCCACTGAATATATACAACAATAGATTATATTGATAATTTGCATGAGTATATATAAGAATAGATCATGTACAAGAATAGAATATATGGTAAAGAGACACTAGTAAATATATACATCCATAACATAAATATTGGTTAATTTATTTACCAATTGTCTCCTATGTTGTTGGAAGGATTTCGAGCCACCACGATGTAAAGCGGGATTTTTGTTCCTATTAGCCTTATTTCTTGTCGACAATTCCTATTAATTTATACACACTATTAAGTAAAATAATTCAACACATTTAAATGTAAAAATATAGTGACAATATAACTTACTTTGAATGCTTCAGATTCCCAATATTGTTGGAATCCAGCCCAAATATCATCCCCCATCCAACTTGGTTTTTCCCTGAACTCTTAGTCCTTGACAGAGTCTCTCTGTAATTTTTCCGCGTCTTTTTATTCCATTGATTTACAAAAACATCCATATCCTGCGGATCCACACGTACAGCTGCCTGCATATTGAATTATCATACGTGTTATGTAAAAGAGATTGTATAATTAAAAAACAATCAGCAGAACAGAATACGTAGAACTGATATCATAAGGCATGATGACATATTGTTTTTAGTTTCATATAATGCATAATTATATATTACAAAATCGTATTTACCATAAGATCAACCCATATTGCTTTTTTATATGTGTTGAGATGTTATCCCACCAAGGCCAACACCCGGACATCCTACTCTTGAATGTCTCCTTTGATACTTGTAAAATGAAATCGGATGGCTCCACCTTGAACCCTTTGTAGAAATGTTGATGTATATATTCAATATATTTCATATACTATAATTCAAATAAGTTTGATACATACCCAGCACTTTTTGGAACTATCTCCGCAACTCGACGGAGATCTAGCTCAAAGGTACTCGGACCTGCTCCAAGTGAAGGTGGCCGAGATGGACTACGTCGTCGTCTATCAGACATAACTGACAAAGATATATATAATATCATACACTGCTTAGAAAAGAGCGCTGATAACATAAGCATCACATAATCATCAATCAATATCACATAATCATTAATCATCGCATAATCATCACATAATTATTAATCAAGTGATAATCATCACATAAGCATACTCTGCACATAACCATCGAAAAATGCGTACATGAAAAGAATAATGCATAACTTAGAATGATACAGATTATACATAGTCATCATTATTATTACATAGCTCGGAATATTACAGAACATAGTCATTATTGTTAATATATAGCTCACACTAATACAACCAGCGATGCCATCTATGATCAGTCTTCGTCATCTTTTGATTCAGACTCAGTCTCGTACTCTATATCATTTTCTTCGGTACTTACAAATGCAACTATTAAAACATTCGATTCATCAGTCAACGACCCTACATCAATGTCATCGGTTATCACTATTTCAGTATTTGGCTCGAGATCCGCTTGATACGCTTCTTCATCTGGAATATTATTTCCATCAAATGTATATCTTGCCTTCGTTTTAAAAACAGCCCACCAGTCTGCTTTATCTTTTTTTAAGGACGGATATGGAGCAAAATAAACTTGTAAAGCTTGCTTAGCTAATACAAAAGGATCATACTTGTAGTAATGCGACGTATGCCTTATTTCAATTAGCTTATAATCTTTGCGCACGTTAATTCCAGAGCCAGGAACATTGCTAAACCAGTTGCATTTGAATAAAAAACTTTCTCTGCAGGTTGTATATAATATGTCAACTCTAAAACTTGTGTTAAGACGCCGTAAAAATCTTTTATATGCTCCTCTGGATCATCACTTTCTTTGACAAATACACCACTGTTATATGTTAATTATAGATAAACATAAATTCCTTGTGCCGGATCATCGGGACCGGGAACGAGAATTGTTAGAAACATATATGGAGTTTTCATACACATCCATAGAGGTAAATTATAAGGAGTAATGATAATAAGCCATGATGAATATTTACTACCAAACTGAGAAAATGACGAAAATCCATCCGTACATAAGTCAAGCCTAACATTACGGCTCTCTTCCGCAAATTCAGGATAAGTCTTATCAAAATGTTTCAATGCTTCTCCATCAGATGGATGTATCAAAGTTCCTTCTTCTGGTGTTCTCACACTGTGTCATCGCATATGACATGCTGTAGCAGAAGATGCATATAACTGTTGAAGTCTGCGAGTGATGGGTAAATAAAGCATCCTGTTATATGGGACTTCTTTTCCTTTCTTTTTTCTTGGTTTGTATTTTTCCTCGTTACATATTCTGCATTTAGTAGGATGAGCGTCTTTTTTCCAATACAGCATGCAACCTTTTACGCATGTATCTATCTTCTGGTACGGCAATCCAAAAGCAGACATAAGTGTTTTTACTTTATAATGACTATCACACATCAAATTATTATGTGGCATGTGTCGTTTTGCAGTTTGTACAACTGCTGTAAATGCATCTTCTGTAAGATTAAATTTCGATTTCATAGTGATGTATTCGGCGGTTACAGACAATACAGTTCCGCTTGTACATCCATCCCACAATGGCCTCTTAGCAGAATCCAATAAATCATAAATTGTTTTAGCTTCCACGGTTGGCTCTTCATCAATATTTTCATTCCCATCATCACCTTGGTCAAAGGTACGAAACATTGATCATGCAGCATCTTGCACCATGCTTTCTATAGGATTGGTCATAGTATTATCGTCCTCTAACACTACAGGATTAGGTGTAGGTTAAACAAGTTCTCCATGATGATCCCATAAGTAATAATTCGGCACAAAACCAAATTTGTACAAATGTACTTCTACTACATCTGGTTTCCAATGCTTCAGATGTTTGCACTTACTACACGGACAACAAATGTCTACGTTATTTCGATTATTAGATTGAGCAAATCTAATAAATACATGTACACCATTACAGAAATGTTCTTTTATTGACCTTTCATACCTTTTCAAGGTTCATACATCCAACTACGATCGAGAAAATAATCGAACATATTTCCTGATTTGGAAAATGTAGGTTAGAAGATTGAATAACACACTTCATATTAAAGTCTTGTAAAAATTCATATATAACCCTTTACTATTTTAACAAATTCAAATAAATACTGGATTAAAATTTTCAATTCTTAAGTTTATTGTTTTTTTCTTTGACGGCCGGTTATTCTACTTTCCATTACAAACACAATAACGTAATCATATTTTATAAATCATTTCAGGTTAAATGATTCTAAAAAATTTCAGCAGCACTTCTCTTTTTTCCCTGTATCGTACACAAATGCGTGTACACAGGGGAAAAAAGAAGTGCCATCAAAATTTTCTGAACCGTTTAAACTGAAATGATTTATAAAATATGATTACTTTATTGTGTTTGTAACTTGTCCAAATATTAGGACAAATCCAACAAATGTTGTATCAGATGAATATAGATGTCCGTTCTGTGGAAAAATGAATATCCATATAACGATCATATACAACGCTTGTCAGATTGGGCGAAAAATTCTCTAAGGGGTTCACATAAATAAAGCACAAATTAAAAAATATTGAAGTGTTAGTGGTCTGTAGTGAAATAATGATCTTAATTTTTTTTTTTAGTAATGTAGCCAAATAGAATTCGTTTAATTATGAATCAAAATCCATGGAAACTATCAGTAACTCGAAAAATATTGCTTATCTCGCAAATGGGAACTATGAGTTACCGTTTTAACAACTACAGAAACTATTTTGTATTTCATTTAACTATTTAAATATTTAATAATTAAATCTAAAATTTTAAAACGTATTTTAACTTTTTTTTAACTACATAAATTTTAGTTAACGATTTTGCGAACTAAATAAGTAGTTAGCACTTACAACAGTATAACAAACATTCTCGTAAACTTATCATTAAACATATTATTCAATGATCATGTACTATTTTTTGGATTTTAATAGCCATAATTTTTAACAACAAAGTGAACAATAAATTCACTAATTAATACCACCAAATCAACACTAATTATCATCACCTAATACATAATAATCACCATTTTCAAACACATAATCAACTAATTTTCTAAATTAGGTTTACCATTATATACCCAATTCAAATAATAAACTATATATCATAAACTAATAACATATATTCATCAATTCCAAACCCCTAAATCATCCAATTCCAAATCCCTAAATCATCAACTAATTCAATTTAAACCTAAATTAAACAAAGATAATGGAAAATAGGAGATACTGACAAGTTTGGAGAGGTTCAAATTAGTGACGGAAGGTTGCGACGGCTTCTGGTGGCGGATGGCGGCGGCTGGTTGCGGGAGGGAGGAGAAGGAGCTGAGAGAATTTGGGGATGTAAATGAAATGCTCCTCTCGACTGCAGATCTGTATATTCGCGACAAACGACGGCTAGCGAGGGCCGCTTTTTTTAGCCGTCACTAGGCTGTGTCGCTTTACGAGCCGTTTCTAGTAGTGCGTTGTCGTTGATCTAAAAAACAAAACAAACTTGTCCACCAAACCATTTTCCACTAAACACAATTTTGAAATACAAACTCTATGCAAACCAATTTTTGTAAATTCAATATTGTTTAAATTGAAAAAATAAATAGTTCAAAATTTTGTTACATTTGAAAGATTTAAAATTGGAAATGTAATCTCTCTAAATTTTCATGGTTTCAAATTTTAAGAGTGTTAACATTTTATGTTTGCAAAAATTTTAAACTCAAAACTTTTTAAAGTTCACAATATTTTAAATTTCCTCATACCATACCATCTTATGCAAAATCCTTGAAGCAAATGATATTAAAATTTTATATAAGTTCAACATAAAATTTCTCAGTATGTTTTCCTTGTTAGGTAAGCTTTTGCAAAAAGATTTTCGTTACGCATTGTTCTGGGCTAAACAATATAACAATGCCAATATCATGTCCCAAGAAAACTGTTCCCATGGGTTACTAAACTAAAGGTTAGGTTTTTCTTTCATCTTGATATGTGAACATCTCTAATATGTTGATCTACCTCAATTACTTATATATAAAAAGCCAATAATAAGAAAGAATAAAAGTCGCCCTCATTATCAACGTAACCAAAACAAATTTTGTTACAATGTATGCATCAGGAAAATAAATTTTCTATCAATTATTCTAAGTATAATATGTTAACTACAAAAGTGGCCATGTCATTACAACACACGAGCAAGGATCGGATATACCTCATTTTTGCTACACCTTGAATCCTCCTTGATTTCAACCATATGTCTCTTTGAATTGTACTTGATTGTTTGATTTGTACTATCATAGAATTTGATAATTTTTTATAGGTATGATACACATGTTCTCTATTAGAAATTGATATCTAAATTCGGGAAGAAGCGTTGTCATTGAAGAAGCATCGACGAGGAAGCACAGAAGCCCTAACCCTATGTCAAAGTCATGACTTACAGGAAGAGAAGGTGGTTCGGTGATTAAGAAAGGCCGAACCAAAAGTTTGGTTCGGTAGAGGTGAGTGACTTCAGTGAAGAGAAGCAGTTTCATTCGGTGATGTTTCGCTCGGCAGTAAGGACGACCGGACGAAATAACTCGACCGATTGTAGTACACCAATCGGCAGTGAAGGCAAGATGGAAGTTATCTCATCCGGTGGTGAAGGAATGCCGGACCAGAATTGCCACTCCATTTACTTCGTTCGGTGGCTGTTAATACCATAAGTATTGATTTTGATGATAACAACCATATAAATATTACTACTAATGTATCTTCGAGTTATGCAGTCATATCAGATATATTATGGAGATATTTACAGAGATAAACAAGAATACGGTGGAAGCAAATGAATTATAGAAGAAGGTTGATCAGAGCAATTGAAGAACAAAACCCAATTAGAGAAGAATGCTGAAGCATAAAGGTGTTTGAAGTGATGAGGAGTTGGTTGAACCTTAGAATATCTTGTTAAAGAACTCATGACAATTATACTTGAAGATCATCAACCATTGACCCCAAACGAATCACAAAAATCCACAAATATAAGGTAATTTGAAATGCTGAAAATTTGTAACACTTATTAGTGTTGCTGTTCATTTTGCAACACACCCATGTCGACATGGGGTACTTGGGCATGTCGACATACTAGCAGTTTATCAGAATTTCAAATTTTAAATGAAGAGACATTTCCCTCCACCTCTTCACCAAAAGACGCATTTCTACAACCACTATATAAAGGCCTCTGAAAACGAATTTTAACATCAAGAATTCATATTTTCTCTTACTCCTTCTCTAAACATTTGCAAAAGAAATCCATTGCATACTCTTCAAATCTCCTTACAAATCTATACTATTTCACTCCAATTCTTCATTGATTTGCAAGCCACACAATATCAAAGAGTTTTACTTTAATTCACATCATTCTCTCTCTGATTTCATCCTATTCCTCAAAGAATTCAAAGATATATTGCCACTGGATGTCTATAGGATCATTGTACCGAATCTATAAGAATCTGTATTGAAGATACAACTACTTGTCATAGTTTGCTATGGATGATAAGGAGAAGATGTTCTTGTAGCCTGTAAAATCAAGAGGGTGTGTCTTGTAGCCCATGAAACCATGATTGTAAAGGTGTTCTTGCCACCCGTAGAAAGCAAGCGATTATAGTGGAATTCTGCATGATAGAGTGCAGGACTGGATGTAGGATTGGTTAATCCGAACCAGTATAAAAATCTGGGTGTTATTTACATTACTGTATTTTACTTTGTTACTTACTTATTCTCTGATTACTTCTTTCTGTTTGCAATTTGAGTAAATATAGTTTTATATTCATAAGTAAGTAGTTAATATATATTTCACCATTTCTAGTGTCTGGATAGCCTTAAGATCCAACATTGTGTTGTAGCCACCCCAGTTTTCAACATTTGTATCGGAGCATTGGTTTTTAAAAATTCATAACTTGGTTTTTTGAAAAGTATAAATGGCTAATGACACCAGTAACACATTTTTTAACACTTTTGTAGAAGGACAATCTACCACTAGACCCCCTCTATTTGATGGTAGTAGTTATACTTATTGGGCTTGTAGGATGAAATGTTATTTGCAGTCTAATGGTTTGGATATTTGGAATAGTACCCAAATAGAGTATATAGAGCCTCAAACTGAATATTCAAAATGGACACTAGATCAAAGGACACAAGCACTTAATAACTCTAAGGCCATGAACATTTTATTTTGCTCCTTAAATAGAAATGAATTTAATCGAGTGTCTATTTGTAATTTTGCATATGAAATTTGGAGAACTCTGCAAGTCACACATGAAGGCACCAATAAAGTAAAACAAACAAAGATATATATGCTAACTAACCAATTTCAACTCTTTCAAATGAAACCAAATAAGTCTATTTCTAATATGTATTCTAGATTTCAAGATATAGTACATGCCTTAATATCATTAGGAAAGAAAATTACTGAAGAAGACCAAGTCAGAAAGATCTTGAATTCACTTCCTAGTGAATGGGATCAGAAGACTCTGGCAATTGAAGAAGCCAATGATATTAGTATTATGAAAATAGAAGATTTAATTGGTAACCTAATGTCTTATGAAGTAATAATGCAGATTAGAAAAGAGAATCGGGCAAATGAGAAGAAATCACTAACACTCAATGCTATAATCGACAAAGATGAACCAGATGATGATGCTATTGATGATGATATCGAGTTTGTGACCAAGAAGTTCAAGAAATTCTTGAAGTATTGGATAACAAACTTCGAAAAACTAACAACAATAATTCTAGAAATGGAAATGTTGTTAAGTGTTTCGAATGTGATAAACCGGGTCATTTGAAAAGAGACTGTCCCAAACTGAAGAAATCAAAGTCAAACACTTTCAATAAGGAGAGGAAATAGGCACTCAATGCAAAATGGGATGATTCAGATATATCATCAAGTGATAGTGTTTCAGGAACAAAAAATGCCAACATGTGCTTCATGGCAAAGGATGAACAGGTATGGAATTTTAATAAAGGAATTACTAATGTTTTGAATGATATGAATCAGGGATATAAAATACTTAGGAAAGAGTACAACAATAGTTTGGCAGAGATAGATAGATTAAAAATATCTAATGAAATGTTAACTGAAGAAAAACAATGTCTAAAAGATGAAATTGAAAGACTTAATGGGTATATTGATGAAAAGGATTTGACACTTGGAAGTTTTGAAAAACTAAAAAGTGAAAATGAATCCTTAAAATCAGAAAATCTTTCAATGAAGTCATAGATCACTGATCAGAATGACAAAATAATATCTTTAGACAATGTTATTCTTAACCGTAATAAGGATTTTGACAAAATGAAAATTGATGTTGATAAATTTAACAAAGGGAAGAATAATCTAGAAAAATTATTATCTACATCTAAACACACTAGGAATAAACATGGACTTGGATACACCTCTAAGACTAAATTAAAGAAAAATAGTATTCAAAATACTAAGTTTGTTAAGGCTACCAATTTCAAACCAAAACCTAGGAAATTAAAGTTAAAACTTCCAAATAGATTCATTAATTTATGGTTCCAAAAAGCGTGGATGATAATGAAAAAGAAAAATATATTGATAATTTTATTAATAAGGTTCATTCATCTAATGATTATATTTTGAAAGGACATTCAAACTCTTCATGGGTTTGGTGTTCCAAAACTTAACCCCATGGACCCAGAATAAAAAGGGTACCAATGTGCATATTTCATAATTTTTCAGGTACCAAACAATGTATATCAGATGGCAGATGCTCAAAGCATAAGACAAGAAATCTATTGTACATTGGATAAATACGAAAAGGATTTTTTATTGGCATCAGCAAAGTCGGTAACTCTAAAACTCATCTTATTATTTGATAAGTTTATTTCATGTTTTGAATTGATTTGGTTTCCCCTCAAGTGTTTTATTTATAAGCATTTATCCCCATATACAAACTATACATATTGTCTAGCAGTGATTTAAGTGACTCTTTTTCGCCCTTTTTGTTGATAACAAAGGGGGAGAAAATGTATAAATATACTGGGTAAAATGATAGAGGGAGTGCATAGAGTTAGGGGGAGTCAAATATAAAAGTATTATATTTTATCTCTCAAATATTTATATGGTCATCATCATCAAAAAGGGAGAGATTGTTAATACCCTAGGTATTGATTTTGATGACAACAACCATATAAATATTACTACTAATGTATCTTCAAGTTATGCAGTCACATCAGATATATTATGGAGACGTTTACAGAGATAAACAAGAATACAGTGGAAGCAAATGAATTATAGAAGAAGGTTGATCAGAGCAATTGAAGAACAAAACCCAATTAGAGAAGAATGCTGAAGCATAAAGGTGTTTGAAGTGATGAGGAGTTGGTTGAACCTTAGAATATCTTGTTAAAGATCTCATGGCAATTATACTTGAAGATCATCAACCATTGACCTCAAACGAATTACAAAAATCCACAAATATAAGGTAAATTGAAATGCTGAAAATTTGCAACACTTATTAGTGTTGCTGTTCATTTTGCAACTTTGGGCATGTCGACATACTAACAGTTTTTTAGAATTTCAAATTTTAAATGAAGAAACATTTCCCTCCACATCTTCATCAAAAGACGCGTCTCTTCAACCACTATATAAAGGCCTCTGAAAATGAATTTTAACATCAAGAATTCATATTTTCTCTTACTCCTTCTCCAAACATTTGCCAAAGAAATTCATTGCATACTCTTCAAATCTCCTTGCAAATCGATACTATTTCACTTCAATTCTTCACTGATTTACAAGCCACACAATATCAAAGAGTTGTACTTTAATTCATATCATTATCTCTCTGATTTCATCCTATTCCTCAAAGAATTCAAAGATATATTGCCATTGGAGGTTTATAGGATCATTGTACTGAATCTGCAAGAATCTGTATTGAAGATACAACTACTTGCCATAGTTTGTTGTTGCTGATAAGGAGAAGGTGTTCTTGTAGCCTGTAAAATCAAGAGGGTGTGTCTTCTAGCCCGTGAAACCAAGATTGTAAAGGTGTTCTTGCCACCCATGGAAAGCAAGCGATTATAGTGGAATTCTGCATGATAGAGTGCAGGACTGGATGTAGGATTGGTTAATCCGAACCAGTATAAAAATCTGGGTGTTATTTACATTACTGCATTTTACTTTATTACTTACTTATTCTCTGATTACTTCTTTCTGTTTGCAATTTGAGTAAATACAGTTTTATATTCATAAGTAAGTAGTTAATATACATTTCACCACTTCTAGTGTCTGAATAGCCTTAAGATCCAATATTGTGTTGTAGCCACCCCAGTTTCTAACAGTGGCCAGTACAATGAATGGGATATTGCCGAATGAAATATTTCGTTCGATGGCATGCCGAGCCAAATGGATGCCGAACGAAATATCTCGTTCGGTATTTGGGAAGGTTGATCCAGACTTGAAGTATAGATGCCGAACTAGATTGATATGGCTTTGCCGAACCAAATGCCACTGCGTTGCTTGCCGAACCAAATGTGCCAACCAAACCCCAAGGCTGCTATATAGCAGCTACCCCTCCTTACTTCTTCACTTTATAAATAGTGGAGCTTTTGAATAACAATGGTAGCCGAAATTGAGCTAATTTCAACCAATTTCAGAGCCATCCTAGAGAGCTGAAACTCTATAGAATTTTGACTGTTTAGTTAATTCTTCTTATGTATAGGCTCCATAAGTGAATCAATCTTGTAACTCTAATCTTTTAGCGATTAATAAAATCTTCTCTCCTAAAGTGGACCTACATTGCCACATGGTAGTGGAACCACTACTGGTGTTATTTATTTTTCTGCATTGCATTGATCTGTGATTGTTTGTTCTTGTGTTTATCTCTATTTGTATCGTCTCACTACAATCAGAATCTAGTTGTTTTCCGCTGCGTTGGGTTTTTTATTTCCTTAGACTGATCATCTGAAGGGATTTTCCCCAACCGTCTGGTATAAGAGATGCAAGGTTGATTGAGGAGTGTTAGACGCTATGGCAGGAGATGATGCAACTCCAGTTGTTACAAGACCCTATACTATAGAGATATATATCGCATCAGGTTCACAGTTGAAAATTGAGAAATGGAATGGGGGTAAAGTCTTCGAGAAGTGGCAATGGAGGATGAAGGCTGTTCTAATGAGGAATGAAGTCCATCCAGCAGTGTTGTCCCTATGGAGTTGACGGCTGAGATCTCAGTCGCAGGTAGGAAAGAGATGGAGAAATGGACATTTACTACTTTACAGCTAGCTATGGGAGAGAATGTTATCTCATAGATTAGCAATGAGACCACTGATAGGGGCATTTGGACCAAGCTAAAGAATCTCTACTTGAAGAAATCTCTGACTAACTGTCTGATATTACTTAATATATTTTTCACCATACGGACGAGATAGGGTACTTCAGTGAAGGAACGTCTTAATTTATTTGATGATCTCGTGATGAAGATGTAGACTGTTGACTTAAAGATGGGTGGGGAGCAAATGGAAATGGTTCTTTTGTGTTCTCTTCCGAAGCGACATAGGTTTCGCTAACAGCGTTATCTTCGCTAGAGACACATTGACAGTGGAAGATGTGAAGTCAAGCCTTCTATCTGAGCGCTTGAGAGATCAGATGAAGGATATAAGTGAAGAAAGTAGAGGTGGAAGTAGTAGTCACGTCCTGTTTGTTGAAAGAAGTAGAGAAGATAAGAAGAATTGACACTCTAGAGGGCGTTTCAAGTCTAAGAAGCCAGGTAATGGCAGGAGAGGAAAGTCTAAGGATGGAAAGTGTTTTATCGGCAAGAAATCTGGTGATTGGAAAAAAGATTGTCCAGATTTGAATAAGAAGGAAGAAGATGGATTTTCATCATTTGCGGTGGAGAAGTCTTAATCTAACGATGCGTTGTCTACAGCAGTATCGGATGTCTCAAACCATTGGGTGCTGGACTCGAGGGCGTCTTTCCATATGACACCTAATAAGGATTACTTCAGTTCTTTCGTTGGACGAGAGGGAAGCTCTATTCTTATGGGAAATGATGTTAGCTGTGGAGCAATGAGTGAAAATACAGTGAGGATAAGGATGTTTGACGGAGTGATACGCAGTTTGTCCGGTGTCCAGTATGTTTCAGATCTTTGGGAGTCCTTAATTTCTTTAGGACAATTGGCATCTTTGGGATGCAAGGTAACTATCAAGAAGAATAGTCTAAAGGTTTTGAGAGGTACACTAGTTTTTATGAAAGAAGATGTGTTTCAAAATCTGTATTTGCTGAAAGGAACCATAGTTCTTGGAAAGTCGTGTGTTGGAGTAGACAGTTCTCGTGCTTTGGATGCCATAAAGCTTTGGCATCTCAGGTTGGCTCATATTTCAAAGAAGAGCATAGAGTTGCTTAAGAGATGGAAGATGATCAAAGGAGAGAGCTTCGACAAGATGGACTTTTGCTAGGAATGTGTGTTGGGTAAGCAAACTAAAGTATCTTTTGAAGTTGGACTCCATATGTAATGAACCATTTTTCCGTACCCTTTGAATCGACTATAAAACCCACATGTCTAACACAAATTACACGAAAGGATGGATCATTAAGGGTAGAAAGAAAATAAGACAGAACTGAATCTCACATGAGTGGAATAACATATATTATTTCAATAATAATCTTTGCAGCGGAAAATTTTAAAATACAATATTAGAGTCTAACCTGGATTTATCCTGGACACTTACAAACTTATGTCCTCAAAAATGCTAAAAATAACAAAACAAATTCAATAGATGCAGCGGATAATAGAATACGTCCATACAATGATGAAGATCTCTAGCTCTCCTCTAGAAACTCCAACCGTCTTCAACTAAACCTGAAACTACTCGGATCTGACCTGAGTATTAAAAATACCCGGATCAGGCTTGATAAACCAGTGTGAGATACTCGAAATTTTAAATGCATAGATCATGACGATGTTATCAAAACCTTTGAAAAGAAGGATATCTCATAAGACCACGCCCACACATAAACACGGACAGGTTTTTTACCTTATGATAACCAAAACACTTTATACCAAAATACACTTGATATTATTTTTAATGACATTCTTTTAAAAAGACTTTCAAATAAGGTATTAATACCTAGACTAAGTCTAAGGGAATATATCCAGACTGGGTCAACGGAATATACTGAACGGAATATATGATACCAAAAGGGGTAGCTGAAATGTTTGCAAGTCATTACAGCTATTTCGAGAATACAATCAAAACCGTAAGTCTCGTATTGGGATTGGATTTTCAATATGATAGGGAACTAGTGGAAAGATCAATCTATATCCATGGCTTAAGTCCAGGACCCATACGCCATTATACAACAACATAAATGGCTAAAACGGGATACGATCTGTTAATAACATCCAAGGACTCAGACTTCGTGCATCCCTGCCATGAGGCCTAGAAGTATCTGGTACCTAGGGCTCAGAACATCTGATAACCCAAATCACTACTAACCGAAATACCAGCATACATCTAACCACGTAGAATCCTATCATAACCGGAGTATGAGGCTAGCGAGCCTACGATCAATTTCTTCAAAGCCATACTTCTCATACAAAACCACGCTCTGATCATAAAAGGTTCCACTTTGAATGCCACGTTGCCATTCCTTAAACATACAACTGATTTCTACCAACATATAACTTCTGAGCTCATACGTCTTAGGAAAGGTTGTTAAGCTAAGAGAAGTTGTCTTCTCCGCCACCAAGCAGATGATACGTTGATAGAGATCAATTAATATGATCAGAAATGCAATGCCAGACATTCTTCATACAAGTTCGTTCTGGGACTGAATGAAACCGAAATTACTCTCTTACTACCACCAGTAGCAAGTAGTCCTTGCAATCAGAAAAAATTACCACAACGAGGAGAACACTATGATAAATAACTCTATAATGGGAGCGACCTAGAGCATATCAACAAGCAGTCCACATGCTATGAAGATCCTCAGTCTTCAATAATCATCATCTTTAATATATCTTTACTTTCGAATATATACATTGGTTTGAAGTGGTTTTCAGATTGGAATCGCCCAAATCCGATCCCGGTTTCTTCGAAGCCAATCATCGCTTTAAAAGATGTTAAGTTCATATATGGATATCAATCATCAATCAGTTACTTCATCTTTTATTTAAATCAAATATCTTTTTTGGATATATTCTTTTAAGTTATTCCATTTTCTTTTAAAATGTATATGGAATCATTAAGCCTCATTTATCAAATCATTTGATTTATTTAAATCTTTCTTAAATCCTGGAATAATTTCAAATCATTTTCTCTTTTACTTAGGATAACCTTTCCAAATCATTCTTTTAATCTTAATCAAAGATTTCATATATTCAAGTTATAACTTTTATCTTAGAAAAAATATTCCCAAATCATTCATTAAATCTTAATCAAAGATTTCTTTCTTAACTTTAAATCATATTCTTGTGAATCGAAGATTTTAATAACAGAGTACTGCTGCCACCTTAGATATGGTACATTTGACCTCCATGGACTAATGGAAAGTAATCTTATATCATGAAGATCTTTGCCTTCAATATGTTTTATTTCGAAAATTAGTTGAAGGGGTTTTTAGATAGGAATCACCCAAATCCGATCCCGATTCTTCGGATAGGAATCACCCAAATCCGATCCTGGTTCTTCGAATTGGAATAATCCAAATCTGATCCTAGTTCCTTCGTACTAATCATCGATAAAAAGATGTTAAGTGGTTAATTAAAATTCTAAGAATTTGTCTCTTTTCTTTTATCTTGGAAAAACTTAATCATGATCTTTTATAGCATCCAGGCTTTCTTTTCGATCTATTCCACCCCTCGCCTAAAAAGAGAAAACATAGCCCAGGTAAGTTCAGGGCACTGGTTGCTCCATCTTTAACCTTAGTTAAACATCTTATTTTATCTTCTCAGATCTCATAGACGGGACAAATGTACTAGTCTATTTCGCATACTCAGTTTGTTATTACATTCAATATTCTTCACTTTATGTTTAAGTGGTATAAACAATTTCACTTAACCGTTTATTCAAACTCTTATTAAAACTTCCAAACAATATTTAGATTACTTAATTATTCCTTTAAAATCATTCATAAAAGATTTAGGAAAGAATTGTTATGTTTAAACTCATGTTCAAAAGGTTATAGAATTCGCAGCATAAAAGTGTACGGAAAGTGCTATATAAGCTTATTTGATTTAAACTACTTTTTAATATTTGAAAATTCATTTTTTCCATTTCAAATCATTACTTTATATTATTTTCACTTAAGTATTAAGTAAGGAATATAAAAATTATGTTTGGTTTGATTTGATGTTTACTTTTTGCTTTGAAATGACATGTTTGTCTTTTTATGCTTATTTTTTCTTAATTATATTCTAAAATTTTCTAAGTATGTTTAGTAAAAGTAAAATTCATTAATGAATTAATTAATACTTATACTATTTGAATATATGTTTCTATATAAGAAAATAAAGGTGCGACAACGTTGCGACAACTTTTAATCGACAAAATGTTTTACGGTCATATTTTGACATTTTAGTTAAATTATTTGTTTATGTAAACCAAATTTAAAAATAAATTTGTATAATGTTATTTAAAAATATAAACACTCATAAATAAATTAAATTAATTTACTTAACCATTGAAACTTACTTTTTTGAAATCAACATTTTGTCACTTTTGTCGATATAGGCAAATATTGCTATTTTTGTGTATAATCCTCTTTCCAAATCCTATCTAATATCATTTGAATCATATAACCTTACCTATTTTATATCTAAAATCACTCTAAATAGTATATTTTAAGGTGGTCAAATTCTGGGTCGTTACACCATAGATCGAGACGAGTACTTGAGTACATGCATGCAGATGTTTGGGGACCGGTTGCTACTCCTTCTCTTAGAGGATAAAAGTATTTTATCTCTTTCGTTGATTACTTTTCTCAAAAAGTATGGGTGTATGTGATGAAGGCCAAATTAGAAAGTTTTGAGAAGTTCAAAGACTGAAAAGCGCTTGTTGAGAACCAATCTGGTTCTAGGTTGAAGGTGCTGAGATATGATAATGGCAGTAAATTTGTCTCTAGGGAGTTCCTCGACTTTTATAGATAGCATGGCATTCAGAGACATTTAACCACACCAGAAGATCCGCAATCCAATGTGGTGCAGAAAGGTTGAACATGACTCTACTAGAGAAGGCTCGTTGCTTGAGATTGACGGTGAGTTTACCCAAAGGCTTTTGGCTGAGGAATTACCAACTGTGGTGCATATCATAAATCGTATTCCATGCTCAACCATAGATGAGAAGATTCCAGAGGAGAAGTGGAGAGGTAAAGCAGTGCATCTTGGTTACTTTTGAATTTTTGGTTATCCTATGTACGTTCACCATACAGGTGATGACAAGTTGGATGCTAGAGCATACAAGGGCATACTAATAGGATACACTGATGGTATCAAAGGATGTCGAATTTGGACCCCTATTGATCGAAAGATTGTTCATTCTAGACATGGTGCTTCTAATGAGTCTGCTATGTTCAATCCGAAGGAGAAGGTACCTACCATAACATAAGATTCTGATAGGCCTGAGGAGATGGAAGAAGTTCTCGTGTTCCAACCAAGAAGTAGAGTTGTTGTGGATGTTATCAACGAAAATGCAGTTAATGAAACATCACAGGATAGTCTACAGATACCTTCTAGTAGTGCTGGTGATGTGCATGTATCTAGAGGAAGTTCAGTTCAAGGTGGAGCGGAAAGAAGTTTAGGCAAAGCAGTTCCTATCCGGATCAGTCGTAGGACTATTAGACCGCCCGAAAGGTATTATGATTGGCAATTTGAAAATCTTAGCCTTGGCGATCAGTTTGACTATGCCCTAGATGTGGTTCATGAGGAGCCGCTTGACCTTAATGAAGCTTTAAAGTCATGTGAAAATTCGAAGTGGATGTGCGCCATGGAAGAGGAGTTAGGGTCATTGAAGAAGAACAAGACTTGAGATTTGGTACAACCTCCTAAAGGAAGCCGAGCCATAGGTTATAAGTGAGTATTCAAGGTAATGGATGATGGGAGATACAAGGCTAGACTGTTGCTAAAGGGTTTTTATAAAGAAAAGGATTAGAGTATGATGAGATATTCTCTTCTGTAGTGAGGCATACATCCATCCGTATTTTGCTCGCTATCGTCGCAGCTCATGACTTAGAGCTGGAGCAACTGGACGTGAAAACCACTTTCTTGCACTAAGACTTGATGATACCATCTATATGAAGCAGCCAGAAGGATTTGTTGTAGATGGAAATGAAAATTGGGTTTTCAAATTGAAGAAGTCTTTATCTGGACTTACGCAGTCGCCTAGACAATGGTACAAAAGGTTTGACTCTTTTATTCTTTCACTTAGTTTTGATCGTAGCATCAAAGATGCTTGTGTGTACTTCAAGCATTTAAAAAATGGTAGATGGGTGTACCTACTCTTATAAGTGGATGATATGTTGATTGCTTCTAAGGATAAAGCCGAAATCGATAGTTTAAAGCGAAGGCTAATAGCGGAATTCGATATGAAAGACCTTAGAGAAGCAAAGTAAATTTTGGATATGGAAATCGAAAGGGATAGAAAGCTAGGACTTTTGAGCCTCACTCAAAAGGAGTACATTCAAAAGGTGCTTGCTCAGTTTAGCATGGAAGGGGCAAAGGCAATCAGCAAACCCATGCCTTTGCACATACAACTTTCTAGCAAAGGCTCTTCGATCTCAAAAAAGGACAAGGCTTATATGATGAAGGTCCCATATGCAAGTGAAGTTGGCAGCTTGATATGTGCCATAGTCTACACAAGGCCTGACATTACACAGGCGGTTGGACTGGTGAGTAGGTTTATGGAAAATCCAAGAAATATGCGTTGGGAAGCAATGAAGTGCATCTTTAGATACCTTGGAGGAACTCCAAACCATGGACTTTTTTGGCGATAGAGGAAGAGATTTCAACTTGGTTGGATTTTGTGATTCTGACTATGCCGGAGATAGAGATCGAAGGAAGTCAACCTCCGGATACGTGTTCAACATTGGACGGACAACGATCATTTTGAGAGCGAGGTTGCAGTCGATTTTGGCTTTGTTCACTACAGAGGCAAAGCTCATAGATGCGGTTGAAGCAGCTAAGAAGGCGTTTTATTTGAGGCGGATGTTGTGCGATTTGGGATTCGTATATGAAGGCATGGATGTGTACTATGATAATCAAAGTGCAATTAACTTAGTTGAAAATCTAGCATTTAGCTCAAGGATGAAGCATATTGAGGTGAGAGAGTCATTTCTTATTTCGATGAGTGAAGAGAAGCTAGTTCGTCTTCAGAAAGTTCACACAAAGGAGAATGCAACAGACATGTTTACAAAGTCGTTGTCTATTGCTAAGTTCGAGCATTGCTCGAACTTGATTCGCTTAATAAAGTGCTAGATGCCACGGGGTAGCATGGGGGAAGAGTTGAGATGGTTTATGGAGATGTTTGTTTTCATGGTGGAGATTGATAGGTTCTACACGGACTGGATACTTCGAACACTTTATTGATGGGCGGTGGCCTTGCCCGAGTTCGTTAACAGAGTGTAATGGGTGATGGCATTGCCGAAGATCATTAGGAAAGTAACCATTTCTTAGAGCATGAAGGTGTATATGAAGTTGGAATGCTTGTATGGAATTCGGTATCAATGTGGAGATTGTAAGAAATTGGTACGTGAATTCAAGAAGAAGCGTCGCCATTGAAGAAGCGCCGACAAGGAAGCACCGAATCCCTAACCCTATGTCAAAGTCATGACTTGAAGGAAGAGAAGGTGGTTCGATGATTGAGGAAGGCTGAACCAGAAGTTTGGTCCGGTGAAGGCGAGTGACTTCGGTGAAGAGAAGCAGTTTCATTCGGTGATGTTTTGTTCGGCAATAAGGAGAACCAAACAAAATATCTCAACCGGTAGCAGTGCATCAATCTGCGGTGCAAGAATGAAGTTATTTTATCCTGTAGTGAAGGAGTGTCGGTCCTGACTTGCCACTCCAGTTACTTCGTTGGCTGGCAAGTGCAGTGAAGGGAATAATGCCGAATGAAATATTTCGTTCGGCGGCATGCCAAACCAGATGGATGCCGAACGAAATATCTCGTTCAGTATTTGGGAAAGCCGATCCAGACTTGAAGTGGAGATGCTAAATTAGATTGATATGGCTTTGTCAAACCAAATGCCACTGCGCTGCTTGCCGAACCAGATGTGCCGAACCAAACCCTAGGGCTGCTATATAGCTGCTACCTCTCCTCGTTTCTTCGCGCTATAAATAGTGGAGCTTTTGGATAACAATGGCAGCCGAAATTGAGAGCTTATTTTAACCAATTTCAGAGCCATCCTAGAAAGTTGAAACTCTACTGAATTTTGAATGTATAATTAATTCTCCTTATATGTAGCTTCCAAAAGTGAATCAATCTTGTAACTCTAATCTTTCAATGATTAATAAAATCTCCTCTCTCCTAGTGGATGTACACTGTCTTGCGGTAGTATAACCGCTATAAATACTGGTGTTATTTATTTTTCTGCATTGCATTGATCTGTGACTATCTGTTCTGGTGTTTATCTCTATTTGCATCGTCTCACTACAATTACGATCTGGTTGTTTTCAACTGCTTTGGATTTTTTATTCCCTTAGAATGATCATCTGAAGGCATTTTCCCCGACATTATCAATATCATCTTTGAAAAGAATTATCATACTCCAATACATTCGGTCCATCAAAATTAATTATGCAGTATGTTATATACATAAAAGAACCAATTATTTGGACACAAAATAAAACACAATCAATGATAATAGAGTTGGACCATTGGACCATTTTATTTACATTTAGGATTGAGATTATAAAGAAATCCAATGATTGAGTCCATTATGTCACCAACTTGTGTCCCAATATAATTTTCCATACTTAAATTACTTATTATAAACATAGATTTAAAAATATTAAATTCTAGCGGTCAAATTGTCAGAGTAAGACCATTTATTATAGAGATGATGTTGATCACATGTTGATCACGCTTGAAAAATAAATAAATACCAATGATAATAGATAACAAAAGATTAATCTGGTACACATTGGAGATAATAAAAGATAGGATGTGGGCTCTTCCCTATGTATGTATACACGTACATACATTTACACACACATACTTACATTTGTACATATACATACACATATATATATATATATGTATGTGTGTGTGTATGTATGTATATGTCTGTGTATGCATATATCAACAAACTTAGTAATTTAAAAAGAAAATTAATTTATTGGTCATATCGACACATGAATCATGATTTTAATTCAAATATTACGCTTGAACGTAAATACTCTTATTTTTGGATGGTTTTCTGAAACAATCGTCAATGGTATAATTTAACAAATTACGTTTAAGTGAATCATTTTTTATTAAAGAAAGAAAAGGAAGCTTTATAATCAATTTAGCTTTTTTATTGCTTTAATGGAGCATAATCTAACGTCAGATATATATAATATGGATTTTGCTTTGTAACTACATTAAGAATTTCAATATCGAAAAAGGTATACAATAGAAAGGAAAAAGGTCGTCAATTAAAGAAAAATGATTGGTAACTAGATAAACTGTTCTCCTTCAGTGGATATCAAAACTTAATGTTTAAAGGTAAAGGTGGACTATAGAAGAAAGAATTGTATGTCTCTTGATTTCTATAATATATAATTAATAAAGTGTGGAATTGGACTTAAAATACAAATTTATTGGCATATATTTCGCTTTGAATAGCATATAATCAGAAGGTATGATTAACAAGTTTAATAAAATGCCACATGAAATGGAAGTTTTTTAATGTAATATCTTATGCTAAAAGTTATATATGTGTTGGAACTTCCTTCTACAATATTGATTGTCACGTTCAAAATGGTCACGAACGTCCAATGTAAAGTTTTAATGCATCTCATAATAATGCATGATCTTACATTGAAATTTTCAATCCATGTCACACATAAGAACCAAATTTTACATTATGGCAAGTTAGCACATGAGCATAGCCTTGTCTATATCTGTATAAAGCAAAATAGCTTTTTAATGAATAAAATTCGAAGCTTATATTTGTGTTATTACAAAACCAAAACCAATCTTGTTTTTGTGGCTAAAGTACAAACCATATATAGATACACATATGCCAAAATAAGTATGATGATAAAAAAAAATATCCTACGCTTCTTCTAATTTATATGTGTTAGTGAGGTAACAGAAGCTCCATAGGTGAAAAATTCAAACATGAACTTACCGATGAGAGAAATTTGAACGTATTTTCATACAAAATAGAAATATTATGTCCTAAAATTATAAGTGTGATAATTTACAATAATGACTTTATTCATTATAGAATCAAAAATTCAAAGAGCTTACGATGCTAAAAAAGACATAAATATCTATGAAAAGGTAAGTAAACATGAAAAACAATATTTTCAATGCTTATTGAAAAATATGTAAGCACGTTCACAACTTATGCTATGAAATGAATCATGAATTAATTTTCAATTATATTGATCTTGCTATCTTTGGATTTTTAAACATAAATTAAATAGTATAGTTGTGCCTTTTGGAATTGTTAGAGCTATCGATTATATCGTTCTATTTATGTGTAATACTATCGTGTTACTTATTTACATATTTGGTTTAAACCAACCTTGCTCACATTGCAAATAGTACATGAGAACTGATTTATCTATAAAATAGATGATGATTATGCAAATCAATCGTAATGATCAAAGTATCTTTATATAATATATTTTAAAATTATATAAAGCATTACTACTCCATCACTTCTGATAGTGTACTGAAAATTAGTAGAAAAAATCGATAGCACAATAAACATGTAAATTGAATGAAAAAATATCAAAATATTTTTATTCATTTATTTTAAAAATATATACAACATTACTACTCCATAATTTTTCATAGTGTAGCAAGAATCAATAAAAAGAGAAATCGATGACATAACAAATACGTAAATAGAAAAAAAATTATTTCAAGGGGTGTTGTTTCACTGAAAGATGCAACTATGCCAACAGAACCTAAAAAAAATTCAAATTAAACAGGGAAGTGTATAGAAAAGCTCTATATAAGATGTTTGATATTTTATAATTGAAAATATTAGAGCAAATAGCACAAAACAAGTAGATATACCCAAAATATATGCAACATAATAGTCTGTTTCAAAACTGATGTAAGATTACCGATTTGTTTGCTGATGCGATGAATAATTAAATAAAACCAAGAAGTAAAATGCACTTTCGATCAAAAAGTTGCATAACAAACATAACAGTAATAAATAACGTTAAAACATAGAATTTTTAAGTGAAAGAAGCTCATTCATTGGACCTTTAAACAACCCCAAATCTAATAAAACATAGCACTTATCGATCTAATTTTTTTTTGTTAATGGAAGCGTTAAATCAATTGCACTAGAAGTTAGAAATATTCACGACGATTTAAATGAAGAGAAAATTGTCTTTAAGAGGGATGATTTGTTTTGCGGAGAAAATTAAATAAAACCGAGGATTGTATTATAAACTAAAAGGAGATAAGAAGCCATTAGAAAAGAGGAAAAAATGTTATTCGCATTGATATCAGTTACATAAGATTGATTAATACAATTACATAACATAGGCTCTTTTATATAGGCCTTGGAGCATGAGATTGAACATATCCCATGATGTGGGACTGAATAGAAAAACCCAAAGCATATTCACTTTAATATTTACATATGTTATAATACTCCCCCTTGAATATGCATCTTTAAAATCTTGGATTCTCATATGGTTGCTAGAAATTGTTCCTTTTGAAACGTCCATGACTTGCTCTCCCTCGTTATTATCTTGCTTTCATGCATCCATTCAATCGTTATGAATATTGTCTGTTGCCTCATTAAAAACCTCTATTAGGAAAACCTAATGGAAAAGGAACGAGGAAAAGAGTGCAACTTGAAATCATAGATATCATACAATGATATTCCTTCTAAGAGTTTGATATTTCAGGATCAATATAATGCCCTTACTAAGAAAAACCCAATAGGAAAAATCTTAGTGAAGGAAAAAATACAATGACATATCTTATTTTCTCATTTCTTCAAATGAAGTTTGATACTTCTAGATCAAACTAATGCCTCATTAAAACCTTACTAAGAAAAACCCTATGGAAAAATCTTAGCGAAGGAAAAAAGTACAATATAGTATGAGATATTTCAATAATTTATAGAATTAAATAGAGTTTGATACTTCTGGATCAATATAATACTTCATTAAAAACCTTACAAAGGAAAACCCGATGGGAAAAACCTTAGTCAAGGATAAAAATACAATTTAATTTAAATAACACATTTGAGATGTTATTTCTTGAAAAGACATTTAATTCTTCTAGATCAAGACAATGCCTCCTTAAAACCTTAGTAAGAAAAACTCAGTGGGAAAATCTTAAATAAGAGAAAAGAGCACATTGTAACTTATTTTCAAATGTTACTGGGGAGTTGATACTTCTAGATCAAGATAATGCCTCATTAAAACCTTACTAATAAAAACCCAGTGGGAAAAATCTTAGTTAAGGAAAAAGAGTGCATTATAAAATACTTATAGATGCTCCCCTTGATTTAAAATTTTCCTCTGAATTCATATTCGTCCTTCGATAACTCAAATTGGTTATAAATACTTCTGGATCTATAAATATGAATCTCATTAATAATACAATTTATTAATAGTTTCCTTCGATACAATCAAATTTTCTAAGATTGTTTCTACAAAATATGGTTTGCATTTTATGCATTTTGTATGCTACTTTTATGAAAAACACTTCATGTGCTTTCATTTTTGTTCTTCAAATTAGTTTTGCGCATTGCAACTATACATCTTTCATGAATATCAAAAATTTTATTACAACATTACTAGAAAGCAGGAAGTAATCTACTCATCTTGAAGTATATCAAGATTTTCATTACAACAATACTTAGAAGAAATTTGTAATCTACACTTCATGTCTTTTGCATTCTTGATAACTAAAAAAGTTATATATATTCTTCAAAAATTTGTATAATTTAATAAGCATTTGCATATCGCAACTATCACTTCGATGGATATTAAGAGTTTCGTTACAATGATACTTAAAAATAGAAAGTAATCTACTCATCATGAATTATATCAAGATTTTCATTACAACAATACTTAAAAGTAGGTTGTAATCTATGCTCCTTGTTCTTTGCCTTCTTTATAACCACCAAAGTTATTTATATTCTTCAGGAATTTACATACTTTCATCATTTAATATGATTTAAACCATATTTATACCTTCGAGGTATATTAAGCATTTCAAATACTTTTGCTACTTTACGGACTACGTGTCCATATTTCTCTATTGGTAAAGGATTCATGATGGCCAATCATGTTTCCCCTAGTTCAAGATCCTTAATCTATTTATAAACATAAGCGCTTTTTTTTATCATCAATGGTTATTTCTTGTCAATTCTAGACATGATTTATTGAGATTTCTTTGATTATCATGTTTTAGTTACCTAAACCACTTCTAGGATAATTTGACAATCATGTCATTAGTCTCTTCAAGAGCACTCTTAAGTGTTTCTTCAAGAACACTCACCTCTTTTATTTGTCATCTTTATTACTTACTCCAAAAGTATTTCAAACTAACTTTTGTACTATATTTCATATGTGGTTTACACATTTTGATCCTTCAGGGATTCAAATCTATATTGGAGAAAGTCTACTAGGGATATTATTAATAATTTATTCAAGTTACTTAATATTTTGCATCATTATACATGTTAACTAATATTTGACATTGATGATCAAAATGAACTTGTATCCCTTTATCCTCCCCCTCAATGTTGAGGAGCATTGTCACATTAAATAATAATCATCTTTGGATTCTCATTTTGATCCATTATCATATTGCCACTAGCAAATACACCATACATATTAATAATAGAAGGATAATTCTTTTATCAATTGATAAGATGCATTCAAGTGATAATTGTGAGCTTCTGACTCATGTTTAAATATGGGATTCAATTATGCCAAATTTCATGAAATATAATCTAATTGAAATTGTACCCAATTTTTCTAAAATAAGCTTTTGGCTTTCAATTTTAGAAATAACGCAAAGATATTCTTTGATATTTTCATTATAGTTCCAATATGGTAGCTATTCATTTATAAATCTTCAAAACCGAACAAATTTCTTTTAATTTGCTTTAGCATAATGTATTTTGAATTAAGATATATGTACCATTTGGTAATACTACATGGGCTCTTCCGGACCCTTCAATTATATTAGCAGATGCTGTGGTTGAAATTTTTAGCTAAAATATTTTCAGATAGTTTAGAGAAAAAATTCTGGTTTTTCAAAATCATATGAGTGGTTGCACTATCTAGTAGGCATATATTATCACTCAAATATTGATGGTCCATATCTTAAGAATTAAAGACAATATAGTCAACTATTAAATATTGTATGCATAAATAAATGCTAGTACTTTCCAAAAATTGAAAATAGACTACTAATTAAAGCCAACATTATCGGTACATTATTTTAATTAGTTATGAAGGAAAAAACATTCAAGCACGAACTTCCAACTGATATATTGAACTGAAATAAATAAAATCCACATAGCATACTTCAGGCTGCTACTTTTGATCAATTCGACCATATCATTTATTATTGCACTTAGATTTTCATCATTAATGAAGTTTCCTTCATCAAGTTCGAAGAAATGATCTAACTTCAGGTTAGTATTACTAGACAATCCTTTCACATAATTTTAGTTTAGAAGTAATTCTAAATATAGAGGAATTATATTTTCTAATAGATTTAAAGACTTGAAACTTCAAGTTCAACCACTCATGCCTAGTGTTTAGAAGTGTGACCATATTTTGGTGGTCATAATGCTCCTTCAGAGAGTTCCATAGGTAAAGATGATCTTTTTCAGTTAAACGTTTTATTTTAAGTTTGTCATGGATATGACACCTTAAAAATATAAGTGCCATTGTTTTATCCTATTGGATTATCATTTTTATGGCATTTTCTAAGCACCGAGATTGTAATTGGATGTCCACATCCAATATCTATGACAAAAAGTTATCTTCTAATAAGTCCAAAGCATTAAATTCAAGCTTGGTTGTGTTTATCATATTACCAACTATAAGTGGAAATAAAAATTCATAAGCATCAAAATATTGTTCATGGGTATATAATCAATGCATCTTATAAAATAAGAAACCATATCTGATATTAATTACAGTGAAAGAATAAAAACATTAATGCAAAATAGTAAAAGACAACCAAATATAATCTATAAAAGCGACTATAATTTCTTATTTACATCCTTTTGATAGCTCTAGATCCAATCTCATTAATTGCATTCATTACTTTCCTTGAAAATGCAAAACTATCCTTGAAAATATGGAAATGCCTTCATATGGATTGATTGGTGGAGATGGGATGTATTATAATCAAAGATTGTGCTGACTTGATTATGTTTACTTTCATAATATAAGCAAATTTAAGAATATGAATATGTAGTATTAAATACCATTTATTAATTCATAACAACTGCAATAGTGAGAAACATGAATATGTAACAAGTATATACGTTATGATCCTTGTCAACAATAAGAGGTGTAAAAGAAGAATAAATGTATGAAGTATTCATACGCATCTTTGTTGGACCATTCTCATTAATTAATTAATTTTATTTAATGATTTATTAATTGCTACTGATTAATATATGAATTAATATATGCGGTTATTTACATATTATAAGCTAAATAGAGAGAGGAAATTTGTACATCACATGGTGTATGAATAATATCATGAAAAACAAGATAGTTTGACATGGCAACTAAAAAGTATGTTTTATGAGTTACAACTATTGATAACATCAATAAGTATATTTTTGTGACACGACGATAATAGGTAAAAGATTAAGCATGTAAAGTAGTAAACATTGAAATACGTCTTTGCTGTAAGAGGAAAGATGAATGAGTTTTATATATAATATAACATAATTGATGTGTGTATAGATATTAACATTCATTTTATGAAGAATCCAAAATACTCACTTGATGAGCCAAAGGAAAGAAACTTGATCTATTATATTTTACCTTTTGAAAGACATGATTGGATGCATGGAAGAAGAGAAAAATTAGGAAATAAACTTCCTATTAGAATACCTTGTTTTCTATTAAAAAGAAAGAGAGTAGAAGAGTAGATATATTTCTATGTATTTATTTGGTTTAGTAAAAGCACCAAATATATCAATAAATCTCTTCTGGAGATTTTTTTTATTAGTATTACCACCACTTCTGGAGTGAATAAATTTCTATACATTTATTTGGTTTAGTAGTTAATACCATTGGTAAAAAGTTTTAGAACTTCAGGTTTCAATTTTACTTTATAATAAAGTCTTTGTTTAGTACTTTAGATCCTAAATGGTGCAACTTGATTTTCATTATCAAACTTTAGTTTGATTGCAATGGGAATTTACCATAATCTGAATTAGCTTTTCTAATAATTCAAAGCTTCACATCTCAAATTTATATATTTGAGTTTTGATATATAAACCTTTTTTTATAGGAATGCAAACTTATATGCATAATTTTTATTTGAGAACTTAATGTCTCCAATATTAAATAAATACAATGAAATAAGAGGACTCTTCATAATTGTATTCGAACATGAGAATCATAATACTATTTCGCTTCGAGAAAATAGTATTTACCACATTTGTAATGTTATTTCAACATATTATTTTTATGTTATGTCTTCTGGACATATCAACATCTTCTTCTGGAATTGCTCACTTATTTTTTTTTCGTGGCTTTATTTCCGCTTATGAAAACTTTAATCTTTCACCTTCGTACATATGAACTTCAGGTTCTTATTCTTTCATATAGACTTAATACGATCTTCTAAATACGTATTATCCTTATATTTGTTTCTCTAAGAAACAATGAAATATTTCTTCTGGAAATATAAATCATGTGGTAAAATTATTTCTACAATTCTCATTCAAACCGAAATCCAAACCAAAAAAATTTCAAAATGAAAACCTTTTTTTCACCGAACAATAGAATGAGATCTAAAAGTTTAGATCTACAATAAAATGAGATCTAAAATGATAAGATTAATATAGCAATATCTACGAGGTAATGTATGTATGTATGTATGTATGTATAGGTATGTATATAATGAAATCTAGAAAATTAGATCTATAATAGATAATATCTAGAAAGAAAATTAACAAAATAAGGTCAAAAATTACATTTTAGTCTATGGAGCAAGTTTAGTCTCAGACCAAATTTAAAATTATCACAAAATATGAATATACATGAATGAAAATTAAATAAGAGATCCGATGATTAAATCTACATATCTAAAAAAATATCATATGAACATGATAGTAAAAAATCTACAAGAGATTTGAAAAATTAGAATAAAAAAAAGTAAGATCTACAAAAAAACAAGATATGAAATACATAGACAAAAAAATAAGATGTACAAATATAATCAAATTTGAATAATTAGATTAATGATGTAATGAGATCTAAAAGAAAAAAATTAGTCTGAAAGATTTGATTAATTAGATCAGAAAGATAGCTTACCGTTTAGAAAATTTATGGGAGCTTCGTGCCGATAACGTGTTATAAACTAAAAAGAGATAAGAAGCCATCAGAAAAGAGGATAAAATGTTATTCATACTGATATTAGTTACATAAGATTGATTAATACAATTACATTACATAGGCTCCTTTATATATACGTCTTGCAGCATGAGATTGAACATATCCCATGACGTGGGACTAAATAGAAAAACACAAAGCATATTCACTTTAATATTTACATATATTATAATAAAATGTTTATTATAGAAAAAGAAGAATGCATAATGCTAATAAATAAATGACGCAAGAAAATTCTTAACTTTTTTCCAAGGCAGGATAAATGAGTTAAACTTGGGGGCGAAGTGGAAAAAGGAGAAAATAGGATGAAGGAATGTACCGAGAGCAAGGGAAATGAGACTCATCTTTAATAGTAAGTATGTATATATTCTTTGCTCATACCACTAAAAATTAGATTCATGAATGTACGCCTATGATAGTACATGTAAGCAATATGGATGATAATTTTTGCAATATTACAACAATAACAAATGTGAAGAAGAATAAAGTACAAATAACATACCATTTTTGCAACGGTATGGTGCCAAGAACATTAGTAAAGCTTTGATATATTTATCTCTTCAAGTCGGTTCCTAAAAAACTCATTCCTTTGCAACGGTACATCCTATAGGAAACAAAATATACCATTTTGGTTATTCATTGTCCAAGGTACTTATATTTCAAAGAAAAAGGAAAATATCTAACACTGGATTTTGTGGGACAATGTAATTTGCTAATTTGTTGAAAAGTTTTGAATTCGTAAGCCATTTTTGGAAGGGCTACATAGAACTATGCTAATAGAAGATTTGATAAATAGAGGGATAACCAGCTCATTATCGTAGCAACCTCATTTGGAATTTAATTAGTTCATCCATATATGACTTCGGCTCTACCTTATTTAACAGAAAGAAGAAGTGCTGTCGATTTTTTAATCTGAAATCTTATTATTTTGTTTTTCCAAACATCAATGTAAAAATTGAATTCATTATTGTTTCAAGCAGCAAAAATATATTGAAATGTAATCAATAATGCAACAATAGATGATAGTACTAAGTAAATATTTTAAAATAATGCTGCAGCTTAGAGATTGAAAAAGAAAATATAGAAATAATACAAAAATGATTGAGTATGTATTAGAATTATGTTATCAAATAAAACATAAACTTAATAATGTTGCATTCAAAAACTACACAAAAAATAAGAAAAAAAATTAAACAAACCGTCTACTATTCCAAATTTGAGAATCGTGACTTTGTTTCAAGGCTATCGATCTCCAATTGTTACTATTTGAAATGATTCATAAAGACGTAGTATGCAGAGGTAATATGTAACAACCTAGAATTTTGGTCATTGGATTTTAAATATTTAATTACTCTTGAATATTTAAATAATTGGATTTGGAATTTAATAACTTGAATTCAAATATAGTGGTCATTTAAATATTTGAATTGTGAATTAAATATTAATTAAACGGATTTAATATTTTATTTAATTCTTTTTAACTAATAAATAATATTGGTGAATTCAATTACAAAAATAAATAGATCAGAAAAATATCAATAATTGGATCGAGAATATAAAACAATATTTAAAATGTGTGAAATTATCATTCCGGGACACTATCTTGGATTTTGATGAAACTAATGTCATTGGATCCGAAATAATAAAATGTTGTATGCCGATGACTTTCGTGACGATTGAACATTCTATGTGATCAAGCGAGTTAGAAACACGTAACAATTAATTTTAGACAATTAAATAATATAATTTGATTCTTAAAAGATAAATTTTGTATACTTTGGAATTAGGTCTCGAAACTAGTTCTAATGAGTTTGGAATATGGATAATTAGCTAGGAATGCCAGTGAGCATGCCTCGATTGGAGTTCGTGAATTTTGGGTGTTAATAGTGTTTTGTATATTCCTATATAGGTACCTTTGCCCTCCTTTATTTCTCTTCTATTTCCTAACTGAAAATCCATACCCTAATCTAAATAGTCGCATCCAATGGCCTATGATGGTTAGAGCCAAACAAAGGCATTTTAGGCGAAGTGGCAACATGAAAAATGTTCGGGACGATGAGATGAAGACAACGACTAGTTGGATTATATAAAGGAGAGGCGAGGCAGCCAAGATCTGAAGTTGAACGATGCATGGCTTTTGTGTTCGTTCTCGGCGAAGGAGGTGAGATTAGAGGTGAGGCCGGTGGCATTAGGGACATCATGGTTGGTGCTTTTGTTGGCGGTAGTGCGATGGTGGTTGGGGTTTGAACACGATTTGGGCTTTGGATTATGCAACCTGGGTTGAAACGAGGGAGAGAGGATTAGGGTTTAATCAATGTAATTACCGATTTTTTAATTAATTAGCAGTTGAAAAACTCATTAACCCATTTCTTGCTCATACAAGATTAAAATTAAACGCGATGAGTTGTATTATAGTCGTCGAAGCATTATCTATGCTTTAGAATTAGATTCGTAGGAATTGGTGCTTGTACAATTTCAAGCTAAAATCGAAATTATTCGATTTTAGACGGAATCAGAATGCGAAAGCGATAGCTGGAATTTCGATTTGTTAAACTCGCTTTTTTGTTAATCGGTATGTTATATAATAGATAAAAATTATTTATTGTTTCCTTGGATGTTGGTTTATATTGTTATTCAATTGATTGATTGGATTCCTATTTTAGATATTCGTATAACTATATATATTACTTTTTGTTCCCTCCTAGTAGTGGATGACAAAAATAACCATTTTGTTATAGGGGACAAATGAAGAAGTCGAAGTATTATCGTAGCGAGCAGGTCGTTATGGAACATTTCGAAAAATAAACATACGTATGTATGATTTGTAGAGGACATTTGTAGAAAGGCCCAAAGGGGTTTCTCGCCATTATTTATTTATTGTTATCCGTGTCTCATTTATATTCTTTTATTGCTTATATTTTTGTTTAGTTAAAATAATTTGTGATCGTCTATTTGAATTGTTTAAGTATCGTTAGAGCGATTTTTCATTATATCGTCACTTAGTGAATATCATCTCCTTAAACCTTTGTGTGTTGAACTAGAGCTTGTATTTTCACAAAATAAATATTTAACATTCAATAATCATTTTGATTTACTATATTTGAATTTAATCAATCATTTTAATTTATGATGTTTGAATTTAGCAAATTATTTTAATTAATGATATTTAAAATTAATTAATCATTTCAATTAATCGGATTTAAATTTAATTAATCATTTTAATTAATGATGTTAATCTAATTAATCATTTTTTATTAATGATATTTGGATTTTTTTTTTGAGAAAGACGGGTATGTAGCGCGAGACTACATAGCCGGTTAGATATATATCTATATATATGAAAAGCAGTATAATAGCCGATCAACATGCTTGATCGGTAGCACCATCAGCAAAATAAAAACTACATCAAAACCCCAAAGTCATATTACGAACTAACAAAAGAACCAGAACATCAAAACAAAACAGCAAGCTGTTAGGGAGTTAAAGTCTTCTGCTATCAAGCACCTCCGGGAGGAAAATCTGTACTACTGCATTGTGAGTTAGCCGGCGACGGACTGCGATAGGGTAAGCGAAGCCTGAAAGGCGCTGAGTGGCTGCAACCTGTATATTGATTGAATAGGTGAGATATACGCCTGCATAGGCCATCAAGATGTGATGTAGGTTTACCAAACACCCGAGCATTTCTCTCTTTCCAAATACACCAACAGAAGATAGAAACGAGTATGTCGAGATTGGGATCATGTGAGTTGTTCTGCCAGTAATCGAAAATGATGGGCCTGTCAGGAACAAATCCAAGTGTATGGGCGCTAGAGGCGGCCCAAACCGAGTAAGTGGTGTCACAATGACTAAACAGATGGTGGATGCTTTCATTATGTTCTGAGCAGAAGACACAAAGTGGATTGATTTGAGTAAGAAAACGAGTGAGACGATCTTTAGTGTTGACGCGGTTGTGAGAGAGGCACCATTGAAAGAATACAACTCGGGGCTGAATTGGGCATTTCCAGAGTCTGGAGAAACCGAAGGAGCGACCGGGGTTGGTCAGAAAGGCGTAGCACGAGGCTACAGAGAATCCTTTGGAGGGTGCAAGCGCCCAGATGACTCGGTCTGGATGAGGGGAGAGGAGAGTAGATCGAAGGATGATGGAGGCAGAGATAAGGTCGGAGAAGGTGGCAGGGCTGAAAAGAGAGGATGGGCAAAGAGAGTCAGGGCCATGATGAACACAATCGCTGACTGTAATCATAGGATCGGTCGAGTGGAGGAAGAGATTATGTAAGACTTTGGCGAGGGGGAGCTGATCAAGCCACGTGTCAAACCAGAAAGAGCTGTTTTCACCATTGCCGATGGTTATGTGGAATAGAGATTTGACACGAGGTAAGCATTGAATCACTCCCGCCCAGAAAGGTGAGGGTCTTATGTTTGGAGGATAGTGGAGGATAAGGTGGGTTTTGGAGCGATAGTATTGCGAAAGGACCAAATCTTTCCAAATGTAGTGATCGGGGCAGATACATTTCCAGAGCCATTTAGCTAAAAGGGCGATATTGAGGGCACTGAGGTTAGGGATGCCCAGGCCCCCATGGCGTTTATGCAAGCAAACGGTATCCCAGCTAATTAGTCTTTTAACACCACCCCCGTTCCACAGGAAGTTTCTCCTGATTTTGTCTAAACGATTAATGACCCAAGAAGGAAGCTTATGGAGTGACATCCAGTATGATGGAATGGCAGAGAGTACCGATTTAACGAGGACTAGACGGCCCGCGATGGATAACGAGTGGGCCTTCCAGCCTGAGAGCCTGGAACCAATTTTGGAGATGAGGGGGAGCCAATCAGATCTGATGAGCTTGGTGGGCTGGAGGGTTGTGCCGAGATATGACAGTGGGAAGTCTGTTATCTTGCAATTAAGCATAGAAGAAATGTAAGGACCCAGGTGATGTGATTTACCTAGCATAATGGCTGAACTTTTGCTGAAATTGATTGAGAGACCAGATATTCTTTCAAAGGAGTATAGTGCTACTTTTAAGCAGTGGATAAATTTTTGTTGGGGGGATGCAAATATAATAGTGTCATCTGCGAACTGCAGGTTGGAGACTGATACCGACGAACCAGGAGGGGAGATTCCTGAGAATAGGCCATTAGCTGAGGCCAATTTCAGCATTCTGTTAAAGACATCAGCCACTAGAACGAAGATCAAAGGTGAAAGGGGGTCGCCCTGTCTCAACCCCCTAGCTGATTTGATGTGACCACCCGATACACCATTAATCGAGACCATAGAGATGCTCGAGTAAAGAATATGTTTAATCCAAGAGCACCAGGTGGAGGAAAAGCCTCTGTGTGTCATAAGCTCGAGAATGAAGTCCCAGTTTACAGTGTCGAAGGCTTTGGTAAAATCCAGCTTGAGAAGAACTCCAGGCGTGGCAGTGTGGTGACAGAAAGAGATGATTTCTTGGGTCGAGGCAATACAATCCATGATATTCCTTCCTAGTATGAAGGCCGATTGTTCAGAGCCGACTAGAGGGGCGATGACACTCTGGAGGCGGTTAGCAAGGACCTTGGTGATGATCTTGAAAGTTGTATTGAGGAGGCTGATTGGACGGAAGTCGGGAAGTGAGTTAGCGCCAGGGACCTTGGGGATGAGGATAATTTTAGCGTAGTTTAATCTTGAGATGGTGGAAGGGTCAGATTGGAATTCTCTACACATTTCTAGAATGTCATACTTGACCAAATTCCAGAAATGTTTGAAGAAAATAGGACCGAAACCATCCGGGCCAGGCGCTTTATCATCTGCCATATCATTTAACGCGTCCCATACTTCTTCTTCAGCAAAGGGGTGGTCAATGTGGATGCTGGGTTGGGATGGGTAGAGGAGTGACCAATTGATATCAGGGAGGGGGGGAACTCTTACCGAGGATGTCTCTGAAGTAGCCGGTGAATAGACGGAGGTGGTCGGACGGGTCCGAGAAAGAGGAGTTGTCATGAAGCAGTTCTGAGATAAGAAGCGATCTGCGGCGCCCACTAGCCATTCGATGAAAGTATGAGGTGTTTTTGTCTCCATCTTTTAACCACCTCTCTTTAGATCTCTGTTTCCAGCCTATTTCTTCTTGTTTGATCAGTCTGTCCAGATCTGATTCTAGGAAAAGGAGGCGGGCCCGGTCCGAGTCAGATAACGGGTTAGATTCTTCCATAATGTTGAGTTTTAGAATCTCATCCTGGGTAGTTGAGATTCGTTTGCGGATCGATCCCCAGATAGATCTGGCCCATGGTCTGATGATTTTTCTGAGGGAACGAAGTTTGGATACAATTCTGGCGGAGGCCGAGTGAATTGGCGATGGCTGGGACCATAGTTGGTGGATGAAATTGTCGAAAGAGGGTTCCATTAGCCAAAGGCGTTCGAATCTGAAGGGACGAGAGATGGGGGACCGAGATCCAGTGTCTAAAATGATGGGGCAGTGATCGGAAATCAATGAAGCCAGACCGGAGACCGAGGAAAGGGGGAATAGATCTTCCCATGAGGAATTATAAAGGAATCTATCTAGTTTAGCTAGGGTGGGGATTGATCTGCGATTGGACCAAGTGTATTGGCGGTTATTGATCGGAGGGTCTATGAGGGAACAATCGTTGATAAAGGAGTTGAAGGAGTCTGAATCTACTGAAAAGCTAACCGAGTTGCGTTCAGAAGGTGATCTAGTTGTGTTAAAATCTCCTCCTACGATCCAAGGGCCGTTAAGATAAGAGGCAAAGGAGAAACATTCCGCCCAGAGTTTACATCTTTCTTGTGAACTTTGTGGGCCATAAATGTTGGTGAAGAAGAAGACAGTGTCAGATTGGATGTGTCATAGGGTTACGTGTAAAGCAGATGAGTGAGAAGAGGTGCTGCAATGGGTCCAAGCTGCTTCATTCCAGGCAGTGATTAACCCTCCTTTGGATCCCACTGCGTTTATATGGGCCCAACCCGTTAGGGTTGGCCCACCCATGTGTGTGATGTAAGATTGAGGGGGATTAGATATTTTTGTTTCTTGTAAGAAAAGAATGTCTGCTTTATGTGGGGTTAGGATAAGACTAACTGCATGTCTTTTGTGTGGGTCCCCCAAGCCCCGAACATTCCACGAGACTACTTTCATTGGGAGAGAGAAATTCTCTCTGATTCTAGGACTTGCATGGCCCGATATTGCTCATCATTTAAACTCACACCCATGCAACGACCCATTTTTTTATTTAAACTTTTATTGGAGGAAGAAAAAATAACAGTTTTATAGAAACTACCAGGAAGAGAAGAGGCACGACTGATTCTTGAGCTCCGGCGAACTATGGCAGGCGAAAAGCGTCCCAGCTGGTCAGGATCAGGGGTCTGGTGGCTGGAATTGTGAGCGATGGGGGCGGGGGCTTGGACATCAACAGGGATAAGCGTGGTCGTAGGATCATGATTGGAAGGGTCAACAGAGGGTTGTGAAGGTATGGGATTCATGCCTGGGGAACTATGGGAGTTTGGGTTAGAGTGAAGAACGAGGGCCGGGGAGAGAGGTGGGATACTAGGGATAGGGTTGAAAAGGCCAATGGGGGAGAGTGGAGGATCCCGGTACATATCATCGGCGGCTTGGGTGTTTGGGTTGGGGATAGCTGCAAGGACATCCGGTGGATCCAACGGCCGGGGATTCATACCCAGAGGGCCATCGACTTCTTGGGATGCTTGAAGGTCTGCCACGGGCAGGGGCTGTGGGATGGATGGGTCTAGGGACATGGCATCCAGGCGGTCCTCATTCAAGTCGACTGGGAGACCGACATCGTTAAAGTCTCTGATATCCATGTCATAATCGGCTCCCAGGAGCATTTGCTCCGGTCTGTGTGTAGGATGGGCATGTACCCACTTTTCTACCGTGATGAGGTATTCCGCATCGTTTAGGTGTACTATCAACGAGCAAGGATTGGTTACCCCCTTGTAAAATTGCAGACAGACAAGGAGAAATCTGTGGTCAATGTTTGCCCAGTCACAGTCATCGAAGGCGATAAATCTGCCAACCGTTCTGAGCGCCTCGCGAACCGCCATCGGATTATCTCGGAGGAATTCAGGGAAGCCGCTGATTCTGGCCCACGATGATGGTTCAAGTTCTAGGATTCTTTGGTCTGCGTCCTCCCATCTTTGAAGAAGGACCGAACCACCTGGCTTCCTTAAGAATTTTAGTTGAAGGGCGTGGTTACGGATGTCGAAGGTGGGGCAGCAGAAGATAAAGCGGTCATCTGCAAGTATCCAGAGAGGCCACTCTTCATGGCCAAAAGTATCCGAGAGAGTGTTGTGCAGAGTCTCAACGGACCAAAAGCCGTCAATGATCTTGGCAGTGAGATAGAGTGAGGAGTCCGCCATAGAAAATTTCCGTGTGGTATGAGAGATGGGATGAGTGTGAAGAGGATTATGAGAGGTAAGGGGTTGAGAAGGTTCGGGATGCTGCTGAGGGGCTTTTTGCTTTTCGAGATGCAATGATGACTGTGGGACCTTCACTGCGGGATTGAAAGGGCATTTGGACTTGTCTTTTGTGGAAAAGCTTCGGTTGGATTTATTGGGTTTAGGGAACTTTTTATTGGGACAGTGCGAGCTGGCATGTCCGAAAAAGCTACAAAGATAGCAAATCTTTGGGTCCCTACACGCCTTCGCCACGTGTCCCAATCCTGCGCACCTTAGGCATCGACCTTTCGACTTCAGAAAATCAATTGTAGTTTGAACGGATATGAAATCTGGTATCACTCTTCGTCGGAGCTGAGTTTGAGGAGGGTTGGGCAAGGTCGGGGGTCTAGAACCCAGGGCCTGAGCGTATGATTTAAATGTGGCTGGATTTTGTTGAGGGGTGACGAGCTTACGACCGGAGGGGTGAGCTGGAATTCGTGGGGAGTGGGACAATGAGTTTGGAAGGGATTTGTAGGAGCTGGGGACGAAGGAGATCGGAGGTGGAGCAGAAGGGGAAGGAAGGAGGCGAGCGGTTGAATTGGAGAGCAAGGGGGATTTGGAACACGCCTTTGCCGCCATTGTCGCTATGATTTTTCCGCATGATATTTGGATTTAACTACTAATTTTAATTGATGGTGTTTTTAAAAGTAAATTAACTGATTTAATAAAAGAGTTTATAGAAAATTAGTCGATTTAATAACACAGTTTTAAAGTTAATTAATTGATTTAATAAAAATGTTTAAAGTTGATTAACTTATTTAACAAAGGTATTTGAAGATAATTAATTAGTTTATCAAAGAAGGTTATATATTTTATAAATTATCCCTCGGAATGAATTAAGATTGTTTAAAATTTATAATGGTTTTTAAATTGATTTATTATCCTTTTGAATAATAAATGTTGTTTTGAATTTAGAAATGATAGTTTATGAATGAGAAAATCCTTTGAAGGATATTGTTAAAAAACAAAACTAATTGTGAATTGTTTTGAGTTTATTGTAAACAATGTTTCAATGACATTTGTTTTTTACCCTTATTTTTATACATTTGGTATATAATTTTCCCTCTTAAAAGAATATTTCAAAGAGTATTTTAAAAATGTTTTATACTATTTGAAATGTGAAAATCAAGCCAAAGTGTGGATCAAATGTTTTAAAAGTTTGATTCATTTATTAGTGTTAAGCATATGCAATTTAATTCCCACATACAAATCAATTTGTTATTCTTGGTAGTTGATTTATCGACTCTCGATGTTGATTCTATTATCTTCTTTGTATTTCATCACCCTTAAAATGGTGTGTTGCTCTTTTTGAGTTTTGATATCCTTTGTCAAAAAAGTGTAAACCACGGTGCATGCAAAGTGGGGTGCCTCCTCCTAATCATTGTTATGCTTTGTCATTCTAAGATGATTTGTCACTCACTTTGAACATTGGTACCAACACTAAAAATATAAAACGAAAGCACAAGTGAGAGCCAAGCCATATGGGTCATACCCATTAGGATATATTCACATTCATCTAGAGAAGCCGGTAACATGCATGCATTGGTGTAAAATCCCTTAGGATATATTTAAAGAGATATTGTCTGGAAAGGGATTCATTTCTAGAGTTTGGGAAGATTTCTTTCTAGGTTGTTATTAGATCTTGTAAGCGTTGATAATAAAAGATACAGAATAAAATTATTTGTACAGGTGGCACCAGTGTAAAACTTTGGAAGAATTGGAAGTGAAAGGTCATACAATTTTTAGACGAAGGGACACCATTTTTAGCAAAAAAAAAAATTCATTTTTCTAGCATAAAGGCTATGTACGCGGAGGTAATGCAAGGAAAGAAAAATTAGGGTAAAATTGAAAATAAAAGGCCAACTTCGAGGAGCTTGGGGAGAGCAGGATGAGAGACTCATCTTTAAGAGTGTAGCATAGGTAGATAGATAGATAAATGATCATATTGGTAGGATATGTTGTGTCTTTTCATTTTTTTGTATTAATGGTCCACTTTCTTTGCACTTTTTTAGCAACCACCCATGATACACGTGATCGTTAATCATTTTAAGTAACTCCATTCGAGAAACTTAATGGACATGATCATTAGAGCTTGATGGAAGCTTGACTATAACTTCAAGGTTTAGTCCCCAAGCACAATCACTCATTCTTTTATTTTTACACTATTTACAGAGAGTGATAAGACTTTAGAAGTGATAAATTAAGAAGGCTGGAAGAAGGTGAGTTCACCAATGACTGGAATTAATTTGATAAGATCCTAAGGTTTACTTCGTTTCTACCTTCACGTTTATTTTACATAGTAGAATCGAATTTATTTACAAGATACAGTATTCATATAATCTTCAACCTAATAAATATTCGCTTACATTATTAATGCATATATATGTGTGTGTGTGTGTGTGTGCGCGCTTTTATTAGTACATATACTATTTTAGTGATATTAATACTAAAAGATGTAGTGACATTTCTATGCTACATGGATCCCTACATATGTTTCTATACCATTTTAGTGATACCATTTATGTATTAATGCACACATTTCTCTCCAAATGAATATTCCTAATAGTCCATATTTTTCTATTAATTAATTATTTATAAAGTGGAGCCTTCGTTATAGCATAAAATGATCAAATTTCTAATCTCTCTTAACCTCATTAATAACAAATTTCGCTTTAGTTGGGATGTATCTATATTCCTATCCATTATGGAATGTCAGATGCTAATAAACAACAAGAGAAGAGAGCCAAGGAAAAATATTTTTAAGCTTTCATGTACATAAACTATCTTCTTAATATAGATAGATATATCTCCCGTATTTATTGGGATAATTTTGTAATTTTCCATAGCTAATTTATGTGATATACTTCTACATAAGTATATGAAAGTTGGTTATGTAGATTATTTATCATGACCTAAATATGGTTAATATATTGAATATGTTTGCATTATGTACTATGATTATATATTTCATTTTAGTACCTTATTAATTCAAATAAACATTTCTTTGGATGTTCAAAACAAATATGTTTGTGTCAATCAAAAACATATCTTGATCATGTTTTTTCTATAAAAACACTTCTAATTCGCATGTTTCTCTTGCAAATGCTTTTATTCCTTCATCTATCGGAATAACCACAATTAATCAAATTTATCACAAAAGGCAACCAACTACTTTCATTCTTTAAACTAGAGGTGTGTTTCACTTTACATATCATCTTAATATATTCAATGCCCCCAACCGAGGCTTAGATGTTTAAATTAGGAATCAATTGTGTTGCCTAATCCAACAATTTCAAACATTTGAGGTAAAAACCTTCTGTTTTAGGTTGTTTTTGTTGTTGCTCGATCATTGTTCACGTCTTTTTTGCTATTTTTTTACAAAATAGATTTCTAGTTAATGCCTTTTTAAAGTGGAATTAGAATCTGATAAAAAGATCATTGATTTCTTTGATTATTTAAGCCCGGAGTTGCAAAGGATTCTATATTTCAGCATGATTGTTATCTTGCTTACGGTCGATTCAAAATTTTAGGTGGTTTAGCTAATGAAATGCCTCGCCTGATCAAATAATTCATCTCATATAAAATCAATAACTTTTTATTTACTTTATTATTATTTTGATTTTCTTTGCTTTCAATATATGAATTTCTTGTAGAAAATGAATTTTGATATGTTAGTTTTTTAACAGGTCATTTTGTTTAACTGTGATGGTTAAATTAAGCAAAACCATTAGTTCAGTTAATAAGATACTTGTGTGTCACGGTTCAATTAAACATTTTTATGGCTACATGTATACCACCCCGTCAATTGCCTTACCCCGCTATTTACAAAATGTCATTAAACCCCATTAATTCCTCTTCACACCCCCATTGTTTCTAGTTATACCCTTCTTCTCCATCTCCATGAACTTAACCAATTATCATGTTATCCTTCTAATTTATATTTTATTCTATATCTGTAATTTCAATTCTGTTAAGTTGTAGGGTTGACTAATGGATGATTTAATTAATTAATCTTTCAATTTCCTGTTTGCTTCAGAATTTGGAGTAGTTTAACAAATATTTGTTAACTTTGCATATACTTTCTCCTCACCAACCAAACATGATTCTCCTAGCAACCATCTTATGTGCTACTATATTAGCATTTTTCATCTTTCCATCATGCTACTTACCAACTTGTTTTGCGTATGCATCAAGTTTCCATTGATTTTTTAGGTATTTCGTCCAGAACAATATATTTTTATAGTAGGAGTGGTACTTCACTCAAATAGGGCACCTATTATGATGCCCTGGGGGCTCGAACCCATGACCCCTAGAAACCTTATCTAAAGCATCATACTTCTAGCTATTTAAGCTAGAGGTCCTTGACGTCCAGAATAATATCTTATAATAGAGTTCCTCTTAATCATTGTTTTATTCCATAATTCCAAAATCAAATTAGGGGATTACCTACACATAACACAATAATCACTAATGGAGAAGAAGAAGAAGAAGAGAGACCACTAAATGAATTTTTTTGATCTGTATGAAAGGATAATCTTGTCCGTAAATTTTTAGGTATTTTATTAGGGTAGTAAAGGAAAATACGGAGATGGTAATAAAATTAGCCATTATTAACCCCAAAGTATGCTAAGAAGATGAGACCTAGCTAGTAATAGGTTGTATCAACCTTGTGTCAATTTGCAAAAGGTATGCATGTTCAATAGAGAATTTGTATGCATGTTATGAGAATAAGGAATAGGGGTCATATACAAATCATAAGTCATATCGTAAGTCAAGAATCTTTGTTTACTCGAAATATGAACATTTGAGTCCTTATGTGTACAAATTTTGAATGTTACAATCGACAAAAATTCTCAAATCAATTTAGGGTACAAGTTCAAAAATGTTAGAAAAGTGGAGAGAAGAATTCCCCCTTCCTAGTTGCTCCAGGTTTGTATATATGGGGTAGGATTAGGTGGCATGGCTACCACATGGCTCTCGAAGTGCTTGACATTCGACATCGTTGCTGGCTCCAATGATTTATGGCATTCGTGTAATGCATTTGGCCTTCGACATCTTGTTTCAGGGTAAGCATTCAACATCCTCCCATATTGCTTGATACGGGCGTTCTTCTTTTCACTGATAGAGTATGATAATTTTGTCATACTACTGGTTCACGATATCTATGTCATATTGCAACTATTCAATATCCTTCGTATTCTCTTGAAGTTCGGCATCCATTTATTCATTGATATCTTTCAACATCCCTACCAACCGTAGCCATTCGATATCTTTATTATATTAGTAACATATGACAAGTTTTGTTCGTTATTGATATTCGGTAACCTACGATATGTTATTTTTATGTGGCATCTTCTTCTGTATTAATGGTACACGGCATCCATCCTTATTTTGATATTCGATATCCTTGTCATAGTAGCGGCACATGACATCTCTTATTTACACAATCTTCCTTTTAGTATCAATGGAATGTGACATCTTTATTTAACTTGTTGGCTTTCAACATCTTTTTCATACTGCAATGGTCTGCTATCCTCTACCGCTTATAAAGGTTCAATATCATCTCTTTCCTTCATGTACAATATCCCCTTCCATTTTTGAATTGCAGTATCTTTTTTGCCTTCAGGTATGATTTACCTATGCTTTCATACTTTTAGCAATCCCCATAGGTTCGTTGGAGTTTGACATCTTCTAGATGTTCGACATTCCCTTTTCTTTGACTTTTGATATCATCATTTGTAGTAACATTTGGCCGCTTAGTATAGAAGAAACATTGACTTTTCATGTTAACACTTCGACATTAGTGCCTATTGCTTCGACAACACATTTGTTGCCTATTGTGTATCCCTTCTAGATTTTTTTTTGCAAGGCAAGCCAGTTTTATAGTGGGCCGTCCACTTTTATTACCAAAGTAATAAAGTTGAAGTACAGGAGTAAGGTAAAAGCACCAATACTACCAAGAAAAGTTTAAAAAAAAAGTAATTAGTGGCGATCATTGTTTCTTCTTTCTCCTCTACATATTCGTTCTCTTTCTTCTTCTTGCTTCTTAGCTAAACTCAAACAAAAACTTTAATTTCCCAATTTTGTTTAACATACTTCGATTTCTTACAGCATTTGAGCTTAATTTCAATTTTCAATTTTTTTATTTAGTTTAGACATGAAATGAGTGGGGGAATTTTTGACTTCAAATTGAAATTAGGGTTTATTAATCAGGTGTTGGTTGTAAATTTTTGGATTTAACTTAAACCACATGCTTATTATGATTCTAGGTGAGTTTAGCATCTGAATTGACATATTGTTTTAGGTTTTTCATTTTGTTGCTTGGTCAAAGTCTGATGGCGATAGTTCAAAGAACTAGAGCTTTCTTGTTTAATTTAGAATTCGATTAGCTGTTAGAAACTTAAAATCCTTTTTCATAACTTGGCAATTTCTTGGTTTTCGAAATCATTAACTTTCCAAAATTTGACATTCGACTTGAGGTTTGATGTCTTAAAAAGCCTGTCTCTTAGTTATTGTTTCAAAAATTAGTTAGGAGTTCATCACCTATTTAGGAATTCAATACCTGATTTAAAATTTGAAACTCTTAAGGTATCGGCATCTTGATAAAGATTCAATATATATTTAAGAGCACAACATATGTTTGGGGAATGGCTTTATTGGCTACAAATTCGATTACCCATAATGAGCCATTATTCTTTTACAAATGTAGCAGCTACTTAAAGAGTTAGTATAAATTTGACATCTTGGCTAAGCTAGATATAACATTATCAGTTCGAAATATAGTTATCGTATTGACAACTAACTAGAAGTTTGGTATCTATTTAATAAGTCGATAACTAGTTACAAATTCGATATCTCGAGGGTTCTCACTTAGGCTATAGATTTTATAACCTTACAATGAGTCATTATTTTTAATAGTTTGAAACTTATACAGTGCCGATGTTTCTGTTATAAATTCGATATCATTAGTTTGTAATGTAGTGGGCTTGTGCATTGCTTACACATTTGAAATCTTTATAAAGTCAAACAATTGGTTAAAGCAATTTAAAACCAATATGGCATTACTTTTTGTTTGCAACTTCGAAAACCCTATAATTCGATGCTAGAATATCGACTTGATATCTCTTTTTGGCCTTTAAAAGAAGTTATTAGTTTGATACCTTATAAATTTGATATTATGTTATTAATTTGGCGTTCCATTTAAGGCATTAGTAGCGTGGTACTTCAATTAGACCTTATTGATAGGCTATAAACTTAAGGTCTCGTTACATATTTAAAAGTTGTCAGTAAGTTAAAAATTCACCAAATACTTTACAAAATCCATACCCCATTATAAACTTAACATCTATAAATGGACTAGTTAATATGTTACCGACTCATTGTAAATGTTATAATTAACCTTAGATTTCGATACCTTTTCTTTATGACTTGAGTAATTTTAATAAATTATCTATGCCCTAGCTAGGCACATAATAGTTTTGTTTTGTTTTATATTTATGAGTATTTCAATATTTTTGACAAATAAGTAATACTTCCTCGATTTTGTATAATATCTCCTAGTAGACAAATGGATAGCATGAAGCCCAGTAAAAGTTTCAAATCTTCTCCCTCCTTAAAGAAAGGAGATTATCAATCTCTCATCATTACTCAAGAAGAAGTGGACGCCATCCTTCAAGAATTCGGGATTACGGGTATGGAAGATATAATTACAGGTCTATTCGGTGGGATAAATAACCCTCCAGAGGGGTTCTTTTGCTTTCACTCCAATCTATATCTAGCACTCCGTATATCTTCCTTTCCTTGAATTCATTATGCAATTTCTGAAGCACTTAGCCCTTGCAGTGATTCAGCTGACCCTAAATTCTTACACCTACTTGAGCTCCTTAGAAGTTCTTGCACGGGAAGCTAAGCTCTCATCTTTAAATGCTGAGACCATTCATTCATTAGTGAATCTTGTATGATTAAGCAATCAAAACATATTTCCTCATGTACATCTTCTTCCACTTTTGAAAAGCTTAATCAAGGGTCTGATTAAGAAGATGAGGGACTAGGAGAATCGATTTTTCTAGATCATATGCTATACCCCTTAGATCAGAGGGTCCTTCACTGTTTTCAGTAAGTTTTTCTATTTTCTTTAATCTGTGTTATACTTTGTTATTGTCTTATGATGAATATCTTTCTTTAGAATCTGCTCTTGAAAAATCAGACTCCACCATTGTCTCCAATATTGAGACTCTGACATAGGCCTCCAAAAGCTTAAGGGATAGGCTAATGCTCTTGAATAAGGCCAATCTCTGCAAAGTCGATATTGGCCAACATAAAGTGCTTGTAGAACCTTTAACGATAAAGGGGGATGCTTATGGGAGGTGATCTTTAGTTGATAGTGATAAGAAAATCATCTTTTCTTCTTCACCTATCCAGGATGATTCTTTTGGTGAGTTATAATTATGACTTGAATGAACTTCTTATGTCAGTATCTCATGAATTTTCTTTGATTTAGGTTCATCTGCTATTTGTTAGCGCCAAAATTTGTCACTGGCACTCAAACACTGGTGAAAGCACCAACCAACAGTCACAGATAACAGGTAGAGTGTATGTAGAGAGTTTAAATATGAAGAACAAATAAAATTAAAAAGAAAGCGGTAAAACAAAGGATTTGTAGTGGTTCGGCTGACTTTGGCCTACGTCCACTCCAGAAATTTCCTTTTTATTTATTTGAGAATTAATTACAGTTGCAATCCAGAGTTTTTAAAACATAATGGCAGAACAACCTTAATGAAGAAGATGAAGGGAAACAGAATGAAGATCCATTTTCTGAAGCCCCACCTGCTGTATTTATAGACAAAATTCGAGTTACTGGGCTTCCCGAGTGATTTGGACCCATCAAGACCATAGTCAACCACTACTTTCCTAGAATATGTGAAATGCCGACCATAAGGAACCCGTGCAATGACTCGAGGCAACCTGGATTTTGACCCGAAGTAGATTCATCCCCGACTCAAAGAAAAACAGTGTCGATCCCATGCCATTTCCTATATGCCGATCCCATTTTCCACAGCCGACCTAAAGAAACTCACACCACGACCCGAAGTAGCCTACCTCTCCAAATATGTCGATCCAAAAGTGTTGTCGATCAATTCCCTTGTGCTGACCCGAGGAAGTGTTGCAGCCGACCCGAAGCAGGAGTGAAAGCCGATCCCTTAGCTCGCCGACCCCATTCCATACGCCGACCCTCTAACATGCCGACCCAGAGCTGGCATGAATGCCGGGCCTATGAGTATTAGGACATGCCGACCCATTCCTATATGATGATCCCGAGTTCCTACCGACCCGAAGTCTCTATAACACCAACCCGGGGTTTGTACCATATTGACCCAAAGCATGCCGAACCACTATATTATGTCGATCCCAATTCGAGACTTAGGCACCGACCCGAAAGTCGGGGAACTATGACCCGAAGCTACCGACCCCATCCAATATGTCGATCCCATACTCAACGAACCAAAACCAAACCGCCGATCCGAACTGGAAGAGATACCGACCTGTAGTGAACCAAAACTTGTAGACCCCATCATGATGTCGATCCCTCCATTCACGCCAACCCCTCCGTTCATGTCAACCTGATGTTTGGAGGATGTCGACCGATCCATTCCTTTCTATGCCGATCCTATCTCCAAATAATTTCCATACCCAGAACGAGATGCCGACCCAACCCAATATGACGCCGATCACTTGATGCTAATGCCGATCCGAGCCAATCTTTCCATGACCAGAAGCGTACCCCTGCCTAACTCGAAGAAAGTCACCTAAACTCGAAGCAACTCTAACGATGACTCAAAGCAAACCCAAAACAACCCAAAACTCCAACGTTGACTCAAACCAACCATATTCCAGCCTCGTTAACCGAGCAATCGATTTAATTAAGTCCACATGTCTACGGCCTTACCAAAAGGCGGGTTAACATTTTCCCTCCGAAACATGCCTTGCGATAGGAAGGCGTGTTTTAAATAGCTTTTAATCCATCATCCAAAGTCCATATGTTATCCATATCCATACCATCCGATCCATAACCCAATCCATTTTATCCCAGTGCCAATGACGTATCCTTATGCAAATCCACGACTGCTCCTAGTCGATATCCGATCCCTATCTAGTAACCAAATCCTTATCCAGATCCACATCCATCCGAACTTGATAACCGAGTTATAACCTATTCATATCCAAAAACCAATAATGAAATAAATGACTTCTCCGGGTCGACATCCAAATCCAGGTCCGCTTCGGATCATAGCCAAACTTATCCATTCAAAAGCGAAATCTGAATTCGTAACCTCTCCGGGTTCTTTCCAAGTGCATTTCACACCCGATGACCTGTGTTAAGTAATCCATGGTGTTCCTGGTTCAGTGTCCCTAAACATTAGATAATGTCGTGGCTTAAGTCCTAAGCCGAATCCCGGTCACTCCGGATCCTTGTCGAGCATAGTCCATTCTCGACGACCTGACATAACAAGTGATAGGCAATATAGGGCCTAAATCCTATATCGAATCTTGGTTTCTCTAGACCCTTGCCGAGCATAATCCATACCCGATGACCTTTTAGCCAAAACCAGATAAAAAGTCAATCAAAATCTAATCCTAAGTCCAAATTCAAACTAGAAAGCTAAAAATCCATATCAGAAGTCCAAACCAAAAGACAAACATCCAAACCAGAATCCAAATCAGAAAACAAACAAAACCAGGAGTTCAAACCAAACCAGAAAAAGCAAATGTCTAAGCCAAAAAGAAAAAACAGATTTCACAAACCAGAGCGTCGTGGTTTATCATCATCTCAGAGCATGCCTAAGGGTTGTCCCTGTCCCCATGCATGAGTAAGTGACTTAGCTGTCTGCCTAGAGTTTGCTACTTATTCCATACCACCCTGATTAGTTGATGACCAACCAGCTATCATCCATGGGCCTCGCATATCATTGTTTGAGGTAGATGGTGGCTGCTCATATTCCACCTCCGTATTCTGGGTTTTGACATATTGTCGCAACTGACCATTCCTTACATGCTCCTCGATTATTTCCTTTAGATGCCTACAGCTGTTAGTATCATGCCCGTTCTAGTCATGAAAGAGACAGTGCCTTCCCGATGTCCTTTCGTGTTCTGAGGGTTCCCTCCTTGCCGAACTTCGATAAGGAAGGCGATCCCAAGTATCCAAGCATATCCGTTCCAATGCCTCATTCAGTCCAATGTAAGTGGATAATTTTGGTTCTCCCCAATGCTTCCTCTTCTATTTATCCTTATCTTTACCCGAGCTTTCACCGAACAGTTCTCCATCCTTAAGAATGTTTACTTCCTTCGACCTCAGATCCAAAAATGCATCTTCTTATCTAAGAAATATCTCATCTTCATGAAAGAATTCCTTAAGATCCATTGGTGGGTCACGTATCAACGATACTTTGAAATCCGAATTATCCCCGACTTCTGACACCGCCGCCATTAGAACCATTTATGGATCCGGCCAATCCACCGAAGCATTGGTAATTTTAATTTCAACACCTTTTCTTGATAAACTTAACATCTATAAATGAACTACTTATTAAGCTACTGACTCGTTATAAATGTTATAGTTGATCTTAGATTTCAACACCTTTTCTTTATGAGATGAGTAATTTTAATTAATTAACTATTCCTTAGTTAGGCACGATTTTTGTATTTTTTTTGTATTTATGCGTATTTCAAATTTTGTCAAAGTAGTAATACTTCCTCGACTTTTGTATAATATCTCCTGACAGACAAATGGATAGCAAGAAGCTCAACAAAAGTTCCAAATCTTTTGCCTCCTTAAAGAAATGAGATTACCAATCTCTCATCACCACTCAAGAAGAAGTAAATGCTATCCTTCAACAATTCGGGGTGACAAGTGTGGAAGTTATAACTGTCGGTTCATTTGGTAGGATAAATAACCCTCCAAAATCTTTAAATGTTGAGACCATTTATTCATTAGTGAATCACATAAGAATAAGCGATCAAATAGATTGCCTTGTGTATCACCTTCTTCCATTTTCGAAAAGCTTAATCTCCAATCTACTTAATAAGATAAAGGACTAAAAGAATCATTTTTCTATATCAAATGTTATACTCCTAAGATTAGGGGGTCCTTTACTGTTTTTTTGTAAGTTTTTCTATTTTCTTTAGTCTATGTTATACTCTGTCATTCTCTTATGAAGGATAACTTCTCTATTGAAATCTGCTCCTAAAAAACAAGACTCAACCATCGTCTCAAATATTGAGACTCTGACACATCTAGCATGGGGAATAGACTCACGCTCTTGCATAAGGCCAATCTCCGCAAATATTCTTTGATATTGGGGCCACCACAAAGAGCTTGTAGAACCTCCAATGATAAAGTGGGATGCTTACATGAGGCGATCTTTAGTTGTTAGTGATAAGAAAACCTTCTCTTCTTCTTATTCTCTTATCCAAGGTGATTCTTTTGGTAAGTTCTCGTTGTGACTTGAATGAAGCTTCTTACGTCAACATCTCATGAATTTTTTTAATTTAGGTTCATCTGCTATTGTTGCGGCTGCCAAGCATAAAAATTCCAAACATCACCTTTCTTCCTTGGTTATACTAACTAAACCTACTCCCGTCAGGAATTCCATTGCTAAGGTCGTTGATGAATTAGAAAGGAAGGTGAGCTCTTGTGGCCCGTCTGACATTTCAAATCTCCCTATGGGTAAAAAGATTAAGCTCAGAGATAACCAGACTTCTGATGTTGTTGCCATGAAGTCGAATGTGGATGCTTCCTTGACTTCTCAAGATCTTAACATGACTTATTTAGGCTCTCCAGAATGGAATGTGCAAGAATACATAGATAAGGTTCATACCTCGAACCCCTTGTTGTAAATCTCGCTTCCCACTTCGGCTTTGGGTTTTCAACGCTTATTTGAGGAGTTAGGCTTGACTCCCCTCCTCAACGATTCTCTTCTTTCAGTGACTCAAGCTCAAACTACTCCTATAAGCTTTAATAATCTTATTAGTTCGGTTGTGCAACTCCCATCTGTGGCTTCTCTTATGTCATTGCAGTCATCATCCTTTTCAATAGATCATCTTTATGTTCTTTTCCAACAACTTTTGCTGGTATGTATCTTATCGTGTTTAGCTATCTTAGATTTTTAACTTGGTATATCCTCTCTTATCTTATGCCCATTGTATGTTTTAGGCGGAAAAGCACATGTTCTTTCTCCACAAAACTCTCAAGGGCCTTCTGCTTAAATTACTGAACTCAAGGAGCAAGTATCTTTGCTTACTATGGAAAAAAGATAATGTTATTCTTGATAAGGGAAAACTTGCCTCCTCCCTTGATGGGGAAAAGAAAGCCAAACTGCTACTGGAAGAGGAGGTAAAATATTCTAAGAGCAGATCTTGAACAGACCAACAAAGAGAAGGCCAAAATGGCTAGTAAGGTAAAGTCCTTGAAGAACCAGGTGCAAACTAAGGATGCCACACTGGTTTGTGTTAATAGTATTATAAAAGATGCTAAGAATAAAGTTTCCTTCTTTCTAGACTAGGCTCTTACTATAATTATAAAAAAGTGCTATGAAGATGTTCTCTTCGTAGTAATGGTGATAAAATTAGGAAATTCCCATATTTGGATTTTCCTTCCCTTCCAAAGCTAAAAGAAAATTCTAAAAGGAAGTTCAACCTCGTGTTGGGGAGAGCTCAGGGATCGGTTTAAGAGGAATACCTTGAAGAAGAATGTATCAACCCTAAGAAGTTACTGTCCTTTGATGATCTTTCGCTTGAAAGGGATAAAGATACCAACTAAGGAAAAGATGATGATAATGATGAGAACAAAAATGATGATGATATCAACGATGATAATCATGATGGAGATAGGGGAGATAAAGGTTGAGATGGATCAAGAGACAGGGATGACGGATCAAGCGGTCGCAACTTAGACCCGTTTTCTCATGATGTAGATCTTTCTAATTTTGCTGATCCTCGGGATACATCATAGGAAAATATTTCCCTAAAAGATGCTACTCCTCTAGTCACTAGCCGAAGGAAAAGGTTCAAGCCCCAGCTTCCCAAGTTCTAGTCACACAGGTATGGAATTCCTTATTTAAACGTTTAAACCTATATGTCGGCCTTTAGTTGACAAATTTATCGCTTTAGCTAATGAAAAGATCTGAATACTACTATGAAACTCTTTATAAAAAGAGCAAGAGGGAGGTGCTTCTATTAAATAAGAAGATAAAAAGGGTAGCCGAAGAGCATAATAAATTATCTGAAAAGTACAGGCACATTGGCCTTCGTGCCAAATGATTAAAAAACTTCAAGGGAAAATGGGCTGCCCTACTCTTAAAAAGATCTCATCTCCATAGAGAAAGAGCTTAAAAAGTGATGTGCACATAAATGTGCATATTTTTACTTCCACATTTAATCTAACTTAATTTAAAAAAAAGAGCATATAGGGTATTTTAACATGTTCAAACCAAAATTCAAATTATTTCAAATCATCATTTTTTCATCTTCATACAGGGGCAAAATGGTAATTTTTGTCCATATACTAATTTGAGAAAATTTACTTGGACATTTTTATATTATTTTATAGGAATTTGGATTCAAATTGAATAGGTTTTCATGGAAAATATGCATGCACAAGAGGATACAAAGGAATGAAGATGAAAATAATTCAAACCATGTATCATGGAGAACCTCACCTATCCACTTAGCTTAATCTACAATTAGAAGCTAATGCATAAGTTAGTGGAGCTAAAAGTTTCATGCACATTTAAATGGAGGATTATCTCATGATAAAGATAACTTGGTGGCCACATTTTCTTAAGGGTAGTTTGGGTAATTCTCAAAAATCTGATTAACGTTTTAGGTTTGTATAAATACCCTATATATTCATGTAATTAATCTCTTAGCCTCCTTTGAGCCTCTTAGCCTCCTTTGAGCCTCCTCTTTATTTTAGTTTTAGGCTCAAAAATAAAATATAAACTTTCTTTTCTTTTTCATGGCTACTTAGCCATTTTCTTCTTTCATGTAAATTTCTTTTTTATGCAATTTTAATTCATTCTCTTTTCTATTACGTGTTATTTCTTTTTATGTTAGTAGTGTGGTTTATTTCTTATGCAAGTTGATTAGCTTAGCTTTTGTTCCATTTTAGTCAGCTCTCTTTTTACTTAGCTTTCATTTTCTTCTTGTTTTTATTTCATGTTGAATGCTATATTTGTTGAAATGATAAGAAATATGAAAAGCTAAACCCCATTAATTTTGGAGCAACGAAGCTCTCTTAATCATGTAGATTCAACATTTTGCTAATTTTTGATCTCTTTTTGTGCTTAATGGAAATATTTGATATGGTTTAACTTGTTGTTTTTGCTTTAAATTTGATAGCCTATGTTGTTGACAGCAAATAGGCTATGCTTAAACAAAAAACAAACACAAATTACCTTTTCATCTATATATGATTATAGTAATGAGATGAATATTAAAATCAAAATTTGATGGTCTATGTTTCAAATCAATAGTTAATAGACCATGCTTAGAATGGTTTTATTTCCAAGTTCATTGTCATTTTCATGAGAGTTAAAAAGTGGTTTAGTGGTTGTGTTATAGTTTGATGATCTATATTAGGCTAACTAATAGCACAAATATTCCATACTTATGATAAACACATCAACTAAACTCACTAATGACCAAAATAGAGATCATAATTTCATTTTATTGATTTATGTGATCATGAGAAGGAAATTACCTCTAAATTGCCTTCAAACTCTCATATTTTTATCCATTTTCTATTTTAGTTTATTTACATTTTTTAGCTCAAAAACATTTCAAATATTTGTTTGATTTGATTGAATAGAAAATTTAAAATCTAAACAATTCCCTACAGATTGACGCGTACTCGCCACGTACTAACATTGTACGCCATGCGCTTGCGGTTATTTTAAATTTAAATTTGATTGGCCACTTTCTAACTTGACGGGTGTTTAACTGATTCAAACAAAAATGAAATGCAGAGTTGACTACACCCTTCTGGATGCTCATCAAATATAGAAATGCCTTAGTAGAATTTCTCTACAAAGTTTATTCTAGAAGTCTTTTCGTTGAGTTTTCTTTCTTAGGGGATAAAGTGGTGGTTTAATTAGACATCTTCGCAGTAGATATTTAGACAAGCATGGGTCTGATCCCATCCTGGGGCATGTTGGAATCATTCCAGGATGGCAAGCATTCACCTTACTTCCACACACCGTTCCTCCTAAGAAATTTAAATTTAACAAGGAGAAATTTATTTCTGAACTTTACAAAGGATCAATATTGTACAAACCTAAGTGACTTTTCTTTTAATATGTAATTCAAATAGCTTTATCAATTTCATTGCTTTCATTTCTCATAACTTAGCTTGTTTTTCGTAATCATACATATTAGGGAGTCATGGGGTAGTCCTATCCCCAAAGAACTCTTGTACATTTATCAAATTATGGAGGGATTTTAAAGAGAAACCATTAATTCTCAAAACCTCATGACTTGCGAAATATTGTTTTCTTAGATATCTCCAAGAAATTTGCACATGACTTCCACACTTTCACTTTGATTTCTTAGGCGACTAAAAGGATAATTTACTTAGCGAGATACGAACCCACTATGCAAAATCGTTATGTGGTGAGATCAGCCCTCCGACTAGAGGATGGATCAATCATCAATCTCCTCTCGTTAATACCCCTCATGGTTTGTTGTGTTTGACTTTATTCCCTCATTGTCCACAAGGTCACTTAAAAAGTCTCAAACTGTCATTTCTAAACTTTGGGAATCGAATGTAGCAGTCCAAATCTCCTTTCTTGATTGGACAATGTTACTGCTAAGATTAGGTCTGTCATCTGGAAGAAACTTCTTCCCAGGATTCTTCAACTTCATTGTTTCTGGATAACTCAGATGCACAAAAATGGCATAAAAAGTATTATCAATTGAAATCCACATTTAGTGGTATGAAAGAGAAGATTTCCAACTTAGAGGAAAGAATTATAGAGAAAGATAAAGAAATTCTAGAGTTGAAAGGGAACGTGAGTGCGGTCGGTCGGTCTAAACTTTTAGTTCAAAAAATTAACGTTGATGTACATCTTCATCAAAGGATCATGGATCTTGAAGTAGACTTAATGAAAAGCCAAGCCTTTTGTCAATCCTTAGAACTTATTGTGAGTGGAGGTGATCCAGCCTTCTTACTCCGACCTCATTCATTGGCAAAGAAAATATTTCTACTTTGTTAAACCCACCTTCGAGTTTTGACAATGGCAAACTTGCCCGATGGAGTCAAAGGGTTAGGTATGAATGCATTTAATTTTTGAAGAAACAACGGTATGACAAAGTTTCTTCATATCTTAATAATTATCAGAGTCAGGTGGAGAAATTTGAGTGTTTAAATTATGCTCTTGAACAGAAGGTTAAGAACTTAAAAGTAAATTGCAGACTTTCAAGGGAGCCAATAAGGCACTCAGTCAAGCATTAGAAGTTCAAGTTGATCTGATTGATGATGTAGATAATATTCGAAAGAAATAAAAGAAGCTTTAGAAACTTTTAGATACTATAATTTGTCTCATTGTTGAACCTTCTTTGGTTGTTGAAACATTGAAAATGGAGATGCATAAACTTGACATTTAATGGAAAACTGCTTATGAGCTTTTTTAGTAGATTTCCCTTCTTATTACCTGCAATTCTTGCATATAATATGTAAAATAAACAAATTTGTACCCGAATGGCTGTCACCTGGAATGAAACTTCGTATTCTTCCTTTTGAATTTTTTGAATTGTTTGAGACATATACTTTGTTTTCCAGGGCTTTAATTTGACGCAGCATGATATGTAGCCTTTGACTGAACATTCGCTTGTCTTCTTAATAAACCTTGTCACTGAAACTTGAAATTTGTTTTGACAAAAGATTAGTAACTTATTCAATCAAAAGTTTGGAAGAACACTTCCTTTTTCTTAACAGGAAATTAGAAATATGTTCAATAACAAAGATTCTTATTATTAGAAAATTTGAACTCCATTTTAGGATAATTTGATTTAACACTTTGAGGAGTGAAGCTTCTAATAACTTCGTTTTTGGCTCTATCTTAGAGCTTTGGAGTTTGACACTTGAAGCACTAGTATCGAAGGAGTATGTATTGGGGCATTTTTCTGATAATCATCTGTATTAAAGGCTAGAGATCTTTTAGGAAAAATGTTATTTGGATATAAAACCAGAAATTCATCTAGTAATAATTCGAGCAAGAGACGAGAAAATCATCCGATAATAACTTTGAAATAGAAGACCATAAAGCCGTCCACAAAGACATTTCTTTGAATAGAAGAACAGAGGACCATTTGGCAAGAGGCCATATAAGCGGGACCGAAGGCTTATAGTGCTATGGCCAGGTCTTATAATCAGGACAAAAGACTACTCTGACCTCCCTTTAGGAGGAGCTTTGACCAGGCCATTTTGGCGGGATCAAAGAACTTTTCTTTTATTTTATTAATCCTTCTAACATAACATTCTCCATTATTGAATATTTGATCTTTTTAGATACATCGGTTAAATCTCTTTAGGAAACTCTTGAAGATCTCCTTTAGCCAATAAATTTTCAATCATTCCTTTTAGGGTTCGGAATTGGTTAGTTTCATGCCCATTTGTTTAAAGATATTGGCAATAAGCACCTCCAAGATTTCATTCATTTTTAAGTTACCTGTTCTTGGAAGACCAATTATTCATTTTTCTCTTAGTTAGAAGGTAAATGTTCTCATTGGAGGTGGTAACGGAATAATTCCAAGCGAGTCGAGAGTTTTTAGGGAACCGTGTCCTTGATTCCATCTTAGCTTTCTTATAACATCGGATTGATGCATTAGTTTCATCCGCGAACTTCCGTTTTGAATACTTTTAAGTTTTAACCGGGGCAAGAGAATGATTAATGACTTTATTCCATTTTTGGGCATATTTGTTGAAATCTTTTATTATTCCCTCTTCAAAGATAGTTTCTTTCGATTGAAATTGAATGGAAGTTTTCATTTTTGAGGACAAACTATATCTCTTTAGGCTTTCTTTTCCCAAGGCAAATATATGGGTAGGTCCTATGTGAAATGGGTTTATAATTCAATTGTCTGGATTATAAAGAGCCACTTGCTTCTTTTGTTCCCTAATTTGCAAAGCCAACAATCTTAATACTTGTTCTTTATGAAACTGAGGGTCGTGAGTGACTTGAATAACTAGTTTGGCCAAACGAGGCTCGAAAGGTACTTATCTAGAAATAGTCATTATGCTGCCTAAGGAAGGTTATGTAGAGTTTGAAAAGTTCCCTTATAAAATATGCAGGTTAGGATAGATCTTTTAGACTCCTTATATATAGGCTAAGGGAAGTTTGAAATGGGATATATGGAAGAATGGAGGTTCGAACTCTTCTTCTAGCGCCAAAATGTTGATAAATTTCTTTATTAAAATCAAAGTATGTGAAGAAAATGAAACCTGTCTAGTAATAGGCTAGATCAACCTTGTGTCAATTTGCAAAAAGCTTGCATGTCCAATAGAGAATTTATATGCATGTCATGAGAACAAGGCATATGAGTCATATGCAAATCATAAGTCATATCTTAAGTCAAGAAATTTTGTTTCTTCAATATATGATATACATGTGTTCAACATTTGAGTCCTTATGTGTACAATAGTTCAAACGTTACAATCGACAAAAATCCTTAAATCAATTTAGGGTTACAACATTAAAAATGTAAAAAAAAAAATGGAGAGAAGAATTCGTCCCTTCCAAATTGCTCTTAGGTCTGTATTTATAGGGATAGGATTAGGCGACATGGCTGCCATGGGCTCATAGAGTGCTTGACATTATACATCATTGCTGACTCTAATGATTTATGGCATTCGTGTAATGCTGCTGGCCCTCGGCATCTGGTTTCAGGGTAATCATTCGGCATCATCCTGTATTGCTTAATATGTGGCAAGCTCCTTTGCATTGATGGAGTATGATATCTTGGTCATACTGTTGCTTCATGATATCTATGTTATATTGCAGTTATTCGATATCCTTCGTATTCTCTTAAAGTTTGACATCCATTTATTCACTGATATCTTATGACTTCCCTGCTAACCATAGCCATTCGATATCTTTATTATATGGGTAATATGTGACAAGTTTTGTTTACTATTGATATTCGGCAACCTACGATATGCTATTGATACATGGCATCCTATTCTGTATCGATGGAGCATAGCATCCATCCTTATTTTGATATTTGATATCCTTGTCGTAGTAGTGGCACATAACATCTCTTGTTCACGACAATCTACCTTTTGGTATCATTAGAATATGTCATCTTTATTTACATTATTGGCTTTCGACATCCTTGTCATACCGTAGTGGTCCGATATCCTCTGTCGATTGTAAAGATTCGATATCACCTCTTGCCTTTATGTATGACATCCCATTTCATTTTTGAATTGCGGTATCCTTTTTTCCTTCAGGGATGATATCCCCTATGCTTTTATACTTTCGGAAATTCCCTAGGGTCGTTGGAGTTTGACATCTTCTAGATGTTCAGCACCCCCTCTTCATTAGACTTTTGGTATCAAATTTGTAGTAATGTATTACTTTATCAATTTTGGACGTTATGACACATAATTAATGTGCATTTATGAAACCTTTGTTAAAATTAACCACTTTATCTTACAAAATTAGAAAATTTTCCCTTTTGCACTAAAAAATAATTAATATTTATTACCAAATTTAAAAAATATTCATTTTTAAAAGTCTATATATTGATTATAATTGGTTAAAATTTTACACTATTTGAAATAACTATACATTAAATTAGAAAAATAAAATAACAAGGAATGCGATTCTCATGGTCTAACCATTCGAAGCACTAGAACCGTTGACCTTGCACCAATAAGGTTCAATGCACGGTCCAATCTTTAAAACCATGTTTCTTCACCTTTAAGTTGTTATAGAAGCTCTTTGGTTGTTTGCCCTATAAATCTTAGCTTTCTGGATTCATAGGTAGAGCAAAAATTGTGGTTTTTAAACCTAATCTAATACTATCTTATACAAAAGCACAATCAGCAAAAAATTTATGTGTATGTTCTACCCATTTCAACCTATTATTTTTTCTTTAGAATTTTATTTTTTCTATTTTCATTTCCTACACTCATACATTCCTCCATGTTTTTACTAGAATTCGAGCAAGTAGAAGAGATACAAAATGGAGAGCACTTAGATTGAACCAAGCATCCATACAACCATTGACTTCCCTTATGTAGGAAATTTTCCTTGAACCTTTATATGGTTTGGCTTAATTTTTTTACCATCTTCGAATTCTTAATTATGGTTTGGATTGTTAATAATATGATACTATATCATAAAAAACAAGCAACAACATTAGAAATCAATGCATATATCTAAGTATAAGGAAACTCTTTATCATTTATATTTATTTTGTATATTATGGTATAACCTACACTAGACCTGTCAATCGATACTTTCAAATGTAGATGGTGTCATATTCGCATCCGGAATCATTTTCAAATATCAGATATTTACGTCTGCGGTTACAGATGAATATTAGACAGTTATCCTATCCATTGACGATCGATAAATCAAAAAACATAAATAGAAAATTTTTGTTTAACGTAATTTTTTTAATCCCATTGATTATAAAAGTTTGCAAAATTAAAAAATACGATGGTGAAAAATAGTATCATGCAGTTAATACATACTAGATGCATATAATATAAAATATTAGCTTAATAAAAGAATAAATGCAAAGTTTTCATTGTACTGGAATACATATAATATAAATAATAATCTTGATAAAAATTCAACGGACAATTTTCAGATGTGAATGCCTTCGCATCCATATCCGTATTCTTTTTTTCAAACATCTGATATTTACCCGCTTTTTGAATAAGGATGCAGACAAATTTTAGATTTTTTAGATAACCACTAAAAGGTTTAACCCACACAACTAAATATTTCATATAGAATAAAAGTGGAGAATAATTATTCTTAGTTATTCAATCAAAATAAATTCTAAAAGTGGAAAAAATGTATAATGATGTTGAAAATATTTCATATGGAACAAAATTAAAAAATTATTCTTCTTAAATATTTATGTCGCATGCTCATATATATGATTTGACATGGTTTCTCCAAGCAGATAATTGAAAACTATTCTCAAAACTAGGGGTGAGCGTTTGATTAGTTCTTTTGTTCCGATATGAAAATTTCTAAACCGAACTGAAACTAATAAAAATGGAAACCAAACAAACCAAATTAAGTTTGGTTGGTTCGGTTGGTCATCCTGTAATTGAACTAAAATTGATTTGTGATATATGTTTGGAATATTCATTCTACTTTAAAATAAAATGTAAATACATGATTCATGTATTGTTATTTAGACCGATAACCAATTAAGTTTTTGTATGGGCTAATTATAAACCAATCTAGTTTCAAAACCAAATCGAACCAACCAAAATTAACTGGATGGTTTGGCTTGTTTGGTTAAACCGAAGATTTCACACTCTTACTCAAACCAACAACTGTTTTCAAAAATCTTAGGTGGACATAGTGGTATGATTACTAAAGAAGTCATCTTTGTAAAATATGGATTAACTACTAGCACTATTGTTGTTTTGATACAAATTACTGGTTTAGTCAAATTGGCACATGATTTCCAAATTGGAACATTATATTACATATTTATGATTTTTCACAACATAGTTATTATCATTAAAATTTCATAGACTCGTTAAGCACATAATATCCATATCATAAATTTTATTATTTTTGACGTTTTGTTTCAAAGAAAAGAGACAGGCGTCAAGAGAGAGAAGAGGAAGGCACATAATAGAGATTATTTGTTGTGGTTAGTGACTACTTCATGATTTGAAGTGTATATTAAAATATCCATATTCTTGTATTTCTTAAGAGTTTGAAACTCATAAAAGGGAATATACAATCTCGGGTAGATAACACTTAAGGACCGAGGCATAAATGTTTTAGTAGTGGAATTATTCGGCTCTTGCATGGATCTTGAAGTGACAACTTGCCAAAAGCTTTATTGGTAAAAATATTATATATTTATATGTCAATCTTAATTCATTACAATTTTATATTTTAAGTTACAAATATTTTATCAATTATATCGGTTGCATAAATTCATTGAAGTAAATTATTTTAACTTGTATAGCATATATTATTACAATATTAGAAAGGAAAATGTATACATTTCATTTTTCTAATAAGGCTCCCAATAGATTTTTATGTTTCTCAAAATCTTATGAAATAGAAATCATTTAATTTTGCTAGTTGGAGATAGGACCCGCGTACCTTAGGATTCTAACTATGAGAGATACCAATAAATAGGCCCATAAGCGATGGATAACACTTTATCGGTTGTATTGCATACAACACCTAACTAATTATATTTGCCCTAATATCATCTCGACCTTAAGGAATATACAAATCGAAAGAGATTATTCACTCCTACACACCATTTCGTGACGACCTATGTAAAATGCACGTATCTTGACGAATATCAATAAATATGTACATGTATCTTGCCTCCTCTAGTCAATATACTAATAGTAAACAACTCTAGCTTGAGGAATATCAACAAACAAAGAGTATGCTAGTAATCTATTAATATACAAATGGTAGAGAATAACTTATACATTAAGGATTCATAATCTTATATATAAATGAAGAATTTCTGGCAAATAGCCGTGGATAATAACATTTCACCAACATGGAAGGCAATTTTAAAAATCAAAGGAAAAATTGCATGTAATTGCCCTAGAGAAATAGTAAAGATAAACAGGTGTGACCATTGGCTAGACGGTGAATCTCTGATTTATATATTGGGATGGGACACATTTTCAGCCTATGGATGTCCGATAAACATAGCGGAATCAATTATACAAGAAGATAAGTGAATCTGCGAAAAAATTCCTTGTAATCAGGTGCATAAGCAAAAAATTAAGGCTATACCACTGTATACTGTAAGAGAAAATGACATTTGGGCTTGGAAATACTCATCAAAATACTTCACTATTAAATCTTCCTAGAACGCAATTAGAAATAAATTTCACAAAACTGCATGGAGCAAGATTGTGTGGTGTTATCCCATTTTTTGGTCAAAACTGGAATATCGACAAATTAGCAAGGAATAATGGATGCCGGGATTGAAAATCGATTGGAAGCAAGGCAAGAGTTCGTTCGACACTACACTCCCCGAGTTCATCCGGTAGTAAGTGTCATCCGGTACTTGAAGCTCCTCAGTTCATTCGGCATTCTCATATGTGAAGCCTCATTCGGCAATGCAAGACCAAGTCCATCCGGCTAGCCTCCCTCTCATTCGGCCTTGGTTCATCCGGCATGGGCTCATTCGGCCCTCTATATTCGGCACTCCTAAGTATCCTTTGGCATCCCTCTACCCTTCCTACCGAATCAGCTACTACAACCTCCTTTCCATCAAAGCCAACACCCTACCGGACCCTTCCCACCGAACCAGCTAATACCGAACCAAACCAAAACCCATGCTCCACCGGTCCATCATCACACTTCCATGTACTACCGAATGAGATCCACCGAATCGCCACTACCGGACCAGACACCACCGAGCCAACCACATACCTCACCACCGAATGAACCTCCATCCCACTCCATCACCGGTCCAAGCTCCATACCGAATGAAGGCTCGCCGAACCAGAATTGCCAGTCCAGATTGCTTCAGCCCGGGCCCACCAGCAGCTATATACATCCAAGACCCCTGCCCCCTACCTCACTCTATAAATAGAGGGGCAGGGGTACAACAATGGGGGACAAGTTTGAGAGCTCAAACCTGGAAGGAACTTTCAAACAACTTTCATATACTTGTACTACAAGCTTTGTACTTGTAATCGGATTGGAAAAGGAGAATAACATATAAAGTGGACGTAGGCACACTTTGGCTGAACCACTATAAATCTGTGTGTCTTTTACAGTTTGGTCCTTGCTTTTTACATATTTGCATAAACCACCTAGATCACTACGAACAACATAAAATCAACTAAATCATACAACTTGGAGCTGTTTGCCCATTTTGTACAAACATCTTTGAGTTATTTGCTGAGATCTGTGATTTGTGTTTGAATATTGCTGACTTATATTCATACACTGGTGCTTTCACGGTATTGGGTGTTTGCGGCCATTTTTTACGCAAACATTTTGGTGCTTTCACTGAGAGGGACCAGCTCCCACTACATCGGATAGAAGCTTGGATTTGAAAGACAATGACTAGGCAAAACAGTAGAAGGCTAAGGGCTGAGAGAAGCCAACAAGGAGGAAGTCAACAAGCATCCTCCGGAGGTGAGGAAGGACCGGCTTCGATCTACATAACCCGGGATGAAATGGAAGCCATAACAAATTCACTGCAAGAGAGGTTGCTGAAAAGTCAACAGGAAATGATGCAAACTTTCTTGGAGCAAATGAGAGCTGCAGGGATGCAGAATTTAGGAACAGCTACAACGGCTATGGATGCAGGACAAGAAGCTAGGGTTATGGAACCCAACGAAGGACAAGATACGGAGCCAGGTAGCAATCAACAAGGGCTTGGGGGCAGGCCCACGGGATTCAACACAGGAGAACCTTTGGAAGGAGTTCAACAGGCTAGAACCAACGTTGCTGCTAACGAGCCACACGAAGAGTATGTACCGGAGTTCCCTCGGGGGCAACCCCCGACAGACAACGGTGGATTGGTAGATATAATCAGGAAGACTGTGCGAGGTGGTTTGACCAACGGAGACTTGGAAGGAGTAAACAGGAGTCCGTTCACTCGGGAAATAAGGATGGCTCAGAACCCACCTAAGTTCAAGCTACCTAGCGTGGAGGTATACAATGGCAAGGAAGACCCTACGGATCACTTGATGAGATACACTAGACACATGGAGGTGCTGGGGGCATCAGAGGAGGTGATGGCTCGATGCTTCCCTTTGTACTTGACGGACTTAGCTGCGATGTGGTTCAGGCAGCTGGAAGAAGGATCTATCGGGACTTGGAGGGAATTGGTGGAAAGGTTTCTGGGACAGTTTCGGGTTCATGTCAAGAGACCGAAGAACGTGATGACATTGACATCGGTAAGGCAAAGGATGGATGAATCGCTTAGAGCTTTTCTAACTCGATTCAGTGCCGCAGTTGCTTCGGTGGATCGGCCCGATCCATCGATGGTTTTAATGGCAGCAGTATCAGGAGTCAGGGAGAACTCGGATTTCAAGGTATCTCTGATACGAGATCCCCCACGGAATCTCGACGAATTCTTTCATGAGGCAGAAAGGTTCCTTCGACAAGAAGATGCGAGTACGGATTTAAAATTGAAAAAGGTTAATGCAGTTGAAGGGGGAGGACCATCCAGCAATGGTTCGGATAAAAACAAAGGAAAAAGGAAGTTGGACGATGATTCTGGAAATGCTAGGAAGCAATGGAAGGATCCAAAGTTTTCCACATACACAGGATTGAACGAAACACTGGAACGGATATACCTGGATACTCGAAATCGCCTTCACTACCGGAGGCCGGCTAGGAGAGAACCTACAGAACGGGAGAGGACATCAGGAAGGCATTGCCTCTTCCATGATTTGGATGGACACGACACCAACAGCTGCAGGCACTTAAAGGACATAATTGAGGAGCATGTAAGGAATGGACAGCTGCCACAGTATGTTGGACCTCGGAATGCAACGGCGAGGCAGGAGCAACTGCCGCCTACCTCAAGCTACGATGGTGGGAGGCCCAGGAATGATGGTCGGTTGATCGTCCCTTGACCAGGTTAACATAAAATAAGTAGCAAACTGTTGGCAAGCAACCAAGTCATTTACACATGTACGAGGACGGAGATAGCCCCTAGGCATGCTCTGAATGATAATGGGCTGCGATGCTATGGTTTGTGAAATTTATCTTTTGCTTTTGGATTGGACACTGCTTTTCTTGTTGGTTTTCGGTTTTGGAGCTTGGATTGAGCTCCTGGTTTTCCTTGCTTTTTGATTTGGATTTTCCTTTGGACAATTGTTTTCGGTTTTGGATGTTAGTTTGGATTTCTGTTTTTATGGTTTTGGATTTGGATTTTGGATTTGGATTCTGGATTTGGATTTTGGATTTGGATTCTGGATTTGGATTTTGGATTTGGATTCTCGATTTGGATTTTGGACTTGGATTTTGAGTTGGATTTTAATTGGATTTTTATCTGACTTTTGATAAACGGTCGTCGGGTATGGATTATGCCTGGCAAGGGGTGAGTCGCTTTGCCCGAACGTGGTAAATTGACTCATTCAGGTCGTCGAGTATGGACTATGCTCGGCAAGGGTCCGGAGTGACCAGGATTCGGCCTAGGACTTAGGCCCTATATTATCAATCGTTATTTTCAGGTCGTCGAGTATGGACTATGCTCGGCAAGGGTCCGGAGAGACCAGGATTCGGCTTAGGACTTAAGCCATGGCATTGTACAACATCCAGGGACACTGGACCAAGGTCGTCATGTGTGGATTAGGCATGGCAAGAACCCGGAGAGGTTAGCTCAAAGTCCAGGGACACTGGATCAAAATCGTCAAGTGTGGATTACGCATGGCAAGAACCCGGAGAGGTTAGCTCAACATCCAGGGACACTGGATCATGGCCGTCAGGTGTGGATTGCGCTTGGCAAGAGCCCGGAGAGGTTATGGGTTTGGATATCGACCCAGAGAGGTCCTGGATTCGGTTATTGGCTATTGGATAAGGATGATTTGAGGCTCGGCTGTCGAGTTCGGATGGACATGGAATTTGCTCAAGCTTTGGTTATTGGATTTGGAATTGGATATCGACTCGGAGCAGTCAAGGATGATCTACTCTACCGATATGGCTATGGACCTTGGATATTGGATTCGGAACTATTCAAAACACACCTTGTTATCACAAGGCATGTTTTGGGGGGCAAAGTGTTATCCCATTTTTTGGTCAAAACTGGAATATCGACAAATTAGCAAGGAATAATGGATGCCGGGATTGAAAATCGATTGGAAGCAAGGCAAGAGTTCGTTCGACACTACACTCCCCGAGTTCATCCGGTAGTAAGTGTCATCCGGTACTTGAAGCTCCTCAGTTCATTCGGCATTCTCATATGTGAAGCCTCATTCGGCAATGCAAGACCAAGTCCATCCGGCTAGCCTCCCTCTCATTCGGCCTTGGTTCATCCGGCATGGGCTCATTCGGCCCTCTATATTCGGCACTCCTAAGTATCCTTTGGCATCCCTCTACCCTTCCTACCGAATCAGCTACTACAACCTCCTTTCCATCAAAGCCAACACCCTACCGGACCCTTCCCACCGAACCAGCTAATACCGAACCAAACCAAAACCCATGCTCCACCGGTCCATCATCACACTTCCATGTACTACCGAATGAGATCCACCGAATCGCCACTACCGGACCAGACACCACCGAGCCAACCACATACCTCACCACCGAATGAACCTCCATCCCACTCCATCACCGGTCCAAGCTCCATACCGAATGAAGGCTCGCCGAACCAGAATTGCCAGTCCAGATTGCTTCAGCCCGGGCCCACCAGCAGCTATATACATCCAAGACCCCTGCCCCCTACCTCACTCTATAAATAGAGGGGCAGGGGTACAACAATGGGGGACAAGTTTGAGAGCTCAAACCTGGAAGGAACTTTCAAACAACTTTCATATACTTGTACTACAAGCTTTGTACTTGTAATCGGATTGGAAAAGGAGAATAACATATAAAGTGGACGTAGGCACACTTTGGCTGAACCACTATAAATCTGTGTGTCTTTTACAGTTTGGTCCTTGCTTTTTACATATTTGCATAAACCACCTAGATCACTACGAACAACATAAAATCAACTAAATCATACAACTTGGAGCTGTTTGCCCATTTTGTACAAACATCTTTGAGTTATTTGCTGAGATCTGTGATTTGTGTTTGAATATTGCTGACTTATATTCATACACTGGTGCTTTCACGGTATTGGGTGTTTGCGGCCATTTTTTACGCAAACATGTGGGATCGTGCAAACTGTCCTAAAATGGCTTTGACTACTTACAAAGCATTATTAGGTAGATTGCCAACTCGCAATAAGCTGCCAAAATGGGGAATTACTCATCAAAAAATGAGTGTTCTGTACAACTACATAGAGTATTGGAAAGTCAAATACATCTCTTTTTTGAGTGCGAATTCGCAAATCAGGTTTTGGAAAATCGTAAAAGTCGATTAATTTCAAATCTCAAGTCATAACTTAAATGAAAGTATCGATTACCTAACTGAGTGTGGAAACACTAAAACTTGGAGCCATAAGAAAAGTATTGCCTTGAAAACCGCTGTTTGGAGCATTTGGAGGGAGAAAAATATCAAATATTTCAAAGCTAAGTCAGAAATGCTCAAGTGGTCAGCAAGCTTATTACGATTGACATGAAAATTTTAGGTAAAAGAGCAAAAAAATCCTCACCAACAACTTGAAACGAGTAGCGGCCTTTTTTGAAGGAGTGGATCGTCGGCTTGAATAGGAAGAAATCCTATGTACGAGTAGCGAAAATTCTCGGCCGCCGTGAAGAAGATGAAAGAGATTTTAGATCTGCAAAGTATTCACTTTATTTTAAATTTTAAATTTACGACTTAAATTCAAAATATAATTTAAAACAGAAAGCCAAATTTTGAAAATTAGCCCAAGCCCATAATCAGTTTAGGCCTTGATATTCAGGATAACCTTTGGGCTTACATCATCCTTGAAGCCAAGCCTGTGCCTAGGTAGTGTAGAGTACTTGATTCCTAAAGTCACCGTAGATACTTCCTATCTAGTCATCCTAACTACTAAATGGGTCGGCATTAATAAATTAGCCATAATATCGCTAATTTAGACTACGCGGACCATTAGGGCTCTGATACCACTGAAAAATCCAAGCCGATCTGCAATGTATGAAATGGGTAGATATCAAAAGTTTTCCCTATTTAGATCATAATGGGCCTATGAAGTCTATTAATCGACAGTATATCCAATTAATATATTTTAATAAAATCGTATTTAATTGAAAATTACTTTGGATTCATTTAATTAACCATATAAATTAATTTAATTGAATTTTTATTTGAATATATATATATATATATATATATATATATATATATATATATTCATAACATCACGTGATAACATAAAGATATATAAGCATGTGTATGGTAGGGCAAGGATCGGCTACACCTCATTTTTTTCTACACCTCAAATCCCCTTAATTTCAACCCCATGCGACGATTTACATGATAGAAATTTCTCTCTCTTATCACTTCACTATATTATTTAATTCAGAACTTAGAGTCGAAATAAGTGGAATATGAGGTGTCGCCGATCCCTACCCATAAACACACATATAGATATTGGGATATATATTTATTGTATATATAAACATGTTATACTTAAATATCCATGTAACAAATTCATATACATATCAGGAATATAAATAGTAATTAAGGTGAAAATGGAAAAGCCATCCACCTTTCTCTTTTACAAGCTCCTCATCAAAATACAGATCTAAATCATATTTGTAATTTGTATATTTCGAATTTAACCACAGCATAAAATAAGTGATTAAATATTTCATCCACTTTAGCTAGTTTACAGTTGAAAGTTTCAGATCAAATATCTTAACTCGAAGAAAAAAATCTCATAGAAATTATTTTTCTACATAAAAATATATTTGGAATAGAAATAATATTTCTCATTTCATCTTGCATATTTACTATTATTTCACACAATTCTCGTTTTTGATGTCTCTTCACGAAGCAATGTTGACCATTCAGTCTCTTCATCCCAACCATGCCTATGTTACACCCACTCTCGGACATTCATTTCCTTTTCCCAATGGTCAAACTATTCAAAGGGAAATCCTTACTACAACGGTGCTTCGAATTCTTTAAAAAATGCATTTGGACATCCTTAACATTTTAAGGGTATCATACGGGTTGCACTTAAGTAAACTGATCGGAATTGACATTTCAATGATTGAATTTCTAGGTTAGTCTTTGGCCCTGGTCTAATTTTATTTCCAACACATTTTCGTTGTATTCAATTATATTGAACACATGATCCTCCATTATGGTTTATTTGCTTATTTTGAATGAACACTTTCATTGTATAACTTGAATTAAATTAATAAATTCCTCATGAACGATTCGTTGAAATCAAATAAATTGTTTTAATTACATATAAAATATTTTATAGTGTAAACCAATTTAAAAGGGATCGAATTATATTTATAAAATAAAGAATAATAATTAATATTTAAATTTAAGTGCAAAGAAAATTAATTCAAAATAAATTAAATTAAATTAAAACAAGTAAATTAAAAATGAATTGAATTAAATCGAGGCTAAAAGCCATTATAACCCAATCGCTTCTCTTATATTCTAGTATACTCCTTCCATCTTTAATTCATGCCTGTTTCCCCTTTCGTTTTAGAAAACGCTCTAATTCCTCAAGGGACGAAATCACGACTGCAAAAAAATTGAAGAAAAAACACACAGCGTAAAGCCGCTCAACCCAGAAACTTGGCAGCGATCGAGGCATAGGTAGGAGGCAGCGAGGCTGAAGTAGGCGGCAACCTGGAGTGGTGCGAATGAGTGGCTGGAGATGGGAAGCCTCGCATTTGGATTTGATGATCATGATGGGGAAGAAGACGCGTGATGAGGTGGTGCCGAGGGAGGAGGAGGAGGACAGGTGAGATTAGCGGTCGGCGATGCTATTGAAGGCTCTGGTCTGGGCCGGCGGCTGTTTGTAGTGATGTAAAGTTGGCTTTTGGTGGTATTGGAGTTTTTACAGCGAAAATGGGTGCTTGATGAAACGAATTGCAGTAGTTTTTCCTTCATTCAGTTGTTGTTTTTGGTAGCATTGACAAGGTGAGTTATCTTCTTAACTCACATCTATGTCAACATCTATATTCTATAATGTCCTTTTAATGATGATTGATGAGCTATGGTTGTTATTGGTTGAATTGTTATGATTATCAATTGACTTGCTGAGTATAATAATTGTTTGGATATGATTTTGGATTGATATTGAGACGGTGTGTTTGATTTTGGATTCATATTGAGATTGTGTATATGTTGGAATGGTCAAAAATGCACAGGAAATGCTATCTGTTTGCATTTTAATTTATGTAATTTATTTATGTTGTGTATACATTGTTTAGATAGTTGGAATCTGATGAAATTCGACTCAGCCACGTGATATAAATTGCCTTGATGATTGTGGAGTAATTTTACTCCATAATTTAGATGTATTAAATATTTACTTACTTTCTTGTTTAAAAAAATTGTTTGAAAAGTTTAAATTTTATTTATGGATTTGAAATTTTTATTGAAAGTATTATATATATATATATATATATAATTTGCTAAATTTTATTTAATTAGCTATTTTTATGCTTACAAATATAATTTGAATTATAAAGTATGGTCTGAAATGAAAGAAATTATTTTGGAGGTTTATAAGTTTGTTCAAAAAATTGTATTTAATTATAGAAAAATTAGGAAATAGTTTTATTGTGTAGTATTTAGTTTTGTACACTATTTTGAGTTCATAAATAAAGGAACAAATTTTTAATGTTTTGGTGAAGATTAAATTATTATTTAAGTTCGAGAAATTAGTTATATATTGAAAAGAAAATATTATATTTGGTTATTGGTTAATTATCTAGTTAATTTTGTAATGTATGTTTAGTATCTATTTTTAAGTATTTATTTTGTTATATAAGATCATTTGCTGTAAATGATTCTTATTAAATATTAATTTGTTGGTTGTTATGTTTATTTATTTGAATAATCTATTTTATTTCACTTTTTTGATCATTCTTCTCTTCTATATTGAATTGGATTATATGAATGATTCATCGTTGATGTTGAGTTGTTTAGTGATTTGGTATGATATAGCGTTGACATCCTACTATGTGATTTTGTGATGATTTCTATTCTATAAGACGAGAAATCTAAATAATGGAGTAATAATATCGTTTGAGATGGGGCATCCAGTAATATTTCTCTGTTTATTCTTAGACTCGTTATACAAAATATATTAGAGGGTGAGTGTAGTTTGTGAGCATTGAGTAGACGATTGAGCATCACATGGTGGTATGGGATGTCGACTGATACGTATTCAGTTATTCACTATAAGAAGATGTCACTCTAATAAGGGTCAAGTATATGGGGTATTATATTTAAGATGATGATCGCTACGAGTGAGCAGGCGGAGAGCCATAAGAGTGTCTATTTATTGTGTGCACAGCAATTATATGTCGGGAAATAAACCAAATTGGCTAGCTCCATCCTAGTGGCCTTATTATGGAGTCGCTTTCCAAATCTATGACGCGTCTTTTTGCGTATATGGCTAAGAGCCACTGCCTCCATGTCACTTAAGCCAATATCAGTTATCATTGGGGCACCTGCATGGTCGTGACCATTGCATAGCGTTGTCTTGCACTAGATGGGTATTGGATCACGATGGCTATCGAGGTAATTGATGACTATAGGGGTAGTGCTGAGAGCATGTGAGGAAGTCTCTTGGAGTAGGCTGAAAGCTGTTAGTCTCTCGTTTATTTATTATTAATAAGATAGCATGAGATGTTATGGACACCTACTTATTCACTTATATGAGATCGTTGTAGTTACTGCTGACAGCCGATTCGATTATTTTTCAAGATCGATAGTAAAAAATATTTATAATGCTGAGAGCACATAAGATTGAGAGTCTCGATGTGTATCCACAATACTGAGAGTTGAGTGGAGTAGTAGAGGCCTGAAAGTCTGTATGATTATTCCATTGGCTAAGAGCTAAGTCGATTATTGTGAAGTTAAAGGTCTAGATGAATATTATGTAGTTATCGATCTCTTTGATTATTTATGAGACTGAGAGTCTATGCACCTGTGTAACCCCGTACATATCGATTATACAGTTATTGAAGATAACTAGAGATGTTGAGAGCATGGAGTTGGACCCTCTACCTATATTTTACATGGTTATCTGAGAGATGACCCTGGCTACCATGGGCGTGCTATATTTATATTTCATGCATGTTTCATTTGGGAGATTGTTATGTTTTTTATATATGTTGAGCTAGACGGACCCCGGATATGTTTAATTTATGATTATTTGAGAGATAGCCATAGGCATAGATGTGAGCTTGCCTATATAATACTTGACGATTTTGTGCATTGATGATAGTTGGATGTTTCGAAATTTCACCCATTTAAATATTTTATTCCATGATGTGTTATTCGATTATTAGATGATTGAGTGATGAGATGTGCATGTTACGTTGTATGATGTTATATATACATACATATATGTATGTATGTATATTGAGTTGTCATCATGCCACATTGGGATATATAGGCAGTTGTTATCATTCGACACCTTAGATTTAGATATAGTCTGACCCTTGCGTTATTTATATACATGGGTCAGTCCAAGACATTACAGATTCAAGGATGAAGAGACTGGATTGTGATTATTAGGCATAGACGGAGGCTAGACTATTAGTTGACTAGTGTAGCATTATCTATTTTGTAGCCTCATGTATATTATTGTTGTTGAGATGTATGTATTGGTCTTATACATTTTGTGCTTTTAGGATGGTGGGAGTTTGACCTCTTTTATATTCCACTTGGACTTGTGAATATTTTATATTATATGTTATCATTGCGTTGTTGACTTTGTGTTCTCTCAGAATTATTTATATTATGTATTGTTCTATCCTGGAAGCACACGTGTTTATTTCTTTGTGTCGATACTGTGTAGGTATAAGTAAATTATTTATGATTTTTGGGATACATATCGGTGTTAGCCCAAGCAAATAATCACATGTGTAGCCCTATAGCCTCATTCTCCATGTTATCTGACAGTATTACACAATAGTACTCTTGGATAGGTTGGATAGTTTATTGCTTTGTCCCTAGCGGTCGTTAGAACAGACTTGGGTTACGCCTGGTGGATTTTGCTTCCTACTAGTATAGAGTCTGCATGGTATGCGCAAAGACCTTAATGTTTAATTAATTGTTTGTTTATCGAAGGTAGGCTAGGTAATCCTTAGGTAAGTTTTTGATATGTTTTAGCAATACGACTAGTTAAATTATAAAGCCGTATCTAGAGGCCATCAGCTTTCATAGCTTGGACCGGTTGACTAGCGATTACGTTACGGAGGGCCAACTTCGTAGTTGAGGTATTAAATGGTCATTAGTCCTGCCTCATCTCTTTTTAAGAAGTATTATCGGCCAGGGTTTTCTTTTGGGTAGATCAATGCTTATATATGTACACATGCATATATATATATATATATATATATATATATATATAGTTATACCTCATAGAAAGGTTGGATGTATCATCGCGCAAATGGAATTGAATGGATAATCTCATGAATAGTAGACATAACACTAAAATAGAAATTAATCGGCATAAACCAGTGTTATTGATAAAGCTTGTAATTTATCGATCACCAAAACATTGTTCAGACCCCCTCCTCGTTACAACCTATAGGATAGATTTAAAGGGATGGGCAACATGTGCAAGATGAGAATGGTAGATGGATAATTCTTCTCATGCATGCTCAGCACTGACAAGGCAACTAGATATTTAAGGAATAATATTGATTCCAAGATAATAGCTTTGGTCGATATTTTGTTTTTGTATATTTTACTATTCCACCGTGAGTTCGCTCTCTGATATACTTATATTTATTATATATTACCAAAACCAATGGTCCATACCCTAATGTACTTAGGTTTTGATTTAGTCGAAATTCGAGCCCATTAAAGTGCGAGTTGTTACAACATCCAGATCTACATCGGTTAGTTCTGTAACCACATTGAGCAATGGCAAGGTAATCATCGATACAAAGTTGAGGGCTAGCATGGTTTATGTATGAACTTCGCTAGTGACTGACGTAGTTTTCAATTTATTTATTTAAAAAATCCGATCCTTTTTTTTACTTTTTTAACAGATTCTTCTAAGAAATCGGTACGTAATCCACTAACAGCTTCCAAAAAAATCGACATGTAAAAGCAAGAAAACAAAAGAGTAAAAATTAAGTTGAAGAACGAAGTCGGGATGAACAAATTTTTCTAGAGGAAGATGTTCAATAAACAATGGGGGAGCAAAATGTGAAGCAAAAAATCGAAGATCAAGTCATTGAAGAGCAATGCATTCTTGGTGATATTTATATTTCTAGTTGCACACATAATACACAATTGTCTTTTGAAGGACCAAAGTTTACCAATGTGGTCAGTAGTTATGATACTAATGTTGCTTCATTGAAATGGAATGACAAGGTATATTTCTAAATTTTTATGTAATAAATTATTTTATCATAATAGTATAATATAATTTAAAATATTTTCTTGGAACATGATACTCTGGCATGAAGGTTTTGAATTGGCAAGTTCTAGTAATGCTACAATTTTTAAAGGATATTTGGGATCTTCAGGATTATATCCTCTAGTTGAGACTTTTAATAGTCCAGTCAATAAATTAGTTGTATCTGCTTTTACCAAACATTGGCATCCTAAATAAGATACATTTCACTTACCATTCGATGAAATGACCATAACATTAAACGATGTTGCTTCTCCACTACATATCTTAGTTGAAGAGTTACCAATACAAACATTTGATTGGTCTCGAAATAATATAATTAATTTGGTTGTTAATAATTTAGGGATAAGTGCTAGTGAAGCAGAATATATTATAAAGGAGATTGTTGGATATGAATTAACTTATAACAAGTTGTAATAAATTTTTGTTGGTGCTTGCGATGAGTGAAAATATATTTTATATTTAGTAGGAAATACAGTATTTGTGGATTAAAGCAAATTCCATGTGTTTGTGTAGTGCTTTAATCAAAGTGGTAATTTGGATGGAGTTCGTAATCATTCTTGGGGTTAAGCAACTCTATGTTAGCTGTATAGAGAACTTAGTCTTACAAGTGGAGAAGAAGTGAAACAAGTTACAAGATTTCTAGGATTATTGGAATCATGGATATATGAGCATTTTATTTATTTGCATCCATCAACTAAAATTTACAATTAGATTTCTCCAAGAACATGTTTTTGGGATCAAGTAAATGATCGTCGTGCATCATTTAAGGAAATAAGAATTTATCTTGATAATATTGAAGAACATGAGATACGTTACTAAGTTTGTATAATAACATTGTGTTTGTTTGTTTTTTATAAATTATAGTTAAATCATCATTTTGTTTTTGCATTATTTTAGGTAATTTTTTATCCTTACATGCATGTAAGAGATTTTCATCCATCTCCAAAAATTGCTTGGTATTCGAGTTGTTTATTATTCCTAAATGTAAGAGAACCGTATCATCCAACTTGTGTTTTGAGGCAATTTATTAGGGTTCAAAATATTCCACGTTCTATTTTTCAATCAATAAGCAAAAAGACTCATAGCGATGCTACTACTTCAACCTGTAAAGTCCTTTGTAAGTTTGTAGAAAGTACAAGGAATGAGTGACCAAACCATGTTGTTAGTGCACAATATCGTTATATTCCTCTACATGAAACTAATCAAACAATGATAGATGATTGTTTTAATTGGCATTTTTCTCGTACCATGTTAAGGGTCCATCGATGTAATGATCAAATTATTTGACGTAGCACTCAATCTTCCGACGATCATTTATACACGATGATAATTAATATAATTTTTATTTATATAGTTACACTTTTATTTTCGTGATGCTAATACATTTTAAATTCAATTTGTAGAGTTATGAGGAACTTGATGATGTGCTTAATAAAGGAATTACCTTAGCTTCATCATAACCGAAGAGTTCGCATTTGATGCATCTTGATAGAATCTGCAAAGCGCTAAGTAAAGCAAGAAAGATTTGTGCTCGTTTTGTCAAAAAAGATGCTTAGTTTGAACAATTAGGTTTTAGTAGTTGTATGCATTTTTTTTTGGAACTTCATGTAGTATTATATTGCGAAAATTCTTGATCTAATACATGTGCTTGTATGTGGAACTTCATGTTGTAGTATTTTGTTATTGAACACATTAATATGAAAATTACTATATTGCTTGGTATTGAATCGTACATTATAACATGTTTCATTATTAATACAAAAGTTGAAATAGTTGTTGAAATTTAGCTGTAATCGTGCACATATACATTGGTGACTTCATACTGATAAAATCCAAGTATTTTTACAGTAGCCATGCTAGATATACATGTGGAATTCTCAGTAATCACACTATGATGGGACGATGCAATCTATACTAACCACTCCAAGCCCTGATGTGGCCTGTAATAAGGACTACATTAGCATGTAACGTGGATGCTATGTTTCTCTCTTAAATATATAGCTGTGGACGTTGGAAAACTCCAGGAATAACCAAACCATGTAAGCAACGACGTTATAACGCCTTTCTCATTTGAATGCATCGTGGTTTGTAATGGTGACCACGTTAGTAACGCCTTTCTCGAGGTTGCCTAACCATTTAGGTAACGAGGTTATATCAGCAACCACATTTCTCTATAGCATGGTACTATTTCATTCCACATTAATTTGTACCATTCCTGTGTGTTCTACATTCCTCTTCGACGTTGATTTCTTACTGCCCACGTTACCAATGTCGTAATTTCCCTGTTACGCTTTACTGCTTTGTATATTTTAAATAAAAATGCACTTAAATTTTTTTAACTTTCATATAACTAAAAAAATATTTCATATAGCAAAATATAAAGTATTCCAACCATTTGTTTACAAACAACAAAATTCATACAAAAAATAAAACGTAATAATTTCTTTGCCAATACTAATATTTTTTTACTGTATTGTCATTTCTTATGCATTTTCTTCCCATGCTAGTCTTCTATTAAGCAATATATATTTCCATTGATCTGACTCTGCATAATGAGCATCAAACCAATTTTGAATTTGGTGCCGCTGGATGATTTGGTTCTAAAATTACCTGCACATTAGAATATAATTAAAATTTGAAATAATAATACAGTTAAACAACATAATTTTCTCCCATTCCTAATAGGATGGCTACATATCTAAAACTGCAATTACCGTCCATTTCAACATCAACGACTTTTGTAACATCGCCCACTTCGAGATCCAAAATGAATGACAATGATGCTGCAATCATCATCAGAATCATTTTCGAGCGACAAAATGAGTACAGCATTGTTTTCCACAACATTAAGTAAATAGGGCAGCTAAATAAATTTCTATTACATCAAATTGATTTACATAATTCTTTACATCATCATTAACTCTTTTCATTCCCATATAGCGGTAAATAGAAAATAAAAGGAATATCATGTCCGACATATGAAGATGTCAATATGACACATACCAGTTATAATTCTTGGTTTTACACGGTGGGATTTTCAAAAGTATTAGCTAAGTAAGCCTCCTACTTTATCTTTGGAATCTTTATTCGTCCTCTTAAAGATTCATGTCTAATTCATAAATTCAACCTACTCGAATGAGTACCTATGATTTTATGGAAAATAATGATAACATGGGTCAGACACAAAGTCTGATATGAGTAAAATCTTACTCTAAATAATCATAGTGAGATCATGCTGCTGTAGCACGAAATAGGTTTTCCCCTTACTTTCTCATCATAGCAATTACATCATAACATGTACACAATCATTACACCAATAGCGACCATATGCATTTCATACAATCCATAAGTGTACCATACACTTGCTATTTAATTGTGAACCATGTCATATTTATAAATTAAGTATACCCTAAACTTAACATCTAGTTACGAACCATGTCATATAGCAACCAATCATCCATTCAACCATCACCTAGTCTCTTATTTTAGGTGTTCATCTTTACGTTATTATTAACTTACTTTGATGATTACCTCCCTATGCCTATCACTAATTTATCATTTTTCGAACAATGTCACCTGATGAAATGACCACTCATAACTCATTCCACCAATGGGAGCCATCCTGATTAGAGCCACCCTGATTCTCCTAAGAGGTTGAATGTAAGCACCCTAAATACATTCTAGTAAGCATCCTTACTAAGCGTCAGTAGCCTTACCTAGTCCCTGAACCGCTATCGTTCACATTATCAATTTATTCATTTTTGTTATAACACCACCCTAATGTTTTAGCACCCTATCATAACTCCCCTTTGGAGTTTATAATTTTTTTTAGGATTGAATCCTATCGTGGCACTGTGCCATATACCATTGGACTTTAGACTAATAATAAAGGAACCCTGCAATCTAATAACTCCATGGGTCGATATAACTTTACAATCATGGATCAACCCCTTTCTTTTATTCATTTATAGCGCACCACTACTTTATTTAGATAAAACATTTTTATCTTTGATCAAATGATCCCATATCATTTATTAACTTCTCTAAACTTTCTTCACATTTCCAAAAATAAGTTAACATAATTTTAATTTATAGAATCCTCCCACTATTTCAACCCTATAAAATAGTCCATTAATACTTGAAAACTGTCTTCCAAAATTCTCTAAGTATTTCTTAATTAACCTAGAAAAATATAGCTTACCAAGCCATCATGAGTTACCTTAGCTGCCGCGTATTGGCTATCCCATGGCCTCCAAAGGTTGAGCCTAGCTATTTCATATTGATTATTCCTAGTTCGTCGCTAGTTGACCCTCAACTAGGCATCACATGTTGATAATTATTAGCTATCTTAATTTAACTCTCATGAGCTTTCATGGGTTGATAGCTTCCTAAGCTATCGCGTACTGAGCTTTTAATAGCCATCGCAAGTTGATAGCTTCCTAAGCTAGTGTGAGTTAAGCTTTAATTGTCATCGAGTGTTGAGCTCCAGTAGCCATCGAGGGTTGAGCTTCGGTAGATATCAAGTGTTGAGCTTCGGTAGCCATTGAGTGTTGACTTCTTCCAAGCTGTCGTAGGTTGACAATCCCTAGGTGCTTTTGCATGCCGACTTCGTTATGCAATCGCAAGTTAAAAGCATTTGAGGGTCGAGCTCAAAGAGCTCCTTATGTTATCTTTCCCAAAGCCTTCAAAGTTTGATAGCCTAAGTGCTACTACAAGTTGATAACTTACATATCCATCGTCTGTTGATGAGTGGCAACTTCATAATTAGATTGAAAACCGATCCATTACCTTATTAAGCAGTTATTTTGCACCAAATCTCATTTGGTGTCAAATTCTTATTGGCTTATCTATATATTTACATTTCACTTTTCAGAATTGTAACGACCTGTTAGCGCCAAAATTGGTCACTAACACCCAAGTCCAAGCAAAAGCACCAAATCATAGTCACAGCTTACAGATAGAATATATGTAGAGAATAATAATGTGAAGAACATTCAAAATTAAACTGAAAGCAGTAAATAACAACAGATTTTATAGTGGTTCGGCTAACTCCGGCCTACGCCCACTCCAGAAGTTACCTTTTTATGTAATAATAGGTTACAGTTACAATCCAGGATTGTCTAATGGCAGAATAGCCTTAGCCTTAGAAAAGAGAAGATAAGAGAGCTTCGAGAAGATCCCTTTTCTGAACCCCCATATGCTGTATTTTATAGGCAAATCCCGAGTTACTGGGCTTCTTGAGTAGTCCGGGCCCATCAGGTCCATAGCCGAGCCTATATCCTTCGTTATGACTGACCCACACTACTGTGTTGACCGACCTATGTCGATCCACTCCATACCCTAGTATGCCGATCCACACCACTAAGTCACCGCTCGGCAGTCGCCGAACCAATTATTTCGAGCCACATCCCATGAAGTTGACCTGAAACAACAACCACTTAGACAAGAGGCTGTCGAACGATGTCATGCCGAGCGAGGTCCGATGCCGAGCAACGTCCAATGCCAAGCGAGGTCCGATGCCGAGCGACGTCCAATGCCAAGCGAGATCCAATGCCCAGCGACGTCCAATGCCGATCCATCCCACCAATATCGAGCCACCGTGCTCTCACCTCAATGCCAGGCCACCCTGTTCTCACCACAATGCCGAGCCACCCTGACCGAACCTTAATGCTAAGCGACCCAGAGCATTTAGACCAAACCGTCCATGCCGAATGACCCACAACTTCCAGACCGAGCCGTGTAACTTCTTCACTGTAATCAGGAAGCATGGATGTGTTGCACATTTTCTAATATTTACTTATGCCGAAGCCCATTTATGTAAAAGCCTATGTATTAGATGTTGGCCGCATTTTCTTACATTTTCAGTTTTTCCGCTTGTTTGTTTTTGGGATTTGATAAATAACAAAACTTGTATTGTGGTTGAATACTAATGAAATAAGATTCATGACTTCTTCTTCTTAAATCTTTTATATAAATAACATGGTATCAGAGCTACTTCGATCTAGGGTTTCAAAAGTCTAAAATCCAATTCTACTTTCTACTTCCTCTATGTTGTTTCAATCTCATTCTTGAAACTGTGAATCATGATGGAAACTAAGGGAATCGATGTAATGTCAATGATGCCAAAGATTATAGATCAGAAGTTGAATAGTTCTAACTATCTCGATTGGAATAAGGCAATTCGTCTTTATGTTCAGAGTATGGATAAGAATGAACATTTGATTAATGAGCCACCTCAAACAGATTCAAAAGACAAAGATGATCAGAACTGGCTTCGTGATGATGCTCGCTTATTTCTGCAAATTCGAAATTCAATAGAGAATGAAGTTATTGGATTGATTAATCATTGTGAAACAGTGAAAGTATTAATGGAATATTTAGAGTTTCTGTATTCAGGCAAAGGGAATTTAACAAAAATATATGATGTGTGTCTAGCTTTTTATAGAGCTAAAAAGAAGGATATGAATTTGATGAATTACTTCATGACATTCAAACAAACTTATGAAGAGTTCAATCTCCTATTACCAATGAGTACTAATATTAAAGTTCAACAAAAACAAAGAGAACAAATGGCAATTATGAGTTTCTTGGCTGGACTTACACCTGAATTTGAAAGTGCTAAATCACAGATTCTTGCATACAAAGATATAACTTCATTACATGAAGTATATAACCGTATTCTTAGAACTAAAAATATATCTAATAATGGTAACACAAGTGCCAATACAAGCAACGGTGCTTTTATTAGTAGTATTGGAAATCTTGCTTCAAATAATCAATCTGATGCTGGAAAACTCAATGCACCACAACATGCAAACTTGGAGACCACAGAGACCACCTAATGCACAACCTTGGAGACCACCTAGACAACCTGGAAGATCTCAAAGATAATCATGGAGACCACCAGTGAATCAAAATAAGATTTGCAACTATTGTAAGTGAATTGGACATGTGATATCTGAATGTAGAAGTCTTCAGTGCAATCAAAGAAATACAAACCCCTCTAATATTAAAACTGTGCTCATGACAGCAGAAGAATTTGACAAGTACTCTAAATTTCAAAACTCATTACATAGTAATTCATCTGAATCTGGAGCTACATCAACAACAACTTCAGTTCCAAACATTAGTACTAGCACAGCTACATCAAAATGGATAATTGATTCAGGTGCTTCAGATCACATGACAGGTAACCGAAATCTGTTTGCAAGTTTAAAAGTAAGTAAAATTCCTCACATGGTTACATAGCAGATGGATCACAATCTTCAGTTAAAGGAACTGGTGAAGTAATATCCAACTCTTCTATACCAATAACATCTGTGTTATATTTACCTTCTCTATCATTCAATTTACTCTCAGTGAGCCAAATTACACACAATCTTAATTGCAGTATCACATTCTTTCCTAACCATTGTGTGTTTCAGGATCTTGTGATGAATCAGACTATTGGTAGAGGAAGTGTGTCTGGTGGCTTATATACTCTTAATACACTTTCAAAACCTACAGCATGTTCGATCATGGATCCAGCATTAAAAGTTCATTGTCAACTTGGACATCCTTCTCTCACTTTATTCAAGCAGCTCTGCCCTCAGTATAGCAATCTACCTACAATAAATTGTGAGGCATGTCAGTATGCAAAGCATCATAGAAGTAGTTCTTATCCTAGAGTTAATAAGCGTGCAAGTAGTCCCTTTTCTTTAATTCATTCTGATATTTGGGGACCATCATCAATTCTATCTAAACCTAGTTATAGGTTTTTTGTAACATTTGTGGATGAATACACTCATATAACATGGCTATTTGTCATAAAGTCTCGAATTGAATTATTTTCTATCTTCTGTAAGTTCAATGCTGAGATTAAAACATAGTTCAATACCACTATACAAACACTTCGTAGTGATAATGCTAAAGAGTATATGTCTACTGAATTCGACAATTATCTAACTCAAAATGGTATCCTCCATGAAACTTCATGTGTTGATACTCCTTCCCAAAACGGTGTAGCTGAGAGAAAGAATAGACATTTATTAGAAACTGCTAGAGCACTATTGTTTCAAATGAATGTGTTAGTCCGTGAGATGATGATTTTGATGACAACAACCTTAGAATAGATTATAAAATATAAATACTAACATTATAAGTTTAGATATATATGTATATGCAGGTTTTAACCAAGCAGGTACCAAGAATGAAGACGTACAGTATAGAGACTCAAGATATCGAGATTGAAGACTCATGAGTATCAAGAATATCAAGACTTCAAGAACTGAAGTAATTTATTCTTTAATTAGAAATTTTGTTAAAACTCAAAGAAAAGCACTGGCATCATAAAATCCAATTTATTCGTCGAATGGAATCCACTTCGAGCCTGTTAAAGGGATGGAACCCTAAGTAGGATGGAACCTACAAAAAATCTAGTGGAACATTGTTTTGTATCCGCTAACTTTTTATTCAAAATGATTTTTCAAAATTATGTCCTGTTTTCAAAATGTTTGCAAAACCTTCCTTTTAAAAGCATCAAAAACCTCTATCCTAATTTTAAATAATTTTAGCCTCAAAATTATCTTTAATTTCAAAATCAAAATTACTCCTGATTTTAAACTATCTTTTAAAATAATATATTTAACTTTCAAATATTTATACTTAAGATTTAAATATAAAATTATAGTTAAATTATATATATATTATTCTTTATATTTACTTATGAATTTTAACTATAGTCAAGTATATTAGAAAAGTTTAAAATAGTTTTAATATAAGATAAAGGTTATTTTCAAAGAAAACCAAATCATTAAAAATTGCTTTGGGATGTCGACATGCCTATGGTGACCATGTCGACATGGTGTCAATTGAGTTCAAAATTTAAATTTCAAAAGAAGTGTCTATTCGCCATAACTCTTCATGAATGGACATGACTGTTGTTCTTCTATAAATATGGGCTAGTTTCAACGAATTTCAGATCAAATTTTCTGGTTTTTCACTCCTCTTCTTCTTCTACATTTCTTAACACATACTCTTACCATTACTCTGCTGAAATCAATATTGAATCATACTCGATTACTTCTAGTTTGATTCTCTATCACTATCTCAACAAGGTTCTCAGTGCTATTCAGAGCTATAGACTTCTTTGTAATCTATAAAGCGAGAAAAGGTGTGATTGTGGCCTTGAAAATCAATCAAGCGAGAAAAGATGTGATTGTAGCCTTGGTAAATCAATTGGGTAAACTTGTGGCCCGAAAATCAAGTATCTCTACCCAGAGGATTGAAATTCTAGAGGGTGTACCTCGTAGCCTTGAAATCGAGGGTGTAATTATACAATTGCTTTTGAAAGGAAATCTGTACTTGTGTTGCGGGACTGGATGTAGAGTAACTTTGAACCGGTATAAAATCCGGTGTGTTCTATCCTTTACTGCTTTTATTTTATTTCCGCATCTGTGTTTGTTTCTGTGATTATCCCTATATCTGTAGATTGCATACATCTATGTCTAAATTAACATAAACTCAAAAAGATTTAGTAATTCTTTATAAACACTGTTCACCCCCCCCCCCCCTCTAGTGTTAATCCTAGCCTTAAGATCTGTAATCCGCATTTCTTTCAGAATGTACCAAAAGTTTTCTAGGCTGATGTTGTATCCACTGCATGCTTTCTCAATAACAGAATGCCCTCAACTGTTCTTAACAATGAGATTCCTTATCAAGTTCTTCAACCAAATAAAAGCATGTTTCCAGTTAAACCTAGGGTATTTGGGTGTACATGTTTTGTTAGAGATGTTAGTGAGCAGCTGAGTAAACTTGATCATAAATCTCTAAAGTGCATCTTTGTTGGATACCCTAGACTTCAGAAAGGTTATAGATGTTTTTGTCCAAGTTTACAAAAATATATTGTATCAATTGATGTGACTTTTATAGAAGATACACCGTTTTACCAAAATAGTACACCTCATGTACAGGAAGACAGTGAAGAGTTTTTGGTATATTCAACCATACCTAGTGGAATGTCTCAAGTGGATAATATAGATAATATACATGCAGATGATCCACAGACAGATGATACACCTCAAACTAAAGAAGATTCAAGTTTGAATTTACCTATTGCTCTCAGAAAAGGGAAGAGAAAATGTACCTACCCTATTTCTTCTTGTGTGACATACAAGAAACTACCACATTCAGCACGTGTTTTCATTTCATCATTGGATACGATTACTATACCAAAGACTGTAGGAGAGGCTATAGCTTCACCAAAATGGTGTGAAGCAATGATAGAAGAAATGAGGGCTTTAGAACAAAACAAAACCTGGGATTTAGTTCAGTTACCACCAAATAAAAAAGCAATAGGATGTAAATGTATTTTCTCAATTAAGATGAATGCAGATGGAACAGTGACAAGACTAAAGGCTCGATTAGTTGCCAAAGGTTATGCTCAGATATATGGAATTGATTACTCTGAAACTTTCTCATCTGTGGCCTAACTGACATCTATTATACTGTTCATCTCCATGGCAGCACGATATAAGTGGAAGCTTCATCAACTGGAAATTAAAAATGCTTTCTTACATGGTGATCTTTCTGAAGAGGTACATATGGAGAAACCACCTGGCTTTGTTGCTCATGGGGAGACAAGCTTGGTTTGTAGATTTAAAAAATCATTGTATGGACTTAAAGAAAGTTCAAAAGCATGGTTTGGCAAGTTTAGCTTGGCAATAGAAAAATTTGGAATCATGAGAAGTAAATCAGACCACTCTGTTTTCTACAAGAATTCTGACAAAGGAATTATATTGTTAGTTGTCTATGTAGATGATATAGTCATTACAGGAAGTGATGAAGTTGGCATTCTTGCTCTCAAGCAATTCATTCAGACTCAATTTCATACTAAAGATTTAGGAGAGCTCAAGTATTTTCTAGGTGTTGAAATTACAAGAAGAGATGAGGGAATATTTTTGTCATGGAGAAAATATACACTTGATTTACTAAGGGAGACTGGAAAATTAGCTACTAAGCCATGCAGTACTCCTATGATACCTAATCATAGTCTAAATGAAGAGGGTGAGCTAGTTAATGACCCTAAAATATATAAACGATTGGTAGGCAAACTTAACTATCTATGTGTTACGAGACCTGACATAGCATATTCAGTTAGTGTGGTAAGTCAATTCATGACAAAGCCCACTGTTCATCATTGGGCTACTCTTGAGCAAATTTTATGTTATCTTAAAGTTTCTGCAGGTCAGAATCTTGTATATATGAATCATGGTCATATGAATATTGAAAGTTTTTGTGATGCCAATTGGGCAGGCTCAAAAACTGATAGAAGATCAACTTCTGGGTTTTGTGTATTTGTTGGATGCAATCTGATATCATGGAGAAGTAAGAAATAATTAGTGGTTTCACGGTCAAGTGCAGAATCAGAGTATAGGGCAATGGCAAATGCCTTATGTGAAATAATGCGGATAACTCATTTAATGAATGAGTTTGATCTAAAACTAAGATTTTCTGCAAAGCTGTGGTGTGACAATCAGGCTGCCATTCATATTGCATCTAATCAAGTGTTTCACGAAAGAAAAAAACACATTGAAGTAGATTGTCATTTCATCAGAGAAAAATTTCAACAAGGAATAGTTGAAACCAGGTTCATTCGTACATGAGAGCAGATTGCAGATATTTTCACAAAAGCTTTGAATAGGTCACGTGTAGAGTATCTATGCAGCAAGTTGGGAATGAGAAATATGTATTCTCCAACTTGAGGGGGAGTGTAATCAGGAAGTATGGATGTGTTGCAAATTTTATAATATTTACTTATGCTAAAGCCCATTTATGTAAAATCCCATGTATTAGATGTAGGCTGCATTTTCTTACATTTTCAGTTTTCCCGTTTGTTTGTTTTTGGGATCTGATAAAAAAAATTGTATTGTGGTTGAATACTAATGAAATAAGATTCTTGGCTTCTTCATCTTAAATCTTTTATATAAATAACATTCACTTCTCGACCGAACAACATATCCAAGTGAACTTCATCCTTTTAAACCGAATCCATCATATTCTATCCTCGATAAACGAGAAGTCGATTTAGTTAAATCCGCCGCTCCATGGCCTTGCCGAAAGGCATGTTAACATTTGCCCCCTTCCCCCCAAAAAAAACATGTCTTGTTGTTGGAAGGTGTGTTTTGAATAGCCTCAAGTCCGATATCTGAAGTACGTATGTTATCCATATCCGTACTTTCCAATTCGTAATCCAATCCATTTTATCCATGTGCCATCGCCGTATCCTTTTCCGAATCTATGACTACTCTAGGTCGATATCCAATTCTGAATCCAGTAACCAAATCTTTAGCCAAATCCGTATCCATTTAAACTCTACAACTGAGTTCTAATCCATCCATATCCAACAACCAGTAACCACGTCCATGACCTCTCTGGGTCGATGTCCAAATCTAGGACCGTTCCGGGTCCATGCCCAAATCCTTAGTTGTCCATATCCAATATCCAAATCTGTAACCTCTCCGGGTTCTTGCCAAGCACAATCCACACTTGATGACCTGTATTAAGTAACTCCATGGTATTCCTGGCTTAGTATCCCTGAACATCGAATAATGTTGTGGCTTAAGTCCTAAGCCGAATCCTGGTCGCTCTGGATCCTTGCCGAGCATAGTCCATACTCGACGACCTGAAATAATATCCGGTAATATAGGGCCTAAGTCCATGACCGAATCCTGGTCTTTTCGAACCCTTGCCGAGCATAGTCCATGCTCGATGACCTTTTAGCCAAAATCCAAAGGAAATCTGATCGAAATCCAATTCGAAATCCAAATCCAACCATAAAACCAAAAATCCATACCAAAAATCCAAACCAAAAAACAAACATCCAAACCCGAATCCAAACCAGAAAACGAGCAAAACAGGGAGTTCAAAACAAACTCCAAAACCAAACCAGAAAAAGCAAATGTCCAAGTCAGAGGGAAAAAACAGATTTCACAAACCGGGGCGTCTCAGTAAACCATCATCTCAGAGCATGCCTGAGAGTTATCTCCGACCCCGTACAAGAGTAAGTGATTTAGCCATTTACCCGGAGTTTTTTACTTATTCCAAACCATCAAGCTTAGTTGATGACCAACCGACCACCATTCCTAGGCCTCAAGCCCTCGTTGTTCAAGGTAGACGGTGGCTGCTTCTGTTCCACCGCCGCATTTCGAGTTTAGACATATTATCAAAAATGACCATTCCTTACATGCTCCTCGATTATGTCCTTCAAATGTCGGCAGCTGTTAGTATCATGCCCATTCAGGTCATGAAAAATACAGCGCCTTCCTGACCCCCTTTCGCGTTTCGAGGGCTCCCTCCTCGCCGTCCTTCGATATGGAAGGCAATCTCGAGTATCTAAGAATATCCGCTCCAATATTGCGTTCAATCCTGTGTAAGTGGAGAACTTTGGTTCTCCCCAGCGCTTCCTTTTCCCTTTATCCTTGTCCTTACCCAAGCTTTTGCCGAGTAGTCCTTCATCCTTAACCATGTTTACTTCCTTTGACCTCATGTCCAAACATGCATCCTCTTGTCAAAGAAATTTCTCAGCTTCACGAAAGAATTCCCCAAGATCCAATGGTGGGTCCCGTATTAACGATACTTTGAAATCCGAATTATCTCTGACTCCTGATACCGCAGCCATCAGAACCATTGATGGATCCGGCCGATCCACCGAAGCAACTGCTGCATTAAATCAAGTTAAGAATGTCTTGAGCGATTCATCCTCTCCCTGTTTAGCTGACGTCGGCGTCATCACGTTCTTTGGCCTTTTTATGTGAACTCAAAACTAACTTAAGAACTTGTCCACCAGTTCCGTCCATGTTCCAATGGATCCATCCTCCAGCTGTCTGAACCACATAGCTGCTATATCAGTCAAGTACATAGGAAACATCGGGCCATAACCTCCTCTATTGCCTCCAGCACTTCCATATGCCTAATGTACCTCATCATGTGGTCAATGGGATCCGTCTTCCCATTGTATACTTCCAGAGTGGGCAGTTTGAAATCGGGCGGATTCCTAGCTGTCCTAATGTTTTGGGTAAACCGAATTTTGTTAACTCCCTCTGAATCCCTATTTGTCAGACCTCCGCGAATATTCCGCCTGAAAATGTCAGCCAATCTAGCGTTTTCAACCAAGGGTTACCCTCTATCCATGTTTCCAAACTGCCCTCCAAGTCCTCGAGGAAATTCTGGCACATACTCCTCATCACGTACTCCTATATTCCTATCGACGTCGGGCCACGTAGCATCATCCGGTATCCCTCCATGAATTCGTCCAGCATTACCCGGTGGTGTGCCACCGAGTCAGGCCCATCCAGATTGTTAGTAGTTTGTTGATTGAGAGCTGCCCCTGCTGAATCACTCCAACTGCCTACTGGTTGAGTTCCTCTGGTCCAGCCCCAAGAACATGAGCACCTGCAGTTCCAGATTGTCCAAATTGCCTTAGAAAAGCCTGAATCATCTCCTCTTACCGTTTCATCATCTGCTCCTGCATTAAATTCATCATGACCTGCATCTCGTCCCTAGTAATGTAGACGAAGGTTTGATTAACTCTATAGGAAGCCTCCTGACTTCCCTCTTGCTGACCTCTTTCCGCTGCTTCCTTTCTTATTGGTGGTCTAGCCATTGCTTTCTAGAATCCAAGTTCCCAAGCTTTTGAATCCAAAATCCAAGCTCCAAAATCCCCTAGTGCTAGCTTTCTTAGTGAAAGCACCAAAACGTTAGCGCCAAAATTGGTCGCTAACACCCAAATCCAAGCGAAAGCGCTAAATCACAGTCACGGCTCATAGATAGAATATATGTAGAGAATAATAATGTGAAGAACAGTCAAAATTAAAATGAAAGCAGTAAATAACAACAGATTTTATAGTGGTTCGGCTAACTCTGGCCTACGTCCACTCCAGAAGTTTCCTTTTTATTGCTGTAATAATCGATTATAGTTACAATCCAGGGTTGTCTAATGGCAGAATAGCCTTAGCCTTAGAAAAGAGAAGGTAAGAGAGCTCCGAGAAGATCCCTTTTCCAAATCCCCATATGCTGTATTTATAGGAAAATCCCGAGTTACTGGGCTTCCTGAGTAGTCCAAGCTCATCAGGTCCATAGCTGAGCCTATATCCTTCATTATAACTGACCCACACTACCGTGCCGACCGACCTATGCTGATCCACTCCATACCCTAGTATGCCTATCCACACCACCAAATCACGGCGTGGCACTCGCCGAACCAACTATGTCGAGCCACATCCCATGAAGTTGACCTGCAACAATAATTACTTGGACACGAGGCTGCCAAACGATGTCATGCAGAGCGAGGTCCAATGTCGAGCGACGTCCAATGCGAAGTGAGGTCCGATGCCAAGCGACGTCCAAAGTCGAGCGAGGTACAATGCCGAGAGAGGTTCGATGCCGGGCGACGTCCAATGCCGAGTGAGGTCTGATGCCGAGCGACGTCCAATGCCGATCCATCCCACAAATGCCGAGCCACCCTGCTTTCACCTCAATGACGGGCCACCCTGTTCTCACCTCAATGCCAAGCCACCCTGATCGAACCTTAATGCCGAGCGACCCAGAGCATTCAGACCGAACCGTCCATGTCGAACGACCCACAACTTCCAGACCAAGCCATGTAACTTCTTCTCTTCTCGACCGACCGACATATCCAAGTGAACTTCATCCTTTTAAACCAAATCCATCATATTCCAGCCTCGATAAACGAGAAGTCAATTTAGTTAAATCCACCTCTCTATGGCCTTGCCAAAAGGCGGGTTAACACGACCCGTAAATTTTAATGGTTTTAGTAACGTAATTAACTGGAATTTTGTGAAATTTTAAATAATTGAATTGGAAATAAAAATTTGATATTTGGTATGCGTTTATTTAAACATAGCAAATGATAAATTTTTGTTAGAAAATATATATTAGTTTTATTGTATAATTTTCAATTTCAATTTAAGTCAGTTAATATTTGATGTAAATGAAATATTTTTGAAATTTGAATATTTTTATATAATAAATATGTTAATCATTTTTGAGTGAGACAACATCATTCGTTTCGCCAAATTTCGTCATCACTAGCCATGTTTATCTTATTTTCTGCGAATTAGCAGCAATTTGACACGGAATATCGACTTTTGATAAAATAGTGATATCTGTGTACCATTCTGTTCGTCTCGTCGTTCTGATCTCCATAGTATATTCATTTATGTATTTCGGAGTCAGATATGAGGAGAAATCCGCGAAATGGGTAGTTGTATCGATACTCATTTTGAGTTCTAGAATGTTCTGTAATCTTTCAATTGTCAACCATTTGAAAATCAACAGTCGTTTACTTTTATTACTTCATAAATTCACATGCCTGACTTTTCTTTTCATATCGTTCAAATATATATTTCCGGTGCTTTAATTCCTGTCTGTTCATTTGCTTCCCGCCGGTTCGTTTATTCACTTTGAATCCCTTTCAATTCTCCTTCATTTTCGCTCTACCGTTGAAACAAAAATATAAAAATGTATATAAAGCTTTTATAATTTTGTTCTGAAGCCTTCTTGTCATGTCTCCATGCCCACTGTTGTCTTCATCCTTTAAATTGAAGAAAGAGAATAAATGTACAAAGGTTGCATATTTTCCTATAAACAAAAAATCATCTTTTTCTTGCTCCTCTCTCTCTCCAGGTTCCATTTCCTTGCCAATCCCACTACTCCCCTCCGCCTTCATCCCCTCTCCTGCCATACCAATTGGTCATACATACCATTCAGCCGTTCACTCGCCACCTTCCGCCACCAAAGACAACCACCAATGACAGCCCTGTCCACAAACCCGACCCCTCATCTCCACCTGCCGAACCCATCCTCTACAACCAATTCCACCTTCAACCCATCAGCCACCTTGTCCCTCCGGCCTCGATACCCACCAGCACCCTGACCAAAACCCCGTCGGCCACTCCACTAAATCACCGTCTAGCTTTTCCCTGTAGATTTCTGAATATCTGATAATTGGATAATTAACTGCTTTTTACTATTGAGATACTGATTTTTACTAGTTGAACAAATAAAATTCTGATAACTAAAATATCTGGATATACAAATGGATTTGAAACTATAATTAAAGTTGAATTTGAAATATCTGGAAATGACAAGTCTTATGAAAAAAAAATATATGTTTATGCAAACCTTATAATATTGAAAATTATAAGTGTATATATATATATTATGATTAGAATACAATGTAATATATATTATAATTAGGAGGTTATGTTTTGAATTTAATATAATGATTTTCAAAAGCTATTTCAAGTTAAATTTAATATATTTTAAAAACCCTAAAGATAAATATTTATTAATTAAAGTATGATAGTTAAAATGAGATTTAACAAAAGAGTTTATTATGCTTTCTTTTTAAATATATATGTACTAATTATGATTTGTATATAAAGATATAAACATAGATTAATAAAAATAAATGGGATTTAAAACACTATATTTTAAAACTAGTATTTGTATATATGATTATTTATTAGTGTATAATTTTTTCTTTAAAGATTATCTAAATATTAAGAAATGGAAGAGTTTAAATATAAACACATAAAATATATATAAATATAAAAACTAATTGAAAATATTATATAAAAATTGTATAAAAACATATTAAAACATAGATTCATGAAAAATTACAAATGTAAGCTAACTATTACATGCAATTAACAAGTGTAGGCTTATTAAACAAGTGTCGCATTTTTTTTTCATTTTTTTAAATAAATAACTTGGCCATATATCTATACCTCTACTCTCTCTTTTCTTTTCTATCTTACATTTTTCAAATCAAAACCTGAGAAAGAAGGCTCAAAACTTAAAAACCAGAAAAGAGATAAAATTAGAAACTAAAACCTGAAGCAATCCAAAACCAGAGAAGTAAAACCCAAAGCAAAAACAAGCAAATGATCAGTTTCAAGATCATTCAAATCAAGTATCAAGTTAACTTAACAAGGCAGGTCAAATCAACTATCTAGTTTCCTGTTTTTTCAACTTCAGGTGAGTAAACAAAGCTTATACTGTTTAATCTTGATGCATGTGGAAGATATTTGAAATGATGATGTGTTAATTGTTTGCATGAATGAAACTATGCTTGCATATTTAAAAATATAAAGTTGTTAAGTGTGCATGTCTGTATACATACATACATACATACATACATACATATATATATATATATATATATATCCCTATTTTTATATTTACAGGCTAAAAATCTAGATCAAAATTCAAATCTCCTCATTTAATCTCGTATAGGCTATGAAATTCAAACAAGTTATGTTTGTTTAAACATAAATTAAGTTTTAAAAATATATTTAAGTAAAATTAGTTTGAATATTATCCGGAAAATCAAGAAGACAGTGGGAAACTTTAAAACATGATAAATTCAAACATCATGATTCTCTGATTCACCTACATAATCTGAACTGTCTTTGAAAACTAGGATTTTTAAAAGAAAAATCACAATTTTTTAGTTTGTAAATTGAGAGAATTCTCGGGTTGATCAAAATTTGGGTTTTGAGTGTTTTCTGGTGATCGGAGGGCTCAGGATGGTCGGGATCGCTACTGGAGGTGGTGAGGAAAGAGGCGAGCTAGGGGAAAATGGAAATCGGTTTTTAAAACTACCATGGTGGCGGCAAATCGTCGGAGTAGGGTTTAGGCTCTGGGTCTGGTCGAGGTCGGGAATTTGGTTGCTGTAGCGTCACCGGAGAATCAGACTCAATCGAGTGTGGGGGAAATGAAGCGTGGGTCTTCGACGAACCTATGGACGGAGTTTCGTGGTTTCTGGTAGTCGGCAGCGACGGGTCAGGGTGGTTTTTTGATGATGGGTGTTGTTCCTATTTGATCATGATAGCTCGATTTCGATTGAGTGTTTAGGTTGAAGTTCAGGTGGTCGGGATCGAGGGTAAAGGTGATCGTCGATGTGCTATAGGTAGCGTCGGTGGTTGGAGACGCCTCGATCATTGGTGCACGTGCACGCGTGTCAGAGGTTTGGTCTGGGTGTCAGTGTCTTAGGGAAGAAGGGTTGTCTCGGGGAAGGGCTCGAGGTTGTAGTGTTGAGGCTCGAGTCTGGCTTCGGGTGGGATGCGTGAGAGTGTTTTCATGTTAACAGGTTTTAAAAAAAATTAACTAAACTAAGTTTTTAAAAGGAAAAGAAAAAAAATCTCGGGTCTGGGATCGAGTATATACCGGGTTGGATTCGGGTAAATTTTATAACAGTTTAAAGTTTTCAAATTAAGCAAGTTTAAAAAGTTTAAAAACAAATCAAGTTTAAATTATTTCTTAAATCAATTTTATTTTATAAATGTTTTTAAATATTTGTTTTAAGAAAGTTTTATGATTTATTTTTACTTAAATTAATTTAACTAAATTCTTAAGTTTATTTTAAACTTAAATGAAACATGCAATTAAGTAGTTAATTAAAGGGGTAATTAAAGATTAATTAAACTAATGAAGTAATTAAGACTAATTAATTAATTTGTAATTAAGAATTAATTAACTTGTAATTAAGGATTAAGTAATTAAGGATTTATTAATTAATAATTAAGATTTATTAATCATAAATTATGGGTTAATTAATAAGTAATTAATGATTAGTAAATAAATAATTGAGGATAATTAATCAGTAACTAAAGATTAATTAATTGATTTATAAAAGTAACTAAAAATGATTGATTAATTCTATAATTAATTAAAATGATCCGCAATTACTTAATTAAGCAAGGATTGTTGATTAATTAATAAGTAATTAATTTAATTTGAGTTAATTAAATTATTTATAATTATGGGATTAATAAATCTTGCTTATGGATGATTGATTGAATAGAATGTCTGGATTGATTTATATTTATAGTATGTTAATCTGTGATGTTTTGTGATGTAATACTTTGGATATAGCTGTGATAAAGTGGGTAATTTATTAGTGATGAATTGCTGTGTAAATTGACATCCTGTGTTAAATTGAATTGTTTCACTTAAACAACTTGGCTTAAGGGATGGAATTAGATTCGTAGAGACCGGGATCGGATATCAGTGATATCCGAAACCACTTCGATTTGTAGCTACTATAATTCTTTATAGATCTGATTTGTAAATTCAAAAAGGCTGAAATGGAATAAATTAAGTAACTTTGACATTTAAACTAATTAATGGTACTTAGATTTATTGTTTGGTAATAAGTGATTAACTTGTAGCAAGGTACGAGTTACCCCAGGTTTCGGTTATGTTTTAAAATTAGTATTTCATATTATATGGGTTTTCTCATGTTGGTTTCCAACCTGACCCGGGTGTTTCTTTATTATAATGCTCGGGTCAGACCGAGTATTACAGATTTTTAGGTTAGAATGTTTTGGAGCTGAGGAGACGAGCTGGATGACAGGATCGTATGGAGCTTATTCCGCTGTGTATCGTAGTTATATTGTTTGTATTTAGGGACAAGTTGTTACAACTGTCTAGTTAAATTGCGAATGATTGTAATCTGATGTATTGAATGCAAACTGACAGTTATAGCTTTCTTTGTATAGATGCTATTATTTGATATTTAATTTTAATCCGCTACGAATGTGAGATTTTGTGCTGTTGTTTTTTGATTCTTCTTCTACCCTCCCTTTTTCTTCTTTACCCTAACAATCTGGGATTTTCGGCGTTCGATTTCTCGGCACTTCTACAGTGAACGTATTTGTGTCAAATTTTCGAGGTCTAAAATTTCAGGTCATTACATTTTGGTATCAGAGCCGAAGGTTAGGAGAGAACCTTGGCTCTGGTGGGTTTACTCATTAAATTAGTTTTTCTAAACTTATATTTTGATATAAAGCAATGGTTTTTCTAATTATTGTATATTAAGGAAATTGGTTATTGGTTATTGAAATTGAATAGGAAAATAAGAATATAAGTTGGAATTCTACTAATTAAGTCTAATATAGGTTAGGAAGTGCTACTATATCCAGTCTTAGAGAAAGATGACTAAGAGTGAAGAATGGAAGGTTAGACGCAGAGAGCGAAGAGCAGCTGCACGTAAGGATCGAGAAGAAGCAATTCAGAAGTATGAGAAACAGGTTAAGGAAAGGGCTGGACCAGGGCCTTATGATAATGTCATCTGCTGCAGATGTTATAATAAGGGTCATTACGCAGCCAAGTGCAGTAAAACAAGGGAGGAACTGAAGGGTACAGTCCAACATTTTTGCTCTGAGATCTTATGCTTTAAGTGTCATAAGAAAGGACATTTCTTAAACCATTGCCTGAAGTGAGGAAGATGAAGCATGAATGTAACGACCCGAAAATCCGTACCCCTTGAGTCAACACTATTCTATCTAAATCGACTCAAGTTGTACAGAAATACGAACCGTTTGGGTTAAAGAAGAAGAGGTAGAAGAAGAAAAATAGAAAACAACAACAGAATCTAACCATCGCAGCGGGATAAAATATAATAGATAATATATGATCTTTACTCAAAAATCAAATATATCTGCTTACATATTTTACATCATCAGAATACATCAATCACAGCTCAACATCAATAACATACAACTGAATACACATCAACTCAACACAGCGGAATATATATATATATATAAACAAGTACGGAAGTACGTATCGTCATCCTGCTCGTCTCCTGAGCTCCTCAGCATCATATCCTGTATTCTATAATACTCGGTCTGACCCGAGAATTACAGTTAAATAATACCCGAGTCAGTCTGGATTACCAGCGTGACAAAACCACACCCAATTGATTATTAAAGTGTCAAAAATCCTTTGAAAACAAAAGCATCTCCTAAGACCACGCCACAAATAAACATGTCGGGTTTTTACCTTACGATAGCTAAAACAATTTTTATAGAAATCCTCTGATATTATAATAGGGTCTATATACAAGTACTTATAAAATAGCCGAAATTCTTACATTCATTAAATTCCAGCTACTAGCCACAGAGTGGGTAATACAAACAAAAATCGTTCAAGGCTCGTAGGGAGAATGGATTTCCAACTAATGACTAGGCACTGGGGTACCACCTGTCACAGTACAGGGCCTAGATCACCGTACCAAGGAGTACGCCCGCTCCCTTGCAACACAAGGCCGGGACTACCCCTTACTGGATAATCCCGAGTGAGATCACCCCACGGTGGGATCAGCAACCGCCCACTAAGCCGAAATAAAAAAGGGACATCTAGACTGGAATGACCTCACCCTGCTTGGGTGCTACCCACCTAGCCTTGCTGCATAACCCTTGATTTTCAGTCATTCCCATTTGATGAGGCTTGAGGCTAAGCGTTACCTTTAAGAACAATATCCCTTAGAATGCCCATCGTCCACCTGACGATGTTTCGCAAGCATTCATCCATACAAGTCCGTCCCGGGTCCGAACGGAACCGAAGGCACTATTCCTACTACATCCATTTTGGAAATATCCTTAGGATTAGTAGCGATTAGCCCTTGCATTTCACTGCTCCATCTTCGAATCCAAAAATCATTTTTCACGAAACGTACAAACCGGATCGAAGTGGTTTTCGAGAAATTAATCTCGATCTCGGTCTCTTCGAAACGATCAACGCATTGTCCAATATTGATAGTCGGTTATTTAACTATTAATTTCTATTCACAAACATCCATCAAACAATAAATAATTTTCCAAATTATTTATTAATCCCAAAAATATCTTCACAAGATATATTCATATTTTCAATCCTTTGAAAACAGTTTCAAAACCATCTTTCTTTTCAGAATAAACTTTCCCAAATATTTTTTATCGCCTCTGAAATCACCAAGCACAAACTAGATTTTTAAAATAATTTAAAACACTTTACTTAGAAATATACTTTAGAACATTTAAGTTAAAACTACTTCAATGATTTGTTAAAAATACATACTATATGAATATTTGAAAATAATGTTACTAAATAAAATATAAAACTAGATTTCACTTTTAAAAATAAAATACGAAGTCACTCTTTAAATAATTGTTCTATAAAAGATTAAAATAATTATAGCTATAATAGATTAAAAGGAAATACTTACTTTAGAATTTAAATATTTAGAAATACTAAATTTTCAAAACATACTTCTTAAACAACTTTAAACTTTTAGTTTATACTTAAAAATTTACTTTGAAAATGTACTTGGTTATTCAGAGAGAAATTTCCAATCTCAATCACTTAAATCAATCTTCCAAATCGATTCCCAGTTTATTCCATTTGGAATCAATCTCTTTACTTATCAGTTCATTTCAAAATTCATTAATTATGGACTTTATTATTATTTTCAGATTGATTTTAAATCCTTTATCTGAAATATACAAATTTCAGGTTATTCCCAATTCCTTCTTTATTCTTCTTAAATAATTTAAATCCTAAATTTAAAATAAATGTTTTGTTCTTTTAAACAGTAACATTGAAGTTTAAGTTTCATTAACTTTCTGTTTATTTAAATTTTCCTTCCCATACTCAAGATTTATTTATTAAAATTTTAAAGTCACTTTATTTCTTTTTTCCAAGTTATTCTTGAATTTACTCAATAATTATTTTACTTGCAATTTCACTTCTTTTTACTTTCATTTCCAAAATCAAATTTATATTTTTAATAATTCATTATACCCAATTATATCAACCAAGCCATATCATTCAATACTTCCACATAATTCATTATAGAATTATCAAATAATCAGAACAGAGAATACTAAATAATTTAAATAAAAGTTGAGGGGTCCAGTTGGATCCCTCCAACCTGTTTTCCCTGCATCCACAGACGTTAGCATCACATAATATTCCAATTTCAAATGATACTATACTATATCACATCACTCAATTCAACCATTCAATCAATTATTTAAATTCAATCATTTAAATTTAAATTTAAACTGAGTGAGATTAACTCAACTTATCTATTATTCGCAATCCACTTCAATATTGCCTTGGATTTCCTGATGTTGACCTTGAATAAATAATTTATATGGTTCATTAATATTCGAATGGATAGAACAATTTATTACTATTCATTTATTTAATTTAACTAGTAATTTGGGTTTAAACTAATTTTTCCTTTTAATAAATTATTTTTAGTAATTAAATAGCTAAATAAGCTTGTGAACTAAATCAATAACCCTATTTTGTTTTATATAACTAGTAAGTTTAAAAGATGCATATTTGTTTTATTTTATTTTCTTCCAATTTGAAACTACATATTTATATGTATATTTTTATAAAAATAAATTTGTAGATTTCAAAAGTCTACTGTTATATAACTTTATTTTACTGTTAATTTATTTAAATAAAAATCTTAACCTTTTAAAAATAAATTTCCTATTAAGATGTACAGTCTCAATATCAATTGTTTAAACTAAGATAAAAAAAAATCAGTAAATTCTTATATTATTTTTTTTGCCTAATTAACAGTAAACGAATCATTAGCATATATAGACCTTAATTTTAAACAGCAGAAAATTTTCAAATAATTATACATATTATAAAATCGAATATGAGAAACTGGTTTGAAAATCTCACCTTCGATTTCTTGTTTAGCCATCCAATTCAAACTCGCCTGGTTTCCCCACGACTTCAGACCTGAACGCGCAAATAAATTTGAACTCCGACAGCCTCCAAAGGCCATGGCTATAGCATGATCAACAAGGTCAGCTGATCCATCCGACCCAATCCGAGCAAGGGGCCTGGCCCACTCCTTCCTCCCCCACTTACTCACTTTACAGTACTCGTTCGAGCCCATGCCCGACCCGCATCCAAGAGACAGCACCATGACATCCCCCAACCCCCTCACAAAAGGAAACTCCTGCTTGCTATGCAGAACATGTGTAATCGCCACAGCTGTGGGATTGCTCATCGCCATCCCTCCATCCACACCAACACACACCTCCTGCCTGTCCACGGACCTCACTTCAACCGGCCCTACCCGACCTGGTTCAGCCCACGTGGCCCTGCACACCTCCCATAGAAGGAAATCGTAGCTCTTGCTCTCCAACGCGTATGCACGTGAGAACACCAACGGCGATGCCGTCAACATGTCATAGCATGGAATGAGGAGCGGCTTTACGATGTCCCTCAGGGTTAGGGTTGGTGGTGAAGTGCATGGCGGTGAAGAGGCCGCCGACGCCGGTGCTGGCGACGAGGTCGAAATAACCGGAGATGGAAGCGTTGGGGTCCCCTGATTCGGATTTGAAGGACCGCTGTAGGAAGGAAAGGGCTGGACCAGGGCCTTATGATAATGTCATCTGGTGCAGATGTTATAATAAGGGTCATTACGCAGCCAAGTGCAGTAAAACAAGGGAGGAACTGAAGGGTACAGTCCAACATTTTTGCTCTGAGATCTTATCTTTAAGTGTCATAAGAAAGGACATTTCTTAAACCATTGCCTGAAGTGAGGAAGATGAAGCATGAATGTAACGACCCGAAAATCCGTACCCCTTGAGTCAACACTATTCTATCTAAATCGACTCAAGTTGTACAGAAATACGAACCGTTTGGGTTAAAGAAGAAGAGGTAGAAGAAGAAAAATAGAAAACAACAAAAGAATCTAACCATCGCAGCGGAATAAAATATAATAGATAATATATCATCTTTACTCAAAAATCAAATATATCTGCTTACATATTTTACATCATCAGAATACATCAATCACAGCTCAGCATCAATAACATACAACTGAATACACATCAACTCAACACAGCGGAATATATCTATAAACAAGTACGGGAGTACGTATCGTCATCCTGCTCGTCTCCTGAGCTCCTCAGCATCATATCCTGTATTCTATAATACTCGGTCTGACCCGAGCATTACAGTTAAATAATACCCGAGTCAGTCTGGATTACCAGCGTGAGAAAACCACACCCAATTGATTATTAAAGTGTCAAAAATCCTTTGAAAACAAAAGCATCTCGTAACACCACGCCATAAATAAACATGTCGGGTAAACCTTACGATAGCTAAAACAATTTTTATAGAAATCCTCTGATATTATAATAGGGTCTATATACAAGTACTTATAAAATAGCCGAAATTGTGACATTCATTAAATTCCAGCTACTAGCCACAGAGTGGGTAATACAAACAAAACTCGTACAAGGCTCGTAGGGAGAATGGATTTCCAACTAATGACTAGGCAGTGGTGTACCACCTGTCACAGTACGGGGCCTAGATCACCGTACCGAGGAGTACGCCCGCTCCCCTGCAACACAAGGCCGGGACTACCCCTTACTGGATAATCCCGAGTGAGATCACCCCGCGGTTGGGATCAGCAACCGCCCACTAAGCCGAAATAAAAAAGGGACATCTAGACTGGAATGACCTCACCCTGCTTGGGTGCTACCCACCTAGCCTTGCTGCATAACCCCTGATTTTCAGTCATTCCCATTTGATGAGGCTTGAGGCTAAGCGTTACCTTTAAGAACAATATCCCTTGGAATGCCTATCGTCCACCTGACGATGTTTCGCAAGCATTCATCCATACAAGTCCGTCCCGGGTCCGAAAGGAACCGAAGGCACTATTCCTACTACATCCATTTTGGAAATATCCTCAGGATTAGTAGCGATTAGCCCTTGCATTTCACTGCTCCATCTTCGAATCCAAAAATCGTTTTTCACGAAACGTACAAACTGGATCGAAGTGGTTTTCGAGAAATTAATCTCGATCCCGGTCTCTTCGAAACGATCAACGCATTGTCCAATATTGATAGTCGGTTATTTAACTATCAATTTCTATTCACAAACATCCATCAAACAATAAATAATTTTCCAAATTATTTATTAATCCCAAAAATATCTTCACAAGATATATTCCTATTTTCAATCCTTTGAAAACAGTTTCAAAACCATCTTTCTTTTCAGAATAAACTTTCCCAAATATTTTCTATCGCCTCTGAAATCACCAAGCACAAACTAGATTTTTAAAATAATTTAAAACACTTTACTTAGAAATATACTTTAGAACATTTAAGTTAAAACTACTTCAATGATTTGTTAAAAATACATACTATATGAATATTTGAAAATAATGTTACTAAATAAAATATAAAACTAGATTACACTTTTAAAAATAAAATACCAAGTCACTCTTTAAATAATTGTTCTATAATAGATTAAAATAATTATAGCTATAATAGATTAAAAGGAAATACTTACTTTAGAATTTAAATATTTAGAAATACTAAATTTTCAAAACATACTTCTTAAACAACTTTAAACTTTTAATTTATATTTAAAAATTTACTTTGAAAACATACGTGGTTATTCAGAGAGAAATTTCCAATCTCAATCACTTAAATCAATCTTCCAAATCGATTCCCAATTTATTCCATTTGGAATCAATCTCTTTACTTATCAGTTCATTTCAAAATTCATTAATTATGGACTTTATTATTATTTTCAGATTGATTTTTAAATCCTTTATCTGAAATATACAAATTTCAGGTTATTCCCAATTCCTTCTTTATTCTTCTTAAATAATTTAAATCCTAAATTTAAAATAAATGTTTTGTTCTTTTAAACAGTAACATTGAAGTTTAAGTTTCATTAACTTTCTGTTTATTTAAATTTTCCTTCCCATACTCAAGATTTATTTATTAAAATTTTAAAGTCACTTTATTTCTTTTTTCCAAGTTATTCTTGAATTTACTCAATAATTATTTTACTTGCAATTTCACTTCTTTTTACTTTCATTTCCAAAATCAAATTTATATTTTTAATAATTCATTATACCCAATTATATCAACCAAGCCATAGCATTCAATACTTCCACATAATTCATTATAGAATTATCAAATAATCAGAACAGAGAATACTAAATAATTTAAATAAAAGTTGAGGGGTCCAGTTGGATCCCTCCAACCTGTTTTCCCTGCATCCACAGACGTTAGCATCACATAATATTCCAATTTCAAATGATACTATACTATATCACATCACTCAATTCAACCATTCAATCAATTATTTAAATTCAATCATTTAAATTTAAATTTAAACTGAGTGAGATTAACTCACCTTATCTATTATTCGTAATCCACTTCAATATTGCCTTAGATTTCCTGATGTTGACCTTGAATAAATAATTTATATGGTTCATTAATATTCGAATGGATAGAACAATTTATTACTATTCATTTATTTAATTTAACTAGTAATTTGGGTTTAAACTAATTTTTCCTTTTAATAAATTATTTTTAGTAATTAAATAGCTAAATAAGCTTGTGAACTAAATCAATAACCCTATTTTGTTTTATATAACTAGTAAGTTTAAAAGATGCATATTTGTTTTATTTTATTTTCTTCCAATTTGAAACTACATATTTATATGTATATTTTTACAAAAATAAATTTGTAGATTTCAAAAGTCTACTGTTATATAACTTTATTTTACTGTTAATTTATTTAAATAAAAATCTTAACCTTTTAAAAATAAATTTCCTATTAAGATGTACAGTCTCAATATCAATTGTTTAAACTAAGATAAAAAAAATCAGTAAATTCTTATATTATTTTTTTTGCCTAATTAACAGTAAACGAATCATTAGCATATATAGACCTTAATTTTAAACAGCTAAAAATTTTCAAATAATCTCACCTTCGATTTCTTGTTTAGCCATCCAATTCAAACTCGCCTGGTTTCCCCACGACTTCAGACCTGAACGCGCAAATAAATTTGAACTCCGGCAGCCTCCAAAGGCCATGGCTACAGCATGATCAACATGGTCAGCTGATCCATCCGACCTAATCCGAGCAAGGGGCCTGGCCCACTCCTTCCTCCCCCACTTACTCACTTTACAGTACTCGTTCGAGCCCATGCCCGACCCGCATCCAAGAGACAGCACCATGACATCCCCCAACCCCCTCACAAAAGGAAACTCCTGCTTGCTATGCAGAACATGTGTAATCGCCGCAGCTGTGGGATTGTTCATCGCCATCCCTCCATCCACACCAACACACACCTCCTGCCTGTCCACGGACCTCACTTCAACCGGCCCTACCCGACCTGGTTCAGCCCACGTGGCCATGCACACCTCCCATAGACGGAAATCGTAGCTCTCGCTCTCCAACGCGTCTGCATGTGAGAACACCAACGGCGATGCCGTCAGCATGTCATAGCATGGGATGAGGAGCGGCTTTACGATGTCCCTCAGGGTTAGGGTTGGTGGTGAAGAGCATGGCGGCGAAGAGGCCGCCGATGCCGGTGCCGGCGACGAGGTCGAAGTAACCGGAGATGGAAGCGTTGGGGTCCCCTGATTTGGATTTCAAGGACCGCTCTAGGAAGGAGAGGCTTTTGATTTTGATTTGAGAAGGGGGGTTTTTGATTTCGAACGGAGATATTTAGTTTGATTTTGTAATGTAAAGAAGCGACATTATCATTTCCTTTTCTGAACGATGAAGGACACTCGCGTGGTAAAAATAATAACGAAGGGAACAGGGATAGACATTATCGTACTAGAAGCTGAGAAAAAGGAGACAGGATTTGAGGGAAATTACAGTGACGGTGATGGGAATTCGGCTGAAGGAAATTTGATAAGTAAGAACATAATATATTTGAATTTAAATCGTCTCGATACAATTTCAACGTGTTTATATATCGTATGCTCACATAATAACTTCAAATACTACGAAAACTGAAATCCGAAAATAATTCAATATTTCGGATCTAATGGAACTGGTTTCGTCGAATTACGAGACTATGCCTCGGAAGGCTATTTTTAAATTCAATTTAAACGATACAAATTTCAAAACCGAACGAATCAGTGTTAAATTCAATCTTAAAACTTCTACTATCCTCAGTATTATCAATATAACTTTTACAAGCCTTCAAATTATTTTTAACAAGCCTAAAATTCTAAATTCAACAATTTACCCAACTTCAGTTATTTAATTTAATAATCTAATTATCACCTAAATTGTGATATTCGTAATTCAAGTTAAAATTGCTCTATTGAATACTTAAAATCACTTAAATATCCCGATTTTTATTGCTTGAAATTTCCGGGTCGTCACATTCCTCCCCTCTTAAAAGAATTTCGTCCCCGAAATTACTAGTTAGGAAGAGTGTTACAATACCCGTTTATTATTTCCCTAAAACCAAACAGTTTCTAACAATTCGACATCTCACCAACTATCTTCTTATAAAGGACCCATTATTATTCTTATTAACTTTCCAAACCTTCCCAAAGTTTTCAACTATTATTACTTGCTCAATCATTCAAATTTCAATTTAAACCAAATTTTGAATCATCAAAATTTTCTCAAAAAATTTTCTAACTTTCTAAATTTCTGGAAAATTTCGCCAGCGTCTCCTTTGCGCGGCTGACTCGGTACAACTACAAAATGGCTCTACAGCCTCCCAAATTCAAAAAGAAAACAAAAGGCCAAGTGGCTCAATCCAAAATCCCAATCAAATTTCATACCAAATTTAAATACATACCCTTTTGTCGAGCATTTCAAATTGTTATCTTTTGAAAACAATCCAATTCTCTTTTCCCTTTATACAACCTGCATATTCTGCTTAGCACTAATATCCAATCACAATATTCCAAAACATCATATCAACTTTCTTACAAACTATCGGTATTTATTCATTCAAATATTATTTTAGGTTACATTTGTAGTATCAATTCCCAATCAGGAATTCACCATTCCCTTCTTAAGTTAGTATAAGCATTTTATATGTTTCTTTGTTTGTTTTCACTTCACCACTTTGGTTAATATCTATTTCTATACACATTGATTCTTTCATTTCCATACGAATTCAATCTATTTTTAACTCTGAATATATAAATTTTATTTGTCATTTATTACTAACTCGTGTCATTACTTTAAATTGGTTTCATTTACTAACATCTCTACCTCTACTCTGAATATCTCTACCTCTACTCTCTCTTTCTTTTCTATCTTACATTTTTAAAATCAAAACCTGAGAAAGAAAACTCAAAACTTAAAAACCAGAAAAGAGATAAATTAAAAACTAAAACCTGAATCAATCCAAAACCAAAGAAGTAAAACCCAAAGCAAAACAGGCAACTGATCAATTTCAAGATCATTTAAATCAAGTATCAAGCTAACTCAACACGGCATGTCAAATCAACTATCCAGGTTTCTTTTTTTTCAATTTCAGGTGAGTAAACAAAGCTTAAACTGTTTAATCTTGATGCATGTGGAAGACATTTGAAATGATGATGTGTTAATTGTTTGCATAAATGAAATTATGCCTACGTATTTATAAATATAAAGTTGTTAAGTGTGCATGTCTGTATACATACATACATACATATATATACACATATATATATATATATATCCCTGTTTCTATATTTACAGGCTAAAAATCTAGATCAAAATTCAAATCTCCTCATTTAATCTCTTATAGGCTGTGAAATTCAAACAAGTTATGTTTGTTTAAACATAAATTAAGTTCTAAAAATATATCTAAGTAAAACTAGTTTGAATATTATCTGGAAAATCAAGAAGACAGTGGAAAACTTTAAAACATGATAAATTCAAACATCATGATTCTGTAATTCACCTACATAATCTGAATTGTCTTTGAAAACAAGGATTTTTAAAAGAAAAATCATAATTTTTCAGGAAATTGAGAGGATTCTCGAGATGATCAAAATTTAGGTTTGGAGTGTTTTTTGGTGGTCGAAGGGCTCGGGGTGGTCGAGATCGCTATTGGAGGTGGCAAGGAAGTAGGCGAGCTAGGGAAAATGGAAATTGGTTTTATAGACCACTGTGGTGGCGGCGAATCATCGGAGTAGCGTTTAGGCTCTGGGTTTGGTCGAGGTCGGGAATTTGGTTGCTGTAGCGTCACCGGAGCATCGGACTCGATCGGGTGTAGAGAAATGAAGCATGGATCTTCGGCAAACCTGTGGACGGAGTTTTGTGGTTTCTGGTGGTCCGCAGCGTCGGGTCGAGGTGGTTTTGATGGGTGTTGTTCCTGTTTGATCATGATAGCTCGATTTTGATTGAGTGTTTAGGTTGAAGTTCAGGTGGTCGGGATCGAGGGTAAAGGTGATCGTCGATGTGCTGGAGGTAGCGTCGGTGGTCGGAGACGCCTCGATCATCGGTGCGCGTGCACGCGTGTCAGAGGTTTGGTCTGGGTGTCAGTGTTTTGGGGAAGAAGGGTTGTCTCAGGGAAGGGCTTGGGGTAGCAGTGTTAAGGCTCGAGTCTGGCTTCGGGTGGGATGCGTGAGTGTGTTTTCATGTTAACAGGTTTAAAATTTTTTTTAACTAAACTAAGTTTTAAAAGGAAAATGAGAAAAATCTCGGGTCTGGGCTCGAGTATACACCGGATTGGACTCGGGTAATTTTTGTAACAGTTTAAAATTTTTAAATTAAGCAAGTTTCAAAATTTTTAAAATAAATCAAGTTTAGATTATTTCTTAAATCAATTTTATTTTATAAATGTTTTTAAATATTTGTTTTAAGAAAGTTGTATGATTTACTTTTACTTAAATTAATTTAACTAAATTCTTAAGTTTATTTTAAACTTAAATGAAATATGTAATTAAGTAGTCAATTAAAGGGGTAATTAAAGATTAATTAAACTAATGAAGTTATTAAGACTAATTGATTAATTTGCAATTAAGGACTAATTAACTGGTAATTAAGGATTAAGTAATTAGTAATTAAGGATTTGTTAATTAATAATTAAAATTTATTAATCGAAAATTAAGGGTTAATTAATTAGAAAATAAGGATTGGTAAATAAATAATTAAGGATAATTAATCAGTAATTAAAGATTAATTAACTGATTTATAAAAGTAATTAAAAAATGATTAATTAATTCTATAACTAATTAAAATGGTTCGTAATTACTTAATTAAGCAAGGATATGAGATTAATTCATAAGTGATTAATTTAATTTGAGTTAATTAAATTATTTATAATTATGGGATTAATAAATCTTGCTTATGGATGATTGATTGAATAGAATGTCTGGATTGATTTATATTTATAGTATGTTAATCTGTGATGTTCTATGATGTGCAATACTTTGGATATAGCTGTAATAATGTGGGTTATTTATCGGTGATGAATTGACGTGTAAATTGACATCCTGTGTTAAGTTGAATTGTTTCACTTAAACAACTAGGCTTAAGTGATGGCATTAGATTCGTAGAGACCAGGATCGGATATCGGCGATATCTGAAACCACTTCGATTTGTAATGCTTGTGTCAGACCGAGTATTACGGATTTTCAGCTTAGGATGTTCTGGAGCTCAAGAGACGAGCTGGATGACAGGAACATATGGAGCTTATTCCGCTGTGTATTGTAGTTATATTGTTTGTATTCAGGGATAAGTTGTTACAACTGTCCAGTTATGAGTGATTGTACTCTGATGTATTGAATGTAAATTGATAATTACAGCTTTCTTTGTATAAATGCTATTATTTGATATTAATCCGCTGCGAATATGAGATTCTATGCTATTGTTTTCTGATTTTTCTTCTACCCCCTTTTTTCTTCTTTACCCTAACAATCTGGGATTTCGGCGTTCGTTTGATCGGCACTTCTAGAGTGGACGTATTAGTATCGAATTTTCGAGGTTGAAAATTTCGGGTCGTTACATTCCCCAACTCTTCCTCATTCCAGCTACCGCCTCATCATCCTCCACATCAATCGGACCTCCGTGTTGAACATGGAGCACCCCAGCAGCATCCCGATCCACCACCATGCCCCTCACCGTCCAATAGCCTGCGCCATGCTCCTCCTTACCTCGATAGGCCTTGCTCCTCCAACGTTGAAACCCCTCCTTTCCCTTTACCTTGCAGCCTCGCCAAGGCCGTGCTCACTCCAGGCAACAATCATCCCCTCTTTGTTCTTGTTTTAATTTGCTATGGGAATACTATAATATATATAGTTATGTACATATATATTTTTCAAGCCGAGTATTTTAATCCTTGTTTTTCCTCTCTGATAATATTATATATATATACTTGTAGTTTATATAAGTTGTAGGATTTTTACTCTATATATATATATATATATATATTATGTATAATCTGCAGTTTTTATTAGATAGGTTCTGTTGTTATGAATAAATGTATATGAACTATAAGATGAAATATAAGATTTGTTTATACAAAGTTTATATATATAATATATCTGTTAGTATATATATAAGCTTACACAAGTTCCTATATGGTATGCACCCATTCGTTTATATGTCTATGGATATACATTTTAACACTTTGAGTACATGCCGAAGCCTACATATTGTATACATGTTTGGGCTCGGCAATATATATATATATATATATATATATATATATATATATGCTCATTTTAAATCTAAGCTTATTTGGGTCAACACACACACACACACAGATATATATATTAAGTTGGTATGTACGTGTACTATTAACTTGGATTTTTAAACAGATGTAGTTTATATAAGTTTATATTGATTTTATAATATTGATTTTTAAATATAATATGTATATTTGTCTGCAAAGTTATGTATATATTGATTTGTTTATCGATTTTGAATTTTATTATATAAAGATCTCATTTGATTTTAACTATAATACTTAAATCCTGACGTGTCTATTAATGTATAAACCATATATATATTAATATTTTGATCGTTAAAAATATATATAGAGAATTTTAAAATATAATATATAATTGTTTTGATCCTTATACTGTATAGGCTTATTTCCATAGCTGAGAAGCTGTTTGATTTTGTTATTGACTTTTAAATACGATATATATAAAGATTTTGAATTTTAATAGGAGTTTTAAATTAAATATTGATTTTAATAAATAATAATATATATATTCTGCATATACCAAGTTGATTTTGATTTATTCTCATCGATTCCTTTTATCAGGTTCATCCGCCAAATTCACGTCAGCTTGCTTTGCTTTGAGATTTGTCAATGGATTAGTTGACTTTCGAGTTCATAATTCAATTCGTAGCTTGCCATATTGTCCTTTTCTCTAGGCTCGAAAGGTGAGCAATCACTCACATTAACATTCTTATAGTTAATATATTTAAATTTGTTACCGATGATATATGCATGTTGTTGCTATTATTATTATTATCACATGTGTTCTCACTCTGCATGTTTCCTGTTAATTTAGAATTCCCTATGGGTTGAAATGATACATACCCGAACGATTTTGTAGAATAGAAGAAAATCATTTTGGGTTGAAATGATAAACCAAGAGACTTTCATTGATTTTAAATTTTTGGGATTGCGGGTTGAAATGATATATACCCGTAGATATTTAAATTTGCAGATTGAAATGATAAATATCCGTATCACTTGACCATAGTGTAGAAAATTATATACGTGTTATCCCATTTTTAGTCAAAACTGGAATATCAATGTTGTGTGCGTTTCCACCACGACCGGAACAAGAAGAAGCAAGGCAAGAGTTCGTTCGACACTACACTCCCCGAGTTCATCCGGTAATAAGCGTCATCTGGTACTTAAAACCCCTTGCTTTCATCCGGTAGTTCAAGTGTTTGAGTTCGTTCGGTATTCGAACTCCCCATGGCTCATTCGGCATTCTCAAATATGAAGGCTCATTCGACATTCCCAACACAAGGGATCATTCGGCATTCTCAGTACAGGATCCATTCGGTAGTACCGAGACCGAACCAACCCCACTTCCCTTCCCACCGAATCAACTACAACCGAAGCTCCATCTTTCACCACCCACTACCGGTCCAACATCTCCACTAAACCAATGCCGAACCGAGCCCCACAGAATCAAGCACCGGACCAACCATCACCGGATGTCTCCCCACCGAACCAAGTCCCACCGAACCGAACCAAGTCCGGACCAACCCTCTACACACCACCGAATCAAACTCCACCAAGCAACGACCGAACCAGAGCATGCCGAACCAAAGTTGCCGGCCCAGATTGCATCAGCCCAGGCCCACCAGCAGCTATAAGCATCCTAGACCCCTGCCCCCAACCTCACTCTATAAATAGAGGGGCAGGGGTACAACAATGGAGACAAGTTTGAGAGCTCAAGCCTGGAAGGAACTTTCAAACAACTTTGATATTCTTGTAATCAAAGCTTTGTACTTGTAATCGGATCGGAAAAGGAAAATAACATATAAAGTGGACGTAGGCACATTCTGGCCGAACCACTATAAATCTGTGTGTCTTTTACAGTTTAGTCCCTGCTTTTTACGTATTTGTATAAACCACCCAAATCACTACGAATAACATTAAATCAACTAAATCATACGACTTGGAGGTGTTTGCCCATTTTTTGTGCAAACATATTTGGGTTATTTGCTGAGATCTGTGATTTGTGTTTGAATATCGCTGATTTGTATTCATACACTGGTGCTTTCACGGTATTTGGGGTTTGTGGCCAATTTTGGCACAAACATTTTGGTGCTTTCACTGAGAAGAACTAGCGCCCGCTATATCGGATAGAAGTTTGGATTTGGGAGACAATGGCTAGGCTAAATAGTAGAAGGCAAAGGGCTGAGAGAAGCCAACCGGAAGGAAGTCAGCAAGCATCCTCCGGAGCTGAGGAAGGACCGGCTTCGATCTAAATAACCCGGGACGAAATGGAAGCCATAACAAATTCACTGCAAGAGAGGTTGTTGAAGAGTCAACAGGAGATGATGCAGACTTTCTTGGAGCAAATGAGAGCTGCAGGGACCCAGAACTTAGGAACAGCTACAGCGGCGGTGGATGCAGGACAAGGAGCTAGGGGAGGACAGGATGCAGAGCCAGAGGGCAATCAACAAGGGCTTGGGGGCAGGCCCGTAGGATCCAACGAGGACCTTTGGAAGGAGTTCAACAGGCTAGAACTGACGTTGCTGCTAGCGAGCCACATGAAGAGTATGTACCGGAATTCCCTCGGGGGCAACCCCCGACAGACAACGCTGGATTGGTAGATATAATTAGGAAGACTGTGCGAGGTGGTTTTACCGGCGGAGACTTGGAAGGGGTAAACATGAGTCCGTTCGCTCGGGAAATAAGGATGGCTCAGAATCCACCTAAGTTCAAGCTACCTAGCGTGGAGGTATACGATGGCAAGGCAGACCCTACGGATCACTTGATGAGGTACACTAGACACATGGAGGTGCTGGGGGCATCGGAGGAAGTGATGGCTCGATGCTTCCCTTTGTACTTAACGGACTTAGCTGCGATGTAGTTTAGGCAGCTGGGAGAAGGATCTATTAGGACTTGGAGGGAATTGGTGGAAAGGTTTTTGGGACAATTTCGAGTTCATGTCAAGAGACCGAAGAACATGATGACATTAACATCGGTAAAGCAAAGGATCGATGAATCGCTTAGAACCTTTCTAACTCGATTCAGTGCCGCAGTTGCTTCGGTGGATCGGCCCGATCCATCGATGGTTTTAATGGCAGCAGTATCAGGAGTCAGGGAGAACTCGGATTTCAAGGTATCTCTGATACGAGATCCCCCATGGGATCTCGACGAATTATTTCACGAGGCAGAAAGGTTCCTTCGGCAAGAAGATGCGAGTACGGATTTAAAGTCAAAAAAGGTTAATGCAATTGAGGTTGGAGGACCATCCAGCAAAGGTTTGGATAAAGGCAAAGGAAAAAGGAAGTTGGACGATGGTTCTAGAAATGCTAGGAAGCAATGGAAGGATCCAAAATTTCCCACATACACAGGATTGAACGAGACGCTGGAGCGGATATACCTGGATACTCGGAATCGCCTTCCCTACCGGAGGCCGTCTAGGAGAGAACCAACAGAACGAGAAAGAACATCAGGAAGGCACTGTCTCTTCCATGATTTGGATGGACATGACACCAACAGCTGCAGGCACCTAAAGGACATAATTGAGGAGCATGTAAGGAATGGACAGCTGCCACAATATGTTGGACCTCGGAATGCAACGGCGGGGCAGGAGCAACCGCCGCCTACCTCAAGCTACGATGGCGGGAGGCCCAAGAATGATGGTCGGTTGATCATCCATTGACCAGGTTATTATGAAATAAGTAGCGAACTATTGGCAAGCAACCAAGTCATTTACACATGTATGGGGATGGAGATAGCCCCTAGGCATGCTCTGAATGATGATAAACTGCAATGCTATGGTTTGTGAAATTTATCTTTTGCTTTTGGATTGGACACTGCTTTTGTTTTTGGTTTTCGGTTTTGGAGCTTGGATTGAGCTCCTGGTTTTTCTTGCTTTTTGATTTGGATTTTCCTTTGAATGATTGTTTTCGGTTTTGGATGCTGGTTTGGATTTCTGGTTTTCTGGTTTTGATTTGGATTTTGGATGTGGATTTTGGATTGGATTTTGATTGGATTTTTATTCTGGTTTTCTGGCTTTGATTTGGATCTTGGATGTGGATTTTGGATTGGATTTCGATTGGATTTTTATCTGATTTTTGATAAACGGTCGTCAGGTATGGATTATGCCTGGCAAGGGGTGAGTCGCTTCGCCCGAACATGGTAAATTGACTCATTCAGGTCGTCGAGTATGGACTATGCTCGGCAAGGGTCCGGAGTGACCAGGATTCGGCCTAGGACTTAGGCCCTGTATTATCAATTGTTATTTTCAGGTTGTTGAGTATGGACTATGCTCCACAAGGGTCCGGAGAGACCAGGATTCGGCTTAGGACATAAGCCATGGCATTACACAGCGTCCAGGGACACTGGACCAAGGTCGTCAAGTGTGGATTACGCTTGGCAAGAACCCGGAGAGGTTAACACAGCGTCCAGGGACACTGGACCAAGGTCGTCAAGTGTGGATTACGCTTGGCAAGAACCCGGAGAGGTTAGCTCAACGTCTAGGGACACTGGACCAAGGTCGTCAAGTGTGGATTACGCTTGGCAAGAACCCGGAGAGGTTAGCTCAACATCCAGGGACACTGGACCACGGTCATCAGATGTGGATCACGCTTGGCAAGAACCCGGAGAGGTTATGGATTTGGATATCGACCCAAAGAGGTCCTGGATTCGGTTATTGGCTATTAGATAAGGATGGATTGGGACTCGGTTGTCGAGTTCGGATGGATACGGAATTGGCTCAGGCTTTGGTTATTGGATTTGGAATTGGACATCGACTTGGAGCAGTCAAGGATGATATACTCTGGCAATATGGCTATGGACTTTGGATAATGGATTCGGAACCATTCAAAACACGCCTTATTATCACAAGGCATGTTTTGGGGGGCAAAGTGTTATCCCATTTTTGGTCAAAACTGGAATATCAATGTTGTGTGCGTTTCCACCACGACCGGAACAAGAAGAAGCAAGGCAAGAGTTCGTTCGACACTACACTCCCCGAGTTCATCCGGTAATAAGCGTCATCTGGTACTTAAAACCCCTCGCTTTCGTCCGGTAGTTCAAGTGTTTGAGTTCGTTCGGTATTCGAACTCCCCATGGATCATTCGGCATTCTCAAATATGAAGGCTCATTCGACATTCCCAACATAAGGGATCATTCGGCATTCTCAGTACAGGATCCATTCGGTAGTACCGAGACCGAACCAACCCCACTTCCCTTCCCACCGAATCAACTACAACCGAAGCTCCATCTTTCACCACCCACTACCGGTCCAACATCTCCACTAAACCAATGCCGAACCGAGCCCCACAGAATCAAGCACCGGACCAACCATCACCGGATGTCTCCCCACCGAACCAAGTCCCACCGAACCAAACCAAGACCGGACCAACCCTCTACACACCACCGAATCAAACTCCACCAAGCAACGACCGAACTAGAGCATGCCGAACCAAAGTTGCCGGCCCAGATTGCATCAGCCCAGGCCCACCAGCAGCTATAAGCATCCTAGACCCCTGCCCCCAACCTCACTCTATAAATAGAGGGGCAGGGGTACAATAATGGAGACAAGTTCGAGAGCTCAAGCCTGGAAGGAACTTTCAAACAACTTTGATATTCTTGTAATCAAAGCTTTGTACTTGTAATCGGATCGGAAAAGGAAAATAACATATAAAGTGGATGTAGGCACATTCTGGCCGAACCACTATAAATCTGTGTCCCCTGCTTTTTACGTATTTGTATAAACCACCCAAATCACTACAAATAACATTAAATCAACTAAATCATACGACTTGGAGGTGTTTGCCCATTTTTTGTGCAAACATATTTTGGTTATTTGCTGAGATCTGTGATTTGTGTTTGAATATCGCTGATTTGTATTCATACACTGGTGCTTTCACGGTATTTGGGGTTTGTGGCCAATTTTGGCGCAAACAATACGAACACCATTGGTCTATATTTTGAAAAATGATTTCCAAAGTTTGAAAGGAATTATATGGGTTTTAATAAATATTGTTTTGTATAATATTTAAAAAAGTAATTTCTATATATTCATAAAAATTTAGATTTTAAATTTACATGTTTTGGAAATTTTAATTTATACGTTAATTTTGAAAAATATTAATTTAAAATTTTCTCATAGTTTTATTATTTTAAAATTTTATAAAATAAGATTTAATACAAAATACAATTAATAATAAGCTTTAATTTAATAAAATGAATTTAATTAATATATAATATGTTTAAGTATTTATTTAAACTTATTTTAACATTTTAAAAATGGATTTTATAACTTTAATAATAAAGGTTGGGAAGATAAATCAATGTTGGCTTGGAATTTAAATTGGTTAATGAATGAATTCAAATAAGAATTTATTTAAACTTATTGATTGTTGAGGTTTGTAAGATATGATTTATAACTTGATTTGATAAAAGGTGATTAAATGAATATTCGCAAACTTTAATAAAATTGAGATTGAAAATTTATTCAAATTTATAAATTGGGATTCAAACAAATTGTTATTGAAATGATTAAGTGAATATTTTCCAATTTAAAATACATTAAAGTTAAATGTTGGAATATGAATGAAATTTATAATGTAAATGTTTGAATACATAAACTGGACTCTCTTAACTTTAAATTTGAAATGGTTAAACTGGAATTGATTTAAATTGAATTTTGAAATTCAAGCTTATTTGAATCGATTTGTGAAATTGGAGGAAACTATTTTTATTATATAAATAATTTTAATATATAAACTATTTTAATATATAAATTATTTTAATATAAAGGTTTTTAAATTTATAACCATTTAATATGCATACTATTTTCAATATATAAACTGTTTAAGTCGAAAATGTTATGATTTCAAAGTGTTATGATTTCAGAAGTGTTATGATTTCGAAAAATGTTATAAATTTGAAAGTGTTATGATTCTAGAAATGAACATTTTTAAAGTGAATAATGATATCGAATTTATATGGTTTTGAATTGAATATGATATTTTAATATGAAGTATGAACTATTTGAATTGAAATGACCATGGAATGAAATAAGCGTTTGGTTGTTAAAGAGACCGAGATCGGATATTGTCATACTCTCTGCCGATACCGAAAAACCACTTTAACAACTGTGAACGTGGTGGAGATTCAAGAATGAAGTGGGATGGTTTTGTGATGATTCTATATGGTATTTACGTAGCCCTGACTCCTGTGAGTCAACTTGATGCGGCTAAAACAGGAGCCACGCCGAGTCAATTGAGGTCATTCCTCCGATCGGGCACATTTATTCGATACTATTTTATTGCTTTTGTAATTTGATTAGGTGCACCCTTTGATTTGGAAGTGTGTCACGAGGTGGGCGGTAGTAGCTGCTATGCGTTACCACCAGCCTGGATACGCAAATGGCATATCTACCCTGGCATTACCTCGAGTACCTTGGCGCATGCCCTATTGAGCCTTCTATGAGTTTGGTTTGTACCATACCTATGGAGTGCTCTCTGATAGACCTTCGGTTTACAGAGGAATTACGGTACTGTATAGACTATGGAAATATATAAAAATGTGTTACGGGAGATATGGGTAACGCCTTAATGCTATTTTAACACTTTACTTTACCGTAGACATATTATAATAGCGTATATTACTGCATAATAGATAGTTCCATGGATCCTTAGAGGATGGAAATCCCAAACATCCTAAAGTTACTTGTATTTCAGTTGACATTTCACTTGAGTTGAATTTATTAATATAAGAATGTTAATCCTGACTCGAGTGTTTTGTATTTTGCTTTATGCTCGGACCAGACTGAGTGTCATAGCATTTGAGACTCACCTTTGGAGATTGGAGCTTTTCTTGAAGATCTGTCTTATCTATTTAGCTTTTCCAGTTGATTTGTTCAGATATATGATCTATTTGTATTCGAGACTTCATTTATATTTGAGATTCAATTGTATTTTATTTCAAACTCAGCTGTTTATATAGTAGCTTCATGAACTACTATTTATCTGTTCCGCTGCTTATTGTTGTAATACTTTGTATTTGTGATTCTGTGATTGATTTATTTGTTGTATATGCTGAGTTTTGCCAAATATAAATTAACAATCTGATATTTTAAGAAATTCAAGTCCGAGATGTGCGGATGCAAATGGTTCGAAATAGCGGGTTATTACAAGAATTTTCTTATTACATCTTTAATTAATTAATTAATTCAATCCTTCACCAATTAATTCAGATAAAATCGAAAATTAATGGGAAAAATCCAAAAATTTCACCAAAAATCAAATTTATCATATTTTACCGCATATCAAAATTTCAGATTGGAATAATTATTTTCAATATTTAATTTACCCGAAATTAACTATTTTCTCAACTTAGTTAACATATAAAAATTCCAATTTAATTCCATAAATTGTGAAATTAAATAACCTTTTTTAAACATCATGTTAAAATTTCAAAGCCTTTAAATAGATTAGATCATGTTTAGCCTAAAACATGAACAGATTCATTTTATTCAAATTCCAAACCATAATTAAAATAATGTTTAAGCATCAATACATGTTAATCAACATCAAAAACATTCATTCAAAAGAAAATCCGAACCCAAATGGGTTAGGAAGGTTTTAGGGAAAAGTTAATTCACCTTGGTTTAGAAAACCTTGATTAAAACCTTGCTTTAATCTTCTTTCTCCTTAAAGTTGAAAACTTGAATTCTTCCAGCTTTACTTTCCTCTTCTCCTTTGTAAAATGGTGATCGGACTTGTGTAGTTTTATTTATTGTTGTTTAGTAAATGAAAGCAGTGAGGAATGAGGGGATGTGTCCAAAGAAAATGGGACAGTGGTTTTGACTCTGTCCAAAATCCCTTCTAGCCACATCTCCCCTAACATAAATCCTTCACGTTCTAAAACGTATTTTGTTTATCTTCATTAACAAGACTAACTTTAATTGCTTAAATTACCTTTGGTCCATTCAGTTAACTTTTAAAGTATCCCACACTTAATTCACCAAATCTCCCTTAGGTAATTCTTGCAATTAAATTAAATTTATTAATTTCTTTAGTAATATCTTCTTATTATTAATTTAATTTTCTACATTATGGACCCTCCAAAATATGGGGTGTTAAAATTTCTTTCACAACTGTTCTCCAACCTTCCGGTATGTCACTGTCATATATTTTGGGCAAGTTTGTAGCCACTTCTACCTAAAAGGAGAAAAAAAATTAAAAGAAATTAGAAAAAAAATTGTTAATAAATTGAGTATAATTATAGATAAAATACCTTTGTTGGTCTTCGAACGAATAATTTTCCTTTTTTATAGCAATATAAGAATCAAATTTTGGTTTTTTTACACGTTGAGCGAAAAAGTTTCACCCAACTAAAACAACTTCTCTCATTTTTTGTAGGCTTTCATTTGATGAGGTAATTCCAGTTTCATTACATCACACGATGAATCTTCCATCTTCTTTCTTCTATCCAACTCTTTAGACTCTCCTTTTCTAATAATGTGTAATCTTGTCTGATTTAGAATAATTAAATTTATAGGTATTTTGCATTTGCACCAAATTCTTATCGCTTATGTACATATGGAAGTCCATGCATCTTGCAAATAACACAACCACGCAAATCCTTAGTTTTGTAACCACTTGATGTTAATATAACAAGCTCGGAATGAATAAGCTCCAGCATCGAAAGAGAAACAATGCCAGGCAAATGTTAGAACACTTTTTTGTGGTAGACTTGGGCTACTTACAGTAAACTAGTTTCAAATGAAGCATTGAGTTCGGTAAATGAGAGCACTAATAAGGAGTGCATACTCAAGAATTTTTAAAAATTGCCTTAGCTTGTGGCTAAAAGTTTTTTCAATTTAGTGTGAGGGGCCTCGACTCTACAAATTTAAAAAAAATAAGAAAAAAATATCAATGAATAAATGTATAACAATTAAAATATACCAACATTTTATCTATTAAAAGTATAATTTCCAAAATGTATGAAATTATCAATACATGTACAAACAAAATGATCTTTCCATGTACCAAACAAAGCTTCATGAACATAATGTATTAACTTGATATATTGTTCATACTTCACATGTAGACTTTGAAAATTCGAGCCAAAGACATCAATGTTTTCTAAACAACATAAATTTTCCTAATCTTTAAAATAACTATTTTTACCTTTATCTTCGTATTTCTAACTTTTCTTTGTATAAATGCACGAATATTTTTATGAAATGTCACTTTTACATACAATATAGGCCACTTGGAAAAATAATTCTCAATCTGTAACAATAACACTTGGCATTTCAACATCACAATCAACCATTACCACGTGCAAACGCTTTAAAGCCCAAATATAATAATTCTCACGTTCGGATATGAGATAAGCTATAGCAATACAAAAATTACGGTTTGTAGATGTGACATCAATAATTTTCAATAATGACATTTTATATTTATTTGTTCTATAAGTGTAATCCATGACAAGCAAATGTACAAATGTCCATGATAACTTTATACTTGTAGAATGATCCTAAAATATACCGGTAATTATGTCACTGCCATCCAAAGTACTACAATGCCACATAGAATATCTATTTTCTTTAATTTGCTTAAAAGGTATTGTACTTGTGAATGACCAGCTCAAGAAACTCCTTTTTGTTTGGACAAAAAATGTAAACTGCCTTTATTATAGTGTACTTGGATGGATTACTTTTTCAAGTCGTGTAAAATAGCTCTTGATTTCACTAATCTATACTCATTTGCAGTAGGAAATTTAACACCTTTTAATCGAAATGGACAATTGTGCTTTTTCTTTGGTTAATCTAGGATTATTTTTTCCTTTATACACTTTATATACTCCACTTTATTCACACCATTAAAAATACATAGACTTATATTTATGCAATTGTTTGCGCTAAAAATGGTTACAAACACCTAATGGAGTTTGTGTAGAGAAATAAATAAAGAATACTAAATGTAAACAGAGTGATTGCCTATGTCCATTTTGAAGAGATAGCTTTATTAATCACTTTGTAAACTGAGTACAATAGGGATCATTTGAAAATCCTTAGTTACAATAGAGTACAAAGTCACAAGCAGTGTAAAAGTCCTGAAAATGAACAATCAAGCATGTATTTATAGAAGTAGGCGGCGAAATATCTCCTTAAATATTCAACAGAAGGATCTCCAAAATCGCATGCGCCCATAGAAAGGGGCGCGATCCCTATGGGATCTTCTCCGTGTTGTATTATGCTTAGCCTCCAAGATCCATGTCAATTATATTATTATGACTTGAGTTATTAATCAACCTTTGTTGCAACATGTGATGTTGGCTGATTTAGGCTGATCCCCTTAGAGGGAAGAGGGCCGATCCCTCTAACTTCTTCATATTGGGGTGCAATCCCTAGGGTGGACTCACTACGGTCCCCTCATCTTATTCTCAAAGTTTCATATGCATTGAACTTCTAGATCTTGAGATATTGATTGTATTCCATTAAGTTGCACTTGTTTTGTAACGACCCTGGATTTTTGACCCCGTTTATTTTAATAAATATTTAATCTGATTAAATGAAATGTGGACTGATCATTTTAAAATAGAAATGATTTTGAAAATATTGCCATTTACTTATATAAATTGCACTTTAAATAGGAGATTGATTTGGAAATTTGAAAAAGATCTCAATAATATTTACAATAAATTTTTCTTATGTAATTCAATTAAAATAAAATTTATCTTATATGATTAAATTATAATACTTTGTCTTATTAAAATGGGATTAATAAATATATTGGTGTAAATGATAATGTTTAAATAAAATTAAAGTTTATCAATATTAAATATAAGTAAAACTTAAGAATATAATGTAAATATTGATAATCTAAATATAAAATACAAATATGAATAAGTAAGCAAATGAATATCATTGAAATATTGATAGTTAAAATACAAATAGAAACAAAAGTATAAAGCTAATATAAGTCACCATTTGGAATATAATTCAAATATTGTTAGACAAAGTTAAGATACAAATGTGAACACAAACATATGTTGTACACTATTTAACTGGGATATAAATAACAAAACAAATATTTTGTTGTTTATGCAAGACCAAAAGTATAAAGTACAAATCTGGAAAAAAAATGTGTATGAATTTTTAAACTAAAACCAGTTTGTACTTACAAAGATATTTTCACTGTTGCCTGCAAATTCAAACTAGAAGATATTAAAGAAAGTAATTATAAACATATGTGAATAAAAATAACAAGACAAAATAAAAGCTTCATGTGCAAGCCAAGTTGGCCTGCAAGGTGATAGTCAACAAACCAATATCTTTCTATCTAGTACAACATAACTGTAAAATGTAAACTAAGTAGGAAACCAGGCATTAATGACTTTCATTTCAGCCCATTATTTTGTCATTTCAAAATGTTAATCAGATCTGGTTAAATAAAGTAAAGCCAAGAAAACAGTATAACCAGATAACACCTCCCTTAAGCACAGTTATCTTGTATTTAAATATATGCATCTGCTTTAGTTCGATCACAAACCTTAGAAAACTTGAGTAAAAGCAAAGATGAAAAGCTAACAAATGCTCAAGTTTAAAATCAAATACAGAAGAAAAAAAATGAAATTCAGGACAGATTCAAGAACAAAACTCCAGGCAGTTCTCAACTGCAACTCTCAAGGCAGCAAGATGCTTTCTATTCAACAGTATTTTGACAGGTGAGTAAACTAAATTCTTAAAGTTTTAAGTTTAATTAAACACCTAAGGGGTTTTGTGATCTTGTGATATATGTTTCATCTTAAATATTTGCCTGTGAGGTATATATTTCTTTGTTTAAGATTGATGCGGGGGGAAACAATTGGTTCAAACTTAAATTTATTTGTTGCTAACCTATGTTAAGTCTTGATGTTCCAATCAAACAAGGGATTAAAACTAAAACTAAGATTTGCAAGCTGTTTAAATCATCTGTGTAAAGTTAGGTTGCTGTGGTATGGTTTTACAGGAAATAAAAGAATACATTGATAAATACAACTGATATAAAATCTAATTCAAGTTTATAAATTGAAAGCTGAGTGAAACTAATGTTTTTTTTAACAAAAATGAGGATTTTACATTGGAAATTCATGACCAGTTCATAGGTGATTAATAACTACATTTTTACTAATTTATGGAGATTGAATCAATAATAAATTTTGAAACTCGACTTGAAGCAAGATTAAGCCCTTGTGAATTCATGAAAATTATCAGAAATTTTTTAAATTTAGTGAGTTTTGGGTAGGTGATCATAATAGGGTTTAGGGGTCGTGTCTGTGAGGTGTCGAGTTCGTCACCATAAGGCGATCAAGTTGTTCGTGATTTTGGTGGAAGGTTGTTTTATGCGTCATCGTGGTATGGCCGAAGATTGAAAGTCTCCGGTGGTGTTTACGGTGGTGACGAGGCGATTGTTGATGAAGGGTCGGTTTGCAGTTTCGAGCAGAGGACGAATTTTTGATTCTGATCGTTTGAGGACGATCTGGGGCTGGATTTCGCGTTATTACGTGATATGGGGTTTGCCTGGGTGGTTGGCGTTCGCCAGTGACGAATCGTGCCGCCGTGCACGTGTACGACGGCGGGTCGGCGTGTCAGAGTCGTGTTGTCTGCTTACTCGAGTCATGCTTGTGTATAAATGGAGGCAGCTTCTAGTTTTTTTCGTGGGCGAGATGGGTATCCTGATGCTATTAACATTGTTTAATTTAAGTTTTAACTTTTAACTAGCTTACTGTATAAATAAAAATTTAAAGAAGAAGGAGAAGGGTTTTCAAGGGAGGACTCGGGAAAGCTTGTGTGAAACCCGGAGTTATGCTCGAGTATAGGCAGGGAAGTCTCGGGTTGTGGTTATGCTTCAGTTTTGCAGTGTTGAAGAAGTTGGGTTATAATTTGTTTTTTTCTCAAACTTGTTTAAACACTTAGAGTTTGGAAAATATTTAAAGATTAGGCTAAGGTTTTGCTCAAGTTTTAATTATTTAGTCGAAAGATTAACGAGGTGCTTAAACATTTAAATCATTTTAATTAAGAAATTAATTTAAATTAAGTATAAGTTAACCAATAATTAAAGTTTGTAGTTAATACTATAATTGATTTTCAAAATAAAAGAAAAGGGAGATTTTTAAAACGTTAATTAAGTTGAATGATTGATATCAATAAATTATTTTCGAAGGTAATTAAGAACGATAAACGTTTTAAAACTTAATTAGAGTTTGGATTATGAAACTATTTTGTGATAAATATATAGTAATAAGCTACTTGAGTAAATAAATAAATGATTAGTAGTTAAGTAATTAAGTATAATTAGTGATGGATTATAAGTAATTATTAAATTATATTCAACTAATTAAGTTAATCGATGAATGATTAATAGTTAATTAAACAAGTGATTTAATTAGGAATTAATAGTTAATTAATTAAGTAACTTGATTAAGGATTAACTATTGATTAATTAAGTAATTAGCAGATAATAATTGGATAATTAAGTTTTATTAATAAATAATAAAAGATCAGGGAACTGTTAATTAAGTAATTAAAGTTAAATCACTTGGTTAAGGAAGTAGTTAATTAATAGTATGAAATAAAATAATTGTGTAATTAAGACTTAATAATTAATTAAGAAATAATTAAACGATTTGAAATGAAATAGGTAATTAATTATTAATTAATGATTGATTAAACAGAGTTAAGTGATTAACTCTCAGGTAATTAATTCTAAATTGAATTAATTACAAATAAGATTTAAAGGTAATTGCTTATGGGCTGTTGTGTTGAATATCTGATTGTGATATTTATGTGATGATATTCTGTGATGCTCTGTGATATGTTATGTTATATCTATGATGCTTGTATATGTTTTATCTGTGATAAATGCTATGTTTGTACAATTGTTGAATTTAAATTATTTAAACTGTTTAAGTTAATTAGACAACTTGGCCCTTAAAATGGCGTTTGGATTTCGATGAGACCGGGATCGGAAGAATCAATTTTGATTCTCCGAAAACCACATCGATCCAATTTAAACGTTAGATCGTGAATCCTGAAATGAAGATCGAGATGGTGTATTCAAAATGCAAGGGTTATCGTCGTTGACTCTGAGGGTGATTCCAAAATGAGTGTGACGAGATAATGCCTTCGGTTTCGTTCGAACCCGGAACGAACTTGTATGGATTGAATGCTTACAACGCATCGTCAGGCGGACGATGAGCATTCTAAGAATATTGTTCAATAAAGGTAATCGCAGCCTCAAGCCTCATCAACCGGGAATGGCTAAAACAGGGGAGATGCAGCAAGGTTAGGTGGGTCATGCCCAAGCAGGACAAGATACTTCCCCTGTCTAGATGTCCCTTTTTATTTCGGCTGTGTGGGCGGTTGCTAGCTAGAACCGCAGGGTTTATCTTGTTTGGGACTGTTCAGTAAGGAATGGTTCCGGCTTTGTGTTGTAGGGGGTCGGGAGTGATCCTCGGTACGGTGATCTAGGCCCCGTACTGTGACGGGCGGTACCCCAGTAGCCCTGCCATTGTTGGAAATCCATTTTCCCTACGAGACCCTACGGTTTTGATTTGTATTACCCACTTTTGTGGCTAGTAGCTGGAATTTAATCATGTAACAATTTCGGCTATTTTCTATTTACTTGAAAACCCTAGACACTATTATAATATCATACGGTTTCCTATGAAATGTTTTGGTTAGCGTAAGGTAAAAACTTACCCGTATTTATTTGTGGGGAGTATTACGTGATACCTTTATTTTCAAATGTTTTTCAAAGTTAAACAATTTAAACCGTTTACTCATACCAGACCCATGTCTGACCCGGAGTTTATATTATGTTTTTCATAAACTCTTGGGTACTCAAATTTTTATGAGTAGCCAAGTGATAGGTCTCGGACTTGATTTCTGGAGGAGCTTGGAGTAGGAGATTCCAGACGTATATAGCTATTTATGTAGATACGCTGTGTTAGTTGATTTGTACTGTACCTCTGATGTATATCATGATAGATGTATGTATGGTTGTCATGTGTATTGATATTATAACTCTGATATATGTAAAACTATGAAATATTTATGTGATATATTATATTTTGTTCCGTTCCGCTGTGAGATTCTGATGTTGTTGTTCTTTCTTTCTCTTTCTTTTCTATTTTCTATCCCTTTCTTTCTTAATGATGATACGTCTTTCTGGTAGTAGAAGGGCGGGTCGTCACATGTTTGGCTTAAGTAGACCGATCCCTTTTGTACGATCCCTTTCTTAGATGAAGTAATTTTCCTATAACTTGAGCATACAAACTTCAAACTAGTTGAGATTTAAAATGTAGCCTCGTGGGGTCTTCCTTGTCACTCGATATAGACCTCGCCCAGTTTGGGATAAAAATTGAGGATATGTACCGATCTCCTAGGGGAAGGGATATGTATCGATCCCCTACTTGGGGGAAGTACTAATCCATACTTAGAATATTCTAGAGAGTCTGTCTCTTGGCCTTGGTTGATTATCGCTTCATATTATTGCCTACACTTGATTTTTGAACCTTACAATCATTGCTCTGGGCTACTGGCCTTGATGACAGTCGAGTCTAACTTGTTCGGGTATAGCCGGGTCAAAATGCTCGATAACACTTATCCCTTAAAGTACGTCTTGTGTCGAATATGACATGATTTGAATTCGAAGCAAGTTCGAGTCACCAAAAATAAATCCAACCAGTTTTCTAAATAGTCGCTATCCTTCTGTTGAATTATTTTTCCAAAGTGTTGTATCTCTCTTTGGTCATGACACTTGGTCGATTTCCAATAGTATAAATTCTGGGTTGTATTCCATTAGTTTCTATTTGTGTCCGGTTCTAAGAGGCTGGTAAGTTTTGGCTATCTGATTCATTTTCATTTTTGAAAGCTTCAGGTCAGAATTTGATTTCTATCGATTTCAAAAATTGAATTTTTATAATATACACATGCACGTTGGGGTACATGTCCTTGTCGTTGGCTCCCGGATGCGTTAGTACGCTCGCGGGTCGTTGCCAATTACTTATAGTTTAATTACAATAGGATTGCAATTCCTTATTTTATAGGTTTTATAATGAAATATGGGTCGTAATAAGTCACTCGATGAGAAAGGACTTTAAGTTCTATAGGGATGACGACCTTGGAGCCGTAAGCATGGGAAAATGGAGTATGGACAATAGTGGACTTGTAGGTGGTTTTGTATGCCCAAAATGCTGATGGGAGTTTGTTGACCCACTTGCCTCTAGCCTTTTCCAAACGCTTCTTCAAAATGGAACTTTATGATTTTGTTAACAGCTTCGACTTGTCCATTAACTTGAGGGTGAGCAAATGTCGTGAAACTTTTCTCAACATATTGCAGGCGGCAAAAGTCTTTGAATTCAGCACTGTTGAATTGGGTCCCACAATTAGTTATGATGTTCAGGGAAGACAAAATGACAAATGATGTTTCGGACTACAAAGTTTATAACATTTTTCGTTGTGATCGTGGCTAAAGGTTTAGCTTTATCACATTTAGTGAAGTAATCAACTGTAACGGTGGCGTAGCTCGCACTACCTTTCGAAGTCGGCGAGGAGCTGATGATGTCAATACCCCAAGTGGCAAACAACTTTAGACTGACAATTTAAGTAATTTCCATCGATAGGGCTTTCGGAATTGTCACATCGTCTAGCGTAATCAGTTGTGTCTTGATTGATAGTTGGACAGTAATACCCGTGGCAAAGTATTTTCGTTGTTAGGGTTTGCTTCCTGGCTTGATCTCCACATTCTCCTTCATGTTTCTCTCAAGACCCATTTAATTTCATCATGGACGATACACCGAAGCAGGGGAATGGAGAAACCTTTTCTATACATGACTCCTTCTTGGATGAAGCAGCTGAAGCTTTGAGGAGGATCTATCGTTTTTTATTCCACTATCTAGGAAAGATCCCTTGTTGTAAATAATCTTTGACAGGAGTCATCCAAGACTCCTTTTCGGGCTCCATTTCCAGAACCCAATCAATCTCCATCTGGTCGATGCTTAGAGCATTTAGTACTTCAAATAAGGCCAAGCCAATCTACTGTGCATCCCCTAAACTGGCCAGCCTAGGCAGTGAGTCGGCTTTCTCATGTTATTCTATGAGAGTGTGTGTAATGGTGTAATAATTAAAATCACTCGGTAGCTCTTGGACCCGGCCGAGATAAGGAGCAAGTTGCTGACCCCAAGCCTGATAATCTCCCCTAACTTGGCGTACTACTAACCAAGAATCATAAAAGATTTGTAAAGTTTTCATTCCCGGTCCTTTGGCAAGTTTGTGCCCGACGATCAAGGCTTCATCAACTTAGTTATTTGTTGCAGGGAAGTCGAGTTTCAAGGCATAGCAGACCGATCGTTCCTTAGGAGTCACTAACATAACTCTGGCACTAGAACACTGATCGTTGGATGCTCCATCTATGTACATTTTCCATCGAATGGTAGGCGCTTCAATGTTTTCTAGGAGATCATCCTATGCAGTGAACTCGGCTATAAAGTCCGCCATTTCTAGTCCTTGGATGGCTCTTCAAGGGAGATAGGTAATGTCAAATTCGCTCATCCTAATGTTCCACTTGAGTAACCTTCCAGACGTCTCAAGTTGTTGTAGGACCTATCATAACGGCTGGTTGACATAGACATTGATGGGATGCGCCTGAAAATAGGGTTTGTGGCGTAATCAACGGGCAGTACGTAAGCTTTTCTAGGTTCAGGTAGTTTCTCTCAGCACCTGCCAATCGTTTGCTAACATATTATACTGGCCTTTGGATTTGATTCTCTTCGAGCAATAATGCATCACTTATGGCGTGTGTCGATACCACTAAATAGATGTATAAATCTTCGCGATCCGATGGCTTGGATATGATAGGAGGTCTCTGTAAGTGATCTACCAGAGCTTGAAACACATCTATGTAATCCTGCATCCATTCAAAGTTTCTTTTCCCTCTCCTGATTAGGTTGAAGAAAAGAATTCACTTATCGATGGCCCTGGAGATGAATTGACTTAAGCCGGTGATCTTCCCATGAGGCTTTGTACCTGATTAATCGTCTTCGGTGCTTGGATGTTTTGAATCGCTTGAATCTTCTCAGGATTTGCCTCAATTTTGCGGGAGTTAACAATGAAACTCAAAAATTTCCCTAATGCAACCCTGAAAGAGAATTTCAAGGGATTGAGTTTTATTCCATAATTTTGGAGAACACCGAACATCTCCGTTGAGTCATCAATGTGGTCGTTTGATCGCCATGACTTCACGAGCATATCGTCTACATATACTTTCATCAATCACCCGATCTGATCTTTGAACATCTAATTGACTCGTCTTTGATAAGTAGCTTCAGCATTATTTAATTCAAACAGTATCACAACATAACAATATAGGCCTTGATCGGTAATAAAGCCGGTGTGCTCTTGGTTGGCGACATGCATGGGATCTAGTTATATCCAAAGTACGCATCCATAAACGAAAGTAGCTCATATCCTATGGTTGAGTCTACCAGTTGGTCGATCCTTGAAAGTGGAAAGTTGTCTTCCAGGCATGCCTAGTTTAGGTCAGAGTAGTTGATGTATGTCCACCACATTCCATTAGCTTTTCTCACAAGAACTAGATTGGATACCCATTTCGAGTAGAGGTTATTGCGGATAAACCTATTATTTTTGAGTTTATCCGCCTCCGTTTTAAGGGCAGCGGATCTCTATGGATCCATGCCGCATCGCTTTTGTTTCTCCAGGACATGCCTCGGGTTGATATTCAATGCATGACTCGCGATAGTCGGTGAGATCTCACACATATCAAAATGGGTCCAAGTAAACAAATCAAGATTCATTTATAGAAATCTAGCTAATTCCTTCATCATCGTTGCACTGGGATGTGATCCAATCTTTAGGACCCGTGATGGGTCATCTTCGCTGACCGTAATATCGATTGTTAGCTCAATGGGTGCAACCTTGGATTCTTTAGGCTCCTCTTCTTCATCTTTGTGGTCTATATCTTTATAGAACCAACTGTGCTGTTGTTGCTTGATATTAACCTTATGCTGTGAGTTGAACAATGCTTAAATGGATTTTCCCAAGCAATGCATTGGTCCTAATCCCTTGTTTTAGTGGAACTTAAGCAGTTTTTGAATTAACATGAACATATTAGACCATGTGAACTCGAAATCGAACAATGGGACATGCCATATATGACTTGCGTACTTGAACTAGCATACGGCCTTAAAATCAGATGTTTACCACTTCAGACTTGAATAGATCATCATATTTTTACTTGTACGGATTGTAACATGTGCCCTGAATGAACTTGAATATTATTATCAGATTCTTATATGCCGACAACCAATCATTGAGTTCAGACGTAATTGTTTAGCGTAACAATTAGCGTGAAATCCGATTGGGACGGTCTATGGTCACTCTAGTCAAATCCTAGAGTTTTATCATGAGTAGTTGAGTCTGATAGTGATGGGTTCTAGATGCTTTTAGCGATTATGATGATAGCTGAAGATCAGGCTTAAAGTGGCACATTGAATCAAATGCCGAGTAGGGTTCAACCTTGTGTTGCGCGCAGCTACATAGTTGGCTCTTGCTATGAGTTAAATCTACTTGTGTACTCAAGTAACACGCTTTCCATTCACAATATTTGCAATCTATTGCTCATCATTCAAGTTAGAGTGATGGTCTGTTACCTATGAGCTTGGACATCGATTCAGTGAATCTATCTTTAGGCATCATTTCGATCATTGCCTTAAGTCGTTGTAAACACTAGGTATGAGTCATAGTATTAAGCTAGCGCGGTTAGTCTTTGGATGATCAAACGTCTTAACTAGGTGTCGGGTCGATAAACGTACTGCGTGGATGGTCGCGTTTCATCCCAGTCGTGTTTATACTCCCACCTAAGCTTCAAAAACTTAGGGTTGATCGATGAATGGTCGGTTCATATTTATCTTGTTTCTCGCTCGTGCCCCTAAGTCTGGGGCATACGTCAATAAGTAGGATGGAAATTCATGTCTACTTTAGCTTTATACCCTTTCCCATTGAATCGCATGATTGGGTTAGTTAAATGAAGGTTGAGTCTCGCCTGTTATGGATTTTATTCTGATTTTCCTTTTGAGCGAATGATTCGATGCTTCATCGGATTTCAAGCATGAGTTAGGTACTGGACAGTCAATCATGTCCGCATTCGATGCAAATGTTGCCATACTCTGGGTGAGGTATGGCAAGGACCTGAAGAATAGATGGTCCAGTCATATCCAATCAGTGATTGATGCTCTCCCTATCAGACTAAGGGCAAGGATAAATGTGTGGACAGTCGAATCACGTCTGTTTTGAACAGCTCTTCTGATCGAATCATGGTCAGAGCTAGAGAATGAAAGGTCGTGTCGCATTCATTCAGAGTTGGATGGTCAATCACGTCCATTTTGATTAATATTCTCCCTTCAGATCTAGAGATAGAGTTGGCTTAGGTGCAGTCGGGTCATGCTCATCCCTGTTCATACTTATCCCAATGGATCAAAAGAGGGTACTGGAGAATTAATGATCAAGTCAAACTCATTTGTGGTTTATTCTCTTACTCGCATTCTGGTGATCAGATTTTTTCCGAAGGACATTCAGGTCACATTCATTTATGATTGGCGTAAATCGATATTGACCTTCGATCCAATGGTACTATATAGTCGGTCACTCGTAACTTTAGATGTTGTTTCGATTGGTTTTATATTAAGGCCTCTCAGCAGTCATTTCCTTGAGTCGTAAAGAATCACCAAGTCAGAGCTATCATGAGCCATCGTATTCAGCTTATAGTAGTTTGTACTCCTGCATCCTATCTTAGATTAAAGAAGTAATATCTTGGATGGTCAAATTCCATCTGTAGTGAGTTTATGCTCCTCCTGCTGAGTTTAGATTGAAGTTTATGGGATAATGAGTGGTTGAACCGCACTCATGTATTTGTTTATACTCATATCCGCATTCTGGGGATAAGAGTTTGTTAGTGGTTGGTCGAATTGCACCCAATTTGTTGCTTTAGTCCACACTCTAGAAACGTAGAGTTATTCCGAAAATTGGTCGAATCACATTTTGCTTAGTCATTTCTTCTCCTTCCATGTCAGGAAGGAAGTCGAAGAGTGGTCAGTCATAACACCTTCACTCTCACTTAGAGTTCTTTACGTCGAACCATGGGAAGGAGCTGATTAGTGGATGGCCAAGTCGCAATATTGTTCTATGTTTTATACTCAGTCTGTTGGTTTATAGGGGAAAGCTAATGGATGAACGGTTGAACCACATCTATTTTTCACCTATACTCTTATCCGCACTCCGGGGACCAAAGTTTTTTGATGGGCGGTCAGTTGCACCCATTTGGTGTTTATACTCTTATCCACGCTGGGGGGCCTGCATCATTCAATAGGTGGTCAATCACACCCGCTTTATGTTTATACTCCACTCCATGCTCTAGGGACAAAGTTGGTCAATGGATGGTCGAACCACGTCAATTTTTTTGTGTTTATACTCAGGTCCACACTCCGAGGACCAAAGTTTTATGATGGGTGGTCAGTCACACTCGCTTTTGATTTACACTCCACCTGTCAGGTCAAGGTAAGAGTTGTCAAATGAATGGTCGAGTCATGTTCATTTATCGAAAGGAATTCTGTGCCCAGTGTCAAGGACAAAAGTTGGCGAGTAGGCGGTTGATTCACGTCCACTTGGTGATTAAGCTATGGATGGTCGGACCACATCTGTAGTCCATTTCTTAGGTTGGATGGTCAGGTCTCGTCCAATTTGGTTTTTACTCCTCCCGGTAAGTCAAGGGAGAGACTTGTTGGGTAGACGGCCAAGTCACATCCACCTCATGTTGCAGTCTGTCATCATGTCGAGGGAAGTGGTTGATGAGTAAACGGTTAATCACGCCTACTTTAGCTCGAGATCTTAGGCTACCTCTTATTTCCAGGGTAGGAGTTAATGCGTGAATAGTTGAATCATATCCACTTTAGTTGGACCTCATTCTTGCTGAGCTTCGAGAGAGGCATAAGTATTTTGGAAAACTTCAAGTATGAGCTGGGAATGTATGGTCGGGTTGCATCCACTCTAAGTGTTTTTCCAATCTTCAATTCAATCGCGAAGGTTAATGAGTGGACGGTCAGTCATGTCCACTTTGTATTAGACTCTGACCTTGTCGAGCTCTGAGTAAGGCGTAGATGTTCTGTAAAAATTAAAGCACAGAGTAGGAAGTGGATAGTCGAGTGACACCCACTTTCCATTTGAGTCCTTACCCCAAAGTCAGAGGCATATGGTAGCCGATGAGCGGTTGAGTCACGCTCATCTTGATGATCCTCTAAAGGTTCGATCATGGTCTGTGCAGGTTGGTTGGCGTCCAAATCTAAGTGCTTGGTCACTTGTATCTTTGGAAGTAAATTAGTTCAAGTTGGTTATAGTTCACAACACAATTGAAATAGAAATAAATTTTATTAATACATGAAGCAGTGTCGTATGCTCGCTATTCCACTTCGCCCAAGCCCTTTTTAGCTGGAAGTCGACCGTACGTAGTCCAGTTGATGATCAGAGTTCTTTAATGATCGGATGTTCCTTGCCTGTCATTCTACGGTGCACATATTATTGAAAATTTCCCTTTTGGATAAGCTTTTCGATCATATCTCGGAGGTGTCTGCAATTGCTAGTGTTATGACGGTGTGTATCTTGAAATATACAACATTTCCATATTTCTTTTGGGTTTTGGTGGACCGTCTCGAGGTTGGTATCAAGTACTGCTCCGAGTCATGAGTCTCTAAGTAGATGTTATCGATTGAATTGTTCAAAGGAGTATGTGAGTCTAATTTTGAGATTCTGGGTCGTCTCCTAGAATCTGAGTCCTTATTTAAGGCCTCAATGTTGTCCTCGTGTTGAATTCCTTCAACCAATGGGCCTGCATCGTTCTTTCTCCTAGTCTACTCTACCTCCTTGTATAGGTTATGGTTTACTTTGTAATAGAAACGATCTAAGGTCGTAGGAGGCTCTCCAGCTTACCGGTCGCCAAAGTCTATCTTAGTGTCGATTCCCCTTATCAACCCCATCACTATGATATTCTCGCTGGGATTGGTCACTTTAGTAATGACAACATTGAATCTCTACAGGAAGTTGTTAAGCGGTTTGCCTGGCGCATGGAATAAATTGGATAATGACATCACATCCTTGGGGTGAGTCGCATGCATCCTGAATTGGTCGATAAACATCTTATCCGGTTGATCAGATGAGGGGAAGGACCTGGGTGGTAATTGCGTGAGCCGCATGATCATTATTCCTTCGAGGAATATGGTAAAACATCTGCATTTGGCGGCCCAATCGTCGTCGATCCGGTCCATTTTCAAGTTAAGGCTGCTTGTAATCACTACGCCATAGATTGCATACTGCAACACACAAGAATGATGCAGGATGTGCCAAAAAATGTTGCTGTAGGCTAAAAAAGGGCAAAGGCAACACTTTCTCGGTGATGCATTTTGCCGCGTTGCCCTAGAGTTAAAGGCAACACCCTAGGGCAACATCAGTTTTGTTGTTGCCACAGGTACCAAATTTACTAAAAAGTGGGCCACACAATCCAGGCCCCAACATGTGAGCCCACATTGTGGGGCCCACTAATTATGTGGCATACCTTTACGGAACCCTGTTGTGGGGCCCATATTCATTAATCTATGGTAACACTTTTACCATCCAATGGCAACACTTTGCCAGTTTATTACCACATTTAACATCACATACTACAACATTATATCATATCTATGGCAACACCTTTTGCAATTTAAATTGGAAATGTACTGCAACATTATATCATATCTATGGCAATATTATACTACAACATTATATCATATCTAATGGCAACATTGCACCACAACAAAGAACTTTTCATTTCAGAATAACCTGCAACACAAGTTTTACTTAGTCAAGTACAAAATAACAAACATACTTAAAAACATAGCCAGTGTATTCATTGTTACAGCCAGTACATACTAAATTCTACTTATTAACAGTACATTCATATTTGCGAGCCTCCAGTGCCATCAGTGCCTTTAGTGCCTCCAGTGCCATCACTGCAGACGGTCGCACAGTAAATTTTGTCCCTTATGTCCTTCTAAAAGGGAGGTAACACTCGGACTAGAAAAGGGCATGAAACTACATCCTGTGCTTAAATGAATACAGTGTAAAACGAAAGGCGATTTTGTATTTTTACAATAGATATCTGTGTAGCTTAACAACCACCTTAAAGGCAAAGACATAAATTGCAATTAAAATTGATGAGATTTCCTTTCACTTTCGGTTATAATAGTGGAGGGTAAAGTATTCAATAAAATTATCATACACCTTCATTTAGAGAAAAGTTAGCGGCAATAGTGCCTCAAGAGCACCTTCTTCTTGACCGACAGCAGCATTAGTTCCTTTGCTATCCCTATGAGAAGCTAAGTTGGCCAAGCATTGAGAAGCCTATGAAAAATTGATTTAAAAAATTGTTTTTATAGATGTACATTTTGTTTTAGTGAGACTAGCTTGTTGACATTTAAGCAATTTCATATCCTAGAGTTAAAATGTGATGCAGGCTGTTACAAATCTTCCAGTGGTACTTTTGGAGAAACAAGGGAGTGATGTATAATGCATTTACTTACTCAAACTGTTGGCTTCATATTGTTTATTTGGTGTCCCAATTCTAGTACTCAATTGAATAAAGTATTAATACCTGCATTACAAAAAGTAGATAATGAATATAAATAGCATACAATGTAGCAGCACGAACATTATAATTTTAATGAACTTTGCAATAAAAAAGGCATAACGACACCTGTATTACAAGCAGAAAGTAAGAAAAACAACTGACATAAGAGCTTAAAACTTTCAATAAGCTTAACTACAGGGTTGATTAAAAATACAGTTGTGTGAAAATCACGTTCCATGCTTCATCAAGATAATTAAGAGTCTACGCTGACAAACAATGAACCTCACATATGTCAAAATTACTTCACGTAGTTTTCATTTCACTTTATTTTTCAGCAAAAAATCACCATGATTTGAAATCAAATAGGGAATATGGAATTACTAAAGCTGGTGTATAATAATAAGTTTGCCAAAAGCTGCAAGAACTCACATTTGAGTTGGAGAGAATTGTAGTTCATAATTCTAGGCATAATTATGTTGAAAACGGTACCTCAAAGCTAGCAAAACAGCGAAAGCTATTCCATTGGATGGAGATGGCGGTGGTTTTTGACGTGCTTTCATCATTCTGCTTAACTATAATCTCAATTCCTCCACATCCCAGTTTGACACTGGTCATCCTACCATTTTCTTCCACCAACTACTACTCATCACCATCCATATAACTAACAAACAAAAAATAATATAAATTAAGCCAACAAAAAAGCAAATGCTGAAGAAATAATTGTTACCCCCCAAAACCATCACCACCAAAAAAATGAATGGAAGATATCAAAAGGGTCATGACCACCACTATCTCTACCCATTTCCTTCCTTGAGAGCATACTCATCACAGTTGGTCGCATTTTTCTCGTTTTCAGGTTCATACAGAACCATGTTAATGGGAAGTAACATTCTGGAAATAACATTCAACTTGATTTATTCAAAATATATCCCAATAAGATAAACTCCCAACATGGCATTAATGGGAAGTAGAAGCATGCAAGTAAAGATAACATTGCCTGGAACAGTGACAAATTCATTAAAAATCTTACCACCCAGTTTTAAACTTGACGACAAACTAAGCATGCAGAAATCAAGTGTTGCTGTTGCATACTATAAACAAGGCAGTATCATGATTGAAAGCATATTTACAACAGCAAACATGTGACAGTTCTAAATCAACTCATATTTTCAGAACTATTACGCCATGTCCTTTCAGTATAAAAATCACATAAACAAACGAATACTTTTTACACACACCATACCAGAACAGTGGACTGTGTGATTTTGAAAATTTACTAGCTTTTCTTACCTATGCTTATTAACCATCTGCTCTGTTGTTTTTAGTTAACATTTATCAACAGCATGAAGTAAAAGCTCATACCAATAAAACCTTAATACGCTACAACAACAATAATCTGAGTAACCAAAAGTTCGTACAAACTTACATTTGATAGTCTTAATGAACAAATTAGGACTTCCCTCTACCTTCCATACTTTAGAAGATATGCTCCTTCGTACATAGTAGTTGTTGCCTGCAATATAGAAGAAGCCTTTATTCATGAAAGGTTTAGAGAGCCTTTTATCATCAAATTTTAATTAGTGTCTAAAAATGAAGATGCATTGATGTTAATTAAATTCATTTACAAAATAGAAATTAATTCATTTACAACATAAATCCACCACCCGAAACAAATCGTCGCATCTCCGTTCCCAGAAACCACTGTCCTCCATCACAACGTTCAACCACCTACTTCTCCTCCAATCGACAGACCTGTACAACTAGGCAATTCCATCTCCTCAGCCACAATCTCCAACCAAACATGGAATCGCAAAACCAATTCGCTAATCCACAACACAAATTCGCCTCGAATCAAACTCACGAAGAGCTCTCGAATTCCAGAATATGCAACACGAATCCGTAACACAAACCACAACACCAAACCCGTGAATTCCAGAAACGAATTTGAATTGAGAAATGGTTTTGTGAAATTTGGTTTGAAAAAAAATCGATTTGGATTGCGATTGTATCTTCTGAAAATTTGATTGAGGAAGTGTATTTGGTAAATTTTGACAATATAATTTTTACTGGCGTTCATTTTATTTTGCTTGAGCGGCGGCGGAGTACGTATTTTATTAAGGGTTTGGGAAACCCTTCAATATTTTGTTAACTTTTTCCGCTTTGTTTTTGCTTCCCGCGTTAAAAATTATTTCAGCCCGATTTTTTAGCCCGCACTCATTTTTTATAATATTTTTATAAGTCTATAGCTACTGCAACATAGTGTTGATATCTATGCTAACATCCTGAAGCTAATGTTTAATAGACAAAAATCAGCATAGGTATCGTTACATTGTAGCTAGCAACATCTTGTATTTTTTTTTTTGCAATAGGCCATCTATGACGTAGTGAATGCTTGTGAATGTTGTATGCTTGATTGTCCAACGTTTGATGGTTGAGAACACCGATTGAATGGCAAATAGGTGAGGATGGGGTTGCGGATCGGTGATGATCCCCAAATTTCACCTAAATGGGTGGGATGCATATAGGGCAGTAAGGAAGGCCCCTTGAGGTTACACACCAATTTTTAAATCATTAGGAATCCATAGGCCCGAGTTATGACCAAAAAAAGATGGACTGGTGTTGATGGATTAGTGATAATTTACTTGGAGTCTGACCTGAGAAAATTTGCTATTTACTTGGTTCAACCCCTAGTTCGCTTGGAGTTACTGAATTTGAAGTGCTGGCTTAGTGGCGAATGGTGCCTACAGTCATATTGTTATTTGCTTGAAGAAAATCTTGATTTTACCCGAGTTTGACCTTAGGCCAGAATTTCCTGGATTTGCTTTGGGTCGAATGGGTGATTACCCTAGTTCGACTTTGGGTAAGCCTGGAAAGGAATTTTTCATCAAACTTTTCAAAGATTTTTGATGGTTTTGATGACTACCACTCGTGACTCGACGATGGAGGTTCAACAATGATAAGTGATGACTTTGATGATGGATAGCAATATTTTGAGATGACATAATAAGCGACATAAGTCGGTTATCATACAAGCTGTCGTACCATAGCCGCCAAATCCAGTGTTCGGAAGTTGGCCAACTAAGAGTATTCGTAATCTACCCTGGATGTCTGATCTCGTAATTGATCATAATTCATGGTCTGGACCTCACAATCATCGGTTTGGGCTACTGGCCTTGATGACCCAAGCCTAACTTGTCCAATCAGTTTGAATATAGCCGGGTCAAAATGCTGGATAACAGCAATTAATATCAGACTTTAAAACAATTATAACAAATCCAGTTCTTCTGATTGTGCAATCGATCCACTCTTTCATTTTATCTCTATTAGGAAATATTTATCTTTCACTTAAATAAAATTGAAATACATTATAAATGTAGCCTAATCCAAAATTAAATGACTCGGAAAGAATATATACATCATTAGTAGTAAACTCATCAGTATTGTCCATGATAATTTCTTCATCTTGTTTTTCAACCAACAATGCAATCTAAAATCGTAAAATATGTTAAAGTTTAATACAGTAAAAAAAATAAGGAAATTATGTAATGTATTACACTACATTAGGTTCAATAGCAATCCAGATGCACTAGCACTACGTTTACTAACAATCAAAGCTAGGTTTGGACTTGGTTGTCATCAAATCCTAGTTCTTTTATAGAAAACCCTAGAAAAAATTATGTTTAACTTTATAAAAGTATACAAATTTGAAATATCCGAGAATCATTTTCATTATCTTCTTCAAAATCACCATCTTCTTCCAAAAAGTTATCTTCTTCGTATATTCTATCATTATTAAGGTTATCCGTGTTTACAGTAAGAGTAAAGAAGAAGAAAAATATAGAGAATATATCAAGACAAAATATATCAACCTAAATAATTACAAGGGTAAATTAGTCAACAATTTAAAAAACATAATAGGGTGGGAAAGAAACGGTATGTTTAATAGAATTAGCCAGTTAACTATTACCCTTATGGTTATACACATACTCACACGCATACACACACACATACATACATAGACACACACATTAATTTGTTATTTATTTAATTAATTAATCATTCAATTAGGAATTTTAATTAAATATTTAATTAATTTCAAAAAAGAATTAGTTTAATTCCTCAAAACAGTTTGGAGAAAATCAGAACATTTTAAACTATTAAATTATAACACGTATTGTTTGTTTACGTACACACATACATACATACATATATGTTTAACATTTAATGAATTATTTATCAAATAAATCATTTTTTCCTTAAAAGTTTTAATTAAATATTGTAATTAATTTTGAAATTTTATTTAACTTACTTTAAACAATTTTAAGATATATACTTAGCCTCTATAGTTTTTTTGATGCAAGAGTTGTGCTCATGTGAGGAGAGCACTCGAATTTATTAAACAAAAGCAGAAACCTTACAAAAGTACAATAGGAGATATATGTAGTATGTTTATTTGGGATCATCACAATGATGATCACCAAGGTGATAAAAGTAAAAATAAACAAGGTAATACAGTATGTTTAAAATTAATTAATTGATATAATCAGCTTCTTGGCAATATAATCAATAAGTGATATAGGTAAGAATTGGAGAGGCGTGTGAGCAAGGGCTGTTGCATATGCTTGAGGGCCGTTGGTGCTAGAAGACTAGAACTGAGAAGAAACTGATGCGCTTAGCCATACGAAAGGGAGCAAGACGCACGATTACTGATGCCAAGGTACCGCTAAGCAAATGATTTGTTATGCTACAGCTAGGTTGAAGCGTTCCCATAAAATCCATGAAAAGAGCGAGCTGAAAGGTGAAAGGGGCTGAAGGGGAACAAATGTTACAAGTCTGGTCTGAGTGAACTCAATAGAGCATGTGTGATCAAATATTACCACGGAGAGTAGTCATTGTTGTCCCATGTAAGTATGCAGCCCATGATGTCTTTGAGGCCAACTAGTTGTAGTGTGTTGCAATGTTGTTACATGGCTGGCCTATACATGATTTGATGTTGAGCTAAAGAGGGAATATGATGAAGTTGCATGAAGCTGAAGAGTTCAGTCCATGTTTGTTAGAGTTCGGTCCAACTATAACCTTTATAGTTGATATATACATATAAATATCCATATATATATATATATATGAATATGTATATGTATATGTATATATATATATTAATTAAATTTACACTAATTAAACATTTAATTAATCGTATTAATTAAATATTTATAAAAGTTTAAAACTTGTTAGAATAATTTCTTAAAATAATTTTTAATTTTTTAATTTTATTTTATAACCTTTGCAAAATTTCTTTTTCTATTTTAAACTTAATATTTAAATTTAAAAAATATATTAGACTTTAAAATCATAATATAAAAATTAACCCAACGCCCAAATAACTTTGGGCTTTACATTTGGGCCAGCCGTTAAGACTTACTTCATATATTGGGTTATGCCATCTGCCATAAAGCGATAATACTTTTTATTCAACCTCAAGCCTAGACAATACAATGCCAGGCACCCTTCAGATAGAAAAGTTTATTGATTAGCCTTTAATGCTGGCTAATTAGGCTGCATAGACCATACAAACTCTAATACCATTATTGGGTTGCCCGTGTTAGCAGCGGATGAAATAGGTAAATTTAAAAAAAAAATCATATTTAGATCTTAATGGCCCTATGAAGTCAATTAACTAGCATTAGATCTAATCTAATAAATTAATAGAATTTTATTTTTCTTAAATCTATTTTATATTCATTCATTAATCACATTAATTAATTCAACTGAATGTTTCTTTGAGTACATCATGTATACATTCAATGAGATAACAATATAAAGAGATGTATAAGCATGTGTATAATGAAATGTGTATATATATATATATATATATATAGATATTGGGGTTTATATCTATTATATATACATAGATATTATACTTACATATGCTGTTGCAAATTCAATTGCATATCGGGAATACAAAAGCCTGAGTATATACATATGTTTAAATATACTATGATATGTGTATATGGTTTATATATACACTTTAATAGTACTGTATATAGTTTATGCGTTTAGATGTATATATCATGTATTTCCAATCATTAAATACATATCAAACAGTAAATCAATTTGAAATCTAATAGAGAATTAAATTACCGTAAAAAAATTTGATCTAAATATGCAAAATAATATTTATTACAATATAACTCAGAATAACATATTATAATAAGCATATGTAAATCTCTTTGCATATAAAAATATATACGTATACATACAATTTAGGCAAAATAAAAAATTTCACATTAAATCATATCTATATAAATGTGAATCTAAATTATAAAATCGTAACCAAAATAAAAACATTGATATAAGTCTATATACACTGTCCATTCATAATTTACCTATTTCGAAAGGCAATCAAATGTTACAAATAATCTCAATAAATTAAAATTCTCATAACTATACATTTTAGCAATATAAATATTTAGATTATGGTGGAGATATATTGAAACTAGGAGAAGAGAATTTACCTTTGTTAGCTCAAGCCCTTTTAACACGTTGATTTGGAAATCGTCTCTTAGAATGCTCGATTTACTGCCCAATCTTGCTAGAATTGAATGAACCACTTGTTTTGTTTTGTTTTGGGCGAAATGAAAAAAAAATTGACCATGATAGAGAGAGGGGAAGTGGCCATGGATGAAGTGAGAAAGATAAAAGGAAAATTTAAAGGAAGAAATGAATGAGGGAATTTGTTTCAAGAAGAGAATAAAAAACTTTCCCATTATCTCTCTAAAACCGACTATATTAATTTCCAATCAATTTTCAATCAAGCCACTTCCTTATTTGTCTCCTAAGAATGGTTGATTGTGATGATCTACCTTTATGACATCTAAAGAAGACACTATTGATCATCTAAGTGTTTGAAAAGCATATTGTTGGGTACAAGAAATTAAAGAATAGAACAATTGTATCCCACGACGAAAGGATCATATATAATATAAATAAGTAGTACATTTGGTTACTAAAAAAATACAGGATTTGTCAGAGTTACAAACATATACTTAATTGTATCCTAGACAACGGAAAAAAAGCTGATAACTTCAGAAGCCTCCTACTCGCCATCCATCAGCTCCAAAATATAAAACATAACTGGCCTTTCTCGACCTACTCAAATGAGTACCCAAAAGTTTAAGGAAAAATAAATATTGAATTAGACAGGGTAGAGAAACTTATGATATATGCATAAACAAATAACATTACATTATGAGACTACGCCATAGAATGGAATAGGTTTTTCCCTCACAAGAACCAAAACCATTTTGTTTTTTTAAGTAAATAAAGATGATATATAGATAGTGTCTAATGTGTGAAAAATAAATATATAAAATAGTTGTGATGCTTGCATCTCGCATTACAACAATATTTAGGCATACATATAAATTCGGAATGGCAACATTTGATAAATGGATTTCCAAAGAAGAGCCACAGTACTTTGTGAACTCTTTCTAACATGACAAGGGTAGGAGCCTGCCAACAGAATGCATAATATATTTAGTAGATATACCTAAGAGTCTACGTAATTTAGGTCACTTTCGAATGTTACCGAGCCAGCCCACATATATCATACGTAATGTTGAATATATCATATATGTGCTCGTAAAACAAAATCCACTCTAGAAAAGATGTAACATACCCTAATGGTACCAATCCACATAGCTCGGCCTCCACTATGACTCAGTTTTAGTCATTTCCAAAGTCGAGGTCTGGTTCGAATCTTCTTTCTAGTAAAACATGTAAATGATAACCCTACCCTCTACTGGGTAACTACCCTGAGGATAAGCAGTACAATAGATCTAGCACTGAACAAACTATGAGGTTATTAACCCTGCCGTCTCCTTTGGAATCACCCTCCTGATAGGTAGTACAACAGGTCCTACATCCTGAACAGAATCTTCTCCATAGCTCTTCGATAATATCTTCATTTGATTTAACTTGTTTTTAAGTTTTAAAGAAGATTCGGTTAAGTATACTTACGTATGCTTATCTAGCTTTGGACTCGTCAAAATTTTTATATGGTGAATTTTCGTTTAACTCAATTCCAGTTTGTTTGGAAATAAACGGACAACCTATAAGGTAAGCTTCACCGAGAGGATAACCCTACACTTCGCTCTTAAGGAGAAATTTGAGTTTATACATAAGGAGGAACATCATCGGGAGAATATCCATATCGAATAAACTTTATGTCTCTTTTGTATTTTTCTTAAGTTAAAGGTGATGTTCGATAGTTGAAAAATCAACTGTCTAGTATGTCCTAAACGGAAAACATATATAATTACTTTAATTTATCCATAGGGTATTTTACTTACTTTTCAAACATTTATATATGATATTCAAATACAAGGGTCTACCTTTTACTTACTCTATCCAACGGGCTGGACCAATAGCTAAGGAGGGGGAAATACTGGTTATCCAACCCTAAACCTAGACACTACTATTTTTTAAAACCCATCACATAGAGAAGTTTATTATTTGGTCCCAAACGTGAATGCATATTAACTAGATGTATAAACCATTTGTTTTAAGGGAAAAAAATGCTATTAAAACTTTTATTACTAAAACATACATATCTATTGTTCAAATTAACAATCCTTTTTTTAAACTCTTTTCATATTGAACTTTTTTATAAAAAATATATTTAAATATGGTACAACAATTCCGCCAAAATATCTAGCAAAAATAATGTACTTAGAATTAATTATAAAGAGTTTAAATGGGGTATACATAAAATGTTGTTACAAAGTGCCGTAAAAAGTGCTTAACTAAGCTTTATATTGTTCTATATTTTTCCAGTTTTTCTTTATATTAGATATTTTATAAACACATTACTTGATGTAAAATAAATTAATTTGAGTCAAGAATAACTTTATGTAATGGTTTTCCAAATATGCTAATACATCATCACTTTGAAGTAACCTAAAATACAAGTATTTCAAAGCGCATTTATAGCGACTCTTTCGCTTTCTAAACTTTGAACTCTTGGCTAAAACTTTATACATGACTCCAAGAAACATGAAAACACAAGGTGTATGCCATAATAAAAGTTTAGGAAGATGATAAAATTGAAGTTGTAGCATACAGAGTTGTTACATTATTTTAGAAGTAAGGTGTACAAGGTTAGCACTTTCATTATTTAAGGTTTATACTACAATAATATTTTGCATATAAATCATATTATAAAGTAGTGACAATCTTACTTATCCTCTGATCAAGCCTTATATCATGCCTCCAAAGTCCCTAGAACCTTGCTACCAAGTCAAAGAGCAAAGCAAAGATGACCTTCTTCTAAATTATTTTCATCTCCCCTTTTAGCTCTACTTTGGTCCCTTTTCACCAAGTAAAAGGGTCCTGCTTCTTTTGATGGATAGAAAATGGTTTAAAGAGAGGAGAAAATTTATGAAAATAACTTAACTTGTAATTCTTTCTCTCCTTCTCCATGGATTTTCTATTTATTGGTGATCTAAAGGAGGGTACTTTGGTCAATTCCTAACCCCGTATAGCTTAACCTGATTCGACGACCCTTTGATCCAATAGCAGCCATCCTTATCTACTATGGTCTAACAAAATCGACCACCCATTGGTCCAATAGAAACTATCCTTATGGCCTAACTTGATTCAAGCACTTTTAGTCCAATAGCAACCATCATTATGGCTTGACTTGATTCGATCACATTTTGGTCCAATAGCAACCATCCTTATGGCCTGACATGATTCGACCACGTATTAGTCCAATATCAACTGTTTTTATCAACCATACATTTATTTCAAATCTCGTATAATTTTTTTGGTAACTTTTAATGAGTTTAAAGTCGCATATCGATAAATCAATTTCCAGTCATATTAACGAGTATACATTTCTTTATTCCGTAATGTAAAAATATTTGAAAATGGTGTTTTACTTCATTTGTTATATTTAAAAAGGTATGCATTAGTTTTATATAATTCACTATTCGAATAATTAAATATTCAAATTTATAAGCGATTAAATTACGAGTCCTTGCACTGGCTAGGTCATAAACTTGCATGGATTAATGTTTTTCCAAAAGCTTGTTAAGTAATTATCTGTACTTAAAACATGTTTAAATAAATACCGATATCATACATCAATGCATGCATGTATAACTTTTATACATACATCCAAATAATTACCAACCAAAAATAAAATAAACTAATAATTAATATTTTTAAATATTAACTAATTTATGACATTTTTGTAAACTAATTAAATCGCGTGGTTTATCGGATAATTCAAAAATGTAGTTGTGTGACTCAAGGGTGTGAATATAGTCAGCGATTATTGTTGAACAATTGAAATATTAATATTCACACATTACATTAGCTAGTGGTGTAATAGTTTGGCCCAATTCATTGCTTAGACACTTTTTTTAGTAAAAATCGTATTTTATATCATATAAGAGGTATCGATAGTAATAGTAGTTTACACGTGTCTTCGCCTACACAATACCACATTATCATGTATGGACTCGGATATTGTCCAAAACTCTAATATTGCCACATTTAATCGGTCCATAAACAATTTCCTTGATTCAATGATAACATTTATTATTAACCGTTTTACTCAAGACGGAGATTTTGACTACAGTTGACCATGAAACTAACCTTGTATAATCGAGAAGGCGAATTCTCTATTGAATAGTGCATTACTTCCAATGCTTCAACTCAGATCCAACTATAGTCGCTTGATGGATTGTCATGCCATGATTTAACTAGAGTATCCACATTGAAGTTCCTTAGTATTCTCAAGTTGAGGGAGCTATGTAACATTACCACGTTGAGATTTCTCATTTAGACTACTTATTACTAATGAACAAGAAACTTTCGGACGAGTCATTCCATAGTTATCCAATAACTACAAGTACGTAACCTCTTGGTGCCCTGGAGGCACAAGTAATACACTGTCCAACATTTGGAAAGCGATATGTACTATAGTCTCAATGGATGTATACATATCCTTTCTTGAAACATCATGACCAAGAATATTTAAAAAAAATGTTATTTTATTTTATGGTTAATTACTCACAATTGCAGGTACTTGCAACTACAATCACATAACATTTTATTTAAGGATTTTCATATTAATATATGTTAAATTAATTACTTAATTAATTATATGACAATATAATGAAGTATGTAACAAAAAACAAACACCTTTATTACAAACAAGATTCGCTACAAGGTTAGGTGTATGTGAAAAATTACATAATTTCCCCTATGGAATACTACTAACTCTTTCACTTACTACCTACTCTAGCAATCTTTACTTCTCGGTCACTGACAAACTTTTTTATCAGGCGTAACTTTCAAAGTACATGCCTTGATTTCTTGTGAGATCTTGGTTCTTTCGCAATATGCATCGCAACATTGTTATAACAGAATGACATCATAGGATTCTCAACGTTTTGAATCACCCCTAGCTCAGTTATAAATTTTTGCATCCTAACCGCTTCTTTAGTTGCTTCATTTGGGGCGATGTACTTGGCCTTCAGCATTGAATCAGTTACCGTTCCTTGTTTGAACTTTTCTAGCTTATCACTCCACTATTTAATGTAATACATAACACGATATAGATTTACTATCATCAATATTTCTCTAGAAGCTTGAATCTGTATACCCCTTAATAAGGAGGTCTTTATTCTCATAGATTAGGAATAAGTCTTTAGTATTTTATAAATACTTAAGAATACACTTTACAGCCGTCTAATATTTTTCTCCGGCTTTGACTGGTATCGTCTTACACATCCCAATGCATAAGTCATATTCAGTCTTGTACATAACATAACATACATAATGGATCTGATTGCGTATGCATATGGTATCCTCTTCATATTATCCATATCAATATGAGGAGTGTCTTCGAAAGGAAATTCATTGGAATATTTCCGTGTTTGGAATTTTCCGTACTAAACCTTTTTATTATGGTGTCTATGTACAAGGATTGGGATAATCCTAGCAAACTTTTGGATCTATCTCTATGGATCATAATACTAAGTATACAGGTCGTTTCTCCCAAATCCTTCATTAACAAGTTCTTAGACAACCAAGCTTTAACTAATTGCAAAAAGGGAATGTTATTACCAATCAAGAGTAAATCGTCAACATATAAAATGATAAACAATACAACACTGCCTTATCCTTTTTGGTATATGTTTGTTTCCTTTGTGTTCCAATAAAATCCAAATTGCTTAATCACTTTATCAAAACACTTGTTCCGATCGATGATTGTTTAGGATAATATATTAATCTTAGTAATTCACAAGTCTTTCCCTCTCTCCCACTAACCTCGAAACCAACGGGCTATGACATATAAATAGTCTATTCTTAATCACCATTTAGAAATGTCATTTTTCGCATCCATTTATCATATTTCGTAGTTATAGAAAATGGCAATAACGAGTAATATCTGAATGGACTTTAGCATGGCTATAGGCAAAAAAGTTTTGTCATAATCAACACTTTGAACTTAATTAACAGAAACCTTTTACAACTACTCTTGCTTTGTAGGTCTCTACCCATCTATATGCATTCAATTTGTTCTTACAGGTTCATTTGTAGCTAATGGATATTACCCCGTCGGTTACATTATCTAAAGTCCACAAATGGAATCCATTGTGGATTTCATAGCTTCAAGCCATCATGGTGTAGAATCTTTACTCTATAGAGATTTTCAGAACATGAGGGGGTGTCATGCTCTAGGACACAATCCTCTTTCTTACCATCCATAAGAAAACCGTAGTTTCTCTCTGGTAAGCGAGATTCCATATTAGACCTTCTAATAGGCTGCATGTTATCGTATATTAGCTTCTAAACATTCAGTATCCATCTTAGTTTCTCATATCTCATTCGTTGTTAATTCCTTTTGACATAAATTCATTTTCTAGAAAGATAAAGTGTTAGGAAACAGCTAACTTTTGTTACTCTATATTACAGAAATTGTATCCCATAGAATCTTTGGATATCCTATAAACTTACATAGCACTAATCATGTCTAATATTAGGGAAAATGTTCTCAACTTTATGTTGGACAATCTCACACCTTCAAATACTTGAGGTGTGGTTTCTTCTCATACCACATCTTATATGGCTTCTTAGGCATAGATCTAGATGGCATCAAATTCAACACATGCACCTTGGATTTTAATGCATATCCCTAGTATGAAGAGGTAACTTGGTCCCACTCATTATGGCCGAACCATATCTAATAGGGTTCGATGCATTCACTCTAAAACACTATTGTGTTGCGAAGTATATGGTGGACTGACTTGAGATATAATCCCTTTGCTTTTAAGTATTGTTGGAGTTCTTTTCCACAATACTTTCCTTCTTGACTAGATCAAATTATTTAATTTTATAGTTTTCTAATTTTCAACTTCGTTCTTATACTCTTTAAATTTCTCACAAACATCAAATTTATTTTTGTTGAGATATGCATATCCTAGTCTAGAGAAACATGTGGAATTATCCTTAGTCATTATAGGCATTCGGCCACATACATCAGCATGTGCAAGACCCAAGATTTCATTAACTCTTTCATTGCTCCCACTGAAGGGGTGATTGGTCAATTTCCCTTTGAAATACGACTCACAAGTGCCAGATGATTCATAATCAAAATGACAAAATAAAACCTTCAGTTTTCAGTTTGTGCAATCTTTTGTCCCTTATATGACCTAGCTTACATTGTCGTGAATACTATCTTTGACACCAACAACAAAAGAATTATTGATGGGCAAACATATGTTGAAAATTAAGTGCAAAGATATCATTATCCAAAACACTATTGTAAGTATTATTTCCACCAAGCACAATGTTTATAACATTATTACTATTATGACGATCATATCCACCCTTAGCTAATCTTGACACGGATATTATACCGCAAATAAAGTTTTGTACATAATAACAATTATTCAAAAAAAATCCACTTAGCAAATGTAAATGATATTCTTCTTGTAGAAGATGAAGATAAAAAGAGTATTCAAACACAATGCAAATCATAGTATTCCTAGCACATAGTACAACGTATTATATACAATACATATACGAATGGGCTAACAGGCTAGCTAAAACAAAATATAACACACTACATTGCACAATATATATATATATATAGAGAGAGAGAGAGAGAGATCTGATAACACTTCCCCTCAAGTTGGAGCATACATATTAATGATGCCCAACTTGTTACATAAGTATTCCACTCGAACACCATTTAAAGCTTTAGCGAATATAGCGGCTAGCTGCACTCCAGACTTGACATAACCTGTGTTTATCAATCCTTGTTGTATTTTCTCTCGAATAAAATGACAATCAACTTCAATATGTTTTGTCCTCTCATGAAACACCATATTTGAAGCTATGTGAATGGTTGATTGATTATCACACCATAATTTCACTGGTAATTCTAGTTTTAGCCCTAGTTCAGTCATGAGATGATTTATCCACATTAATTTACACACTGTTTTGCCATTGCTCTATATTCAGACTCTGCACTAGATCGAGATACCACATTTTTCTTTTTACTCTTCCATGAAACTAAATTTCCTCCAACAAAAATACAAAAACCGAAAGCAGATCTTCTGCCTAACTTAGAACCTGCCCAGTCAGCATCTAAAAAACCTTCAATATTATTATGTCCATGATTTGCATATATGATGCCTTGTTCCACAGTTCCTTTCAAATAACAAAAAATCTATTTTAATGCTGCCCAATGATGAATTGTTGGTGAACACATGAACTGACTTATAACACTAACTGAATATGCAATGTCTGGTCTGGTCATGGTTGGATTCAATTTTCCAACGAGTCTCCTATATCTTTCAGGATCGTTAAACAGTTCACCATCTTTTGTTAAGCAACTATTGGTAATCATAGGAGCATTGCATGGTTTTGCACCCAATTTTCCAATTTCAACTAATAAGTCAAGAATATATTTCCTTTATGAAAGAAATATATGTCCATTACTTCTTATAACTTCAACACCTAAGAAATACTTCAATTCTCCTAAGTCTTTTGTATGAAACTATGTGAATAAAAGTTTTAAGATCTGAAATCCCTTTCTCATCATCTCCAGTAATCAGAATGTCATCAACATATACCACTAGCAAGATTATACCACCTTTTGAATTCTTACAGAATACTGAATGATCAGACTTGATTTTGATTATACCAAACCTTTCAACCACTTGACTGAACTTGCAAAACCGTGCTTTCGGGCTTTGCTTCAATTCATACAAGCTTTTTTTAGTCTACATACCTTTCCATGCTCCCCTTGAGTAACGAAACCAAGTGGTTGCTCCATGTACACCTCTTCAACAAGATCCCCATGAAGAAAAGCATTTTTAATATAAAGCTGATGTAGCTTCCAGTTATATGGTGAAAAAGTCTCAGAGTAATCTGTTCCATAGGTTTGAGCATATCCTTTAGCAACCAACCGAGCTTTCAACCTAGCAATAGATCCATCTAGATTAACTTTAATAGAGAAAACCCATTTACATCCTATCACCGTTCTATTTTTTGGTAACTGAACTAAATCCCAAGCATTGTTCTGATCTAAAGCATTTATTTCTTCTATCATTGCTCTCTGCCATTCTGGTTTAGATAAAGCTTCTCCAACAGTTTTGGGAGTAGAAATAGTATCAAGAGCTGAAATAAAAGAGTAACAGACCGGAGGTAGTTTGTTATATGAAACAAAAGATGATATAGGATAAGTACACTGGCGTTTCCCTTTACGAAGTGCAATAGGTAAGTCAAGACTTGAATCAGGTAGTGGAACATCTTCGTGATCAGATTCTGGTAAGGTTGTTTCTATTTCTTCAGTAGGCTCATGAGTCATAGTAAAATCATTTTCTTGAGGTGATATAGTGGATATAACAAGAATCATCATTCTCATTTTCCTCTTGAATGGAAGGACTTGAAGTTGATAATGGAAAAAATAGGACATCTTCTACAAAAGTGACATCAATGGATACAAGATATTTATGAAGACTAGGGCAGAAACACTTATATCCTTTCTGAAGTCAGGAATAACCCACAAATATACATTTCGAAGATTTTGGATCCAATTTGGTTAGTTGTGGATTTACATCTCTAACATAACATGTACTACCAAATATTCTAGGCTTGACTAGATATAGGTGTTTGTTGGGATACAAAACTTGAAAAGGAATCTCATAATTCAGCACTATTGAAGGCATTCTATTGATTAAAAAACATGTTGTTCCCAAAGCATCTGCCCAAAACACTTTGGGTACATTCATTTGAAACAGAAGAGTATGAGTAGTTTCAATTAGATGTCTATTTTTTCTCTCTGCAACCCCATTTTGTGATGTAGTATCAACACATCAAGTTTCATGAAGAATATCATATTGAGCCATGTATGTGTTAAATAGACTAGATGTATATTCCTTTACATTATCACTTCTCAAAGTTTGAAGAGAAATATTAAACTGATTTTTTATCTCAGCACAGAAAGTACAAAATACAGAAAACAACTCTGATCGACTTTTCATTAGAAACAACTAAGTTACATGTAAGTAGTCATCAACAAAAGTAACAAAATATTTATATCATTTTTTAGATACAACTGAAGAAGGTCCCCATATATTAGAGCGTACTATTTCAAAAGCAGAACTAGCTCTTCTATTCAATCTAGGATATGAACTAACACGATGGTGTTTAGCAAATTGACAGGATTCAAAGTTTAATGTAAAAAGAGAACTAAATTGTGGACAAAGTTTTTTAAGTAATGGAAGCGATGGATGGCCTAACTGGTAATGAGTTTTAAGAGCAAAAGTCATGCTTGAGCAGCTAATATGTTTAGATGGCACTGTACTAAGTGTATACAAACCTCCAGATTCTTGTCCTATACCAATAATCTGCTTTGTCATAAGATCTTGAAACACACAATGATCGGGGAAAAAGGATATGCAACAATTAGGGCTGCGAGTAATTTGACTTATTGATAGTAAATTGAAGGACAAATTTAGCAAATATAAGACTGAGTTTAGTGGAAGTAGGGTGTGTGAATTCACTTTTCCAGTTCCTTGAACATATGTTTGTGATCCTTCAGCTAACGTTATAGCATGAGTTGATTCGTTTAACTGAAGATCAGAAAACAAATGATAATTACCTGTCATATGATCAGTAGCATCAGAATCTATGACTCACTTTGGTGTTTGTTTTCCCGAATTATCAACAGTAGCAACGGTAATGAAAGAAGAAGATACATGGTCTAAGCAGCATTCTTGAGTGATTCTTGATACTTTGTACACTTCTCAAATTCATCAGCAGATATGAGAACTATCTTAGTTATGTTTGAGGCGTTATTAGATAGAGAATTTTTGTGTTGCAATTTCCTACATTCAAACTTAGTATGACCTGGTTTCTTGTAATGTGTACAAAACTTATTCTGATTTAGTGGTCTGTACATTTGAGAATTCTGAGTTTGAGCATTTGATCTTTGTGTGTTGTTCCAAGATGGTATGTATTCAATTTGAGTTCCTAGTTTCCATGGCACATGATTCTTGCTATAACTGATTAAAGCACTATCAACAGTAGTATTTGATACTTGAGCAATCTCAGTACGTAGAATTCGACTGAAAACCTCTTTTAATGATGATATATCAGATCCAGATAAGATTTGTGACTTTGTTGATTCAAATTTAGGTGTTAGACCTGCTAGAAAACTCATTATTGCAATCTTCTCTCTTTGTTGTTGCTAAACTTTAACATCTGGACTTAATGGAAGCAACAAATTAAACTCCTCATATATTTTCTTAAAATCCATGAAATAATTCATCAATGGTTGCTCTTATTCTTCAGCTCTGTAAAACGATCTACAAAAATCATGCATTCTTGTTAAATTTCCTTTCCAGAATATAGAAATTCCAAATATCCATCGGTTCTTTCACAATTCACAGTGGTCTACCAAACCAATAGCCTCACCAACAATCGAGTTTCTAATTTGAACAAATAGACGAGCATCATCCCTAAACCACATCAGATTTTCTCCTTCTTTGAATCTAATTTTGGTGGGCTTTCAGTTAAATGATTACCTTTATCGATACTTCAAAGATGAGACAAATTGTATTGCTCCAATTCAAATAATTCAGATTGTTTAATTTGCGATCAGTAATCTTAGGCATCATTTGAATTGTATCAATTGTGACCTTGTTTTCATTCATAGTTCTTGAGTTTCGATGCCTGAATAAGTTGGAGCATCGATCTGGTATTTCGTTTGAAAAACCCTAGCTAGATTCGAATTTGAACTGTTGGCACTCTGATACCATGTCGTAGAAGATGAAGATAAAAAGAGTATTCAAACACTCTGCAAATCATAGTATTTTTATCACATAGTACAACATTTTATATATAGTACATATGCGAATGGGCTAACAGGCTAACTAAAACAAAATACAACACACCATAGCGCACAAAATACAACACACCACAGTGCCACATTTATAATAAACCCATCAGCAACTTGAAGGCTTATTTTTCATTTTCCGGGTCATCTCCTTCTAAATCCCTGTAAAGAGTTACAGATATGAGTTCCAGATACAGTATCTAAAATACAATAATTTTTATTAATTGAAAAACAATTTGGAATTCTAAACATACCTTTAGGAGTAGAGAAATTTGATTCCTTCTTCTGTTTTACTGTCTTTAGGTAGTCTGAGTAATTCTTTTTCCAGTGCCCATTTTTATGACAATGATGATATTCACCCTTGTCATTTGAGACACCCTTTTACCATTCTTACTACCTCGCTTTATCTTCTATGAACCTTCCAAAGATAAAGCTTTACCTTTAAAGCAAACACCGCACCTCGATCCTTGAATGAACCAACAACTGACCTCAATATCTTGGGTAGAGAAACAAGGTATGCATTTACCTGTTCGGATTAAATAAATGGCTCAAATTATGGAGTCAACGAGCCTAGGGTCTAATCTACTTGCATTTCTTCAGTAATCTTAGCACGGAGCTCATGAAGTCTATCAATATAGTCTTTCACCGTTATGACATAGGCCCCTACACGAGTGCCCTTAATGTCTTCGTATTGAAAAATATTTTACCAATCTCATATCTTGTAAAATGAGATCGCTCCCTAAACAAAGCTTAGAGAATATCGAAGATTTTTTGGATAGTCATGTTTTAGTATTGCCTTTTGAACAGTTTGTCAAATATAGACAACACGTAAGCTTGGCCTATATCACAATCAGTTACCAAAGTGTTATGAACTTTTATTGTTTCGGGATCTGCACCTTCAAATATTTTGATTTTAATGGTTTAGAAATGACAGACCATACTCTTCTCATAAGTAAGTGCTACCTTTCTCGGTGTTAACCAATCGATGCTCTTAGTTCCGATGAGCTTATCATTTTTAAAAAACAATCATTGTTGGTCATTTTCGGCAAATTTATTCCAAGTAGATTAGTATAGTTTTATATAGCATACGTTCTTATAATATTTAAAGGGTTAAATGTGCTCATTTCATTATTTATTAAAGCTCCCACGGTTCGATACTTTTTGATTTCTCAAGTGGGTGTTAGCACTTATTCGCCTTGAGATATTAACCTTGAGTATGCTCAACAAATCATAGTCCCACGAGCGATGGAAAACTCTTTATTGGTTATATCATATATAACTCCTAACCTTGGTCTTTGCCATAATCTTGACCTTAAGTTTGCTTAACAAATAAAAAGAGATATCAACTATTCACTCTTTTCTCGAAGGCAAAAAGTATATTGCATGTACCTTAAGTTTTCTTAATAAATACAAACATGTATCTTGCTTTGTCTAATATAATACTATTAATGTGAAACATAATATCCCTAGCTTGAGTTTGCTCAACAACTAGTGTGTATGCAAGTAATATATCGGTATATAAATGATAGAGGGCAACAATATTAAAGATTCATAATCTTTAATATATTGTGAGTGATATCGATTTAAGTAATAATGTATTTCTCAAGCAATATTGTTGTGATTCAAGTGTTAACACATAAGAAATCATGGTATACGAACCATACAAATATATTCCCTTTTTCCAAAAAATTATATGGATTTTTTATAGTTCCACTTATATTATATCTATACATATAATATTATATAAGTTTAATTTACTTATAAGTATTATAATTTAATTAACTTTTATAAGATATCTATCTTATTCATTAAATCATATTTAATTAATTTTAAATCTTAATTCAAAAAATTAGTTTAATTAAATTCTATTTAAATTTCAAAAATATTGTCTTAATCATCTCAAACTATTTAAGATTAATAATTAATTATAACATTTATAGCTATATATATATATATGTACACTAACTAACTTTTAATTATTTATTTATTTAATTAAATACGAAGAAAATTTTGAAATTTTATTTAGTTATCTTATACAATTTTAAGACAAACGTTTAACTATAACCATTATAGTTATATATACATCATTATATATATATAATTTATTTAATTAATTATATTAATAGAATATGTATAAAAATTTCAAAAGTTAACTAAACTAGTTTCTCAAAACAATTTTGAAAATTTATAAATTCATTTTATAACATTTATAAAATTTTATTATATTTAACATTTAAAATTCTAAATCTTAATTTGAAAATTAGCCCAATGCCTAAAATAAATTTGGGCCTTACATTTGGGACAACCTTTAGACTTAACCCACCTATTTGGTCAGGTCGGGAGCCGGGGAGGGAAGAATATTTTTATCGAACTTCAAGCCTAAACACTCATATTCTAGACACTCATCAGATAGAAAAGTTTATTATATGGCCCTACATACTGACTAATAAGATTGCATAGACCATACGGACTACAATACCCTTGTTAAAACTTTCCCATCTGTCACAGGGTGAAATGGATAAATTAAAAAAACAATATTTGGATTTTAATGGACCTATTTAACCAAGTAGCCAGCATTAGATCCAATCTACATTTTAAATTAAAATATTATTTTATTTAAAATGTTTATATTTATATAATTAATCGTAATAATTAAATATTTTACTGACGTATATTTTGAATATATCATATATATGCTTAAAATAACATGACATAATAATAAATAATAGCATGTTTGTATAAATACAAGCAAGCACGCACAGACGCGCATGCACACATGTGCACGCACACACTTATATATATATATATATATATATATATATATATATATATATATAGGGATTTATATCTTTTATTTATGCGTATATATTATATTTATGTACGCGCGCGCACACACATACAATTCATATACATATCAAGGGAATATAAATGCCTAAGTGTATGCAAATGTTAAAACATACTATAATATATGTATATGGTTTATATACACATGTTAATAGTAGTGGATGCACACATACATGTATGTATACTATATACCATCACACACACGCGCGCGCACACATATATCTATAAAATTAATTATATATATAATTAAAATTAAATATAGAAACTACAATAAAAATACCATATTACAATGATGTTTTTAGAATGGTCAAAAAAAGCCCGCTGTAGTAGAAATCTATTACAACCGGTTTTATCTTTCATGTTGTTATAGATACCACTTTTCAACAACTCTTTTTCTTTACTTGTTGTAATAGATACCTATTACAACGTTTTTCATTTGCCCGTTGTAATAGATGATTATTACAACTGTTTTTTGCTTGTTGTAATAGATACCAATTTTTATCAATACCACTTCTCTATTTGTCCATTGTAATGGATGTCTATTGCAACCAATATTTTTGTCCGTCGTAGTAGATGTCAATTTTCACAACTTTTTTGCTAGTTGTAATAGATACATATTTGAAAAATTAATAATAAATAATAATTACCATTAAATGATAATGATGAACAATCAATTTGAAATATGAAACAATTAATATTAATAATTAATATGAATAATTACTATTCAATAATTAATAATTAATATAATAATTAATAAATAATAGTAATTGATATTTATTAAATAATATTAAATAATTAATGGCAATTAAATAATAAATAGTAAGCAGTTAAATATTTAATAAATAATAATTAATAATAAATAGTAGTTATTAATAATTAAATAGTACATAGTACATAACTAAATAATTAAATACTAAACAGGAAATAATTAAATAATAATTAATAATAAATAAATAAATAATATTAAATATTAAATAATGATAATTAATATAATAATTAAAAACTATTATTAAATATTTAATATTTAATAATTGATAATATATACGTAATAATTAATTTCAGTTACTAATATTAAATAACTGGTGCTTAATACTAATTACTAATACCTAAGACTAATATTAAATAATTAATAATTACTATTAAATAATTACGGTTAAATAATAACAATGTTTTATGATAGTAGTTACAAAGTGTTGTATCCGTGAGCAACTTATCGCAATGAAAACGAATATACCATTTTAAATATTCCTAGTCAAGATGTATCGAGATCGGCTATCGATATAGCCGTTGAGACGAGAGTACGTAGTGCTCTCCAAATGTTAGGCAATGTATTACTCATGACTACTAGGGACACCAAGGGGTTGTGTACCGATAGTTATTCGATAACTATGGAATCTCAATTGATAGTTTTCTATTAGTTAATATAAGGTCGAGAAAAGAATATCGATGTGACTAATTTACAAAGTTCTCCCGACTTGAGAATTTTGTTGATCTTCAATGCGAATGCTCCGGTTTGATTATAGTTAAATCATGGTACGGCATCCATCGAACGGTCGCAGTTAGGTCGAGTGGAAGCATTGGAAATGAAACATTATTCAAAAGGGGAATCGTCTCCTCGGTTAAATGAGGTTAGTATCACGGTCAACCGAAGTCAACTCAAAGTCAAAGTCTCTAGCCAAAGCATTTCAGTTAATAATAATTGCTATCATTGAACCAAGGACTTTGTATTTCGACTATAAAGTTGAATGTGGATGATATTGGAATTTTGACCATTACCAAATCCCATAAGACCTAATGTGTTATAGTTTTGATGAAGAGAATTGGTGTAAATAATCGTCACTATTGCATACTGCTTATAACAAGTAAAATTGGATTCTACCAAAAGATGTGTAAGCGATAAATTCAGCCAAAATATCACATCACTTGCTAAGTGACGTGTGAACGTTAATATTCGAATAGATCGATATTAATCGCTGACTGAATTTATACCTTTGAGTCGCACAACCGTAATGATGAATTCTTTGAAAAACTACATGATTGAATTAATTTGTAAAATGTTGTAAATTAATTGACATTTGAGAACTATTAATTATGTTTTATTTGATGTTTGGAGGTTGTTTGTAATTATTTTAATGCATTTATAAAAGTTATATTTGCACGCATTGGTATACTATATCGATGTAATTTAAATATAATTGCTTGAAATGATTTATGGAAAAAAATTCATTTGATGACATATCATGTGTAAAGAAAGGATTGGAGAGAGAGAGAGAAACAATTCAGGGAATTAAGCAGGGAAGTTTTAATTAAAGAATGGAAAAAGTTTCATTCTTTCAATTAAAACATATTCTCTAATTCATTATGGACGCACAATTCTTTATGCATATATGTTGTCAACATGAGATGCAAACATGAACATATGTATGTGTATATTTTTGATTAAAACTCAGTTATATTTATATGTTTGGAGATGTAATAAATGACCATTTGTATTCTACATACTTATGGTTAGAAATTCTTACATTTTATACCACAATTGTATAACTATGCATACATATAAATAAAGGTATTGATGGTTATATGTAATCAATTGATACGTACTTATATGTAATCAATTGATGGTAAGAAATTGATACGTACATACTTATTGATACGTACTTATATGTAATCAATTGATGGTTAGAAATTGATACGTACATACTTATTTGTATTCTATATACTTATGGTATACAATTGTGGTATAATGCATATTTGTATGTATTGATGGTTAGAAATTCTTACATTTTATACCACAATTGTATAACTATGCATACATATAAATAAATGTGAAAATCTATATCATTTATAAACATCACAATGTTGCATATTCATAAATCGCACTGGAATATATTTGGACAAATTTACATTTTATGTCATGCATTAATTGCTAATTAATGACATTTAATCAATCAATTTAATAAAAAAAAAAAAGAAATGGAAGGTTTCTCTCTCCATATAAAGCATAGTATGTCCTTAATTAATTTCATAACTTTTAGAGAAAGAGACAAAATGTTTCCTTTTCTAAATTGCATAAGTTTTGGAGAAAGAAACAAAAAGTTTCTTACTCTTAATTTATTCTCATGAGTAATTTTTTGGTGTATTTGATACACTATATATTTAAGTTTAAATTAATTAAAAACTTCTTTTAATCAATTTTTATATAAAATGAGATATTATTTAAAAACTTTAATAGAATTGATCTATATACCTGTAGAATTCATAGGCCTAAAAGATTCAAAATGGCAAAAATTTTGAAATTCGTCCATTTCTTCCGCTGCGAGCTAGCCCAGTTCCAACATAAATTAATATGGCTGAAAATATTAATTAATATATTACATTTATAAAATGAATTTAATTTAAATTATATGGTCGAGTATAATATTATATATATAATTTGTTCATTTGTAATTTTGCTAATTTATAGTTTTAACATAAATTAAAACTTATATTTAAATCCTAAATTATTGAATAAAATATTTATACGTTTGGCAACTTGCATTCCCTGGTTAGGAAGAAGCCCCAACTGTCGAATTTAATGCCCTCTCATTTCTTGGGAATTTCTCTAAACGATCGAATAGGAGCAATTAGGCCTTCAGCTCACTATGCTGATCGAGAAGCCCGGGGGAAAAGAGGAGAGGAGGATTAAAAAGGCTCACGGTGGATGACAAAGTCTTTGTGCGAACCGTTATACATTAAGGTTGGTGCCATAGTAAATATAAGAAATGAGAAGTATACCTCAATAGATATAGCCCTTTGTGACACTTAGATCTAGGAATAGCCTCCTAAGTTCCTTAAACCGCCACTAGGTGCTTCTACTATCGAATGGACCACTTTGATGAGTTTGTATTTGATGTTGTTTGGGTATATGGATCTTTAGCCTAGGGGGAGCATGGTAAGTTGATGGCGATTAAAGATTGAGAGGAAAAAAATTATAAAATGAATGAGGTTGGCCAAATCCACCCAAATCCGTTATACATTTATAGAGAGAAAAAGGAGAAATATCTACCACCTTTTACACATTTTCTCTTACTGATTCAAACTCAGACCCAAATCCACCCTTCTCTTTCTATGGCCGACTATACTTATCCATGTATAGACCAAATCTTCAAGCACATTTAAATAACTATGCATATTTTAAGCCTATTTAAATACACACACACATATATATACATACATATATGTATGTATATGTGTATATACATATGTATCAATGTCGTATATTGATATGTGCACATGCAACTTTTATACATACATCTAAATAATTACTAATAGCACCTAGAAAATTTCTAGGAGCTATCCTATTTACTGAAACCTCTCAAACATCAAATACATTAATAGTTGATATTTCTTAAATATCAATTAATTTATAACACTTGATAGACCAATTAAATCAAGTGGTATTTCAAAGAATTCAAAGATGCAGTTGTGTGGCTCAGAGGTGTGGATTTAGCCAGTGGTTAATATTGAACGATTCAAATATTAACATCCACACATCACCTTAGCTAGTGTTATGAAAGTTTGACCAAATTAATCACTTACATATCTTTTCGGTAAAATTATATATATTATTAACCGATACTGAAACACAAGTTCTCTTCATCAAAACTATATCACTTTAGGATACAAGGAGTTTACTATCAGTCAAAATTCCAATAATATCCGTATTCGACTGATCGGTTTATGGACAATGTTTTTGGTTCAATAATAATATTTATTATTAGCCGTTCTACACTAGCCAGAGATTTTGACTTTGAGTTGATTACAATTGGCCGTAACACTAACATCATACAGCCGAGAAGACGAATTCTTTATTGATTAGTGCTTCACTTCCTACGCTTGTACTTAGACCCAACTATAGTTGCTTGGTGGTCATTGTGCCATGATTTAACTATAATTAAAGTGGAGTAGCCACGTGGTTGTTCCATGTATTTTCAAGTCAGAAGAACTATGTAACATCGTCACACTAAGATTTCATGTTGAGCTAGTTGTTATCAACCAACAAGATACTCTCGGTTGAGTCATCTATAGTCATCCAATAATTCTGAGTACATAACCCACCGGCGCTCCATGTAGCCATGAGTAATACATTGCCTAACTTATGGAGACCGTTGTGTACTATGGTCTCAGCGGATGTATCGATATCCTTTCTCGATACATCTTGATCAAGAGTATTTAAAACAAAATGCTATTATATTATGATGATTAATTACTCATGATTGGAACTGTTTACAACTACAATCATATAGAATATTAATAAAGGATTTTCTTATTAGCATGCTTTAAATTAATTACTCAATTATTTATATCATAATATAATGAAGTATATAAAGGAAACAAATACTTTTAATAAGATTGATTACAGAGTTGGATAATTTACAATAAATTATATATTGCCTCGAGGGCATATATCCTTAACTCTCTTAAATCTATCACTCATAGCAGTAATGTCTCACCACCAAAAAATGTGCAAGTTACAATGCTTCTTTAAAGTGATATATGGTAATATAAATTTCTACTTTGAATTCACTTGTGATGATGATAGACAAAAAATGTTAGAATCTGATACTATTTTCCTTAAGGGAAAAATATTAGTATCTCTACACGGAAACCTTCTTTCGATAACATTCAACCTGCTGCCAAAAGTGTACCGATATGAGTTCACTTCTATTAAATTCCACTTTAACATGGTCCTTACTAGATGTAAACTGGTTGGCCTACCATATAGGGAAACTGATTTGTTTTAACAAAGAAAGTGAAAAGCTCACCATATTTCAATATTAAAAGTATCTAATAGAGATAATCCCCAAAAAAAACTTCCGAACTTCATTAAATGCAGGGAAGGTGGGAACACTTCATTGAGATAATACATGGTTAGAAACCTAAGATATGCACAACTTGTAAGAGTTTTGGTCATGAGACTTGTTAATGCTTTGATGAACATGAAGATAAAACATAGGAAGACAGCATCAAAACACAGATAAAAGAGTTACTAAATCAATTGAAATCAAAAAAGCCAAATATAAGGTAGGGAAAGAATAAAGTGGTTGGAAAAACGGACTTAGAAAAATCTTTATGATTCTTCCAATATAATTAATGAAAACTTATCTGCTTATATATTCCTTTGAATAAAACATAATTATTAATCTTTATTGGGTCCTCTACCCTCAGATTCTTCAACATATTAGATAGAAAACATAGTTTTTGCCTTGGCCGGAACGTTTCCTTTGTCACTGTAGCATAATATAACTCTGCCTTATCAGAACATGCCAGCTGTCTACATGCTTGTAGGTTTTAAAGCATCAACTCATGCAACCATTGATGCATGTAGTGATTTACCAGAACACATTACAAACAACTCAAACCCTATCATATGAACTCCAGAAAAAGCAAGCAGTGATTCTCCTGAAAACACACCTACTAACATGCAAAAAGATGCTAGCATTTACTCACCAAATAGCTTTGCCTCACTGCTTTTACGTCCTAATGGTAATTGATAATGATTATGCAATCCCTCCTTCCTCATTCATTTATGAAACACTATTGAATTAATCTTCACTACCTCATACCATGCAACGAGACCAAAACCAAAACTCTCCCATCTCCATCCACTCTCATAACCCAAACTCACCATTATATATCATGCAACTCTATCCTTATTCATCAACAAATCCTCTTCCCACTCCCCCATACTCAAATATACAACTTCCACTTCCCATCATTGAATTTATGTTAGAGGACAACCTTATAAATTTGGAGCCTCACTCATCTAATTTGATAACAGTGAACTGATAAATTCATCTGATAATACAACTTAAACCCTAACAAGGCCTTCTTTATCCAACCTGGCCGATCAATCTCTGATTGCTATAGATTCTATCATTACACATATCCATGAATCAGATGGAATCTTAATGTAAAAATCATGAATTAGTGACCAAACCAAGTCTATGGAACGAAAAAAGAAGGCAAAGAAAAGTAAGAAGAAAATTGTAACATGGTTAGAATCTGATTATGACAGTGGTAAGGAGTATGAAATAAATCAAATTCCAGTGATCCATCTCAAATAACCTCTAAAGACCAAAATCTTACACCAAATAGAACAAGTAGGCTAAGTATATCCGAAAAAGCCAACAATCAAAGAGATATATTAGAAAATACAGCATCATGGAATATAATGGGAGCTCACACTGAAATTAAGCAACAAGAAATAAATAATTTGATCCATCTACATTAGCCTAAAATGATAGGAATTCTAGAAACAAAACTCTCACTCAAAGAAGCTCACTTCATCAACTCTTCCTAGAAATTCTCTGATAATCTATCACAGGCTCCATATGGTAGATTTTTTGTTATGTGAAATTCGCTAATCTATTCTGTCACTCGTGCCACTTTTCTCAATCAGTCCATCCATTATCATATCACTCATCGCTCTACTAATAGCTGTTTCTATCTAGCATATATCTTTGACTTCAACCATATTGTATCTAGACAAGCCCTCCATGGCACTATTCTACGCCTTCAAACAAACAGTTCTCTTCAGTTTCTATATGAATGACTTTATCGATTGCATGTATAAATTTTCTCAGAAGTTTTGAGGTAACATTCTTTATATGACTGATATAACCCCCTGGCCAAACTCTTTTCCTTTCCGCTTCCTAGGAATTAACTTCTCTAGGGCTCAATACGCCTAGAATAACAAAAATAAACAACATTAAAGCCCTTCATGCTTAGCCTACTCTATCAACTTTCATTCCTACCGAGGTATTTCAAACACAGTCCCCTAATCCTATCATGGAAATAAAATGTCATGAAAAGTCAACTCACTTTTAATTTTTTTAATTTCTAACCAAACCATAACCATCTTCATATAGTTTTCATGAAGGGATGGAGCAAACTAGCGTATTATAATCCAATGATCATAATGCAAGCCAAGCTAAAAAAATTTAGGAACACTCTTAAAAATGGGCTTCTTCCCCTTTTTCCCAAGGTAGTATGATATCTAATAACTTTCGAGCTCAACAAGACACAATTCAAAATGGTATGCTTAACAATCCAGCGGATCACAAGATCCCTTCAACGGAACATAAACTAAATGACCTATTTCTCAAATATCTTCAAGATGAAAATGATGTGCTGAGACAGAAACTTGTTAAGGATTACTTCATCTCAGGTGATAGACACACAAAATTTTCCATGACTCTCTCAAATAAAACAAGCAAAATCTAAGCTCAACTCCCTCACTGACATAAATAAAGATACTCAAATTAATTAAAAAAGAATACAATTTATATTACTCCAATATTTTGCAAAATGCTTTGATAATGACACTAATCAAATCCTTTGCCTCTCTTTAGTTCAAAACACAGACCTTCCCGTATTAGCCAAAATGAATCAAACTCCCTGATAACATAGATTTTGAATGATGATATAAAATAAGCTTTATCCCGTTTAAAGTCGGCAAGTGCTAGTGGACCAGATGGGTTCAATGCTTATTTTTTTAGATGTTGTAGGAATGTCATTGCACCTACCTTTACAAAAGACTTTCACCACTTCTTCAAAAACAAACACTCTACCAGGTGGAATCAATTCCTCTAATCTAGCCATGATCCCAAAAGAAGAAGACTGTGTCTCTGCACAATAGTATAGTCCCATTGCCTCTTGTATTGTTTTGTACAAATGCATCACAAATTCTTGCCATTAGTCTAAATCCATTTCTCCCAAGAATTATTTGCCCCAATCAAGTAGCCTTTCTTTTAGAGGAATATAACTAATAATATTTTTATTACCCATGAATTACTCAAAGGCTACAGCACAAAAAAATATCCTTAAGGTGCATGTTGAAACGTGATATCCAAAAAGCTTTCAATACCTTAAACTGGAATTCTACTATTGTCATTATGTTTAAAATGAAATTCCCTGAAACTAGCATGGATATACACCTATACATCAACCCCACATTTCTCTATAGTTTTCAATGACACCATATTTTGTTATTTCAAACAATAACATGGTATAAGATAGGGTAACCCAATATCTCCCTATTTGTTTATCATTGTTATGGAGTTTTTCAGTAGCATGTTGAATAATCAAGCTAATATGAAAATGTGAAGCTTCATCCTAACTGCAAAGATCCTCAAATCACTAACTTGATGTTTGTAGATGGCCTTGCCATCTTTACAAAACCTATAAAAAAAATCCACAATGGCTATAAACACAGTCTTGAAAAGCTTCCAAAACTCTATTGGTCAAACTATTAATTAATCCAAATCCCATATTCTAGTGGCGGGCCTTGATGAGACTGAATCCAGGGGTATAACTTCTCTCTCCAAATTTGTTTCTTATGCCACCTAACTTTGTGTAACTAGATATTCCTCTCACATCTTCAAGAATTTTGATAAATCAATGTTTTCCATATGTGTGAATCCTTAACTAGTAAGCTAGGTAGATGGCCTATATATCTCTCGTCTCAAGCAGGTAGAATTTCTATCATAAACTCTATAGGTGTTGACATGAATCCCTACTACTTAAGAATGTTCATTCTACCAAAGAAACAGACCTCTATGATAAATAGTTCTTTGAACCATTTTTATGGAATGGTAACTGTTTCTCAAAAATTAGTCCTAATTTCATTCAAGAAATAAATATTCTGATGGTAAAAGGAGGGTTAGGTTTTTTTTTGAAGATTACTACCTGTATTAGAGAATGAGGATATAACTGAAGCAACCAAGGCAGCAGTATTATAATTTCTATCACATGCGGATGCGAACATAAGCATCCCATGGCCCATATAATTATTATGTAATAGCAAAATCAATGCTACTATAAATACAATGTAATACCACATTATTTATACAATGAAATTATACAATTACAGTCAATAAAGTCACCGCCTCTTATTGTTTCCTCAATATGGAACCAAAGCTTCAAATTATATAATGACAATCAACTGCCTCGCCATTTCGTTCATCAGATCTGAAATCCTTACTTGGATCTAGCTGCAATGTAATTAATCATCATAGAAGGGGTCTCTCTACCAAATCCATTCTTTCTTTGGTCTGAAACTGTTTTTTCTGTATTCATCTTTTCAAGAAATTTTTATTGAATTCATCATTGAACTTTACCAAGAAAACTATTAGAATTATTTTTCATCACTTAGTTTTCTTAATTGCACTCGATTTCTTTTTTGATTAAGTACTATTATCTTTTACTAATTTTCATCATTAAGTCATGCCTAGAAATTCTTTATTTCTGGCTGCTTTCAGAATTTTATTGGATTCATCATTGAATCTTACTATGAGAACAGTCAGAGTTATTTTCATCACTTTGTTACTTGGTTATTCTCAAAAAAATTGATCAATATTGAAATTCTTTATTCATCATTAAGCCTGCCTAGAAATTTTTTATGTTCATTTTTGGCTGCTTTTAGAATCCTTTGTTTTTTATCAAGATATTCAGTGTTTTACCTGCGTATCATTCTTCCTTAATTTTTTTGTTATCAAGAACTGCCACTTTCCATCACTTCTTGAACTTCAGTTATTAAGATATCATTATGGCGAAAGGTGAAGTTGATAATAACAACTCTTCTTCATCTCCAAATTCAACCTCATCACAACAATCAACAACTGAAAATTTATCTAAAATCTTGATCAACCCTCGAAGTCAAATAATATCAACTCAATTGGATGAGTTAATTTACTTATTCTGAAAATTTTAGATTATTACTGCCGCGAGAGGATATGGATTAAAAGAATACATTCTTGGTACAAAGTCCATATCAGAGCAATTTACTACAGATAATGAAGTGAAATCTGTTAGTAACAGAGAATTTACAATATATAGTAGAAAATATAATTTGTTGAGTTCTTAGTTGCTATCATCTATCGGTTCAAGCTTATTACCATAGCTAATAAGGTGCAAGAGTGCACATATGATTTGTTCACAATTGAGTAAGTGTTTAGTGCACAATCGTCAGCTAAAATAATGCACTACAAGAAATAGCTACAGAATGTGAAGAAGGAAACTATGTCGATAAGAGAATATCAAACTAAAGTCGAATCCTTATGTGATCGACTCGCTGCTGCTGGACACACGATTACTGACATAGAATATGTTCTATCAATTTTGAGCTGACTTGATGATGAGTATGAATCTTTAGTGGCAGTTATTTCATCAAGAGACACCACTCCATCATTACAATATGTTCATTCTATTCTTCTTGCTCATGAAGGTAGAATTGAACAAAAGAAACTAGTGTTTTCTGATTTTACAGTTAATTACATTGCTAATAATAAAGTCAAGTATCAAGGAAGATCTTATGCAAATAGAAATGATTCTACCAATAGTTAAAAAGGTGGTCGGACTTACAGAGGTACAGGAAGGGGTGGCAAATGAAATAACAGTAGTAATAGACTTAGATGTAGGGGTGGCAAATGAAATAACAGTAGTAATAGACTTAGATGTGAGATATATGAAAGGTATGGTTATGCAACTAATAGATGTTATTTTAGATTTATACAAATTATGTATCTGGGCAGCAAAATAACTCCAATAATGAAAGGAGTTTCAAACTAAGTGCTAACCTGGCTAGCATTCATCATGAACAAAGAAATCAGTCTGATAATGCAAGAGGAAGTCATATAAATGCTAATGGCAGTGCCAAAGTTGATGACATTCATGATGAAATCTGGTATCCTGATTCTGGTGCCAAAAACCATATCACCAACAATCTCAGTAATTTAAATCTTGAAAATAAAGAATACAAAGTAAACAGTGTATACACCTGGGTAATGGTGTGTCAACCAATATAACACATACTGGTAATGCACTTATAAAAGGTGAAAAACAACTTTATCTCAATAACTTATTGAGAGTTCCTCAAATAAAGAAGAGCTGGATAAGTGTATCACAATTTGCAAGGGATAATAATGTGTATTTTGAGTTTTACCCTAATTATTGCTTAGTTAGAGATATGCTAACAATAATACTCTTGCAAGGTAATGCATTTGAGAGCTTGTACAAGTTTGTTTGTTTTTTTAATTCCTAGAATTCTGATAGTATTGAAAACTATTGTAATCTCATGAGGCTACTCAAAATAAACTGAGTAAGTGTACTTTTGATATATGGCATTATAAACTAGGTCATCCTATGTTGATATTGTAGAGAAAATTTTGAGTAGCAATAAAAAAAATAGATAATGTTTTGGTTCCTTACATATGTACATATTGTCAAATGGGCAAGATCCATAAACTTACTTTTCAGAATTCTGAAACTACATAATCAAAACCTCTTGAACTTGTTGCTACTGACTTATGGGGACTAGTCCCTATTGATACTGATTATGGATTTAAGTATTATATTTCTTTCATAGATGCATACTTTAGGTTTTTTGGATTCATTTCTTAAAAAAAAAGTCTGAAGCTTTTCATGTAGTTCTACAGTTTATAGCCAATGCTGAGAAAATAACAAATTGTCAAGTTAAGGCTATGCAAACAGATGGAAGGATGGAATTAGACCACTCAAAGAATATTTTCAGAAAAGAGGAATAATTCATAGAACTACTTGTCCCTACACTTTAGAGCAAAATGGATTAAATAAAAGAAAGCATTGACACATTGTAGAAAATAGACTTACATTGCTTTCTTAAGCCTCTTTACCTTTGAAGTTCTGGCCAGATGCTTTTTCCACAGCAGTGCACTTGATTAACAAGCTACCTACCAACGTCTTACAATGAAATAGTCCAACCAAGTACTGCTTAATAAGCCACCTGATTATCACAGTTTAAAAAAAATTGGCTGCTTCCCCTGATTGAGAAAATACAACTCTCACAAACTAGATTTTAGATAAACTCCTTATACCTTTCTTGGATGTCCAAATAACATAAAATGATACAAGTGCTTAGATAAAAAGGGAAGAGTGTTTATATCAAGTCATGTCATCTTCAATGAGCATATATATCCATTTAGTGATTCAAAGATCAAGGCATCTTAGAAAATTTACAACTCAAGATTCTCTACTGCGTCAATACTAGTAAGTCATGAGATAATTACTTCAGAGCAAGGTGAAGCTTCTCAGAGTTATACAGAACCGCACCTCCCATTTTCCAGATCAAGATCAAGTCATGGTTCTACTGACTCATCCAGAAGCCATGTTCATTCACCACGGATGTATTCAAGTTTTCAACCAGACTCTTATTAGTATCGTAGTGATGCTCGATCACCTAACAATCAACTTGAAACTAACAATATTTTATCAGGCGAGCAGACTATTCATGCCAAAACTGGTCATCATATGACTGCCTGGTCAAAGAGTGGTATTTTGAAACCAAAGGTGTATATTGATGACATTGAGACAGAAGAACCATCCACCTATCTGCAAGCAAGTCAAAGTGAAAAATTGATAGCTGCAATGAATGAAGAATGTAATGCTCTTATAAAGAATAAGACATGGGAACTTGTTCCTTTGCCCAAGCAAAAAAACTTTATTGGATGCAAGTGGACAAACAAGTTAAAGAAACATGCAGAAAGAATTATATCAAAATACAAAACCAGGTAAGTTGCAAAAGGATTCTCACAATAACAAGGCTTTGATTTCAATGAAACCTTTTCACCGGTAGCAAAGAAATCATCTATTAGAATCATTCTTACAATCGCGCTTCTCAAAAAGTAGAGCATGAAGTAACTAAACATAAATAATGCTTTCTTAAATGAAATACTACAAGAAGAAGTTTACATGGAACAACCACCTGGATTCAAAAGGACCGAAAACACAGAACTTGTATGTAAATTAAATAAATCTATCTATAGCCTCAAACAACCTCCAAGGGTCTGGTTTGAAAACTCAAAGGCCACGTTTATCAGACTTGGTTATAATGCTACAAAGTCTAATAATTCATTATTTACAAAATTTAGTGACACTATTATGATGTATATTCTTGTGTATGTAGATGATTTTATCATCACAGGGAACAACAATGAAGAAATCATGTGACTTATTCAGCAATTAAACAAGGAATTCTCAATTAAAAATCTTGGTGACCTAAATTTTTTCCTTGGCATTGAAGTTAGATGATCATCAAGCTTAAGGATATTTTTATTCGGAAAAAAAACATCATTGAAATTCTTATCGAAACAAAAATGGATTAAGCAAACAGTTTGCCTACGCCTATGATAACCAATCTACACTTATCAAAGGATAAAGGAGAGGCAATTCTGATGCAAAAGAATACAAAAGTGCCATAGGTTCTTTACAGTATGTGACTATTACTAGACCAGAGATTGCCTACAGGGTAAACAAAGTCAGCCAGTTCATGCAGAATACTTGTGATGTTCATTGGAAAGTAGTGAAAAGGATCTTAAGATATTTAAAAGGAACTATAAATCATGGCTTAATGTTACTATCATGTTCTAATCAAAGTTAAACTGGTTTTGTAGATGCTGATTGAGCAAGGATTCAAATGATCGATGATCAATAAGTGGCTCATGTATATATTTAGGGCAAAACCAAGTATCATGATGCTCTAAAAAACAGTCAACTATATCAAGGTCAAGTACTAAATCAGAGTTCAGAAGTGTAGCAAGTGCAACAACTAAAGTAATGTGGATAGAATCATTGCTCGACGAATAAAAGATCAACATCAACAACAAAGCAACTATATGGTGTGATAATCTCAGTACAGTATCACTAACAGTCGACCCAATCTTACATTCTAATACAAAGCATATGGAGCTAGATTTGTATTTCATCAGAGAATAAGTCTTAAAAGGAAAACTTGTTGTAAATCACTTACCAGCCACTTACCAAAGGGCTGATATCCTTACCAAGACACTATCAGCGAAAAAAATTCTTTACCTGAAGATGGAGGTTAAAGTCGAGCATAATAATAATGATTTATAGTGCAATCAAGAACCCCAGCTTCAATCAAGTAAAATCACTACATTTAGACAAGTCTTAAAGCAAAGGACAAATTTCGAAGTAAAGAAACAGTCTTTTCATCTCAGAAATCTTTGCTGCTGAAACCATAATCTCAATAAAAAGAAATTGCTTCGATGCGGAGATAGTGTTAAAGTTGGCAAGCAGTTTCATTATGATTACTTGTTAAATTCGTATGAATTTGAAGATTAATGAAGCAATTTCAGAAATTAGGGATCAGTGAAAACCCTAAATATGAATTGTGGGACAGTATTAGAAAATGAGGATATAACAAAAGTAACGACGGCAGCAGTATTTTTATTTGAATCACACGCGGCTGCGGACATAAGCAGCTCAAGGCCCATATAATTATTTATGTAATAGCAGCATCAATACTGCTATAAATACAATGTAATGCCGCATTATTTTTGCAATGAAAATATACAATTACAATCAATAAAGTCATCAATTTCTTGTTTTTTCCTCAATAACCTAGAAGATGAATGTTGCTTCCAAGCATATAAATTCATTTCTCCCTAATGAGACAACTTTGTGGTTCTTTGGATAAAAAACAACCAACCCATGAATCACAATTTTTCGTCTATGTCAATTCCTAGTAATACTAGCTGGATTTGGAGAAGTCTCCTGAAGTTGAGGTTGTCGTCTTTCCACTTATGAAATACATGGATGATTCCACTAATCACTTATTCCAGCATACTCCATGGGATGAAACTAATCTAATTTTAAGTGATGTCCTCACATGGCGTCTAGAATAGTAGAAAATGGTTATGCTGGGAACTACATACATAATGGACATATTATCCTATCTTTTACTAGTAGTACTACAGTTAGAACTTTATGGAATAGCGTCAATTCTGAAGTTTGATTTTGACTTGATCTAAACTACTCAAAGAATTCCCTACTGCATTGTTGCTTTATAGAGAACATTTTTCTCCCTTAATCAATTTCCGAACACTTTTCTCCCTCAATCAATTTCCAATTGACCGTTGGTATAAACGAATATGGAAGATAATACACAACCCATGCCACATTTAGGATAACCTAATTTCTAAATGATTCACATCGAACACTTTCTACTCCTTCTATAATTTGTGCATTGAGATAAGAAATCATATATTCTTTAACTGCAGTCTAGTGTATAGAGTATGACAAAGAATACTAAATTAAGAAGGATATTCATCCCTCCATGGAAATTCATATCAAAATGGTACTCGATGTTCAATAAGATGAGAAGAAAAACAATAGAAAAATGGAATGCTAACCATTAAAGCCTTTGCTCTAATTGTGATGTTTAAGAGTTAACCTTTCTTACTAAATCTTTGCAAACCTCTTCATCACAGCTAGCTTCTTCTCTACATTAATGCCAGCTTCTTCTCTACATTAATGCTCCTTTCATCATTATGTCCTTGTCTTTCTTGTGTGAATACTCAAGAATAAAAAGCTTCAATGATCATGTTCTTCTTTTTCGCGGCATTCACTCCAATTGGTTTGCAATCTTCATCTGTTCTCTAAGTAAGTACATCTACGTCATTTTCATCCCCAAAGTTTGTGTCTCTACCGGATGAAACCCTGTACTAGAATACAATACAGATTTTAAGGATTTATTCTTCCAATTATTTTTGGTTTGAACATCTCTTGAGTTCTTTGGGTTGCCAAAATCCATTTGGGTTGACTAGTGTAATAACCTGCCTTTACAATCAGAGTACAATAATCCTATCATCAGACTTTGGACTGTTATAATAATCTGTCCTTACAATTTCTGATAAATACAACAAGAACAAAACGGTGGAAGATAACATACGTGAATATGCCTTGGAGGATCTAGCTCGTCTGTAATATCCCATATCTAGAGGCCTTAAGCTAAGCGCTACAGATGCTACAGTCATCCACAGTATTAACTAACGGTGATCCAATACGTTAATATTAATGGTATCCATAATATCAGAAGCACTTGAATATGAAATCAAATCATCACATATTAAAACACTTTCTGATTACATTTCCAAACAACATTTCATATCAAGTTACATAATCCCAACGTTTCCCAGTTTCAGATCAAATATAATTACTACAAAATACACCAAGAGCGACATATGAAGATGCTCCTTTGGATGACCAGAACACTAAATAGACATTGGTTGTCTTAAATACATCGCAGTGGAATAAAATTAAAACTGCAACTCCTAAATATCGCTAACATCAACCTCCTGCTCGTCTCTGAAAGCTTTATTTGTCCACCTACTAAACCTGTAAACCCAAACTCTCAATCTACTCAAATTAATTTCTAAGCACCCAAGAGTTGAAGGGAGAAAACATAAACTTCGAGTCAGACATAAAGCCTGGTGTGAATAATACTATTACATCTTAGTTTACTAATATTAAGTGAGACCATGCCGCTTAGCAGAACGGGTTTTCCCTCACTAATATCGCTTTAAAATATATCTTTATGCAAATCAAAATCCTACAACCAAACTGATATATCAATAATAGTAAATATCATATGCTCAAAAACAGGTAATGAATGGACCATCTGTCCGAAACAATGTGGTTTTTTTGGCTAACTACTAACCTTTGGCTGACTCAGGCTTACTTGACAAACTAAACAAATTATCTAACAACTATTAGACATAATTCTTGATGGTCTGTCCTTAACTTACATCTCCAAGGGTCACATGATCCTAATGGTTTTGCAGACGCACCAATAACCTATCTCTTTACATGTATTTTCCTTTCGATGTGTAACCATCATTTAAGTCTTACATGTGACTACGCCCTACACACTGAAATTTTGGACTAAATTAGCTAGGGGCTAATAGTTATGTATAGGGCGCGACCCTATACCAGTCCCATCTGGTATACAATTTTATGAGTCAATTTTCTTAGGTTTAACTACCCTTTAAATTTTCCTTGAAAACTTTTTCAAAATGATTTAACCCTTTAAATCTTACTTATACAAGGAAAAAAAATTATTTGCTTTACTCAAATCTCTTTGCCATGATATATGCTTTACTCAAAATATTGTTGATGAAAAAATTCGAAACCTTTGTTTAAAACCATTAAACATTCTTATTCGAAAACAATGAAAGTACCACTTTCGAAACTATTGAAAGTATCCCTTTCAATATAAGTAAACTACATTGCTTAATAGCCTTAGGCCTAAATGCCAATCATACCTTTCGAAACCATTGACGGATGTCCTTTCAAAACATTGAAAACACCTTCTTCGAAAGCTTTATAAACTTTATAAAACCTCTTTTTAAATCCTTTAAATATACCTTTCGAAACCATTGGAAATTTCCATTTAAACTAAGGTAAACCTTTTGAAAATACTGGAAACCATTCTTTTCGAAACTTTAATAGTTACCTTTCGAAAGCATCAAAGTATACTACTTAAAATGGACCTTTTGAAAGCATTAGGTTCAAGTTAAAATATGTGGAAAACCCTTTGAAACCATTCCTTTTGAAATCTTTGGGTTTACTTTCATAATATCAAAAAGGGTCTTAAAACAACTAAGTCGAAAGCAAATCTTTCGAAAGCAATCTCCTAAGTAAAGAAGTGGATGGGGTCGCCCCTTCGAAAGTAGTAGAGAAGCAGCTCTAATTTTTAAAACAAAGGGGCCTTTTCGAAACCAATTTGGGTCGAAAGGAAAAGAAAAGGCGGCAGCAAGGGTTTCAACCTTATCGAAAACATTTACTTTAAAACAAAGACGCAACCCTATTCGAAAGTATTCCTTCTTTAAAACCATTGTCCACGTCGAAAGCTATCTTACTCGAAACCATTCTTTTGAAAAGCAAAGTAGACGCATTTCCATTTAAAAGAAAAGGTGCAACCCTATTCGAAAGTATTTCTTCTTTAAAACCATTGGCCAAGTCGAAAGCTATCTTATTCGAAACCATTCTTTTTGAAAGCAAAGTAGATGCATTTGCATTTAAAAGCCATAAAAGGTTTTGACCCTTTCGGAATCCCATGTTTCGACCCTATACCTTTCGCCTATGTCCAACTCACTATGTACCAAGTCTTTGATACCGTGTGCATTAGTTTAATTCATGTTGGAGGAGGAGGTACTAAGTCGAAAGGTGGTTGTGGTGAAGCATCGGAACCTTATTAAACTTGATTTTTAACTTAAAAAGGTAATTCTTTTTAGCTAGCTTGCTTATTTGTCACCTTATAATTGGTTGCCTTAACTTTTCAAAATCTTTCTGAAACTTGCTGTCGAAATACAGAAATTAACATTTTAAATCATTTGCAAATAGCCCATTCTACTTTTATAAATATATAAAACATTTGAGTCTCATACCTTAAATAATTAAATATATTTATTAAAATGCTTAGAAAAATTCTACATAAATTCTCATAATCACTTTTAATATGTTTTCTAACGTATTTAAATTCCTATACATATATATAATTGTCATAATTAATTTTAAACCCAAATATCCATTTTCTTCACTAGAAAATTAATAATAAATCCATGTTAATTCAGAAAAATATAAAACTTGAAACCTATGTCTAAAATATCATTTCTGACCATATATTAAAATCGCAAGGCATTTGGATGCAATTTGATAGGTTTTTCAATCTGAAATTTGTCATAAAATCAATATGAATAAGCATAATCCATCAAAAAGCATATATATCTAATTATCATTCAAAACATGGCAACATACTTTGCAAAATCATTCGGGTCTAATCTTAGAAATCGAAAATGTCAAAATATGAGATGTAACGTATTATTCACCTTTAGCTTTATTGTTAAGGAGTTGAGATTTGATTTTGGATTGAATTTTAATTAAGCTTTTCCTCTTGATTTATCTTTTCTTCCCCTTACTCTTCTTTAATGGTGGCTAGCCTCTAGGTTTAGTGTTTTAGATTGTGAACGTGAGAAATATTATGGTATGAAGGGTTTAGGGTATAAGAATATAGCTTATTCCTATATCGCCCCTTATATAATTTTCTTCTCCTATTTATTTTAAACCCATTTAATTTATTACTTAGCTAGGCACAGCTACCCCTTATTTATTCAAATCTCAATCCCTTAATCATTTAATCTTTACATTATTCTATTTAATTTTGCTAATTAAATCTCCCGAATAATGTTATCTAAAATTAAGGGTGTTACGGACTCCCCTCCTTAAAGTTTTTCATCCTCAAAATTATGATAAGGTACTCATCAAATCAATCAAAAAGGTACAACGTACCATGAAACAAGTTAGGATAAGTATCTCGTATTCTGCTCTCAGTTTTTGCAGTACCGTCTCTCTCTTCGTCACTTCACTGGACCTTGAATAATGACTGCCTTGTTTCTTAGTTTCTTCTCATCTCTCACGACTATACTGACTGGTTTTCTAACTATTGTCAAATTTGGTTCCACCACTATTCGTCTAACAAAATCAGTGCAATAGTAGTCTTTGGATCTCGAATATACTTCCTTAGATGAGAAACATGAAAAACATCGTGGACTCCTTCCAAGGAGTTTGTTAATTGCACTCTATACGTCAGTTGCTCATTCCTTTCTATAATAGGAAATGGTCCTACAAATCTCGGTGCCAATTTCCCTGATTTCCAAATCAAATTACACCCTTCATTGGTGATGCTTGGATGAAAATATGATCTCCAGCTGAGAATTCTAAGTCTTTTCGTCTCTTATCGGCATAACTCTTCTGCCTAGACTAAGCTTCCTTCATTCTAGATCTAATCAACTCAATCTTTTCTACAGCTTCTTTAACTAAATCCGGACCAAGAACCAACCTATTTATGGTCTCTAACCAACAAATGGGATATTTGCATAGCCTTTCATGCAAAGCTTCAAACGGTGACATCCCTATACTAGCCAGATAAGTGTTGTTAAATGAAAATTCGTTTAAATTTAGATGGTTTTCCCATGATCCTCCAAAATCTAACACACAAGCTCGTAACAAATCTTCCAAGACTTTGTTAACTCTTTTTGTTTGTCCATCCGTTTGTGGATGGTAAGCGGTACACATCTTGAGCTTGGTACCTAAAGTATCATGTAGACTCCTCCAGAACTCGCCAGTGAATAATGAATCTCTATCGCTTACTATACGACTAGGAATTCTGTGAAGTCTAACTATATTTTTCATAAATAACTTAACCAAAATAGGTGTCGTCCCGGTTGACTTAACTGGAATGAAATAGGCACTCTTGGTCAACCTGTCCACTATGACCCATATGCTTTCATTTCATCTGTTTGACTTTGGCAACCCATCTGTAAAATCCATCGAGATAGAATCACATTTCCATACTGGAATATCTAAAGATTGAAGTAACCCACACGGTTTCTGAAGTTCGGCTTTTACCTGTTGACTGTTCAAACACTGCTTTACCCATAAGCCTGCATCCCTCTTCATACATTCCCAAAAGAAACCCCTCTTCATATCCTGATACATCTTAGTTCCTTCCAGATGAATAGTGAACTTCGAACGATGGCATTCTTCGATAACTTCCTCCCTAATGTCTTCCATATTCAGGACACACAATCTTCCTTTCTTTCCTAACCACCTATTCTGGTCAAGACTAACATCTTTTAAGTTATCGTCTCTGTTCCATCCCTTAACTTCCTGATTTGCTCAACTAATACTGGATCCTATCCTTGTTAGAAGCAACCCTTTCAATTATCACTAGTCGAACTTCTAAATATGACAACATAATAGTTCCCTTACTAGATCTAGCTTCAGATTACCACTGTACTCTACATGTCGTCAACGCTTCCAAATCTTTCCACTCAGCTATCATCACCAACACAGCACTATGATGTTTTCGGCTAAGTGCATCTACAATCTTATTCCCCTTTCCCAACGTGTACTCAATACTAAAGTAATAAGCGGCTAAAAACTCTAACCACCTCTGTTGTCTTATATTCAACTCCTTCTGAGAGAATAAATACTTTAGTGGCTTTTGATCCATGTATAACTCAAATCTTTCTCCCAAATGGTAATGTCTCCATACATTCAACGCAAAAATCACTGTGGCTAATTCTTGTGAGTTGGGTATCTAACCTCATGCAGTCTAAGCTATCGGAAAGCATAGCCAATCACCTTACCTCTTTGCATCAACACAGCTCCTAACCAAGTTCCACAAGCATTTGTGTATACTACTAAATCTTGATTCCCTTCTGAAACAACTAGCACAGGTGCATTTGTCAATAAGTGTTTCAAGCTCTGGAATGCTTCCTCACACTTATCGGTTTATACTAACTTCTCATCTTTTTGCATAAGCTTGGTCATTGATGCTGCTATTCGCGAAAAATCCTTAATGAACCTCCGATAATACCCAGCTAATCCAAGAAAACTCTTTATCTCGGTCACTGTCTCGGATCTTTTTCAGTTATTCACTGCCTCGATCTTAGTCGGATCTACAGATGACCATTTTTTTGAGACTGCATGACGTCCAGAAATGACACTTCGAAACTTCGCTTTCAATTAATGCTGCTTTAATGTCTCAAGGACTATTCTAAGATGAACTTCATTGCGACGACCCGGAATTTTAAGCAATATCAATTTAATAATCTTTGATAATAATTAAATTAATTTGATCATTTTACATTATAAATTGACAAGTTAAAATTCTTTTAAAGGCTAATAATAATAATTTGACAATACCTATTAACATTTTTCCTAACAATATAAAATAGGCAAGTTTAATTATTTTGAAAAACTAATGATTTGGAAATATTTATTTTAGCAATTTAAAATTTGGTAAGATTTATTTTTCAAAAGCTAATCAAAATATTTTTCTATTTATAATATATATATTGATATATCTTATAAATAGGAAGTCTCTAATGCAATAAAAACTTTATATTCAAATTGTAATATATATGAATGTATTTATTATGATTTGGCATTGTGTTTTAGAATTCAATACAGTAATTTTCAAATCTAATGTTAAAATGTTTTTCCATTTGAAATATATATATATATATATATATATTTGAATATATTAGAAATAGGGAAATATTGATTTGAATTTAATAAGTGTTTTCAAACTTTATTATATATAATTTGTAATTTGGAAATTTCAAATTTTTCTTAATACATTTAAAAATGATATTTGAGATTTAAATTTTTATAACAAGAATAATTTATTATTTATGTATATATTTTAAGCTTTTATTTCAAATAAGAATTAATTTGAAGTTCACTTTCAATTGTTTTTAATATTCTTTCATTTTAATTTTAACATAAGATAAGCTTGTTTAAAAATTTTATATAAAGAGTTAAAATAAATTTCTAAAATTTATAAACATATGATATATTGATTTGATCAAAAGCATAAATAATTTATAATTGTTAACATGAATTTTATTTTGAATAGTTATTAAAATCTAAAACTTGTTTATTAAAAGATAAGTATACACATTTTATAATCATATAAATATTTCATAATTACATTCATAGCTTAATTAAATTATTTAAAAGGGAAGTAATATTTGTAAATTATTAATAAAACATTAGAATAACTTTTGTAAATATTAATTAAACATTATAACACTTGTAAACTTTTTAATTTATGTTAGAGACATGTGTAAGTTAATTGGAACAAATAAAGAATAAGTGTCAATTCTCTTTACTTAACATAAATAAAAATAAAAATAAAAAAATATGATAAAAAGAAGAGTTTTATTCTTTAGCAAAATACTTTCTTCTTTTCAGCAAAATTGAATACAAATCAAAGATTAAAAAAAGAAAATTTGAAACTATGAAATCTGGAAAATTCAGATCTTCAAATGGCTGGAAATTAAACATCAATGGGAGATTTTCAAGTTTAATAAGCAACAAGGTGTAAAACATCAACATGCAATTCAGATTCAACAGCAACTAGATTGTTTTCAACATGCAAGGATAGATTCGGATTAAAATTCAAGAACATGCAGAAGAAATTCCAAAAAGCCTGGAAACAGTTCTATCTTCTGCTCTGTTCTTTGCTTGAAAGGTGAGTAAATGATTTTTCTTTTTTTAAAAAACAGTTTAAACCTGGGTTCAACTTGTTCTGGTGAATGAATATTATGATGTTTTCTGAAATATTTGAATTAATTTGATGCATGTTTACCCTCTTGTATTTTGATTGTCTGTATAATTAAAACATAGGCTCTATATGATAATAACAGTTTCAATTGTCACAATAAATTCAATAACTAAATTTTGAATTTGAATTGGACTTTGAATGGTAAATAGAAGTTGTTTGAAATCAAGTAAGCTATCATCTAAAAATAATTACAAGTTTTTAAAATGAATAATTGGTTCTAAACCTTTGAATTTACAGTAAAATTTAAATTTGGTCAAAATTTTATTATTTCAATTTTAAGTTGGAATTACATAATTGGATTGGTGATGCTATATCGTGATTTTTGAGGCTTGCATCATGATTTGTAGATCAGTTGTTGAAGAGAATTTTTGAATTGAATGTTTTGGACATTTTGGTCAATTAATGGCGAACGGCGGCGAACCAGTGGTCGGGGTTGAGCACGAAGGTCAAAGGGATGTTGTAGATCATCAGAAAAATGCTCTGGGAATTTATTGATGATTGAGATGACCGAAAATCGAGGAAGTAGGGTTTTATACTCTGTGAATGTCGATGTTGTTCTATTTGGGTTTCGCGATGGCGAGAAGCTACCGGAGTGGATCGCGTGTGTTGCCATGGGATTAGAAGGTCGTGATGAAGCTACGGTGGAGATGGTCGGTTTTCTCGAGGCTGGGATTGCCGTGGAGGGTCGATATTCTGATGAGGTGGGTTCGAACTGATGGTTTCAGAGAGTCAATTTTTGATTCTCGATAGAAACATGGTTGCTGAGTTTCACGTAGCTATGTCGTGGTCGTGAATGACTCGTCGAAGTCACTGTAACGAACTGGATTTTTCGCGCTCGAAAATCGACATCCATACTTCATATTGTATTCGAATGCCATAGATTCGATCGTTCAAATCCGATTCGCCGGAGCTTATAACAATATTAAGTAAATAACACAACAGAATAAAAGAATAATATATTGATATACAGCTTTGATACAATATCTGTCACAACAGATGATCCAATAGATATCAATATACATCAGAGATATGATAAAATAAAATAGCAGCGGAAAAGAAAAATAGACAACATCTAGCAGCGGAACAAATAATTCTAAAATAGTCTTCAAAAGAGTACTCCAAGGCATCAATCCAAAATAGCGAGAACCCCCAAAAGATAAGCAAGTGCAGTCCGTATCCAAAGGCTGAATTAGCTCCAGATAATCTACTAAACCTGACTATCTGAAAAAAACCAACTCTAGACTGCTCGTGTAGAAAAATTTTGAGCACCCAGAGTTTAGGAAAGAAACAATAAACTCCGGATCAGTCGTGGGACTGGTGTGAGCAACAAAAACAGTTTATCTTTAAAAACAAACAATGAAATATTTTAAAATCAATTCGCAATGCTTTTTTTTAGAAATGAGACTACCATAAGGCCTCCCGCACACACACACAATGCAAACGCAGAATCGGAGGAGATTTCTCCTTATGGTAGTCAAGGATGCTTGATACGCATTAAAAAGAAACATTTGGTATTATTACTAGTGCATAGTGTAGTATAAATCATTTCGAAAGTAAAGATATAAATCTTAGCCAGCATAGACATTTCGCACTTATGCCTACTATAGCTACCATGTTCAATAGCAGGTTACCGCCACGTTCCATGGCAGGTTATACAACTAAAACCGTACAAGGTACGTATTTGAAGAATGGATTTCCAACAAATGGTCGGGCAAAGGAACTTCCCAAACCCCGAAATGGAACGCCTCTGGAAGGACATCCCTGAGCATCCCAAATGGATCTCTGCCAACACAAAGCCGGTGCACTCCCTGCCCGGGAGTATCAACCTCAGATATTCCATTCCCGGTCGTAACCAACCTTTATCCGAGCGCTCGGTACCAACAACACCACACAGTAATAGATATAGTGTATCACATGAGTAAGTATCTGGGCTCCATACCATGATACTACCCCTATCCAGAAGAAAAGGACATATCCTAGGGACGCGATCCCTGAAAACTTTGCCGCATCTTTTCCTGTTTCGACCATTTTCCGGGTTGTGAGGCTCGACGAAGTCTCGTCCACAAAAACATACTTTATACAAAAGTCATGCTTTGGGTCAACAAATGATCAACACAATGATCACCAAGATAGACGATCAAACAAATGATCCTATCACAATAATCAACACAATGATCATTTACAGCAACACTCAGCATGTCACATTACCGAATTGGGAATATATTGCTGATAACTTCAACTATATAACCTCTGAGCTCGTATGTCTCAGAGAAGGGTGTTAAGCTAAGAGAATAAATTCTCCGCCACCAACAGGAATATATTTGAAAGAAATCTGCTTTATATCTCAAATTGTAATGTCAGACATAACAATCCATACAAGTCTGTTCTGGGTTCGAACAGAACCGAAGGCACTTACAAAGAAGTCCTTGCAATCCGGATATTCACAATCCTGATCGGATTTCCCATCACTTAGGGAGTCTCTATACCGTTGCAACTCAGTGCAGAGACAATCGATAGGTCATCCTATCGTTCTTGCAAATACCTGGTCTTCACCACCGGTCTTCAAATGCTATCCATAACGACGTATCACATATTCGGAATGGGTTATACGACCCAAAGGTCCTTTCCCGGCTAACCCGAATAGTAAACGCAATATTTAAACATATGGATATGGGATTTCAATTAAGTCACAACTTAAAACCCAATAACTTTCCTTTTCAAATGTTTTAAACCAATTACCATTTCAAATCTTTATATTACAGAAAGATTTATTTCACAAAGATCAATTCATAGACTTCAAAACAATTTCCATCCCAATTGGATTAACTCGTTAAATCCTTTAAAACAAAGATTCAACTTATAGCTTTCAAACAATTTCATTTCGAATGGTGTAAACACAACATCATCTTAAATCTGCTAAAAATAAACAGATTCAATTCATAACTTGGAAAATCATTCTCGATTCAAACTTGAAATCTCATTAATATAAATTGGAAGTTTATTACTCATATGAAAGCTTTTTATCACTTAGAAACAATAGTTTTATTTTGGAAAAACCCCGATTCCATTTATACAAGTTACAATCTTTAATTTGAATTTTCAAATCAACGCTTAAAAACGGTTTAAACCCGTATAACTTGTAAAGTCCTTTTTAAATCATAAAAACTGAATATAGAATTCAATTTCAGATTTTTGAATTTCAATTTAAATCTGATTATTCACATTCCAAATCTTTATTAGTTATTCAAAAATAACTTTTATTCTTAAAACAGCTTTTCAAAAGTTTTCCACATTAAACTTAATTTATTTCCAAAAATACTTGAATTAAAAATTCCAATTTAAAACTTATTTTTAAAAATCTGTGACTTAACTGATTTCCACGTGAAATCCATATTTGTGTGTGTATAATGTGGTCCAAGGGTTTAACACAATAGTGCAATATCATTAAATCATGATAGATTAAATACAACAATATATCTGATAAACGATATAACCATAACGCTTGTCTTTATTCACAGATCTTTAATTACATTACAAAACATAATACGAATCAGGATATAATACAAAGCATCACATGTCAGGGATATCAAACAATTCATCATCTAAATAAAATCCAAACATCTATAAATAGGGTCAATTTAATTATCTGATTAATTTAAATCAGATTAATGTCTATGAGTAAATTTGCTAGTCATAGCAAATTAAAAACCAATTAATTTCAAAGCATTTAATAAATTATCTTTTAATTAAATCCTTAATTTAGTATCTTTAAGTAAATTTGCAATAACTAAGTAATTACTCATTAATTAATAAATCTTTAAACCTTAATTAATAAAATTAAACTTACAATTACTAATTAAATTGATTCAAAACATTAATTATTCATGCTAACTAATTTAATAATTAATGTAATACAATTCATTCAATCTTTATTAAATTTAAGGTGAACTCATTCTTACTAATGATTTAAATATCATTTGCAAATATGTTTGAAATCTTTTAATTTCAAACTTACCCTCCTAAATTCCATTTCAAACCCAAGATTTAAAATTCCAACTTCAAAACCAAAGTTATATATATATTCTTCTAAATCCTCTTAAAATACTTAAACACTATTAATAGGCTATTTAATAATGAAAACTTATTAAATTCCCTGATTTAAATATTAGTTCTAAGCTTGCTTCAAAACTTTAAAAATTGAATTTAAACTTCAAATAGGAGCAGATTTTGCTTTAAAACCTGAACCAAGAAAAACTACCCGAGGCTCTTCTATTTTGCGTCGAGTTGCACAGGCATTCACGCGTGACCTAACCCGATGGAACATCTTCCCTCTCCCTGGACTTATCTATTCTTCTTCCTTTCATCATTTTTTTTTTTTTTTTTTTAACTGTAACCTGATGCAACAAGATGCTCACGCAAAACCCAAAAAAACACGAGCCAAAGCATCACGTACTCGAGCGTTCTCTCGAGTTTTTCCCCCTCGGCCAAACTACCTGACACCGATCAATGTCGTGCACGTGCACACGAGTCGCCGCCACCTCCATTGGCCATCGCGACCTCCAACAAGTCGCAAAACACCCTCACATACAAAATCGATACTCGACTTGGCACCAAAATTTCCCAATCGAAAATAAGCCTCGCGTTCGAAACTGTCACCTAAACCCTCCTCAGCAAATTGCCTCACATCCCCACGTCACGTCACTGGCGATCACGAAACTCCATCCGCGGCTACTTCGATGACCCACGAAGCCTCTCCCCCTGGTCCCATCCCACTCGACGCCTCGACGAGTGTGCACGAGCGAAAAAACCCATACGCCATTTCACAGTCCTTAAACCCTAAAATTGCTTCATCCTCTCAATCCACTAAATAGAAAAATTATTTGACATTTTTCTTGAGATCAGAGGTGGCTATACTTGCTACGACCCCAGTTTCAAGAATTTAAATTGATTCAAACTCAAGAAATTGACCAAAGTTCCATTTTATTTCCAACACGAATTTCCTTTGAATTACTTAACTAAAAATTTTCATTCAACTTTTAAAAATCATAACTTGTGGTAATAATTCTAAATATAAAGTCAAATTAAGAATTTAAAGTATTCGACTTTTAGCCCTTGAACTCCTTTTTACTGTAAATCTTGTTTTTCTGTATTCCTGTTGACTGTTTATGCTTTCAAAGGTTTTCAAAAATTTATCCAGTAATTGCAGCATAATATCATTTAAAGATCATTACTCAAATTACTTTTTTTTTTTTTTAGATATTAATCTTCTTCTTACATTTGTTAGCCTGTTACTTGAACAGAGTACCATCTATATATACACAAGTAATACACTGGTAAATCGGCATAGATATATATATATGCAGATAATCATTCAACAACAACTGGAAGCATTCATCATAGATTAACCACAGATAACAAATTAAAACATAATTAGGTCAATCTGCTCACAGTTTTGAGAAGAGGAAGATGACAGAGAACTCTTTATGTTGAAACTGCAGTATTTTTTCTTGAATCCTGTTTTTAAGTTTGAAAACAAGGTGATGTTTATGTTGCTGGGTTTCTTTGGATGAACTAAATAACACAAATGAATGTGTATTAATACACAGGAGGATGTTATTCAAGGTAGGGGAGGCATGTTGCATTAAATGCAAAGGTATGTTGCATTTATTGTTTTGCATTATGGCTGTTTACAGAGAAATTACTCTTTGCTTGTACCCGGCTAGTGATTTTGTATTATGCTGAGAAGATATTGTTTTTTTATTACTTTGGTACATTATGTTTGTTTTAGTTTTTTTTTTTTATTATACTATGTAATTAGTTTGTTTCTTTGTTATGTTTCCCATTATACACTTTCAAATGTATTTTGTTTCTTTTGATATGAATAAAGTCCTATATTAAATATAGTAATATTTATTTACTGGTTTTATTTCTACTTTGTTTTAGTTTTATGTTTTGCCTGCATATTGTTTAAGTGTGCATACATAGATTTATATTTTATACTTTGCTTGTAGTTCATTTTACTTATGTATTGAGTTCTAATTTAACTTTAACATTTATTTCTAACCATGAATTTATTTAAAACATTTATTGCTAATACTTATTTTACTTTGTTTAGTTTATGTTTATTTTATTTTATCTACTTACTTTAAAATATAATTGAAATTCTATAACTTTGTTTTGTACATAGATATTTTATATATATATATTTATTTATTTCTATACTTGTGTCTAAAGCATATTATTTATTTTTCATATTTATTTACAACTTTGTTTCACATTTAATTGTCGTTTCTTTTTTTTTTCTTTTGACTTACATATTAATTTCCAACTTAAATACTTATCGTCTTGTATTTTTATTTCTATTTATTTTTAAAAACCATTTATTTAAGATTTTATCTCAAGTTCAATATATACACATATTTACAGTATTTCAAATGTAAATGATTTATACAGAATATACTTGGATCCGGGGAAACTCGCATCACTTAATCGATTAATTTCACAAATTTTATTCAAAATGAAATTACTTAACAATTTTAAATTCAAAAATTCAATTAATTATCAATTTAAATATTTATAAAATTCGGGGTCGTTACAGACTTCCCCCCTTAAAAGAATTTCGTCCTCGAAATTCGCCAGAGAGATAACGAAGATAGATGAAAGATAGATCAAACTGAATATCAATTCTGCAATTGGCTCACCAAATCAGAATATCAACAATAGATACTAGAACAAACTCAATCAATTACGAATCAATTGGGTTACCTGATCTACGAAGTATACAGGGGTATTGGTTAGTTCGAAGGGATAACTAACCGTTCGTAGATTATATCGAAACCCCGTGAAATAGACAGAAATAGATTTTGATTATGATCTCAGATTCAAGATTTAACTCATCTTCGATTTGCTGAGAAATAAACTAAGGGTAGTTCTTATGCCGAAAAAAATTTCGAACAATTTTAATTATAAATGAGATAGTTACCTTATAAAATTTCATTTCCTTGATTAACTTTTGAGGTTAAAGAATCACCTTTGATTTCACAGGCCCTCGCTGCTTGAATTTGCTTCAGTGCTGAGCAATTCATAATCCTATGCCCCGGCTTGCGGCAATGACAGCATTTTCTACATTCCTGTTCTGGCTTCATAAATGGCTCTCTCAGTCCTTGTTTCCTGGGATTCTTACATTTGTTCACGTAATGACCTTTCTCGAAGCAGTTGAAACAAGTAACTTCTTTCACCTTTTGCTTCTGTAAATCCTTCTTTCCTTTATTCTTTCTCCGTTTCTTTCCACCAAACTTCTTTTTCCTCCAACTCAGATTAGTTGTACCTTCATTCTCCCCCGGATCTTTTTGCTTTTCCAGAGCATCATACCGATAGCCCATATCAATTAATTCAGAAAACGATTCCTTCACATGAATAGTCATCCTTTCCTGAAATTCCTTGTTCATTCCCCGAATAAACTTTTCATTCTTCTTCAATGGTGTATTCACCAATTCTGGACCAAATCGGGATAACTCAATAAATTTGTTTAAGTACTCTTCAAATGATAAATTCCCTTGCTCCAAATCCATAAACTCCTGGTACACTCTAGAGATACCAGCAGACGATATATATCACTGTTCGAATACTTCTTTGAAACGATTCCAAGTAAATTCATCCGCCGGCTCATCTATGGTAATTGTTTCCCACCAAACTAAAGCCTCTTCCTCGAGTTGCCAAGAAGCTATCAATCGCATCTGATCATCTTCCAACTTCAATCCCTTGAAAATCCTTTCGCATAATCGAATCCAGGCTTGTGCTTCGATAACAGTTTCTTTGCCAATGAATGGCTTTCCACCAAGTCTAGAAAAACTTCGATATAAATCAGCCAAATTTGGTTGAAATTGAATGGGAATATCTGTCGTTGCAAGGCTTTGACCAGCTGAAATGGTACTTTCCTGTCTCCTATTTCGTCCTCTTCTTCCATTCATTCTTACTATCTGTAATAGTAAGAAATCCGATTAGGCATTTCGACGAAATATCTTAGAGAATAACATCAGATAAAGAAAATAGATTGAGAAATTTGGGTTTCGGTTTCACTGGTTATACTCATTCTAGGGATACTTCACCCTATCTCTAATGAGCTACTTAATGTGTTATACTCCTGAGCTAAAGTTCAACCTTAGCTCTGATACCACTTGTAACGAACTGGATTTTTCGCGCTCGAAAATCGACATCCATACTTCATATTGTATTCGAATGCCATAGATTCGATCGTTCAAATCCGATTCGCCGGAGCTTATAACAATATTAAGTAAATAACACAACAGAATAAAAGAATAATATATTGATATACAGCTTTGATACAATATCTGTCACAACAGATGATCCAATAGATATCAATATACATCAGAGATATGATAAAATAAAATAGCAGCGGAAAAGAAAAATAGACAACATCTAGCAGCGGAACAAATAATTCTAAAATAGTCTTCAAAAGAGTACTCCAAGGCATCAATCCAAAATAGCGAGAACCCCCAAAAGATAAGCAAGTGCAGTCCGTATCCAAAGGCTGAATTAGCTCCAGATAATCTACTAAACCTGACTATCTGAAAAAAACCAACTCTAGACTGCTCGTGTAGAAAAATTTTGAGCACCCAGAGTTTAGGAAAGAAACAATAAACTCCGGATCAGTCGTGGGACTGGTGTGAGCAACAAAAACAGTTTATCTTTAAAAACAAACAATGAAATATTTTAAAATCAATTCGCAATGCTTTTTTTTAGAAATGAGACTACCATAAGGCCTCCCGCACACACACACAATGCAAACGCAGAATCGGAGGAGATTTCTCCTTATGGTAGTCAAGGATGCTTGATACGCATTAAAAAGAAACATTTGGTATTATTACTAGTGCATAGTGTAGTATAAATCATTTCGAAAGTAAAGATATAAATCTTAGCCAGCATAGACATTTCGCACTTATGCCTACTATAGCTACCATGTTCAATAGCAGGTTACCGCCACGTTCCATGGCAGGTTATACAACTAAAACCGTACAAGGTACGTATTTGAAGAATGGATTTCCAACAAATGGTCGGGCAAAGGAACTTCCCAAACCCCGAAATGGAACGCCTCTGGAAGGACATCCCTGAGCATCCCAAATGGATCTCTGCCAACACAAAGCCGGTGCACTCCCTGCCCGGGAGTATCAACCTCAGATATTCCATTCCCGGTCGTAACCAACCTTTATCCGAGCGCTCGGTACCAACAACACCACACAGTAATAGATATAGTGTATCACATGAGTAAGTATCTGGGCTCCATACCATGATACTACCCCTATCCAGAAGAAAAGGACATATCCTAGGGACGCGATCCCTGAAAACTTTGCCGCATCTTTTCCTGTTTCGACCATTTTCCGGGTTGTGAGGCTCGACGAAGTCTCGTCCACAAAAACATACTTTATACAAAAGTCATGCTTTGGGTCAACAAATGATCAACACAATGATCACCAAGATAGACGATCAAACAAATGATCCTATCACAATAATCAACACAATGATCATTTACAGCAACACTCAGCATGTCACATTACCGAATTGGGAATATATTGCTGATAACTTCAACTATATAACCTCTGAGCTCGTATGTCTCAGAGAAGGGTGTTAAGCTAAGAGAATAAATTCTCCGCCACCAACAGGAATATATTTGAAAGAAATCTGCTTTATATCTCAAATTGTAATGTCAGACATAACAATCCATACAAGTCTGTTCTGGGTTCGAACAGAACCGAAGGCACTTACAAAGAAGTCCTTGCAATCCGGATATTCACAATCCTGATCGGATTTCCCATCACTTAGGGAGTCTCTATACCGTTGCAACTCAGTGCAGAGACAATCGATAGGTCATCCTATCGTTCTTGCAAATACCTGGTCTTCACCACCGGTCTTCAAATGCTATCCATAACGACGTATCACATATTCGGAATGGGTTATACGACCCAAAGGTCCTTTCCCGGCTAACCCGAATAGTAAACGCAATATTTAAACATATGGATATGGGATTTCAATTAAGTCACAACTTAAAACCCAATAACTTTCCTTTTCAAATGTTTTAAACCAATTACCATTTCAAATCTTTATATTACAGAAAGATTTATTTCACAAAGATCAATTCATAGACTTCAAAACAATTTCCATCCCAATTGGATTAACTCGTTAAATCCTTTAAAACAAAGATTCAACTTATAGCTTTCAAACAATTTCATTTCGAATGGTGTAAACACAACATCATCTTAAATCTGCTAAAAATAAACAGATTCAATTCATAACTTGGAAAATCATTCTCGATTCAAACTTGAAATCTCATTAATATAAATTGGAAGTTTATTACTCATATGAAAGCTTTTTATCACTTAGAAACAATAGTTTTATTTTGGAAAAACCCCGATTCCATTTATACAAGTTACAATCTTTAATTTGAATTTTCAAATCAACGCTTAAAAACGGTTTAAACCCGTATAACTTGTAAAGTCCTTTTTAAATCATAAAAACTGAATATAGAATTCAATTTCAGATTTTTGAATTTCAATTTAAATCTGATTATTCACATTCCAAATCTTTATTAGTTATTCAAAAATAACTTTTATTCTTAAAACAGCTTTTCAAAAGTTTTCCACATTAAACTTAATTTATTTCCAAAAATACTTGAATTAAAAATTCCAATTTAAAACTTATTTTTAAAAATCTGTGACTTAACTGATTTCCACGTGAAATCCATATTTGTGTGTGTATAATGTGGTCCAAGGGTTTAACACAATAGTGCAATATCATTAAATCATGATAGATTAAATACAACAATATATCTGATAAACGATATAACCATAACGCTTGTCTTTATTCACAGATCTTTAATTACATTACAAAACATAATACGAATCAGGATATAATACAAAGCATCACATGTCAGGGATATCAAACAATTCATCATCTAAATAAAATCCAAACATCCATAAATAGGGTCAATTTAATTATCTGATTAATTTAAATCAGATTAATGTCTATGAGTAAATTTGCTAGTCATAGCAAATTAAAAACCAATTAATTTCAAAGCATTTAATAAATTTTCTTTTAATTAAATCCTTAATTTAGTATCTTTAAGTAAATTTGCAATAACTAAGTAATTACTCATTAATTAATAAATCTTTAAACCTTAATTAATAAAATTAAACTTACAATTACTAATTAAATTGATTCAAAACATTAATTATTCATGCTAACTAATTTAATAATTAATGTAATACAATTCATTCAATCTTTATTAAATTTAAGGTGAACTCATTCTTACTAATGATTTAAATATCATTTGCAAATATGTTTGAAATCTTTTAATTTCAAACTTACCCTCCTAAATTCCATTTCAAACCCAAGATTTAAAATTCCAACTTCAAAACCAAAGTTATATATATATTCTTCTAAATCCTCTTAAAATACTTAAACACTATTAATAGGCTATTTAATAATGAAAACTTATTAAATTCCCTGATTTAAATATTAGTTCTAAGCTTGCTTCAAAACTTTAAAAATTGAATTTAAACTTCAAATAGGAGCAGATTTTGCTTTAAAACCTGAACCAAGAAAAACTACCCGAGGCTCTTCTATTTTGCGTCGAGTTGCACAGGCATTCACGCGTGACCTAACCCGATGGAACATCTTCCCTCTCCCTGGACTTATCTATTCTTCTTCCTTTCATCATTTTTTTTTTTTTTTTTTTAACTGTAACCTGATGCAACAAGATGCTCACGCAAAACCCAAAAAAACACGAGCCAAAGCATCACGTACTCGAGCGTTCTCTCGAGTTTTTCCCCCTCGGCCAAACTACCTGACACCGATCAATGTCGTGCACGTGCACACGAGTCGCCGCCACCTCCATTGGCCATCGCGACCTCCAACAAGTCGCAAAACACCCTCACATACAAAATCGATACTCGACTTGGCACCAAAATTTCCCAATCGAAAATAAGCCTCGCGTTCGAAACTGTCACCTAAACCCTCCTCAGCAAATTGCCTCACATCCCCACGTCACGTCACTGGCGATCACGAAACTCCATCCGCGGCTACTTCGATGACCCACGAAGCCTCTCCCCCTGGTCCCATCCCACTCGACGCCTCGACGAGTGTGCACGAGCGAAAAAACCCATACGCCATTTCACAGTCCTTAAACCCTAAAATTGCTTCATCCTCTCAATCCACTAAATAGAAAAATTATTTGACATTTTTCTTGAGATCAGAGGTGGCTATACTTGCTACGACCCCAGTTTCAAGAATTTAAATTGATTCAAACTCAAGAAATTGACCAAAGTTCCATTTTATTTCCAACACGAATTTCCTTTGAATTACTTAACTAAAAATTTTCATTCAACTTTTAAAAATCATAACTTGTGGTAATAATTCTAAATATAAAGTCAAATTAAGAATTTAAAGTATTCGACTTTTAGCCCTTGAACTCCTTTTTACTGTAAATCTTGTTTTTCTGTATTCCTGTTGACTGTTTATGCTTTCAAAGGTTTTCAAAAATTTATCCAGTAATTGCAGCATAATATCATTTAAAGATCATTACTCAAATTACTTTTTTTTTTTTAGATATTAATCTTCTTCTTACATTTGTTAGCCTGTTACTTGAACAGAGTACCATCTATATATACACAAGTAATACACTGGTAAATCGGCATAGATATATATATATGCAGATAATCATTCAACAACAACTGGAAGCATTCATCATAGATTAACCACAGATAACAAATTAAAACATAATTAGGTCAATCTGCTCACAGTTTTGAGAAGAGGAAGATGACAGAGAACTCTTTATGTTGAAACTGCAGTATTTTTTCTTGAATCCTGTTTTTAAGTTTGAAAACAAGGTGATGTTTATGTTGCTGGGTTTCTTTGGATGAACTAAATAACACAAATGAATGTGTATTAATACACAGGAGGATGTTATTCAAGGTAGGGGAGGCATGTTGCATTAAATGCAAAGGTATGTTGCATTTATTGTTTTGCATTATGGCTGTTTACAGAGAAATTACTCTTTGCTTGTACCCGGCTAGTGATTTTGTATTATGCTGAGAAGATATTGTTTTTTTATTACTTTGGTACATTATGTTTGTTTTAGTTTTTTTTTTTTATTATACTATGTAATTAGTTTGTTTCTTTGTTATGTTTCCCATTATACACTTTCAAATGTATTTTGTTTCTTTTGATATGAATAAAGTCCTATATTAAATATAGTAATATTTATTTACTGGTTTTATTTCTACTTTGTTTTAGTTTTATGTTTTGCCTGCATATTGTTTAAGTGTGCATACATAGATTTATATTTTATACTTTGCTTGTAGTTCATTTTACTTATGTATTGAGTTCTAATTTAACTTTAACATTTATTTCTAACCATGAATTTATTTAAAACATTTATTGCTAATACTTATTTTACTTTGTTTAGTTTATGTTTATTTTATTTTATCTACTTACTTTAAAATATAATTGAAATTCTATAACTTTGTTTTGTACATAGATATTTTATATATATATATTTATTTATTTCTATACTTGTGTCTAAAGCATATTATTTATTTTTCATATTTATTTACAACTTTGTTTCACATTTAATTGTCGTTTCTTTTTTTTTTCTTTTGACTTACATATTAATTTCCAACTTAAATACTTATCGTCTTGTATTTTTATTTCTATTTATTTTTAAAAACCATTTATTTAAGATTTTATCTCAAGTTCAATATATACACATATTTACAGTATTTCAAATGTAAATGATTTATACAGAATATACTTGGATCCGGGGAAACTCGCATCACTTAATCGATTAATTTCACAAATTTTATTCAAAATGAAATTACTTAACAATTTTAAATTCAAAAATTCAATTAATTATCAATTTAAATATTTATAAAATTCGGGGTCGTTACAGTCACGGTGATGATCGTTGGTGACCGAAGGAGCGGTGCATGATGCACGGGTGAATGATGTATCAGTGGATTTGATTTTTGGGAAGGAAGATGAAGGCTCGAAGTTTGCTTCGTGTAACCGTTTGTTTTTCTCAAAGCGGGGATCAGGTTTGGGGTAACTCGGGGTTGACGCGAGTTTTTGTTGTGGGTTGCTCGAGTTTTTATTGAGCAGGATTTTGTTTTGTTCAGGAAGTTTTAAAATGTAACAATAATGTTTTTTAAAGGTTTTGAAACAAAGGAAATGTGATTTGTAAATCATTCAAGTTTTAAAACCAAAGTAAAACAAGTTTTTATTTATAAAACTAAATTTGTTTCAAATTAAATTTTAAACAAGTTTTATATATATTAAAATATGAAAGTTTTACAAATAAAATAAGTGAATTTTTAATAATAAGGTTTGTATTGAATTTTATTTAATAACTTGGAAAGTCCAAAGATTTAAAAGTTTTTATTTTGAATATTTAGATTATTTTAATTATAATTGATTTCTAATATATTTTATTTTAAATAAAGTGTAATGATTTAGAATTTGGTAATCAATTATAATAAAGATTATCTTAAGTAATTTAGAATTTTGATTTAATTAAAGATAAATAAATTTATGAAAATAATTAAGATAATTCAATTTTTGTTAATAATTAATGTGTTATTGGTTAATATAAATGATTTAATTAAGATAATAGGTTTTCTTAATTAAGAATCTTTTTAATATAGTAAGTTAAAGAATCATTTAATTAAATTTAAATGATTAGTTAAATAATTAATTAAGTAATTAATTAAATAATTAATTAAGTAATTAATTAGTGATTAATTAAAGATAATCACTTTGGAGTTAATTAAGTATAATTACTGGGTGAGGTAACTAAGTAATTGATTACTGGAAGTAATTAAGTAAAAGATAATTACTTTATGAAAGTAATTAGGAGGGAGTGATTAAGAGTTAATTACTTGAGTTATTAATTAAAGAATTAATTAATACAATTAATTAAAGGTTTAAATTATTAAATTAATGGTTATTTAATAAAAAGATTTAGAGAATTTAATGATGTAATTAATTACTTGTTAAAGTAATTTTCTAAAAGCTCAACCCAGAGCCCTGATGAAATCGAAGGGATAGGAGAAGTTCCCTCCTGCCTGGTCCGACCACAGACATTTGGGATTTAGACCAGCCCAGCACAGAGATATTATGCCCCCAACCAGTTAGTTTGGGTTTACGGGGACCAACCTCCGCGCCTTGAGTGGGAGTAGGGCAGGCGGGAATCGAACTCGCGACCTCGTTAACAGGAGGCAAGTATCTCAACCACTGCGCCACTACTTGCGGACAAAACTTTGGGGCCAAGGAAACTATGTTTACCCTGGCCTTTGGTTAGACCGGGATTTATAGTGCCCGGACACTTATGTCTCATTATTGTGGCCGCTGGGATTCGAACCGGTGCCACTACAACTACATGTAGCAACTCCACTATGTCTTAACCACTGGACCACTAGAACTTGACACTTGTTAAAGTAATTAATTAAAAAGAAATTTAATTAATGAAAGTAATCATTAATTAATGAAAATAATTAATTAGTTGTTAATTAATAATTAAAGGATAATTAATCTATAAATAAGTTTTAATTACTAAATGTAATTAAAAAGTAATTAATCAAATGTGATTAATTAAAAGTAATTAATCAAGTATGATTAATTAAAAGTGGTTAATCAAGAGTGTTTAATTAAAAGTAATTAATCATGTGTGATTAATTAAAAGGTGATTAATCAGGCGTGATTAATTAAAGGATAAGTAAGGAATAATTATCAGAATAATTAAATAATAATTAATCAAGTGTGATTAATCTAAAGGGTAATTAAGAGATAATTACTTGGATAATTAAAAAGTAATTAATCAAGATGATTAATTAAATTTGTAATAAAGGAATAATTACTTAAAGTAATGAAGTAATAATTAATCAAGGGAGATTAATTGAAATGGATAATTAAGTGATGTTTAGTTAATTAATTTGTAATTAATTAATGAATAAGTAAGTTGGATTGATGATAATCCAAGTGATTAAGTAAGGAATTAATTTAATTAAGGATTAATTAATTAATTAAGTTGGATCAAACCTTGTTTATGGATGATTAATGATTGGATGATAAATATCATTGGATGAGATAATGATATTGGATGATATTGAATGTCATTGGTTGATATGTAATGATATGAATGTGATATATCTGAGATGTGATATATATGCTGCTTTGTGATATGTGTGGATGAATTTGATAATAGTGAATTATCTATCTGTGTGTTAGGAATCATTCATTTATTGTAAGTGATATTCTGAATATCTACTGTTTAAACCCTTAAGTACAACTTGGACATTAAAATGGCGTTTGGATTCGATGAGACCGGGATCGGGTTTTATATCCGAAAACCACATCGATCCAAATTAAACGTTAGGTCGTGAATCCAAGTGGAGTGCAAGTGAAGACTCGAGGTGTAAGAACTATTCGTCAGTATAAATCTGGGGGTGATTCAATGACGAGTTTGACGGAAATAGTATTTACAGGTTCGAGATGGTGATTCAGAGTGCAAGGGCTATGGTCGTTGACTTTGAGGGTAATTCCAAAATGAGTGCAACGAGATAGTACCTTCGGTTTCGTTCGAACCCAGAACGAACTTGTATGGATTGAATGCTTTCAGAACATCGTCAGGTGGATGATGAGCATTCTAAGATAAATGTGTCCTATAAAGGTAATCGCAGCCTCAAGCCTCATCAACCGGGATTGGCTAAAACAGGGGAGGTGTAGCAAGGTTAAGTGGGTAATGCCCAAGTAGGACGAGATTTACCCCTGTCTAGATGTCCCTTTTTATTTCGGCTTTGTGGGAGGTTGGATCTGCAGCCAACTGCGGGGTGGTCTTGTTCGGGACTGTTTAGTAAGGAATGGTCCCGGCCTTGTATTGCAGAAGATCGGGAGTGGTCCTCGGTACGGTGATCTAGGCCACGTACTGTGAACGGCGATACCCCAGTAACCATGTCATTGATGGAAACCCATTCTTCCTACGAGACCCTACGGTTTTGTTTGTATTACCCACTTTTGTGGCTAGTAGCTGGAATTTAATAGATGTAACAATTTCGGCTATTTCATATTTACTTGAAAACCCTAGACACTATTATAATATCACTGGATTTCCTATCAAATGTTTTGGTTAGCGTAAAGTAAAAACTTTTCTATGTTTATGTGTGGGAAGTCTTACGTGATACCTTCCTTTTCAAAGGATTTTCTAAAGTTAAGCAACTTTAAACCGTTTACTCACACCAGACCCATGTCTGACCCGAGTGTTTATTTTCTGTTTTATTAAACTCTTGGGTACTCATATTATGTATGAGTAGTCAAGTGATTCAGGTATCCTTGACGAATTCTGGGGGAGCTTGGGAGCAGGAGGCTTCAGCGTGTAGATATATAGATAGAGTTTCCGCTGTGTGTTATTCTGTACAGTTGTTCTTGTATTGTATATTAGACAGAAATGTTATAACTATCTGAATTGAGATGTATAGTTGTTTACTCTGATGTATATGATACTATATATATGTTATATATTATATTTCATTCGTTCCGCTGTGAGATTCTGATGTGTTGTTGTTCTTTCTTCTCTTTCTTTTCTTCTTCTATCTCTTTCTTTCTTAAATAGTGATGCGTCTTTCTGGTGATAGAAAGTCGGGTCGCTACATTCATGCTCTCTTTCATCCTCAGAGTATATCAATATATCATCGATGAAAACTAGTATGAACCTATCCAAGTGCTCTCAGAAAACTCGATTCATCAAATCCACAAAGAACGCTAGTGCATTAGTTAGTCCAAACGGCATCACTAACCACTCATACGATCCATATTTGGTTCTAAATGCCATCAAAGGAATATTGTCCTATGCCACTCTAAGTTGATGGAACCTGTTGCTAAATCCAACGGAGAAAATACTTTGGCTCCACTCAACTGGTCGAACAAATCGGCAATTCTAGGTAATGAATATCGATTCTTTATTATATTCTCATTCAACTTATGATAATCGATACATAACCTCAACGATCCATCCGGCTTCTTAGCAAACACTATGGCTACTCCCCAGGGCGAACAACTTAGCCTAATAAAATTCTTACCTTCCAATCCACCAACCGCACCTTCGGCACCCTCATCTCGGTAGGTGTCATCCTGCTTAGCGGTCTACTTACTGATTTTGCTCCAAGTACTAAACCTATCTGAAAATCAATGGCTTGTTTCGATCGTAATCCTACTATAGGTTCAAAGACATCTATGAATTATCTAACAACGAAAACGCGATTCAACTCGTCTTCTACCTCCATAACACCCAACAAAGCATTCACCTCGCAACTAGGGTTTTCTACGATATATACTATACGATCACTACAATCAGGGTGTCTAAGTGATATTTTCCTATCATGGAAAAATATTCTAGCATCGTATTAACTTAACCAATTCATGCCCCAAATAATTCCGACCTACGAAATCAAGCACATAAAAACTACAAACAAAGGTACGACCTAAGAAATCTGACTCTGCCCCACTTGGACTTCCTTGGCCTTATTTCTTTCAAGAAAATCTTGCATCTCTTCATTCCTCAAGGCCATCTCAACAACAAAATCACTTGGATCCCTAATATGCAGTAGCAAAGCCTTAGAAAGCTTAGGTGTAACGACCCGCTATTTTGGACCATTCAAATCGACAATAAAACCGTACATGTCCGACTTGAATAATTCAAAATACCGAATTGTTAATAAAATTTGGCAAAACTTAAAATATACAGTAAATAAATCAATCATAGATCACTTACACAGAGTAATACAATGCAGCGGAATAGATAAAGAATAGTAGTTCATGAAGCTACTATATACCTCAGAGTTAGAAATAAAATACAACCGAATAGTTCAAATGCCATGAAGTCTCCAATGCAACAGATGGCTTCTCTGAACCAATCAACTGGATGACTGAAGGGATAGATAGTTGGATCTTCAAGCAAAGCTCCAACTTCGAAGATGAGTCTCAAATGTTGTATCTCTCAGTCTGACCCGAGCGTAAAGCAAAACACAAAACACTCGAGTCAGGATTAACATTCTTATATCTATAAATCTAACTCAAGTGAAATATCAACTGAAATATAATTAACTTAGAGGATGTTTGGGATAACCATCCTCTAAGGGTCCATGGAACTATCTAAAAGATAGAAATATACACTATAACACCGTAGTCTTTTCAACTTAATTTATACTTCAAAACCAAATATCATTTTCACTTCAAATATCTCTATACTTCCCAAACAGTATTTTTATATATTAAATAATTTGTACAGTAAAGAAATTTCAATTCCCTCAACTTAACAAATCGTTTAACATCAACCCGACCACCCCATTTAAATCTATTTCAATCTCAATTTATTAATTTAAATTCAACTCAATTTCTAAAATAACCACTTCAATTTTATCGATCTCAAATTCGGATTTGAAATCACAAAATACCCTTTATGTTCAATATATTTCAAAACTTTAAGTATTCAACGTTTCAAACTAACTTTTTAATCAATTTAGTTTCTAAATAATAAATTCAACTATACTGATTTCAAATACATATCCGAATCTCAAAATAAACCATTTAAATCCCAATATAGTTCAAAGCTTTAATATTTAATTAAATGCTCAATTTAATAGTTCCATATAGATCTCGATTTAACCTCATTATTATCTAGTCTTAAAATAATCCCTCATTAGATACAATATCATTTAAGTAACCTTAAATTACATTTTACTCAATATTTTCTTTAATTTATTTAAACGTGAAATGTTCATTAAATCACTTAAATAAAAATCCAGTTACAAAATCATACCCTTAAATTTCCCATTCAAAAATTTCAGATTGATTTAATTGAATAAATCCTTATTTAAATACCATTTAGATAAATCCACATTTATCTCCCAATCTTAGTAAATTGCACAATACTTTTGGAATAAAATTTACATAAATATTTAGCATAATTTATGTATTAAATCAAATTTTGACTAAATTAAATATTATTAAATCTATATATCATTACCCTTTATATATAAAAAAATTTAAGGATTAACATTTAATAAGACCATATATTTCTTTCCAAAACAATGAATTAAATTTCAAAATATTTATATATATGGACCAACGATGTCTGTATATATTTCTTATCATATGGTCAAGTGTTACGGATATTTATCATTTCAATCCGTACACTAAATGTATACGAGTGGATAGCATTTCAACCCGTAATCCCAATTCAATTAAATGAAAATCGCTTGGGTTTATCATTTCAAACCATAACGATTTTCTCCTATTCTAAAGTCTGTTCGGGTATGTATCATTTCAACCCATAGTGATTTCTATACTAACAGGGAACTTGCAGAGTGATAACAGATATGTAAATAATAATAACAACAGGCATATATCATCAAAATAAATATATAAACAATAGGATATGGTGTCATATCCCATAAGTGAATAGTTACAGATAATAGCATATATAACAATTTAAATAACTACAGCCTCATATTTGAATTGTCGTCTTAATTAAATCAAATTTAGTAAATAAAAGAATGTTAATCGTGAGTGATTTCTCACCTTTCGAGGCCAGAGAAAAAGAAGTGAGTTATGAAATCCAGATCCGAATTCCAAAACAAAGCTAGATGGACACGGTTCAATGATCAAAGCTGATAATAGGAATAGATGAATTCAAATCAGAATTGGATCAAGGAAGATAAATAGGATAAGTGAGCTTATATACAACTAGCCAACATATGCAGACACAGTTTATAAAATATGCAACAAAATATGCATGCCTCGGTTAATATATATACATAGGTGTACAGACCGACTATATTAATATAACCATATATATACTATATAACATTTCCTCTACCAATTTGTATATGACTATACATATGACTATACTTGAAACCAAAATACACATCCCTTCAAAAAAAATCCAACGTATATCAGTCAGTGCAAACAACCTTAAGGCTGACATGAAATAAACTTTTGAAAGCATATACTATTGAAATTATAAAATATTGATATAACTTATACTGTAAAACTACCATAGAAAATTTATATATATACCTACGTTTAAATATGACTTATGTAAATTGTTGAAAATAAAATAAAATATAGTACGGTAGACTCTAAAATACTAAAACAATCATAAAAATATTTATATTATAAATTGAACTATCAAACTTGTACCCACCAATTTTATATAATATATATACCAAAACAGTAACGAAAATTGAAATACTATATTTTATATATCTAACATATGAAAGCTAATAAAATAACATATTTTATTATAGTTGAAACTGTTATAACCAAATATATAAAACATATAAAAATACGTATATTAATAGAAGGCTTCCAAACTTAAACCATATATACCGTAAGCTATCAATAGTAAAATAAAACGCGTATATATATATATATATATATATATATATATTTAACTTATCAACTAGTTAGTAAAACATACGTATCTAAAAGCCGTACGATAACTATATGCTAACAAAAGTAAAAAACTATATACCGTAAAATCTTAAAATAATATACATAATACAGTATAAATATATACTAACCTTTATATATGAACAGAAGTTAAATATTTATATACACGTTTATAAATATAACAATTATCATATATATACTATTATGAAATATATTATTATTTTTAAAGTTCAACTGTTAGGGAATTCAAAATCCCCATAGTTGCAGTAAACATATAAAACAAAACTTATGCACAATCTATACTGTTCTTAATATATAAAATAGACTTATATCAAATAAAATGCGTACTTACCTTTAAAAACCAGAGAGGAAATGTTTTGCCAACTAATGCATGCGGCCATGGGGAGGAGGCAAGCCAAGGAAAAGAGAGAGCTCATGCTCAGGTTTGGAAGAATAAGAAAAGATGGAGGAGAGATGAGAACAGGCGATTTTTAAAGGAAGAATGCATGCGTGATTCAAGCAACATGACATGGCGAAGGGCATTCTTCAGGCAACAGAGAAAATGCTAGTTTCTTAAATATAAAGGTAGGTCTGCATCTGATATGTGAACGTGCTATATGACTTAATATAATATTTACAAAGCTCTCTCCTCTTTTAATATTAATTTGAGGGCAACGAATAGCCTACAGAGAGAAAAGAAGATGCAATCTATGCTATACTATATATATATATATATATATATATATATATTCCTAGAAACACGGAAACGAAGAGGTAAAAGAGGGAAGAGAAAGAGGCGTATAAATGAATGGTAAATAAATTCAGATTTCAAATGAAATAAATGGAACAGCAAATATTAAAGTATGGATGTAAATCCTAGAATAATAAAAAGCAACGGTTATATGTTGATTAAGAAAAATAATTAAAACAATTAATGGCTTAAATGGGGCAGCATGTTTCAAATTTTTGAAATGCAAAAGAAACGTACACTATAAATATAAAGTTTTCAAAAGCAAAAGAAACGTAAAGCTGTCCATTAATTCATCAAAACGTTATTTAAGTAATAAATTGAAATGAAAAAAAAAGTAATTGTAACGGTCAATAGTTGATTTAGCTATACACTTAAAGCAACAAATTTTTGTTTGTTTGTACAACACATAATGAGTTTTGAAAGTCAAGGATATAAAAATGGATAAAAGGAAAGAAATCAGGAAATTTTTGTAAGCAATAGCTTTCCAAGGAAAGGTAGGCTTACATTATATATACATGCTGAGATGATTAGGAACGTTCAAAAATTTTGAAGCAATGAAGGAATTGGAAATAAATATAAAATGAAAGAAATTTGAAAAGTCCGTAGCTATGATTTAGCCAAAATTTATTAAAGCCATTTACTAGGAAGGTTGGAACCGAAATAATAGAGAGAGGAAGGCACATTAAATTTGATGACAAAGTTGTGTTCGGATCTATAAGCAAGTGGTTTATATATTATAGGCCTTATGAAAGCGAGGAAAGGAACGGATGCTACTAGCTTGATGATTTGAGATTCTTTCAAGCGTTAAAAACAAAAATAAAGAGAGACCAGAATAAACGCACCACCATAAATATAAATATACGCTTCAATTGCAAAAGAAACGTATAGAGAAAATTATGGGTAGTGGGAAAGGTAAAGTCAGTGCACGAAACTACAAGGAATAATAAAAGCAAGGTCGATGATCTCAAATTTATTAATGGTTACGAATGGAAAAGTCTACCTGGATTGGAAAAGTATTAAGCAATAGAAATCTTAAACGGTAGTAAAAAGAAACCGTTACGCACTGATTCAGAAATCAATTAAAGCAATTAATAGCTTGAATTGGACAGCACGTTTTCTCAATTAAATAAACTTCCATAAAATTATTTGAAAATTTACAATCTGCTATATTTAAATATAAGTATTCTAAATATATAAACATTTTATTTAAAAATTCAATTATTATAAGTTTTCACAAATATTCAATTAAATACGTTATAGAATCAATTAAAATTGTTAAAATTTTCCGGGTCGTTACACTCTCCCCCACTCAAAACTTTTCGTTCCCGAAAAGGAAGGAGGTAGGAGAATAAAACAACCAGAAAAAAAAATAGATTGAAAGCCAAGATAAACAATAAATTTTAAAACTATATAAATTTTATTTAAAATATTTATTTGAAAATTTCATTTGAAATTAAATTTTCTTTAATATTTAATACTTCTCAAACTCCTTTGCAAAGAATTATTTACATTATTACTTCTATTTACAAAGACTATTGAAAATATTAAATCCAAAATTTATGAAATTTTTAATTTATCTCAAGATACCTTTCAAATATTATCAATAAATTAATAATCATTTTCTTTAAAGATGTTTTATTTAATTTATAACTTCAAAAATATTTATAACACTAAAATTTTATATAAAACAATGTAGTATACAAATAAGCAATATTTAAAAGATTTATTCAAAAAGGAAAGGAAGGTAGATTCCGAAAACGGAATATAGGTGAAAAATGAAGCTGAGCAGATGAGGTAGATTCAAAAGAATAGAATCGGGCACGAATAATTTATTTCAAACCATAAGAATTTTAATTTCAAATATTAATACAAAATTTCTTTGTTGGAAAAAATACTTTTATAATAAATACCTTTATAATAATACGTTTATATCGAAATAAATCTTTCTTTCGAAAATATTTTTATAACTCGATGTTTTAACAAGTTTATCCTCGTTCTTGCAGACTCTGACCATGCGTTGATCAGGCGCAAAGCTAGAATTCTTCAAGTATTAGTAGACCTGTTTCAACACCCAGTGAAAATACTTGAAAAACCTTTTAAAAACAGATATGGAAAGTACAATCCAAACAAACAACCAAACCAAAACCTTTGTCCAACCATGGTTCGCAGATACACAATGGTTACGCCTGGGTCTCCCAGGAAACAATCCATATCTGTAAGCTTTCTCAGCCCTGCAAGTTACGCCATGATGACTAGTAGAGTGCAGGATACACAATGGTTACGCCTGGATCCCCCAGGAAACAATCCATACCCCTAGGCAAGACTCAGCCAGGCACTTGCGCTACTATTCGCGACCTACACAGATTGCAGGATACACAATGGTTACGCCTGGATCCCCCAGGAAACAATCCGTACCCCTAGGCAAGACTCAGTCAGGCAGTTGCGCTATGTAGTCACGAGAGGAAAAAAAACCATGGGTTACGCCACGGTGGGAAACACTCGAGTATTACATCCGGAAAACCGAAAATCAGAGAGAATAATATCGATAGAATGAATCCACGATGTGGCCACAAAGCGGATATCAAGCAGAAGGCACTTTCCATATCTTTACTTCGAAAATATATATCATATAGTACCTTTTCAAATACTTTCAAACATCATACTTATATAAAATCCATATATATATATATATATAAGATTCCATTTTCAAATCGAATACTTTCCAAATCAATAGTATATCAAATCATACTTATATAGACTTCGATTTATAAAAAAATTCTCTTTCCAAATTGAGTACCTTTCAAATCAATAGATTTCAAATCACTTCATACTTATACAAATCCATTTTATATAAGTTCGACCACTCCCAAATCAAGTGCTTAACAATATAAGGTTCTCAATTTCAAATCATTTCAATATCAATTCAGTTTCAAAATCATATAGGATTTCACCAAATTTTCTTCCAAATTAAGTATCTAAATTTCAAAGTTCCCAAAATAATAGGTTTAGAAAATTATCCTAGTTTCCAAATTAAAATAATTCAAGTCAAACAAATTCATTTCCAAAATCACCATATAAGTACTGGTTTTTAATTTCAATTTAATTTCAAAACCAAATATTTTCTCAAAATCAATTATACTCAAAATGGTTTCCAAATTTATAATCATCACTTTAAAACTTTTAAACTATCTATTTCTATTAGAAATATCCAATTCACCTTTCTGAAAACCATTATTTGAAATTAAAATTTTTTTTTTCCAAAACATTTCAAAACTAAATTCCATATTAGTATAATTAAAAATAGTCATATTCACTTACTTAACAAAAGGTTTCAAACTTACTTAAGTCATACTCTTCAAAACTAAACTTATATGCTTTATCAAAAAATTTATACTTTTCGAAATTTCTTAGTTTAAAACTTTTAAACCTTGATTTGGAAGTGCTCGAACCTTCAAAATAGTCCATGAAATCAAATTTCAAATCTAAGAGTTGGAAATCAATTATTTTTTTATATAGAGTTATTACTAGTCAAATTGAAAACTCGAGGACTGAACACCGGTCTCACTTTAAATTGTTTCAAATATATACATATATCTTTCGAAAATATCAAATTATACTTCGGAATTTGAAATCAAAAACGGTTTTACAAAATCACTCGCATAGCGAAGCTATTAAAGTGGCCTCTCCCCCACTCTGAAACTCGAAAATCAATGTCGATGATGCGTGCACTCATCACCGAAATTATTCTCCAGCGACATAAGTGAGTTCTGGACTTCTATTTTCTTGAAAACTTCTTTGAAATTTCTTCAAAATTATTGGAATTCATTTGAACCCATTTGAAACATTTCTTATTCGGAAAAATAATTTTAAATCGTATTATTTTTATATATTTTCCCAAAATCTTAAGACCAATTTCAAAATATCGGAATTCAATTCTCGAATTTCAAATTTAACCCTTCAGTTATAAATCCTTTTTATATAAATCACTTTCTTATAAATTTTCAAAATTTCCAATCCTTTCAGAACTTTTATGTATAGAATAACATTTCTTATTCGTTTTGTATATAGGTATATAATCCTTATCGAAAACATTTTCACTTTTATATATAGAATAAAATCATAGTTATCAAAATAATAATTTCGTATAAAATAATTTTAAAATACAACAAACCCGATTTTCAAAGGATGATTCAAGAATGGATTTCAAAACAAAGATAAAGATTTAATTTAGAGGAACTCTAATCAATAGAATCCTGATTCGAAGATAGGCTCAAACAAGGTTGAGAAAATCAAATTACAAAATAGAAGATGGATATACTTCTATAAATCTCGGGCGACCTTAACCGGGTCAACCGTGACTTCAGGAATATAATTGATGCGGAATTCTAAAGCAAATCGACATTCGATTGCCAGAGATAGAATTCGGCATACCAAGATATAGCAGCATCGTAAACCGAGGATACAGAAATCTCCAGTGAATCAATGCCAATTGTAAAGGAGTTTTCACCCCCTTTACAATTCATTCCGTGGAGTTATGGGATACTCCAGAATCAAACGAATATAAATAGGGAGAGACAAGAATGAATTTCGGAACCGAGGGACATTCCAAAATTCAAAGGAAATCAAGTCAAAAAGAAGGGATTCAACTCAAACGAAAGTGATTCTGTAAATGAATTTACCATATATGCTAGGTTTTGCCTAGAGCCAAAGCTCTGATACCAACTGTAACGACCCGCTATTTTGGACCATTCAAATCGACAATAAAACCATACATGTCCGACTTGAATAATTCAAAATACCGAATTGTTAATAAAATTTGGCAAAACTTAAAATATACAGTAAATAAATCAATCATAGATCACTTACACAGAGTAATACAATGCAGCGGAATAGATAAAGAATAGTAGTTCATGAAGCTACTATATACCTCAGAGTTAGAAATAAAATACAACCGAATAGTTCAAATGCCATGAAGTCTCCAATGCAACAGATGGCTTCTCTGAACCAATCAACTGGATGACTGAAGGGATAGATAGCTGGATCTTCAAAAAAGCTCCAACTTCGAAGATGAGTCTCAAATGTTGTATCTCTCAGTCTGGCCCGAGCGTAAAGCAAAACACAAAACACTCGAGTCAGGATTAACATTCTTATATCTATAAATCTAACTCAAGTGAAATATCAACTGAAATATAATTAACTTATAGGATGTTTGGGATAACCATCCTCTAAGGGTCCATGGAACTATCTAAAAGATAGAAATATACACTATAACACCGTAGTCTTTTCAACTTAATTTATACTTCAAAACCAAATATCATTTTCACTTCAAATATCTCTATACTTCCCAAATAGTATTTTTATATATTAAATAATTTGTACAGTAAAGAAATTTCAATTCCCTCAACTTAACAAATCGTTTAACATCAACCCGACCACCCCATTTAAATCTATTTCAATCTCAATTTATTAACTTAAATTCAACTCAATTTCTAAAATAACCACTTCAATTTTATCGATCTCAAATTCAGATTTGAAATCACAAAATACCCTTTATGTTCAATATATTTCAAAACTTTAAGTATTCAACGTTTCAAACTAACTTTTTAATCAATTTAGTTTCTAAATAATAAATTCAACTATACTGATTTCAAATACATATCCGAATCTCAAAATAAACCATTTAAATCCCAATATAGTTCAAAGCTTTAATATTTAATTAAATGTTCAATTTAATAGTTCCATATAGATCTCGATTTAACCTCATTATTATCTAGTCTTAAAATAATCCCTCATTAGATACAATATCATTTAAGTAACCTTAAATTACATTTTACTCAATATTTTCTTTAATTTATTTAAACGTGAAATATTCATTAAATCACTTAAATAAAAATCCAATTACAAAATCATACCCTTAAATTTCCCATTCAAAAATTTCAGATTGATTTAATTGAATAAATCCTTATTTAAATACCATTTAGATAAACCCACATTTATCTCCCAATCTTAGTAAATTGCACAATACTTTTGGAATAAAATTTACATAAATATTTAGCATAATTTATGTATTAAATCAAATTTTGACTAAATTAAATATTATTAAATCTATATATCATTACCCTTTATATATAAAAAAATTTAAGGATTAACATTTAATAAGACCATATATTTCTTTCCAAAACAATGAATTAAATTTCAAAATATTTATATATATGGACCAACGATGTCTGTATATATTTCTTATCATATGGTCAAGTGTTACGGATATTTATCATTTCAATCCGTACACTAAATGTATACGGGTGGATAGCATTTCAACCCGTAATCCCAATTCATTTAAATGAAAATCGCTTGGGTTTATCATTTCAACCCATAACGATTTTCTCCTATTCTAAAGTCTGTTCGGGTATGTATCATTTCAACCCATAGTGATTTCTATACTAACAGGGAACTTGCAGAGTGATAAAAGATATGTAAATAATAATAACAACAGGCATATATCATCAAAATAAATATATAAACAATAGGATATGGTGTCATATCCCATAAGTGAATAGTTACAGATAATAGCATATATAACAATTTAAATAACTACAGCCTCATATTTGAATTGTCGTCTTAATTGAAATCAAATTTAGTAAATAAAAGAATGTTAATCGTGAGTGATTTCTCACCTTTCGAGGCCAGAGAAAAAGAAGTGAGTTATGAAATCCATATCCGAATTCCAAAACAAAGCTAGATGGACACGGTTCAATGATCAAAGCTGATAATAGGAATAGACGAATTCAAATCAGAATTGGATCAAGAAAGATAAATAGGATAAGTGAGCTTATATACAACTAGCCAACATATGCAGACACAGTTTATAAAATATGCATGCCTTGGTTAATATATATACATAGGTGTACAGACCGACTATATTAATATAACCATATATATACTATATAACATTTCCTCTACCAATTTGTATATGACTATACATATGACTATACTTGAAACCAAAATACACGTCCCTTCAAAAAAAATCCAACGTATATCAGTCAGTGCAAACAACCTTAAGGCTGACATGAAATAAACTTTTGAAAGCATATACTATTGAAATTATAAAATATTGATATAACTTATACTGTAAAACTACCATAGAAAATTTATATATATACCTACGTTTAAATATGACTTATGTAAATTGTTGAAAATAAAATAAAATATAGTACGGTAGACTCTAAAATACTGAAACAATCATAAAAATATTTATATTATAAATTGAACTATCAAACTTGTACCCACCAATTTTATATAATATATATACCAAAACAGTAACGAAAATTGAAATACTATATTTTATATATCTAACATATGAAAGCTAATAAAATAACATATTTTATTATAGTTGAAACTGTTATAACCAATATATAAAACATATAAAAATACGTATATTAATAGAAGGCTGCCAAACTTATACCATATATACCATAAGCTATCAATAGTAAAATAAAACGCGTATATATATATATATTTAACTTATCAACTAGTTAGTAAAACATACGTATCTAAAAGCCGTACGATAACTATATGCTAACAAAAGTCAAAAACTATATACCGTAAAATCTTAAAATAATATACATAATACAGTATAAATATATACTAACCTTTATATATGAACAGAAGTTAAATATTTATATACACGTTTATAAATATAACAATTATCATATATATACTATTATGAAATATATTATTATTTTTAAAGTTCAACTGTTAGGGAATTCAAAATCCCCATAGTTGCAGTAAACATATAAAACAAAACTTATGCACAATCTATACTGTTCTTAATATATAAAATAGACTTATATCAAATAAAATGCGTACTTACCTTTAAAAACCAGAGAGGAAATGTTTTGCCAACTAATGCATGCAGCCATATGGAGGAGGCAGGCCAAGGAAAAGAGAGAGCTCATGCTCAGGTTTGGAAGAATAAGAAAAGATGGAGGGGAGATGAGAACAGGCGATTTTTAAAGGAAGAATGCATGCGTGATTCAAGCAACATGACATGGCGAAGGGCATTCTTCAGGCAACAGAGAAAATGCTAGTTTCTTAAATATAAAGGTAGGTCTGCAACTGATATGTGAACGTGCTATATGACTTAATATAATATTTACAAAGCTCTCTCCTCTTTTAATATTAATTTGAGGGCAACGAATAGCCTACAGAGAGAAAAGAAGATGCAATCTATGCTATACTATATATATATATATATTCCTAGAAACACGGAAACGAAGAGGTAAAAGAGGGAAGAGAAAGAGGCGTATAAATGAATGGTAAATAAATTCAGATTTCAAATGAAATAAATGGAACACCAGATATTAAAGTATGGATGTAAATCATAGAATAATAAAAAGCAACGGTTATATGTTGATTAAGAAAAATAATTAAAACAATTAATGGCTTAAATGGGGCAGCATGTTTCAAATTTTTGAAATGCAAAAGAAACGTACACTATAAATATAAAGTTTTCAAAAGCAAAAGAAACGTAAAGCTGTCCATTAATTCATCAAAACGTTATTTAAGTAATAAATTGAAATGAAAAAAAAAGTAATTGTAACGGTCAATAGTTGATTTAGCTATACACTTAAAGCAACAAATTTTTGTTTGTTTGTACAACACATAATGAGTTTTGAAAGTCAAGGATATAAAAATGGATAAAAGGAAAGAAATCAGGAAATTTTTGTGAGCAATAGCTTTCCAAGGAAAGGTAGGCTTACATTATATATACATGCTGAGATGATTAGGAACGTTCAAAAATTTTGAAGCAATGAAGGAATTGGAAATAAATATAAAATGAAAGAAATTTGAAAAGTCCGTAGCTATGATTTAGCCAAAATTTATTAAAGCCATTTACTAGGAAGGTTGGAACCGAAATAATAGAGAGAGGAAGGCACATTAAATTTGATGACAAAGTTGTGTTCGGATCTATAAGCAAGTGATTTATATATTATAGGCCTTATGAAAGCGAGGGAAGGAACGGATGCTACTAGCTTGATGATTTGAGATTCTTTCAAGCGTTAAAAACAAAAATAAAGAGAGACCAGAATAAACGCACCACCATAAATATAAATATACGCTTCAATTGCAAAAGAAACGTATAGAGAAAATTATGGGTAGTGGGAAAGGTAAAGTCAGTGCACGAAACTACAAGGAATAATAAAAGCAAGGTCGATGATCTCAAATTTATTAATGGTTACGAATGGAAAAGTCTACCTGGATTGGAAAAGTATTAAGCAATAGAAATCTTAAACGGTAGTAAAAAGAAACCGTTACGCACTGATTCAGAAATCAATTAAAGCAATTAATAGCTTGAATTGGACAGCACGTTTTCTCAATTAAATAAACTTCCATAAAATTATTTGAAAATTTACAATCTGCTATATTTAAATATAAGTATTCTAAATATATAAACATTTTATTTAAAAATTCAATTATTATAAGTTTTCACAAATATTCAATTAAATACGTTATAGAATCAATTAAAATTGTTAAAATTTTCCGGGTCGTTACACTCTCCCCCACTCAAAACTTTTCGTCCCCGAAAAGGAAGGAGGTAGGAGAATAAAACAACCAGAAAAAAAAATAGATTGAAAGCCAAGATAAACAATAAATTTTAAAACTATATAAATTTTATTTAAAATATTTATTTGAAAATTTCATTTGAAATTAAATTTTCTTTAATATTTAATACTTCTCAAACTCCTTTGCAAAGAATTATTTACATTATTACTTCTATTTACAAAGACTATTGAAAATATTAAATCCAAAATTTATGAAATTTTTAATTTATCTCAAGATACCTTTCAAATATTATCAATAAATTAATAATCATTTTCTTTAAAGATGTTTTATTTAATTTATAACTTCAAAAATATTTATAACACTAAAATTTTATATAAAACAATGTAGTATACAAATAAGCAATATTTAAAAGATTTATTCAAAAAGGAAAGGAAGGTAGATTCCGAAAACGGAATATAGGTGAAAAATGAAGCTGAGCAGATGAGGTAGATTCAAAAGAATAGAATCGGGCACGAATAATTTATTTCAAACCATAAGAATTTTAATTTCAAATATTAATACAAAATTTCTTTGTTGGAAAAAATACTTCTATAATAAATACCTTTATAATAATACGTTTATATCGAAATAAATCTTTCTTTCGAAAATATTTTTATAACTCGATGTTTTAACAAGTTTATCCTCGTTCTTGCAGACTCTGACCATGCGTTGATCAGGCGCAAAGCTAGAATTCTTCAAGTATTAGTAGACCTGTTTCAACACCCAGTGAAAATACTTGAAAAACCTTTTAAAAACAGATATGGAAAGTACAATCCAAACAAACAACCAAACCAAAACCTTTGTCCGACCATGGTTCGCAGATACACAATGGTTACGCCTGGGTCTTCCAGGAAACAATCCATATCCGTAAGCTTTCTCAGCCCTGCAAGTTACGCCATGATGACTAGTAGAGTGCAGGATACACAATGGTTACGCCTGGATCCCCCAGGAAACAATCCATACCCCTAGGCAAGACTCAGCCAGGCACTTGCGCTACTATTCGCGACCTACACAGATTGCAGGATACACAATGGTTACGCCTGGATCCCCCAGGAAACAATCTGTACCCCTAGGCAAGACTCAGCCAGGTAGTTGCGCTATGTAGTCACGAGAGAAAAAAAAAATCATGGGTTACGCCACGGTGGAAAACACTCGAGTATTACATCCGGAAAACCGAAAATCAGAGAGAATAATATCGATAGAATGAATCCACGATGTGGCCACAAAGCGGATATCAAGCAGAAGGCACTTTCCATATCTTTACTTCGAAAATATATATCATATAGTACCTTTTCAAATACTTTCAAACATCATACTTATATAAAATCCATATATATATATATATATATATATATATAAGATTCCATTTTCAAATCGAATACTTTCCAAATCAATAGTATATCAAATCATACTTATATAGACTTCGATTTATAAAAAAATTCTCTTTCCAAATTGAGTACCTTTCAAATCAATAGATTTCAAATCACTTCATACTTATACAAATCCATTTTATATAAGTTCGACCACTCCCAAATCAAGTGCTTAACAATATAAGGTTCTCAATTTCAAATCATTTCAATATCAATTCAGTTTCAAAATCATATAGGATTTCACCAAATTTTCTTCCAAATTAAGTATCTAAATTTCAAAGTTCCCAAAATAATAGGTTTAGAAAATTATCCTAGTTTCCAAATTAAAATAATTCAAGTCAAACAAATTCATTTCCAAAATCACCATATAAGTACTGGTTTTTAATTTCAATTTAATTTCAAAACCAAATATTTTCTCAAAATCAATTATACTCAAAATGGTTTCCAAATTTATAATCATCACTTTAAAACTTTTAAACTATCTATTTCTATTAGAAATATCCAATTCACCTTTCTGAAAACCATTATTTGAAATTAATTTTTTTTTTTCCAAAACATTTCAAAACTAAATTCCATATTAGTATAATTAAAAATAGTCATATTCACTTACTTAACAAAAGGTTTCAAACTTACTTAAGTCATACTCTTCAAAACTAAACTTATATGCTTTATCAAAAAATTTATACTTTTCGAAATTTCTTAGTTTAAAACTTTTAAACCTTGATTTGGAAGTGCTCGAACCTTCAAAATAGTCCATGAAATCAAATTTCAAATCTAAGAGTTGGAAATCAATTATTTTTTTATATAGAGTTATTACTAGTCAAATTGAAAACTTGAGGACTGAACACCGGTCTCACTTTAAATTGTTTCAAATATATACATATATCTTTCGAAAATATCAAATTATACTTCGGAATTTGAAATCAAAAACGGTTTTACAAAATCACTCGCATAGCGAAGCTATTAAAGTGGCCTCTCCCCCACTCTGAAACTCGAAAATCAATGTCGATGATGCGTGCACTCATCACCGAAATTATTCTCCAGCGACATAAGTGAGTTCTGGACTTCTATATTCTTGAAAACTTCTTTGAAATTTCTTCAAAATTATTGGAATTCATTTGAACCCATTTGAAACATTTCTTATTCGGAAAAATAATTTTAAATCGTATTATTTTTATATATTTTCCCAAAATCTTAAAACCAATTTCAAAATATCGGAATTCAATTCTCGAATTTCAAATTTAACCCTTCAGTTATAAATCCTTTTTATATAAATCACTTTCTTATAAATTTTCAAAATTTCCAATCCTTTCAAAACTTTTATATATACATGCTGAGATGATTAGGCACGTTCAAAAATGGATTTATATAAGTTCCAAGGAAAGGTAGGCTTACATTATATATACATGCTGAGATGATTAGGCACGTTCAAAAATTTTGAAGCAATGAAGGAATTGGAAATAAATATAAAATGAAAGAAATTTGAAAAGTCCGTAGCTATGATTTAGCCAAAATTTATTAAAGCTGTTTACTAGGAAGGTTGGAACCGAAATAATAGGGAGAGGAAGGCACATTAAATTTGATGACAAAGTTGTGTTCGGATCTATAAGCAAGTGGTTTATATATTATAGGCCTTATGAAAGCGAGGGAAGGAACGGATGCTACTAGCTTGATGATTTGAGATTCTTTCAAGCGTTAAAAACAAAAATAAAGAGAGACCAGAATAAATGCACCACCATAAATATAAATATACGCTTCATTTGCAAAAGAAACGTATCGAGAAAATTATGGGTAGTGGGAAAGGTAAAGTCAGTGCACGAAACTACAAGGAATAATAAAAGCAAGGTCGATGATCTCAAATTTATTAATAGTTACGAATGGAAAAGTCTACCTAGATTGGAAAAGTATTAAGCAATAGAAATCTTTAACGGTAGTAAAAAGAAACCGTTACGCACTGATTCAGAAATCAATTAAAGTAATTAATAGCTTGAATTGGACAGCACGTTTTCTCAATTAAATAAACTTCCATAAAATTATTTGAAAATTTACAATCTGCTATATTTAAATATATGTATTCTAAATATATAAACATTTTATTTAAAAATTCAATTATTATAACATTTCACAAATATTCAATTAAATACGTTATAGAATCAATTAAAATTGTTAAAATTTTCCAGGTCGTTACATTAGGCTTCAGCCCCTTGATGAATTTCTCATTCCTCTTAATCACAGTATCCATCATAGCACAACCATATCTCGATAGCTCCTCAAACCTCGTGGCATGCTCAAACACAATCATATCCCCCTGCTCCAGCTTGGGAAACTTCCTAAGCAGAGTGGACTTAGCAATTTCCAACAAAAACCTTTCCCCAAACCTCCTCCTTAACTTAGCCTAAGTCATATACTCCTTATTGACTCCAACTGACATACTATTCCACCAAAACAGTGTTGCCCATTGAAGTTGTCTAGAGGAGGGTCTCCTTTTCTGCTCATCGTTGAACCCTAAGACAGCGAAAATCCTCTTGCAATGAAGTAGCCAGTTCTCCATTTTGATTGCGTCTTCAGTACCAATAAACGGCTTTCCTCCCAACCGAGCAAAATCTCTACTCAGGATAGCATAGTTATTTACCACTGGAGCTTCATGGTTTAACCCCCTTTAGCATTTGCTCGAGCTACTTCAGCATCAATTTTCGCCTGCATCATGTTGACAAAGAACTAATACATTGTTCACATGTCAACTTGCGAAACTCCAGCACCTACATTTCCAGCTTATGCCTGACCATGGTTCCTTCTTGTGTTTGGTCTGGCATTTTCATTTGTGGTGGTGCTTCCTCCTCCAAGGTTAACTCATTCACCTCTAGCATCCATGTATGTATTCAAGCCTCGTAAGATACAAAATAATAACATAAGAGAGATAGGAGAATAAAGATATAACATATACTTATATATAGAAAATATAAGTATGTTGCTACAGCGTTATCCCATACCCAATCTTATCTCTAATTCCTTAGGATTATGGTTTCAAATATCATTTTATTTTAAGTTTTTCATAAACCTATGCTCTGATACCAAGTTGTAACATCCTCTATCTAGAGGTCCGAAGCTAAGCGCTATAGATGCTACAGTCATTGATAGTATTAACTTCTGGTGACCAAATAGGTAATGCTAATGGTATCCATGATATCAGAAGCACTTGAATATGAAATAAAATCATCACATATTAAAACACTTTTCTGATTACATTTCAAAACAACAATTCATATCCAAGTAACATAATCCCAAATGTTTTTTAGGTTCAAATCAAATATAATTATTACAAAATACGCCAAAAGAAACATATGAAGATGCCCCCTTGGATAATCAGAGTGCTAAATAGACATTAGTTGTCCTAAATACATCACAGTGGAGTAAAACTAAAACTGCAACTCTTAAATATAGTTAACACCAACCTCCTGCTCGTCTTCGAAAACTTTATTCGTCCACCTACTAAACTTGTAAACCCAAACTTTTAATCAACTCAAATTAATTTTTGAGCACCGAGAGTTTAAGGGGAAAAATATAAACTTCGAGTCAGACATAAAGCCTAGCGTGAATAATACTATTACATCTCGATTCATTGATATTAAGTGAGACTATGCCGCTTAGCGGAACGGGTTGGAGGTTAGTTCCTTCAAACCTATATTGGATCGCATCTTATCAACATGTTTTTTGTTGTAGCAATCAATAGCTTGGTCACTTTCCTTCATCAAGATCTTCTTCACTTCGCCATGGAATGGATGAATGGAAACTAAAAAGGGTTCACTTTGTCATCGATCGTCCTCAAGCACGAAATTATTCGTATTTGATGTTTGGGTGAATGACCCAAATGGAATAAACATATTATGTTTGGCAACGGATTAAGGAAAATGGCAATAGCTCCAGTGATTTTTCAATGTAAAAGTTCCATTTTTGTGCATTTACGGTGAATTTACTAAACAAAAATTGGTAAGTGTAACGACCCGTAAAATTCGATGATTTTAAAAGAGTTAATTTAATAGGATTTCTAATTTAATTTAGAAAGAAATAAAAGTCTTAAAGTTTATATTGGAGCAAATGTAGAAATTTGATGAAGCAACTGTAATTAAATGTTAACAATTTAATATTATATGGCAATAAATTAAAATTGAGAGGTATTTAAGAATTTAACCCCATAAGTTGATGTAAATGTATTAAACTTGAAATTTTAAAAGATATGATATTTATAACTGAATTTTTCCAAGATTACAATTAAATAAACATTAATGTTACATTAATAAGATCTAGACAATAACTGAAATTTATGAATGTAACAAAACGAATAAAAATGTTAATTTTATTTCATAAGTTAACAATTGATGTAATAAAAAGAATGAAACCAAGATAAAATAATTAATTGGGATTTTAATTTTTATTAATATGTAAAACTGAAAAAAAATTCAATATAAATTGAAATATAGTAATTAATATAAATAAAAGACTAAAATTGGATAGTATTAATGTAGTGAAAGACAACAAATATTAACTATGTTATTTGTGTAATTAATGGATAGGAATATCAAAGGCTAATTGTAACAAGGGATATAATTGAGGAATATAAGTGGTAGAATAATAAAAATTTATGATTTTATTTTTTTTAACATATGTTAAGAGATATGTTTATGATCTTAATTCGAACTTCTACTGATAACATGTATTACAGTAAGATAAAAAAAATGATAACATACGTCAGGTGTATTTAATGACATTGTTTGAATGTAATTAATAACGGTGATTATAATAGTAAATGTTAATCATGATTAAATTATGTGAATTTTATTATTAATTATTTGAATGCATGTATAAAAAGTTATGCGAATATCAATATTCAATATCGGCACACCTTTGAAACAAGGTTTTAAATAAATAGCTACATTGATGTTTTATTTTGTTGGAAACCTTATGTACTATGAATGCATGCTAAGATCAGCCAACACATGGAGAAAATGAAAATGTTAACTGAATTACATAAGAAAGTTAAATAAAAAGAATAGAAAAAGATTCTTTTACCCTATTAAAAAAAATCTCCTCATTTTTCTTTCCTTTTTTATAAAATCCTTCCTCCTCCTCTCCAAAAAAAAGGGATGCCATCATTTTCATTTAAACAAAATATACCAATAACAATTTAATGTAAAACATCAAATTAAATTAAAAAAAAGGTGATTCATCCAGCTCTTGCAAGGGTTGGGTGTGGGTCTTAATGATCTGAGGAGAAAGTACAAATCAAAGAGTGAATTTTGGCTAGATCTAAGAGGTGTCTTCTATATTAAAATGTTATATTAAGTATAATGTTATTATCATAGTTTGTATGTATATGCTATTTCCTCATTTGTTTTGAAATTGTTATGTTATTTGGATTTTTTGTTGAATGAATTAATTTGACTTTTAATTTGATAAATCAAAACAAATTTTTTACATATATATTAAAAGAATGTTTTAATTATAGATCCATGTTTTAAACTCTTAAACCAAATTGCATTTTATTTTAGATCTGAAAGTTTATATACATATAATTTGCATTTGTGTTGAAACAGAAATATTGTATACATATATTGTCACTTTATCTTGAATTGAAAATATCATGAAATTTGAATACTTTGTTGAATAAATTATTTGTTCTTAATCTAATAAATTATAATAGAAGTTTACATATGCTTAACAATTTTTCGATGATAAATCTAAGCTTTGATTTTGATTACAACAATATTTAAATTTGTTGCCTAATTTATTATCTCAAATGTCCTTATCTAAGGATCTTAAAGGTTTGTTACTATATTGCTTAATTTGTCGTGTTCCACTTTTGTTTTGTAAAAAAAAAATTAAATAAATTTCATTAAGGTAAAAAGGTTTAATTTATATGTATATATGTATTTTTGAATTCAAGTATACATAAGTTTACAAATGCATTAGACAATTTAATGTGGTATGGAAGTATGCTTTGAATTAATTAATAAGCTTTGGTCTAATCTTTATACACACGTGTATATGTGTTTGTATGCATGTGTATACATATAAACATTTAATATTTTAATTTCAAATTGCTAAAGCATGATTTAATTTTTATTATTATTATCAAACATTTTAAAATGAGGTAATATTATATACATATTAATTTATTGTTTGTTGTTTATGTTTTCTAGTCATAATACAACTTGCATGATAATTAAATGTCGTATTAATAAAATTGGCTAAAGTGGGAAAGTGGAATTAATCAATGTCGTCACCTTTTATCTCCTTCCCTATTTGATCCTTATGTGATTGCATCTACATTTATTCTTGTTTATTCCTATATATTGTCACCAATTAATCGTACTTGATATATGTTTAGCAATTTTGACACAGTTAAAGTATGAATATATATGATGTCTTCAAACTTTTATGTATCTAGCACTTGATTAATTTAGAATCAAACTAATAAAACGTGACATTTATTTTTGTCCCTCCACATTCATTTCCTAATTATAAATAACCTACATCTTATTTCTTCTTTTACATTTTGTTTCTCCTAACACCTCATATTCAAAAGCTCTTATTCTTGCAAATCCATTAGCATTCTTTTATAAAAATATTTTTTTCATTTTTCGTACACTTCCTGTTCTCATCTTAGTTGTTCTTCAATCTTTTCCTGAAGCCTCATCTTGAGAAAACGTAAGTATTAAAATTAGTTTATTTATATATTTTTAACGCGTACTAATTTTTATTTTAATAATATTTCTTGTAACATGAATATCTTTTGCATATAAACTTTGATTCACGTGCGATTTCTTCTGTTGGATTCAAATCTATATTCCAAACAACATGAAATTGATTTAGTTGAATTTGGAGATTGTTGAGTTTTGCACTTCAATTTGGATTTTTATGGGCTAAAATCAAAGGTGGGTGCTTTAACCCACTCACAACTTCTAAAAAAATTTATGTTTGTTAAATTAAATTTGGTTGTGATTATGCATTTATTTATGATTTTTTTTGTATTTTAATCATCATCTCAGTTAATTTCATTTATTAAATTAAATCATTATTTAATTTATTTTTGAATATAACTGCTAGTTAAATACCTGTTATGTATATTATCAGTTATCTGTTGATATTAATTGATTGTTTTGGATGATGATTGTGATGGGTGTATGATTTATGATGGATGTTGTATTTTATTTTTATAAAATGCAAGTTATTATGCATTTTTATTGATTCGGGATTGCGGTTTGAAATGATATATAACCGTAATTTTTATTTTTTAATTATGGATTGAAATGATAAACATCCGTATCACTTAACCATAGGGTAGAAAATTATATACAGGCACCGCGGTCTATATATATATATATATATATATATATATATATATATATATCTGTGTGTGTGTGTGTGTGTGTGTGTGTGTGTTCAAATGATTTCTATGGTTTTTAAAGAAATATACGGATTATATAAGTATTGATTTTAGATGTTATATATACATCAAATTTATTATTGATTTTAGCTATATATAAATAGGCTTGAAATATAAAATAAGCCTAATAATAAAGTTTGATTATTTTATATAATAAGGTTTAATGAATATTGATTTTTGATATTATATAAATATTATTAAAATGCTTGAATTTAAGCTATGTGTAAGTTTGTTAAATAAAAATTTAGTTTAATAATAGAGTTTGATTTTTTATTAAAATAAATGGGAGTAAGTATTTAAATTTTATTTTTATATAGAGAGTATGATGATTTAAATAAATTAAGGTTAGGAGATAAATTGGAGATTTATTTGGAATTGAATTTATTTAAGAATTAAACTCTAAAAGGTTGATGTGGAATTTATTAAATTGAAAATTTTAAAAGGTATAATTATTATAACTGGATTTTGGGGTCTAGGTGAATAAAATGATTATTTCAAGTATAAATTAATTGAAGAAAATATTTAGTATTTGAAATTTGATTTTTTTTTAAATAAAATGGATTTATTATGTAAATTATTTCAAAACTAAATAATAGAAGATTTGATTTTTGAATCTAGATTATCAAATTTAGTTTAGGAATTTTGAATATTAAAGCTTTGAAATATATGAAATTTAAAATGGTTTATTTGAGGATTTAAATCTGTATTGGGATTGATTTTAAAATTAAAGAAGCTAATTTATTATATAAAGTAATTTAATAGTAAACTATTTAAGTATTGGAAGTTATGTTTCAAAGCTATAGATTTCAAGGTATATAGATCTGAAAGTGTTATGATTTCTTGAAAAAGAATATATTTGAAATAAAATGATATCATATTGATTTGGGTCTTAAAATAAAAAAAATGATATCGTATTTATATGGTTCTGAATGAATATTTTATTCTGGTTTTGAAGTATAATTATTTTAAAATGACCGCGGTGTTATAATAATGTTTGGTTGTTGAAGAGTCTGGGATCGGAAGTTGTCATACTCTCTGCCAACTTCGAAAACCACTTTAACAACTGTGTACGCGGTGGAGATTCCAGAATGAAGTAGGATGGCGGCGGTGTTTCTTTTGAGGTAAATACGTGGACCCGGCTCCCGTGAGTTGGCATAAGGTGGCTAAAACAGGAGCGATTCTCGGGCCAAGGGGGTTAGCGCCCTTTATCGGATACTCCTCTTCGATATTATACTCTGAATTTTGGATTTGATTCGGTTGCCACTTTTGATTTTTTATTTTAGGGGGGAGTTTGTTCGAGGTGGGCGGTAGCTGCGGCTACGCGTTACCACCAGCCCGGATGCGTAATTGGTATATCTATCCTGGCATTGCCTAGTTGTGCCGTATCACCTATCATACCGAGCCTTTACTACGAGTTTTTATTTGTGTCGTACCTATGGAGTATCCTCTGGTAGCGTCCCGATCAGGAGGTATTACGGTACTGTATAGACTATTGGCATTATTTGTGTTAAGGGCTATATGGGTAACCCCTCAACGCTATTAAAAGTACGTTTATTTTACAATTAGACACTGTTATAATAGCGAAATATACTACATAGTAAATAGTTTAACGGGCCCTTAAGAGATGTAAATCCCGAGCATCTTTTGAGTTACTGTCCTCATATTTATTTCTGTTGATTTAACTTACATAAGATCTTTTGGTTCTGACTCGAGTGTTTTGTCTTTTCAATTCGCTCGGGTCAGTCCGAGCGTTTCAGGATTTGAAGATTTTATTCTGGAGGACGAAGATGAAGATTTGTAGTACTATTATATACTATATTATTCCACCACACCATTTAATTCCGCTGCATTAGTTATTATTATCTGGTATGTGTACTCTGATATTGTATTGTATAAGTAAAAAAACTAGATATTTTGTAAACAGCTTCATGAGTTGTATATTTGATTATTATATTTTATCCTTCCGCCGTGAGATTCTATTTTGTTTTATTTCTTTCTTGTTTTTCTTATTTAGCCCATAACAAGCTTCCCTTCCGTATGGTTTGAATTGGCACGTGTGTCGATTTAAACCGTATAAAAAGGCGGGATGTTACAATGTGGTATCAGAGCTTTGGTTTAGCGATAAACCTTAGCTTTTTGGGGCTTGACTCTTTATTAATAGGGTAGTAATACCCTATGATGAGTCGCTGAGCGTATATATGAGAGAGCGTACTTGTTAGTGTTATAAAAAGGTTTTAATATTGTGTTAATTTGTTCCGTTTTATATTTATAAATTCTGGTTGGTGCATGGGACGCTATGACATCAATAGGGATTTCTAAACACTTAATAGGACAGACCGACACAATATTTGTTTTGAATATAGGTGAATGAAATAATTTTTCCTATTATATTTTCTATATATAGAATAAATTTTTATAAATAAGATATATACTTGATTGTTATATATTGGTTGTTAGGTAATGAATTTATAAATAATAGTTGAGAAAAAGAAAAAAATTGAAAATAAAATAAATGAAATCGGAAATTTAGAACTTAAGTTTCGGGCTATTGAAAATTTCTTTCGAGTAATTGTGGAATATAATAATATTGTTATAAGTATCTTCTGATATTATTTCAATGTAAATTGGAAGAATGGTTTTAAAGAAGATTTTGGAAAAAGATATAAGTTCTGTACTTCCCTCTCTGTCGCTGGAAAATAAATTTCGTTGATGAGTGCACGCATCATCGACATTCATTTTCGAGTTTCGATGTGGGAAGGCCACTGTAGTAGTTTTACTGCAGAGTTGTTTTGATTGACAAATATAAATTTTAAATTGTTTAAATATAAATTGATATATATAAATTTGTAAGCGTATATTTATCTGTTATTTTAAAATAATTTGAATAAAACCCGGTATTTAATTCTTAAGTTTCCATTGATTAATAGTTTCAGTTATTGGAGTGAAATTGAATGTAACTAAATTAAAATTAGAACCTTCAATTAAAATAAGAAATTTAATGCAAAGTTATGGATGAAATTAAAAGAGATCTGAAATGTGTAACCTATAATACAAAGGATATAATTATTGAACATTGAATAAATTTTAAAAGAAATAAGATAAACTTGTATGATCTTCAATTACATTCTTACAGGCATATATATAACTTACCAAAAGATATAAAAGTTGAAATGTTTAATAAGAAATTGTAATAGAATATTATAGATGAAAATCTGAAATAATGAAAGTATTCAATGAAATTTCCTTAATAAATAAGAATTCGGTGTTGTAGATGTTAGGAACTTAAGTATGATTGAAAGACTATTAATTAAAATAGAAAGGTAAGTATCATAAATGGAATTTAGTAATAAATGAAAGTAAATAAATGAAATTAAGTAGTATATATGAAAGATAATAAACTTAAGTAAATGACTGAAGCTAATTATTAATAAAATAAGCAGAAAGATGAATACTGCAAATAAATGAAGATAATAAAAGGATAAACCATTATGTATAAAAAGGAAATCAAACAACAATAGTATGAAATGAAATTAACAATAATAAACTTAGTTTATTGTTTGGATTTGTTGTTTGTTTGGTTTATGGTTGTTTGGGCAAGGATACTTTAAAATTGAATGGATGAATGAATAATCTATTTAGTTTCATCAAAGACTGTTGAGTAAAGGGTGCACTTGATAGTTTATTTTTCATTCTATACAATATAAAGTTTTGAACCAAAACAACCGTTTGCTTTGTTTGAATGAATGATTGAATTGTGTTGATTCTGTATGAAGGTTGTATGTTGTTTGTTGCAATTGGTTGTTGAATTGATTGTTTGTTTGTGGTTGAACAACTTAAATATTCATTTTATATAATTATTAACCCTTTTAGATTATATAAGTGAAATGCAGGTTATGGAAGCAATTGCTACTGCTTTTGGTTCCATAAATAAGCGTTAATTGCCCGACAAATAGGTACGTTTTCGGATTACGGTTTATAGCGTTATTGTATTATTTTCCCGTGTTGGGATATATATTATTTTGAATTATATGTTGTATATTGTTATATTTGATATTACTATTTTCTCCCGAGCCTCTCCGTACAAAGGAGACTCTGTTGAAATTTTTCGTAAATTTTGGACTTAGAAATATTTTGAAAATGTTTTCCAAACTTTGTTAATTTGAGTAATAAAAGATTTAATGGCTATAAACTGGTATATTTTATTTAAAATAAGTAATTTCGTAAATTTAATGTTTATAAATTTAATATTTTAAATAAGATATATTGATTCCTTAATTCTTCTTTACCCTTCTTTTCCTTTTCGGGGACGAAAAGTTTTAAGTGGGGGAGAGTGTAACGACCCGTAAAATTCGATGATTTTAAAAGAGTTAATTTTATAGGATTTTTAATTTAATTTAGAAAGAAAAAGTCTTAAAGTTTATATTGGAGCGAACGTAGAAATTTGATGAAGCAACTGTAATTAAATGTTAACAATTTAATATTTATATGGCAATAAATTAAAATTGAGAGGTATTTAAGAATTTAACCCCATAAGTTGATATAAATGTATTAAACTTGAAATTTTAAAAGATATGATATTTATAACTGAATTTTTTCAAGATTACAATTAAATGAACTTTAATGTTACACTAATAAGATCTAGACAATAACTGAAATTTATGAATGTAACAAAATGAATAGAAATGTTAATTTTATTTCATAAGTTAACAGTTGATGTAATAAAAAGAATGAAACCAAGATAAAATAATTAATTGGGATTTTAATTTTTATTAATATGTAAAACTGAAAAAATTCAATATAAATTGAAATATAGTAATTAATATAAATAAAAGACTAAAATTGGATAGTATTAATGTAGTGAAACACAAACAAATATTAACTATGTTATTTGTGTAATTAATGGATAGGAATACCAAAGGCTTATTGTAATAAGGGATATAATTGAAGAATATAAGTGGTAGAATGATAAAAATTTATGATTTTATTTTTGTTAACATATGTTAAGAGATATGTTTATGATCTTAATTTGAACTTCTATGATAACATGTATTACAGTAAGATTAAAAAAATGATAACATACGTCAGGTGTATTTAATGACATTGTTTGAATGTAATTAATAACGGTGATTATAATAATAAATGTTAATCATGATTAAATTATGTGAATGTTATTATTAATTATTTGAATGCATGAATAAAAAGTTATGCAAATATCAATATTCAATATCGGCACACCTTTGAAATAAGGTTTTAAATAAATAACTACATTGATGTTTTATTTTGTTGGAAACCTTATGTACTATGAATGCATGCTAAGATCAGCCAACACATGGAGAAAATGAAAATGTTGATTGAATTAAATAAGAAAGTTAAATAAGAAGAATAGAAAAAGATTCTTTTACCCTATTAAAAAAAATCTCCTCGTTTTTCTTTCCTTTTTTATAAAATCCTTCCTCCTCCTCTCCAAAAAAAGGGCTGCCATCATCTTCATTTAAACAAAATAAACCAATAACAATTTAATGTCAAACATCAAATTAAATAAAAATAAAGGTGATTCATCCAGCTCTTGCAAGGGTTGGGTGTGGGTCTTGACGATCTGAGGAGAAAGTACAAATCAAGGAGTGAATATTGGCTAGATCTAAGAGGTGTCTTCTATTTTAAAATGTTATATTAAGTATAATGTTATTATCATAGTTTGTATGTATATGCTATTTCCTCATTTGTTTTGAAATTGTTATGTTATTTGGATTTTTTGCTGAATGAATTAATTTGACTTTTAATTTGATAAATCAAAACAATTTTATTTACATATATATTAAAAGAATGTTTTAATTATAGATCCATGTTTTAAACTCTTAAACCAAATTGCATTTTATTTTAGATCTGAAAGTTTATATATGTATAATTTACATTTGTGTTGAAGCAGAAATATTGTATACACATATTGTCACTTTATCTTGAATTGAAAATATCATGAAATTTGAATACTTTGTTGAATAAATTATTTGTTCTTAATCTAATAAATTATAATAGAAGTTTACATATGCTTAACAATTTTTCGATGATAAATCTAAGCTTTGATTTTGATTACAACAATATTTAAATTTGTTACCTAATTTATTACCTCAAATGTCCTTATTTAAGGATCTTAAAGGTTTGTTGCTATATTGCTTAATTTGTCGTGTTCCACTTTTGTTTTGTAAAAAAAGAAAATTAAATAAATTTCATTAAGGTAAAAAGGTTTAATTTATATGTATATTTGTATTTTTGACTTCAAGTATACATAAGTTTACAAATGCATTAGACAATTTGATGTGGTATGGAAGTATGCTTTGAATTAATTAATAAGCTTTGGTTTAATCTTTATATACACATGTATGTGTGTTTGTATGCATGTGTATACATATAAACATTTAATATTTTAATTTCAAATTGCTAAAGCATGATTTAATTTTTATTATTATTATCAAACAATTTAAATTGAGGTAATATTATATACATATTAATTTATTGTTTGTTGTTTATGTTTTCTAGTCATAATACAACTTGCATGATAATTAAAGGTCGTATTAATAAAATTGGCTAAAGTGGGAAAGTGGAACTAATCAATGTCGTCACCTTTTATCTCCTTCCCTATTTGATCCTTATGTGATTGCATCTACATTTATTCTTGTTTATTCCTATATATTGTCACCAATTAATCGTACTTGATATATGTTTAGCAATTTTGACACACAGTTAAAGTATGAATATATATGATGTATTCAAACTTTTCTGTATCTAGCACTTGATCAATTTAGAATCAAACTAATAAAACGTGACATTTATTTTTGTCCCTCCACATTCATTTCCTAATTATAAATAACTTACATCTTATTTCTTCTTTTATATTTTGTTTCTCCTAACACCTCATATTCAAAAGCTCTTATTCTTGCAAATCCATTAGCATTCTTTTATAAAAATGTTTTTTTCATTTTTCGTACACTTCCTGTTCTCATCTTAGTTGTTCTTCAATCTTTTCCTGAAGCCTCATCTTGAGAAAACGTAAGTATTAAAATTAGTTTATTTATATATTTTTAACGCGTACTAATTTTTATTTTAATAATATTTCTTGTAACATGGATATCTTTTGCATATAAACTTTGATTCACGCGCGATTTCTTCTATTGGATTCAAATCTATATTCCAGACAACATGAAATTGATTTAGTTGAATTTGGAGATTGTTGAGTTTTGCGCTTCTGTTTGGATTTTTATGGGCTAAAATCAAAGGTGAGTGTTTTAACCCACTCACAACTTCTAAAATTTCTTATGTTTGTTAAATTAAATTTGGTTGTGAATATGCATTTATTTATGATTTTTTTTGTATATTTTAATCACCATCTCAGTTAATTTCATTTATTAAATTAAATCGTTATTTAATTTATTTTTGAATATAACTGCCAGTTAAATACCTGTTATATATATTATCAGTTATCTGTTGATATTGATTGATTGCATTGGATGATGATTGTGATGGGTGTATGATTTATGATGGATGAATGGATGTTGTATTTTATTTTTATAAACTGCAAGTTATTATGCATTTTTATTGATTCGGGATTGCGGTTTGAAATGATATATAACCGTAATTTTTATTTTTTAATCACGGATTGAAATGATAAACATCCGTATCACCTGATCATAGGGTAAAAAATTATATACAGACACGGCGGTCTATATATATATATATATATATATATATATATATATATATATATATATATATATATATAAATATGTTCAAATGACTTGCTATTTTGATCCTTACTTTCTATCTCTTATGTTTTCCGCCAACATAGATTGGCTTGCTATTTTGATCAATGACTAAATCACCATCATAGTGACAAATAATCGGCACGGTAGTCATTGATCTATCAATATTACAGAAAGTTAAATGTCAACGCTAGATCTATCAAAACTAATGGAGTAGGGTTTCGATGTTTTACTTCAAGTATAGATAAACGTGCAATTTTTTGTTGATTTTCATAGAATTAAACTATTTTGACTGGAATGTTGTGTTGCTGGTAGTGAAAATAATGGCAATGGAGGTTAAGGTTTCTGAAAGAAAGTGGGTTTGAGGAATTGTGTTTGTTTGGGGAGGAGTTGTGATGTTTATATGCTGCTGTTGGGCCAGGGAATATCCCAAGTATGCAGGCGCAACTTAAAGTTGCGCCTAGACGTATGAAAATACTGGGCGCTACTCAAAGTTGCCACAATTTGTTCATGAGGACATAACTAGAAGTAGCGCCTGCAATTTTTAAAGAGCAAATAATATTCCTGCACGATTATAAGTTGCGCTTGCAACTTTCCAGATTTCCAAAGAACAAATAACAGATACAACTTCATACAACATCAACATTCATACAATAACAACTTATAAGTAGAACATTTCATTCAAATAGGTGAAATATTTCATACAAAACATCGTACTTCATACAACAACATGTTTTACGTCAATATTACAACATCGCAACACCTACAAACCAACAAGTTCCAAGCCAATACAAATTCAAATAAAGCAACCAAAAGACAAACCAACACAACCCTATCTTCTTACGTTACTGCGGTCGCGTGGTGTTCTTTGAGTTTGTGTTGGAGGCGGTTGAGATGGTCCAACTTCAACTATTTCCTATCCCGGCTGGCTACCTTGTAAAGGACCCCCCCCCCATGTCTCTAAAGTGTCTTCTTTGGTAGGTGCGACCAAAATCCTGGGGCGGACGAGGCACATACGGTGGTGGTCTTTCTAGCTTATGCCTACCAAGAAGCGATTTGATAATTTCCTTGATGTTGAAGCACTTCTCTTTTACTCTGTCCTCATCTGCAGGATCTGCCAGAACATCGTCAACTTCATTGAAATCATATACAACCCTTGAACCTAAAACAAAAGAATCAATGACGCAAGTAAGTAAAGCTTGTTGAGGAAGTTAAAAGATTAAAAAGTATAAACACGTACCAAATCATTTTCCACCGGTCCCCGTAGAGCATATCTGGGCAGTCTAGTTGACGATTCTTTAAGAACAAATCGCCATGTGATATGCTAGTACCAACTATAGTTTTGTTCGATTGACATTCTTGGTACGTGTTCAACCTGAATGTGATCCAACCTGTGATCAGACCTTGCAACCTACATGTTGTACAAGTCTCTATTCCAACCGTGTGGGAAAATCTGCTCAGCTGGATCCGATATATGCTGATGAAAGCCAAATTGCCTCATCACTCTATCGGAGTAGTGCATGGCTACACTTTGCAAGCAAATAATTGTACGATCTCAACCGTGTATGTCGTCTAGTCAACAGCATGCTCATCCATAACATCAAGTTCATTACGATAGAATGTGGGATGATGGGCTGGATTATCTCTCAATGTCTATCTCCGGTCCATCTACAGTCATAAACAAAATAGTGTGTGAATATTGGCAGAAATCATAAAGTTTTCAGTATAAATTTCAAATTGCTTTTACCTTGCCCTGTACGGTAATCCCGGAGCGACGTTGGCACGAACATTTGACCGTCCAACAAAAATACGCATCCAAGACCATACCTGCATATTATCAGTGTTAAGAAACGTCTTTCAAAATATTTCATAAAATTAGTACACCAATAAGTCAAACTTAACATATCTATAGAAGGGTTAGGCAACCTGCTAACATGTTCGTCTTTCTTAGTGCCACATTATCCAACTCCTTGTACAATACGCATAAAACTGCGCTACCCCATGAATAATCGGAAATGGTGGAAAAATCCTCTAACAAGTACAACCATATAACGCTGACTCTACCCTTCGAATGGTTCGAAAATAGACGAGGTGTTATAAGAAGCAATATGACAGCCCGTGTGATGTTCTAGCTCCTCAATGGATGAATCGACTGAAATCTCCCTGCCGATTATAAGTTCATTTATCCATTTGACCTTCAACTCTCTTCTATTGACCACCGCTTCTGGGAATGGAATTTCACCAAGCAAACGTTGACAAACCTTATCGGCGTTCACGTTACCACCGTAGTTCAACATGGCGCCTTCGATAGGAAGGTCAAGCAAAATAGAAACGTCTTGCAGTGTAATTGTCATTTCTCCAACGGGAAAAATAAAAAATGCTAGTCTCGGGTCTCCATCTATCGCATAAAGCTGTGAGTAAAGACCTGTCAAATCTGATATATTTAATCCGCATGAAATACCAGAATCCCGCTTGATGTAGTAATTGTTGAACCCGTTGATCTTCAACTATCTCCATCAAATCTTCGAAACTTTGCGAATGATCCAGACAATCCACCGGTTTTACACTCTACAAAACAAAGAATTATAACTGATAGTTAATTCAAAATGCGAAAAAGCTTATAAAAATTTACTATTACTCTCGTTAACTCTTCAAATTTAAAGCGGTGATTATCCTGCATATAAAGCACACTACCATCTAACGGTCCGCTTTTCGGTTCTTCAAAGTTCATACCAAAAAACCAAATTATGTAAATCTTTTACAATCAATTACTGATTCAATGCTTCAAATTGGATTTTTAACATGTAAAACAAGCTAATTAACGCTATTTCTAGCAAATACAACCAAATAATAAGCAAATTAGAACTTAATTAAAAGAACTAGGGTTTTGAAAATTACCAAAATTTATTTGTGTTGAAGAGGATCCCGCTTTCATTGTTATATTTTTGGTTTAATCGAAGAATGAAGAAGAAATTTGAAAATTTTGTGATAATTTGATGCAAAATGGCTAAAGATTGGATTTGAGCTGATGGATTCGGGCATGGAAGAAGGGGTTGAGGGTTTTGAAATGTTGTTGGGTTATGAGGAGAAGGGTGGCTGTTGTCTCTGTTTTATAGTAGTCACGAGTTTAAAATAGACGCAACCATAAGTTGTGCCTACTTGTTACATTGCCATATGCGTAATTGTTAGTCGTGCACGGGGAAAAAAATAAGTTGAGCAACTAACAGTTGCGCAAAATAAAAAAAATTCAAACTTTCATCTAAACGCATCTAAAAGTTGCGCCAACGAAAATATTGAATCTATGCGCAACTAATGGTTGCGATTTGGCCTGACAGTTACAGAAACGCTGACTGTACTACCAACTGGACTAAAACTAACCATGTTTGATAATATGTTTAAAAACTAACACCAATCGCGAAATTGTTTCGAAAAATAGCCTATTTTAAAATTTTGTCCCAAAAAATAAAAATAAAATAAAAAAAAGACGCAAAGGGTAAAATGGAAATGTAAACATTAGCATTTGAAAAAGCTGATGAGATCCACAAGGAGAATACATAACCGAATAGATATATTAACCTTCCTAAAATGCGAGCCTTTAAGAAAGGAAAATAAGGCAAACAGCAACACTCCTAAAATCAGTTCCAAGCACCAAAAGCAATGGCCATTTCTTCCTCAAAAGGTAACTGAACGTCCAACCAAAATCCCTAACACCAAAATTCCATTCAAATAGACTAGTAAAAAAGAAAAGAAAACAAAAGGTAGAATGAACAGAAACATGTTTGCTGAATGCATATATATAACTGCAGCAGTTCTGATTAAAAAAAAACATACTCTAAAACAACACACCCTTAGACCCAGGCAGAATTTAGCAGATAATCAAGTACATACGCAATACAACACACTCAGCTTGTACGGTACACAGTATCTATAAGCAGCATTGGGGAGCAAAGAAAAACTAAAAAAACCAATTCAGCTGTGAAGTAATTTGATCAATTATATTTCTCAAAAATTAGCTGCTTTTCCACACTCCAAATAAGAGGCATTACTTCTTTTTCCTGCCCGCCTGTGCCAAGAATAAAGGGGGGGAAATCATATTAGCATTTAAAACTTCAAATTTAGGGATTTATTATTTTAGTTGGAACATGAGCATCTCCAATGAATACATAACTTAAGCTCCAAAATGCCTTTCAACAATCAATTTTGAACCGTATTATTATTAAAAATTGCAAATTTTGACTACAAATCTGTAAAACCACCTGTTGAACAAGCACCCAATAGTTGGAAACATGTTCAACTACTATTTTGTGATTAACTATTTGGGAAATTTTAAAATTAGAGTTGTATATGATGTGATTTGTAATACAAAATCAAATCTGCAAGAAATAAGTATAAAAAATAAAATCATGCATTTGATTTGCCCAAATCAATATTGCATATATGAGAGTGCATTATTATGATAATAGAAAATATTTCTCTCAAATTGAATGCAACAATTTTTTTGTTCTTGTATAGATTGTGACTAAAGCATCAAACAATCTATTGTTATGAATAAAGACATTATTATTTTTAAGATAAAGGGAATTATAGTTTAAAATTTGTATTTGAGTTTGATATTCAAATTGGGGTTTTGTAATTGGGTTTTTTGGTGAAATTAATAAAGTGAAATCAGAAGAATTGATTTATCTTAATTTTTGTTACTTCTATATCTCTTCTCAAATTTGTGTAGATATCTTTAGGTAATAACAGTATATTACGCAATTGCAACATGTAATCCTGTGGTTGTTGGAGATGGTCTTAAGTAGTGAAGAAATACAAAGACCGAGTAGGGTAGAAATGCTTACAGAGGTAACATAATTGTCCATGGAAGCCTGCTTCTTTTTCTTCAAACTGGGAGATTCTGAAGCCAGCGCCTTTGTGATGGATCGTTTTGCTGGTGTACTATTGTTATTATTATTTTTCTACATACAAAAATGAGAAACATGTAGATTCAGATAATCAAATCATAATTTTGTTACAGAGTTGAAAACCATAATGCAGTAAAAATAGCACCTTAGCAGCAAGTTTCTTCTCCTTACGTGCCTGCCTCTCCCGTTCTTCAAACTCTTGATTTTCTTTTTCTACCAATTTAATAAGTGTATCAAATCGCTTGGATAGCTCTGTGGTGCTACGAGACTTCACGTACCAATTGAAGAGGAAGAGAGGAGATTTGCGGAACGCTGCTTTCAGTTCGTCCCAATTTCCATAACCAAGTTTATGAACCATGCATAACTGGAAACAGCAAGGTTTTCAAAACAGGATTCAAATCGTAAATCGTAGATTCAAAAAATTTATATTTTAAGGTTTGTACACTTTAACATTGATTTTGATGTTCGAACTTCTACAGCTAAACATAAAACTTCGATATCTTTTCTTTTGTTATAATTTTATTTTGTTTAAAACATTAAAATGGAGTTGTATGTCCAAAATATTACATTTGAGTATATCAATATGGATCGAATGTTTTTTCCCTACTACAATTTTAACTGGATTTGAATTGGAATATGAAGTGAATCGAGGGAGAGATTAGATTTGAAACGCAATTCAAATCGTATGATTTTAATATCTTTGATAACAATTGAAAGCAGTAATGTTAACATTTAAAAAAAACCAGCAGTCTTAATATTAGATGTGAGTAAAGTTTAGCATGATTCAAATACCATGAAGCGATCACATTCTTCATTGAATAGCTTCCCTTTGTTTTGTCCATATTGAATCTTCATTTCTAACCATGGGTTCTTGTAGCGATCCATCTTCTTGCCAATTGCTTTCATTATTTCGTCTCTACGGGCTAGCTTAGCTTCCCCTCTTTCAATGCCTTTAATTATCTTTTCATAGTCTGAAGTGGAATTCCAGTGTAAAATGGGGTTAGACAGATTGTTCTAGTAATAAATAAAGGGATTATTTTTAAAATATTGCCAAACATTTTGTCTCTTGAGAATATGGGCATTACAATCTTCCCTCACAACTTTCAATCGAAGCGATTGTCTTCTCCCCTGTCATTTAGAGCATTACACGATGCAAGTATATAAATTTATAGTATTATTATGTGATGCATTTTATTCCCATACTTTATAGTATTATTATGTGATGCATTTTATTCCCATACATTCCAAAGGCACTATACTAGTTTAAGTGATAGTCCAGGAGAATTTTTAACATGACACATAAGAAAAAAAAGAAGACTTCTAGGTTATGACAAATAAATTTATAACATCAATTTGAAGAGACTTCCAATATGCTTACCACTAATCTCTTTGTATCTTTCTTTAAAAGCTTTAGCATATCTTTCAACTTCCTCTTCTGATTTTCCTTCTACCTCAGAGGCTATACTTCTTATGTCCTTGCGTCCATATTTTTCACATGCCCTAATGAATGCAGTGAAGTCTTTTCTTGACCATGTCGAAAACCCCTATACGGGATTCGTTAGAGTAGATATTCAGCAGTCTTATAAGATTGGTCAAATATAAATGATGATTATAATGATGATAGCAGCAGCAGCAGCAGCAGTAATAAATCGACAATAGAAGGATTCAAACCTCTTCCAATAGCCGTTCCTTTTCTTCCTGTTCCTCAGCAGTTAACGGGTCTGCCGTGTCTGAATATAAAATACATCCATCAGAAAACCCAGCAATAATAATAACTACTTAACTTTCTCAAATCAAGTATTATCACCTTCTGGCTCATCTTCATCATCAACTGAATCCTTGGATTGATTTTTCTGGTGGGTTTGCTGAACAAAATCAAAATGAAAAAAGATAATATTTGGAAGGGTTAATACAAAACAATTCAACTAAACACGTTAATATATTATTCAGTTCAGGGCCTCAGGCAATCAAACAGAACGAATGTCTATGCAAAATGATGTCATTCACTGAAAAAGAAAAAGAAAATTAAACCTGACAATGGAATTATCCATCAAAGGTAAAAGACATGTTTATGGTTAGCAACATAATATATTCAAGTACAGCTAAATATACCCACACACATGCACACACACACGCACTCTATACACACGCACATATACATACATACATGCGCACACACACATATATATGCTGGAACACAAGTAGGCAACACAATGTATCATTCTTACCACTGGATTACCTCATTATTTCAATTCCAAACGTGAACACAATGAGATCTTAAGATCAAGATCTATTGTCACATTTTGTATTTCATTTTGTGTCCAAACAGCCACCTCCATATACATACATACGTGTGTGTGTGTGTGTGTGTGTGTGTGTTGACCCATTGTAAACAATATAGGAAACATTTGGTTGTACTTAAAATATATTATGTTGCTTATAAGAACTGCAAAAGCTAGTACTAACTTCTTACTTTTAACTCCATGATGAACATTCTTTATGTCAACTGCAAAGAAAATTCATCGTGAAGTTAAAAGGAGTTGGTACGAGCTTTTGCAGTCTTAACAAGCAACATAACATATTCAAGTACAACTAAAATTTTCATGTATTGTTTACAACGGATCGGTACATACATATACACATATATCATACATACATGTATGTATTTGTATGTTTGTGTACATATACATATATGTGTATATACATGAATACATATATACATGTGTGTGTGTATAATTATAGTCAAATACGGTACATGACAAAGGGAATAAGTACTCCTTGTGTCAACCGCTAAGAGCATTTATTATAGAGTTAGAAGGGAGTACTCTTTTGCAGTCCTATTGGACATGCTCAACAAATTCATGAAGAATAATTCAAATTTTGCAAAATAGAAATTCACAGAAACAAATGAATTATATATGCCTAGCAAATGGATAAGCAGCTTTCACCAGAACGCACCATCAAATATTGCACCTCTTTTTGATATAGTTCATTCAACCTTTCGGTGTTAAAAAATTGGAAATCATGCCTGAATTAAGATAGGTAATAATTAGTCATAATAAACTCAATCAACAAAAGAGATTCAGTTAAGGTATAGCTAAGAGTTTAGTAATGTACAGATGTGGCATGCGAGGAACTCGTGGCTCCCTTGGTTTTGATGGACCACCTTGACGAAGAGCTTGCTTAAAATAATCGGCCTCTGAGTAACTGTAGGCAGAAGTAATTAATTGAATTCAGAAAGAAGTTGCTTCAATAACATACAAGAAATACATAGTTACAGGTGAACTTACTTGCGTTTCCTTTCTCGTCTTGATGGTTCAGCCCAATTGTCAACAACAAGTTTCTGAAAGTCGATGTTGTTCTCATCCTTTTATACATGCATGTCATTGTGTCAGAAGAACCCAGTGGGTACTAGCTATCAAAGAATAAATGGAATCAACAGAAAAGCTAATATATTTTAGTGCACACTTACTTTCTCATCATCAAAAGCATACAGTTCAGCACCTGTAAGAGAAAGAAATTATTAAAGCAAACAGCTAGGTGTACATGTCAAAAACCCTTAAGAAAATATCCATACTCTCATCCATTTTGAATTTAATGGCATCTTCAGTGAACTTTTTCATTTTTGCATCAAGCTCAGCAGTTGCCTCTTCTCCTTTAGCTATAATCCGCTCAATGTCTTCATCTGTTATAGTACTATCCTTGGAACTGAAAACCATTTCAGCACCAAACCTCACCATTTGAAGCAATTCGTCTTTATTAACAGCTGCAATGGACAAAAACAATTTATTGAAATGCAATGAAATATCAAAAATTGCGCAAAATAAAATGAAGTAAACATACTTTTCTGCTCTGCTAATCTTCCTTGTTGAATAACTAATGCATCAAGAGCAAGTTTCTTATAAGCCCTCTCAATAACTTTTTCTTCAATGGTGAACTGCAATTCAATTAAACGGATGTGAGGAATTTCAAATCACCGCTAAACTTAACTTAGCTCCATCAGTGACGCTAACCTCAGTGCAAAAACGGAACACTTGAACTTCTTTCTTTTGACCAATTCTATGGGCACGGTCTTGTGCTTGCAAATCAACTTGTGGATTCCTAATTATCAGTTGAGTATATTACATAATATTAGCCGCCAAGATGCTGCAACTGCAAATGAAAAAAATAAAAAAGGAACACTATATACCAATCACTATCATAAAGAATGACAATGTCTGCTGTAGCAAGATTAATTCCAAGACCGCCTGCTCTGGTTGAAAGCAAAAACACAAACTTCTCACTTCCAGGACGATTAAAAGATTCAATAGAAGCATCTCGATCGTCCCCGCCGGTATTTCCATCAATACGACAATACTGATATCCACGATACATCAAGTAGTCTTCCAAGATATCAAGTAGTCTAGTCATCTACATTCCAAGCAATTGTGTTGTCAGCAAGATATACTGAAAATATTAAAGGCAGTGATCCTAAGAACGCAAATCACAAAAAAGATTATGTTGCTGCCTATACTTCATTATTTTATAATTAAGGTTTTAAGAATAGAGTTTAGAAAAATATAGTTTATATTAATAAAAAAAAACATATAGTGTATGGGACCTGCGAGAATATAAGAACCCTTGAATCTCGCTCCTTAAGTTTTGGAAGCAATTTATCCAGTAAAACCATTTTTCCTGCAATAACAGAATTACTGTTGAACAACGTAGACAAGGGGAAAAAGTACATGTAAATGTGCACTATAATAATTGATTTGCCTGCATTCTCAACAAGATGTTCTCCTGTGGTATACGGTGGCCCGGGTTCAGCACCTTGGAACAAATATGGATGATTGCAACACTTTCTAAGTTGCATTGCAATGTTCAGAAGGCGTTTTCGCTCTCCTCCAGCATTTACAATTTCTAAATCTTTTTGAAGCAGGGCACGATAATACTGTTTCTGCATTTGGGACATTCCTACTTTGAGTATAGTTTCTTTCTTCGGAGGCAACCCCTTTTCAACGTCAGATTTAAGCCTTCGGAGAAGAAAAGGTCGAAGCACCTTCATAGTATATTGAGAATCATTTTAAGTATCTCCTATAAAGACATTATCTTTACCTCAAAAGCACTGGTATCCCCCAAAAAAATCATTTATTAGCATAGCACTAAACCTCTCTAGTTGACTGGTTAACTAGCAATACACCTTTTATCCACAACCACAAATAGGTATCAGCTATTAAGTACATGTTATACTCGAGGGATACAAGTGCAATTTGAGGCAAACAGAGAAGGATATTTTTTTCGCTTCTGCGTTATATAAAAAATTCACAGTTTTTAGTTGTTTATAGAATCACCTTATGCAGTTGTTGAACAACTTCATGTTGATCATTCTCTCCTGAGATTTGGAACCACTCATCAAATGTCTCAGCAGAACTAAATATCTCAGGCAGTAAGAAGTTAAGTAGCGACCAGAGCTCATGAAGATTGTTCTATAATGATATAAACATCATGCAAATTAATAAAAAATGAGTAACATGTTGAAAATGATTGTGATATGAATTAAGGGACAGTAAAATACTTCAAATTCAACAGAACAAACCAATATAGTAACATAGAAGGGAAACATGTGTAAGGTCAAGATAAAGAATTTTCACCAGTAATACATGAGATTATACAAAACATTATCAAGTGCATGGTATATAACATCCAATTGTTCAAGCACCCTAAAGGCTAAAGCACAAAAGTAGAGATTTGTCTACGGTCCATAGTTAATCAAAAACGCATGAATTGAAAGTATATGGTTGAAGATAGAAAAGCTAAGAGGTAATGTTATTTCTTCCTATTAAATTCATATCAAATCCAAAAGGACAACAGTAAGAATTAACTGTATGATATTGTAAGTTTGCATTACCTGGAGAGGCGTGCCCGTAATAAGAAGACGATAATTGGTGCTAAAAAGCCGCATTGTCTTGGAAAGGAGGGAATTTTCATTCTTTATTCTATGTGCCTCATCAATAATTATATAGCGCCAACTAAATCGTCGTAGCGGAGTTTTCTCTTTTATAGCCATTTCAAAACTAGTAACACAAACATCAAATTTCCCAGGTACTAACAAATTCTCGCGTATATGTTGCTGCAAAAATAAGCACGTCAATTCATTTAAATTTAGAGGTTAGCGAAGCAAAAAAGGTGGTTTAATATTTACCCTTTCTTCAGGATTTCCCAAAAACTTTATAGCACGCAAAACTGGACAGAAGCGTTTTATCTCATTCATCCAATTTCCAAGTGTGGATTTTGGGGCAACCACCATGTGTGGCCCTGTAATACCTCTAAATTCGTGCAAATAACCAAGTAGGGAAATTGTTTGTAATGTTTTACCAAGTCCCTAAACCAACAAAAATTAGAAAAATGAGCTTTTCTCTATGATAATAAACCAATATATTGCTAAACGTTAGACACATATTTAGTAACCATTTGATACACAAACAGGCAAAAAGGAACTAGACTGTCTTAAAATGTGTATACTAACCATCTCATCAGCAAGAATTCCATTAATACCATTTTCGTATAGACGTATCAACCAATTTAATCCTGCAAGTTGATAGTCTCGCATCTTCCCTTGTATACCTGTAAGATAATCGCAATTTTAAACTGAAATGCTCTCCGCCAGTAACTCCTGATGATTTTATACTGTGCAAATTTATCGACACATTCGTGCTGAGAGGTTCAGAAATACATAGTTTGTGCGCATAAATATCCAGAAATACAGGGTATTTATATAGTTTGTTCACATAAATATACAATCCCCAACTATTTTCTTTACCAACTTATTTTAAGCAATATAAGCCATCCTAACCTCAATTATACTCCAAACAAAATCAAAATTGACATGCTTGGCATCAATTTGTTACCCCAAATCGTAATGCATTCACGTGGGATTATTTGTTCGAAGGCGTACCTATGGCTAATTCTGAACACAAAATCGTTAATATAGTTGTAATACCTTTAGTGTCACACTTTTTGTTGTAAACGTAAACTTCCCAAAATACCCTTTTAAATTCAAATTACATCTTGATGTATCTGAATATATCATGGTTTAAGGTTCCGGCCGGAACCCCGAGATTCCGGCCACCTCGGTTCGGTTCCGGCCGGTGGAGGGACGGGATAAGGTTAAAATCTCGTCCCGCTAATTTACAGTTAAAAAATCAAAAAAGAAAATCGGTAAATTACCAATCGAGATTTGAGATGCAAATTCGGACGAGCATCGTTGTTGTCGAGTTCATAACAGCAGTTGTAGTCGTTGATTTCAAAGCATGTTGTCGCGATCGATTTCATAACAGACGTTGATTTAGGGCTGAAGGGGAAACGTCGATTTAGGACTGAAGGGGAAATGTCGATTTAGGACTGAAGGGAAAACGTCGATTTAGGGCTGAAAGGGAAGACGTCGACGATGCAGGGAGGGGAAGATGTGTGAGGGCTGAAGGTGGAGACGTGAATTGAGACAGTCTTATAAGTTAGGACTGATTGAAATTAAGGTAGGGCTTGGGCTTTTATATGAACTAACTAATATCACTTAATTTTTAGTTAGGGCTGTATTGGGCTATTTTATTTCATTTAATTTAGTTAGAATAATTTAATTTAGTGTAATTCTAATTCTAATTTAAATTTGTTCAATCAAGTGTAAGTATATTAAGCTAGACTATATTTAATGCTTTATTTACATCGACCATTATTACATTTTTATTAATAAACTCTTGAAATTGAAATCGGGCCCGAAATCGAAACCAAAACCAACGAAATTTCCGAAATCGTCCGAAACTAAGAAATTTTCAAATAAACGAAACCGAGACCGAAACCGAGTTTTTGAACCTTGGAATATAAAATTGAAATTTTTAATATGTGAAAATTAGCTACAAGAGCCTCTTTAGCAAGTGCAATTAGTTTATATGACACACAACTGAAATAATTACTTTTAAGGACAAAATGCAAAATAATTAGTTTATAGGGCCTAAAAACCTATGAAATTATGTCCTTGAAAGTAATTAGACTGCCAAATTTGTCCTTAAAAGTATTTATTCTGCTGAATTTGGCTTTGAAATTAATTTCTGTAGATGTGTGTCCTAGAAACTAATTGGACTGCAAAGTTTGTCCTTCTAGTGAAAGGCCCATTTTTATATTGTATCACTTGGTCTGTCGCTCTTATCATTTAACTAAAATTATCGTACCTTAAATAAAATGCAAATTTTTCGTCTACTAAAACCGAGTCAATCGATAATATCTCAATTAAATTTTAAATTAAACTACTCCTACTTTAATTAAAATGCAAATTTAAGTGTACTAAACCTGAGTCAATCGGTTTTATATCTAAAATCGCTCTTGCCTTATTAAGAATGCAACATTTTCATTAGTTGAAATGCTAATTTTTCCATATACAATAACTGAGTCAATCAGTTATTTTTAATCAAATTTTAAATTGTATCTTTATATTGTGCACTAGTAGAAAAAAAAATCCATGCGCAAAGTGCATGTCATCGTCACGTGCAAAGCACATGTCGTAACGTTCGTCTCTATAAAGCAACTTGCTGAGCATACACTAAATTTGAATATATTTCAGAGTTCAGACTCAGAATCAAAATCAGATTTTTCATTCCCCGCATGAAAAATGTAAGCCAAGGTTGTCAAAATGCAAATTAAATTGCAAATTGTAAAGCTCACATTTCAACCAAAACACAGTTTAATTATGAATCAAAAGTTCAAAACAGATTTATACTGTACTATAACATTATGTCTTACACTACGATTAATATTATTTTATGCAGTTACTCAACATTATAAAACTTGTATGAATAACTTATATGTTTTAGATGCTTCAGTTTGTTGTTAGACAATGTCAACACATTATAATATTATGTAGAGTTCATACAACGATAACAAACCAAGTCGACTGCATCGCTCTCTTCTCCTTCTCTACTCAATTTCCAATTATATTTTGTTTCAATTCAATAATTTTTGCTGTTTATGCTTAAAATAGATGTGATTTCCATATTGAATATGATAATTTATTGACTTTTGGCAACATTGATGTGAAAATGCAGCGATCAGAGAACCCATTTGTCAATAGTTAAAAAAGTTGATATACTACATAAACATAAGCTTGCAGTAATGGTAAGGTGTGGGAATCGCTTAGCCAGAAAACCGCGGTGACAGAATGTTTAATGACCTCGTTTACAAGAAAGATTGGTGTAAGAATACGATAATTGGAATAATAACAGAAATGGCAGTAATAGCCAGTAAGTCAAGCATCTCATTTAGCTTCCATAACAGTCAAGAATTAAATGTGTCTATTAATCAACATTGCATCACAATTCTAGAATGTTGTTCTAAGGTAAATGGAAAAAAAAGGTCATCTCCAGAGCCTTTGTTCGGAGTATACATGCATGCTATATCATACTAGGAATCAACCAAGTAACATTCTAAGATCAATTGTTGAATCCCTTAGATTAAGTAAAAAATGCGTCGACAGGACTCTAAATAAGTTTTCAACACATCAGTTACTGATGCTAAATCACTAATACAGTCTAAAACTTACAAGATGGTTGGGACAAAAGACGTGTTCCTCCAACACCAGTTAAAGCATTTTCTTCATCCTTGAGGTATTCCTCATCTTCTTCCTCCTCTGTTACCTTGGAAGCATGTCGACCCCTTTTAAAGTAGTTAATAAATCAGTTAGGAAGGAATGTGATATGATATGCAACTAATCTTTTGCATAGCAATTAAAATATTTCATCAATGATAAGAAAACATGCAAAACAAGTTACAAGATGACAAGGCTCACATACATCTACCGATCTAAATTTACCCATACATATTTACAAAGAATGTTCCTATATATATATATATATATATATATATATATATATATATATATATATATATATATATATATATATATATAGAGAGAGAGAGAGAGAGAGAGAGAGAGAGATTAAGAACAATGTGCATAACATGACTGTTTGGTAAAATATATATTTCTAAACTTTTTCTTTATACTTCCTTAATATTTAATACCTTCCTTTTGCCTTTTTTTCAGCTGACTGGCTTCCTTTTGCAAAATGGGCAAATATCTCGGTTTGTTGAAGTAGATACTTCAATCTTCCCTTGCCTTTGTTGTTCTAAAATATATCACAAATGAACAAAATAAAATAAAAGCATTAAATTGTCGGAAAACGTAGTTTGCATAAACTATAAGCATTTTATTGATCGGTTGATATTGATGTTTACTCACCATGTCAGCATCAATGGCAGCATTCTGGGATTCCAATATTTCTTTTATCTTCTTTCTCTTAAGCTTTTCCATTTCCCTAAGCCTCCTCTTTTCCTGCTTTCCAATTTCATTATTTGATGGACCTTCATCCTGTACATTAAAATCAATAGCCTAATTCAGAATTAACAGCACTACATAAAATACAGCATAAAGATCTGACAAGTACTATGATAGTCACCAAAAATACATTTGAAAGGGTCTTATCCAGCGGGTAATCCTAAAGGTATGCAATATCAAATTAATGGTTTTATTTATCGGATCTCAATCTTGCCTTGAACAAGAATGTGGGCATGCAATATCAAATGGGATAAGACCTTGAACCAGTTGACATGCCAAACAATGTGAGTGTATTTAGGATGTGTACATATTGGATAGATCCTGAATTTCAAATTCCAACACAAGGTTCTTGGAATAACATATTGCTAAAAGTGAATAATATACAATACGAAATGAATTAGCTAATTCTTTTGCTTTTACAATACGAAATTAATTAGATAATTCTTTTGCTAAAAGTGAATAATATACAACACGAAATGAATTAGATAATTCTTTTATTTACTTTCTATTTGTGTGTGTGAATAATGCAAAATGAATCTTACTAAATTTGTCGCTCTGTTTGAATTATGCTTTATATAAAAAAATAGTTTTTCGTTTAAATTGATAGTTACATTCGAATTGAACATATGTAACTCAAACCTAAGGTCCGTTCGCAATTTTTGCCCCGTTGGGATATATGTAAAAGTTTGGTTCGTTGGTGTTAAAAATATGTTTAATTGAGTAAAATTTAAGTTTATGTAAATTTCTATAATTAACGTGTGCAAGTGAGGTACGTTTAAGATGCGTTTTTTGCGTTGTGGTCGTATCAAAGTGCTCTATGTTATGAAATTAATTTGAACTGAATCCCAGCAATTTATGATTTAACAATTTATCTATTTATTTTATAAATTATTGACACGTATATTATTTAATAAAAAACAAATAATTAATTAATTAACTATAAATCAATTTATTTTAAAACATAAATCTCAAATACTACGCTTAGATTCTCCGCTCGCAGCACATAAACGCATTTCCCGTTCACTCAGTTTCCCGCTCAAATTCCATGTTACCGTTCGCCAAGAACGCACCCTAAGTAATTAAGCTTCACTCGTCATGAATTGGCAAGAAAATTTTGGTTTAGACATATATTGATATCAAGTAAACCATAAACTATAGTTTTGTGCAGTGATATGAACTCTATAAACAACTTTCTATATGCAAGCATGTAACCACAAATCCAAATAGAGAGGTATTTTTAAAAGAACATGAAATCATACTTTCATATTGGGGAATCAAAAAATAATGAGATAAATTTCAATAAATATATTGAATAAGCAGTGAGTGATTATATTTTTACAATCTAAAGCATCTACCAAAATAATTCAAATGAAATAATACGCATATCAATAGTAAACATGAATAAAAATAAGAACATAAATGAAGGCTTATCTGCATGCATAAACCAACAGAGAAGGAATAACTTACTAACACCGTACAAAAGACAATTAATTACTTTCTATCAAAAAAAAGAGGGACAAATGCAGCCCGTTTCATTATTTTAATAAACCAGTACAAAATTACCCAAATTAACATACATGACTTTTTACAAGTTAAATCACTTAAGCCATAATGTGATTAACTGAAATACAAACCTTCTTATCAAAGTTGTCAAGGCAAAAAAGCTCCAAAAAGCCATAGGCCCTCGCCTAACGCTTTTTTGCACCTAGCGCTTTTTTGGACGCCTTGAGCATCACTTTTTCTGTTTTACAACACTAAAAACTGCAATTCAAAAATGCACTAAACTTCTATTTTTGACTTTAAAAAATTGCGTATAAACGTGGTATTGAGAATAAAAAATCATACGACCATTAAAACCAAACGAAGAAGGCATGTAATTGGGCGAACATCAAGTGTTTCGAACTAGGTTTTCTTGTTCAATGTTGTTTTCTTTATAAATGAAGTTTTTTTTTTATAACTGGAGCAAATATGGTCGATTTGTTCGATGTCGATTTTAATTTCTTGCATGTAATTGGGATTCATTTTGGACCAAATACACAAAAAAATGCTCCTCCAAATCTCTGCATAAAGTGCGCTTTTTCAGCATTTTAGGGTTCAAGCGTTTTAATGCTTTTGGGGGTTTTTTTTAGCATCATCTTCTGCATTGTTGGCGCCTTGAAAGGGGAAAAAAGCCCTGGTCTGACGCCTAGGGCTTTTTGGCGCCTAGACGAGGGTTTTAATAACACAGCTTCTTATAAACATATAACAATAAACAGATTGAAATGATATTTGCTACATGAAAAACAAAGCCAGGTATAGTGAAGCGTCATCACTTTTTAGTACAAAATTGTATGCCAATCGCAGCTAATCATTGAAAAAATGAGCAGTACCCCTCTCATTTTAAGTAGTACAGTAAAACGGCAGGAACTTACAAAGTCAAATCATCATATATTTTTCCTTAAAGCTATAAAAATCAGCAGATGCTATTTCCCAGCCTGAATATTTATTTCCCTCGAGTAAAATTAGAATTGATATGACAAACATAGGATATTCCTTTTGAAAAAATACCTTAATCCAAATAATCATTTAATGTCTTACAGTGCAAGGTCTATGATGCGCAAAAAAAAGAGTGAGAATCAAATGCAACGTTTCCTCGATGAATACTACATTAAAAGCATTAACTCTAAACTATATCGACCTGACATTTTCATACTTTCTTTTAACATCTCACATAAGGCCATAAATTTATTCAGACAATAACTTTATTAGCTAAAAAATTCCACTAGTTGAAAACCTAAATCACTAACAATCTTTACAAAAAAACGTCTCTGACTTTTAATACCCCAGTTCAGTCAATAGTTGGAATTTCAGTTTCTCCTCCTTGGTTTAATTTCGATCCATAATCATGAAAAGTTTGTAGGAATCTGCTTGGCCAAACTATCACGGATTTCAACATGTACTTTTGATAGAAATTCTACAGCAAAAAAAAAAAAAAAAAAAAAACATATAGCTTTGGAAAGATTTCATTTCTACCACCTCTTATAACAATGAAATTCCAGCAATCTCTAAAAAGGGTGATATCCTCAAAAAAGCCAAATGATGCATCTCAAGACTAATGTTTATTACAGTCTGAGAATACGATCAAAACAGATGCTTTTTTTAACATATTTAACAGAAACATAATAATATTACTCATAATCGCTATAAACAAAGCCCTAAAACGGATTCCTTTTACCTCTTCTTCCTCTTCGTCTCCATCAGGAGTACCGGCAGGAACGTCGTTTTCAGTATCCAGATCATCTTCTTCCCCTGCTGTCTTCGCCACTGCCTCGAGCTCCTCGTCATCCTCCGCTACTGCAGCCTCATCTTCTTCGGTCGAACCGTTCTTTATTGCCTCCTCCTGTAATGATATTGCTTCGGAGTTAGAGGGTTCTGACATTGTGATATCAAATTAGGGTTTCGGCCTCTCGTTTAATTGGTTTTTGGATTCCGAGAACACCAAGAGTGGGAAATGGGGGAATGAGGGAGTGGGTCGGACTTAACAGGCATATATATAGAGTGATTCTTTTTAGGGTGTCGATGTTCATCTATTTTTCCCGCCTGCAGTTTTACATTAAAAAACAAAAAAATAATAACAAAACATTTTTTTACTCTTCTTCTTGTATTATGGAAAGTTTATTGTTTAATTATTTTGACATAGATTGTTTCTAACAAGATATTAAAAAAAATATCAAATCCAAATTTCAAAAATGATGAGGAGCCATTTGAGCGCAAGTTTGCATGTATGTGTGCGCGGCCAATATGTACACTTGTGTCAGTGTATAACTTAACAGGTATCAACATATCACACGTGTATCAATATGTACAATGTTTTGATGCGTGCCAACATTACACGTGTACCAATAACTGACTTAACTGGCAGCAATATATTACATGTGTATCAGTATGTACAATGTTTCGTTGTTACATAACGATATAGGAGCAAACATATATCAAAAACCCCTGTATGGCATACAACCATCAATTAAGTAACTTAACTTAAATTAGAAAATTAATTAACCACTGTATTCCCACGGTAACATAAAAATTGATGCTATCATCGGTGCGCGTTCATGCACCCCTTCAATTCTTCTCACTTCGGTTTTCCAAAAGAGCAAAAATATTTTACCATTTCCAATATGTGTGTGTGTGTATGAAGAAAAAACCTTTGATAACGGCGCCTCGCCACCTTCTATGTGCTTCTACTACAATTAAATTATTCTCCATGTCGTTCCGTCTCTCAATCTACTTACGACTTCCACTATAGAGCGTGTTTTCGGTTCAAATAGCTAATGAAACGTTTGTAACTTCTTTCTTATTTTGCAACGAGGGGTTTGTAACTTCTTACCTCGTTTGCAACGAGGGGTGCCCAAATAGCATCTTCGACCTCTGAGATACAAATACAAATCCACTTGAAAAACAACTTTTCTAGTAGATTCTGAAGTTCTAAGTATAGTGGTCTCCGCATCCATATAATCGGTCTTTTCAATTCCTCCACTACTGTTTTGATGCATTGCATTATCAATGATAGCCTAACGTTGCACGGCATGGATTTATTTTGAAAGCGTCTCATGTTTCTTTGTTGATGTAAATGCCATGCTATTGTTGTTAATGTTATGTCACTAATTTGGGATTGAATTGTCTTATGGCTTAAGTAGTTTGTTATATGACTAATATCTCGTTCAGATCCAAATTATGACACAGTAGTTTCAAGCAGCTTTTGGCAGATAACCATAGGTTTTTTGCAAAAATATACTGGAATAAAAATATGTTGGTTGGATTATACAAATGGGCTGTATAGTCTACAATTCGTATTTGCTATGTTACACCATTTTGATACTTTGTTTAGTGCTTGTAACTTGTTGATGTTTGCTAAGTATGTACACATTGACATTTTGGGTGCATACCTCCTGTTCAATACATGATGACACCATTTTCATTCTGTTTGTTTTGTTCTAGCACAAGTCCATGCTGATTTGAAATTGAATTCACGACTCTTGTTTGTCTTCCATGACCAAAAGCTTTGTCTTTGATTAGTGGTAATATTAATGTTACTTAGGACATTATGCATGGAGAGGGGTGGATAAGAGGTGTTGAGTTTCCATTGATCATTCTTAATGAGAGCATATATATTTTTGTTGACATCCATATTAAACTCATTGCTTTGCCGCCCATGAATATTAATAAGAGAGTCGTCGTTGATTCATGAATTGAACCATAATGTTGTGTCTTCGCCATTGGCAGTTTTCCTCTCAAGTAATGTTTCACCAGTTTCTCTTGGGTTGAGTAATAATTTCCAAGAATGTGAGCCATTCTTGTCATAAGTTGCTATCCAAAGATTCTTTTTTCCACGATACCTATTTTTCATCCACATGGCCCGTAGACTATCTTGTTGAAGATATCTCCAAAATAGCATGATTGATAGTGCATCATTAATATCTTTTAGCATACTTAAACCAAAACCACCTTTCTTCTTTGGACTACATACTTTCTATAACAACCCGATTTTTCGACGTCTGAAAATCAACATCAATACTTTCACTGTATCAAATGCCGAACAATCGAATGTCCCAAAAAGGTCCGTCAGGGTTAAAGAATAAGGAGGTAGAAGAAGAGAAAAACAAAACATCAACAGAATGTTACCATCGCAGCGAAATAAAATATAATAGATAATATTTGATCTTTACATAAAGAAACTACATCTGTTTTATAGATTACATCATCAGAGTACACCAATACCAAAACAATTACTGGAAAGTTATATTAACTTGTCATCACAAAATTGACTGCACAGCGGAATATATATCAAATACGTTAATACGTCTCGCCATCCAGCTCGTCTCCTGAGCTCCATAACAGTCCATCCAGAATCTGTACTCTACAATATTCGGTCTGACCCGAGCATTATAGTTAAATAACACCCGAGTCAGTTTGGAAAACCAACGTGAGAAAACACGCTCAATTAGATTATTAAATTTTTCGAAAATCCTTTGAAATCAAAGGTATCTCATAAGACCACGCCACAATAAACATGCTGGGTTTTTACCTTACGATAACCGAAACATTTTTATCAAATCCGTCTGATATTATAATAGTGTCTATAGAAAGTAAAATAGAATCTAACTGAAATGTTTGCATCTCACTATTCAGCATAGTTGGGCACAATCAAAACCATACAAGCGCTTATTGGAGATTGGATCCCATACAATGGCAGGGCTACTTGAGTACCATCCGTCACAGTACATAGTCTAGATCACCGTATCGAGGATCCACCCTAATCCCCTACATCACAAGACCGGATCTACCCATTATTGGATGGTCCGAATAAGTTCACCCCGCGGTTGGGATCAGCAAACGCCCACACAGCCGAATAAAATGGACCTCTAGACAGGGGTGACCTTACCCTAATTGGTTGCTAGCCACTTAGTCTTGTGTGCACCTCTCATGTTTTAGTCATTCCCGATTGATGAGGCTCGAGGCTATGTGTTACCTTTTTAGAACACATCTAACTTAGAATGTTCATCGTCCTCTTGATGACGTTCTAAAAGCATTCGTTCATACAAGTCCGTTCTGGGTCTGAACTGAATCGAAGGCACTATTCCTACTATATCCATTTTGGAGTCACCCTCAGGATTAATAGCAATTAGCCCTTGCACTTCACTGCTCCATCTTCGAGTCCAAGCTCTTGTCTTCCTCACGAAAACGTTCAAACCGGATCGAAGTGGTTTTCGAGAAATAAATCCCGATCCCGGTCTCTTCGAAACGATCAGTGCATTGACCAATATTGATAGTCCGTTATTTAACTATCAAATAACATTCACAAACAACCATCAGATTTAAATAATTTTCCAAACTATTTATTTCAAAATATCTTCGCAAGATATTTTCTACATTTCAATCCTTTGAAAACAGTTTCCAAGTCACTTTTCCTTTCACCGATTAAATTTCCACCCAATTGCTTATTCCACTGAAAACCACCAAGTTTAAATACCTTAGATTTTAAAATAATTTAAATCACTTTATCCAAAAATATATACTTTAAAATATTAAAAAATAAAACTACTTAAATACTTTATTTAAATACTAGTTATGAAATTTTATAATAATTTCTTATGTAAACTTAAGCCAAAACTAATTTTAAAATAAAAATTATGGATAAGTTTTTCAAATAAAAACTTTAGCCAACTATCTTTAAATTAAAACTACTTTATAAAATATAAATATTAATAATTACCTTTTTAAAATCATAATACCAATTAACCTTCCAAAATAATTACTACTATAACTTATTTAATAAATATTTACCTTTAAAATTTTAAACAACTTAAATAATAATTTCTCAAAAACATTCTTTCGAAATAACCTTAAAACTTTTAACTTGTAGTTAAAAATCTGCTTGAAACGTACTTGGCTTTTTAGGGAAATACATTATCCTTTCACACCTTTAAAAATAAACCACTATTTATTTTTTTAAACAAATTACCCATTCCTTTAAAAATTCCCACCGTGAATTTATACTTTCAAATATCCACCGATATCTTATTTCACTTTATGAACCCAGTTTATAAATTCCAGTAGTCTCATCCTCCTTTAAATCACCATTTCAAACATTGTATCAATTTCCAAATCGATTTCCAGATTTACCCCATTTTAAAATAAATTCATTTACTTACTCAATTTATTTCAAAACCCATTAATTTCAGATTTAACTTCTTTATTATAATTTAAAATCTTATTTAAACTGAAGTACCAATTTCATATTTATTTCAAAATTCTTCTTTTATTTCTTTCTAAACCTTTTGAATTCTAAATTTTAAAAATAAATATTTTATTCCTTTAATTAATATCACTTAAGTATGAAATCCATTTATTCTTATTGTAGGATCGGTTTCACCCTAAAGGGGGTGAATAGGGTGATGCTATTAATTATAAAAATTATTGCGGAAGTATATAAAATAATTGCAACATAGATTTATCAGAATTTTAACAGCACAGATAATAGCAGAATAATAAAAATAGAACACACAGATTTACCCAGCTTCGGCAAAACCCTGCCTACGTGAGGTCCCTAAGGTTTCTACTAGAAATTAAGAAGTCAGATGCTTACACACGTAAACTCGCGACATCTGCTATCGATAGCCTTAACTCTACGCTCAAAACTCTGCCACAACTCAGCCACTGAGTTGCGAATTCTCGAACTAAACCACCATAGTTCGTCCCTTACGACTAGAAATTACAAGAGTTTAAATAAAACAAAACCATAATTTAAAAACATAGCCCAATGAATAATACGACCCAAGTCAAATATTAAAAGATAGTTCCCTTTTTCTTTTTTTAGATTTTCGGCCTTCTTTGAGATGGTAATAACGAGGCTGCCTTGTTCCTCTTCGTCCAAAATTAGGGCTTCGATAATCTCGAAAAAGCTGTTTGATTATTGGTAGATTATAATTGATGTCCTTCTGATTTGCTTCGAAAATTGATCGTCTCCTTGATTCGAGCACAGCTCCTTCGATTTTGATTGAGTCGACTATGAATTCGGTATGTAATTTGTTACTTTGCTTTACTGTTTTGCTTGCTTGAACTCAATCAATGATTCGAGTTGAATGATTATACTTTGTTGCTTGAACTCGAATAATTTTTGCCGATGATGATTAGGGTTTATATAGGGTTCAAAACCCTTGATTTTCGTTCGTATATTTTATATGAATCCATTTGAAAATTATATGCTTGAATTCATCTCGGCCGCTTGATTATGCTTGAATGCTTAAGATTGTACTGACTTGTTCAAATTCGTATAATTCTTTGTTACTTGATTTCCACGGCTTCGATTTTGAACTCTTTCATTCCTTGACAATCACGGCTTTGAATTGTTTTGGAATTTGACTTGTTCGACTTGTACTTTGTTGTTTTAGATTTTGGTTCTTTGATATTATGAATATGATTCTGTACTGACTTTGGGCTTGACTTTGTTTATGTGATGATATTATCTTACTTTGAATTTCTGGCATGTCTGGCTTTGCTTTGCCTTGATTATTTTGAAACTGCTACTGTAAAAATGTTCGACCTTGACTTCATTGAACTTTGACTTTGCATTTGCTTTGAGAATTGACTTCGGGTTACATTCTAGTTTTTTTATTCTTGTTCAAGCTCTGGTCATACTATGTTGATTGAAACTAAACTTGAATCTGTTGTAGTTTGCGCTGTGCATTCGTACTTGAATCTGTAACCTTCATCATGTGTACACATGCATATGTATGTGTGTGTATGCTATGTTGGCTGCTATGCACATTATTCATTGTCTTATGCCATTTGTAGTGTATTTGGTTGCTCATGCATATTCCAGTGTACATGACTTGTTGATTCTTTTTGAAACTGTCTTTGAGCTGCACTATTATGTAAACTTGTTGTCTCGGGTACATGTATATTGTTCATTATATTCAATCTTGTACTTGTGCTGTATGTATATCAACTTGAGTTATTCCTGGTGCAGTGCGACCTTTGGTATTTGTTCGATATACAAGTCTAGTTGTTTTGTGATTTTAAGTTGCATGGGTTTATGTCAGTCTGGTCGACACTTGCTGTTGGTCTTCGAGCCATTTCATGTTTACTCGAGGCTTGCACTTGAATGTGCAGTCTTCATGTTGTATTTGTATCATGTTGTATTGAAGTTTCTCTGACAGTCTGGGTTCAAGTGCCTAGCATATTGAACTGGTTCATGTATATATGTATGTTGTTTATCACTTCACGTTGAAGTCTGGTCGCTTGTGTGGCCTTCTTTAGGTGCTCTGTTCCTTTGATTCATGTGTATAAAATGTTGGTGATTATTGCAGTTTCATTATGGCTTCACTTTGAACCAGTTTCATTTGAACTTTGGTCAAGGCTTGATTTATATTAGTTTGGATTCTTGACCATTTTATTGAACTTGCACCTGCGTTGAATCCAGCTCAAAGCTTGGGTTTGACCTTGTGCTCGTCTCGTGACAATATTTTTATTTCACTTGAGTTGAACCCGGCTTTTGATTTGGGTTTGACCTTGTGCCCACCTATCCCTATAATTTTATCAAGTGTGTATTGGTGTGTACAGCCTTGTGGCTTGTACAGTGATACACTATGCATGTCACAAGCTGTTCATGTATGATGAATTCAAATTTAAATGATGATGAACAACCCAAATAACTGAGGCAAATAAAATTTTCACAAATACACATGTTATTTTACACTGCAAAATATTTTCTTTTCAATTTTACCGCGTTAGTGTTTATTTTGCAGATTGCTCAAATACTGGATTCAATCTGGAATGAAGTTGAAGATAAATACGAGTGAAACGAGTGATATGTAGTGAGGACAGTTATGTAAATGAAAATTTGTGATGTAATCAAATCTGTATTGTAATTGAAATTGTATATATACAGTGAGAGTTTGAATCTGTACTATTCAAAATTGTAATAAATATTTGTTTGAATAAAATATTTGTTTGAATTTAAATTCTATTTTATTTATTTTATTCAGCAAATATTTATTTAATTATGTCAAAGATAAAATAATACATTAACAGATACATTTAAATGAATATATATGTATATATGTTTATTATCATCAAACAAAAATCATATACTCGCATATTCAACAATCTCTCTCTTTTGATGATAACAAACATATATTTAAGAGTTTGAATTTATTAAATGTATTTGATTATTCAATTTGCTCCTCGTATTTGAATGCTTCCTCTCTACACAATGCTCCTCCTTCAAATATGCATGTAAATAAAAAAATATGCAAATGAGAAACATTTGACCTTTGTCGTCAAAATATTAACTTTTCTCTCCCCCTTTTGTTATCAGCAAAAGAGTACTAGTCTTAGAAAAATAGAGAAAAAGTGATAGACATTAATACAACATTAAAACTCAATTGAATATAAATATCAAATTTCAATAAAAAAAATCAAACAAAAATCATAAATACTCTGTTTGACGCATACAGTTGTGTCAATTTATGGTATACTTATTTCAGAAATTTGAATATCTACTAACCATGCATACGCATTAGGACTTTTAAATGTGATTAGTAGTACTCCAATTTTTTCTTTTTTAAAAAAATGAATTCAAGTATCTTCTAACCACACATAACCGTGAGGACTTTTAAATGGGATTAGAATCAACTTGTCTATTTAATTAATCAATTGTAATATGTATTCCATACATGCATAACCATAAGGACTTCTAAATGAGCATGGAAGCACATAAAAAACTCCAAGTAATTCACTCATGCATAACCGTGAGGACTTTTAAATGAAAGCGAATACTTTGGATGTTTTTATTGAAAAATAATAATAAAATGAAAAACAAATGGTTCCTGTTTAAAATACCACATATTGACAATTGATGAGTGATGGACGCTAGAAATATGATAGAAATAGAGATAGTCATGGATTTTTTACCAACAAAAAGTGTTTATAACTCTTGTTTAAATTTCTAAAGAAATTTATTAATTACATCATCTCAAGTTATAATATATGATTAATATCAACACTCGTCACTTTTTCAATCACTATTTATCTTTTAGATAATTAGTATGGAGTCAGATTAGTCAATGTAGTTATTTAAAATCAATTCCAAAAATAATTATAAAATCAAATTTTCCAAAATGACTAATCTGAAACAAGGTCAAAAATGATTTTCTAGAAGAGGTTTGATAAAAGAAAAAATATATGCAATTTGAAAATTATTTGAAATGAAAAATATGCAGATTTTTTCTTTGCAAAACGATGCAGCTACAGAATATCTCAACATAAATCATATTTCATTAGTAATTTTTCTATCAACTAGATTACGAGCGTAATTTGCATCTGAATTTCTCTTCACTCAAAATTATTATTAATTGAATGTTATAGACCAGATCATGAAGTGTGCAACAAAATATCTCAAAATCATTTTAAATAATTTTTCAATGAATTTCTCTTGAATTTGAATTTTAAGCCGTGTATACAAGCAAACACAAAATACACTGTCAAGTCAAATATATCCACATGTATCAATAAAACACCATCACAAGACCAAACAAATTTATTAGTTCAAAGATGAAAAGTGATTGGTCAACATCTTTTCTCGAATCAGAATCAAAAGCAAGAACAAGTCAAATAGTCAGAATCAAAATCATCATTTATGTTATCATCAGCTAACTAGCTGATTTAAAGTCAAATTATTGTGCAGATTATCACATTTAATATATCGTTCAAAATAAATATACGATTACCTGTTTTACCTTCACGATAATTTTCCGTCGTTGCCCATTGTGGTTCTGTCACATTGGTATTAGGTAGGGAACTTGATTTGTTGTCCATTGTGTCCCTGGAACAGCCAGAATTCAAGTAACACTATTGTAGTTCCTTAGCCTGCCACCATACCTACACGATGAAAGATTTTTATGACCTATTTTTTTTATAGGTCCATGGTTGTTAGTGGCAAATGATTTTGATAAATATATTTGTGGAGACCCATAACTATTTATATTTGTTCCTTTTGGCACCTAGATTTGTTTTACTTTGAGGGATTTTATATTTGTGCCTTTGGAACCCAAATTGGAATGGTTTTCACGTGTTTGGGTCTATACCAACAAATATTTTGATTGTGTCCAATTTTTATACAAACTGTGCATATGTAATTGACTTGTTTAATTTCGTTTCTAACATTTTTAGATTGATTATATCCAGTCCTTGTTTAACAGTATTAACAGTTTGTTTTCCTAATAGCATATTCAACGATCTTTCACTTTTGGAAAATTTTCTTAAAGTCGTTGACAGTTGTTGGACTTGTGCTTTTGGCGATTCATTTTTATTTAATAATTATGTGCACATTTTAATAGAATTTTCTCTTCGAGTATTTTCGCTTTCTTTCAAAATCAGAATTTCATTTTCAAGTATTTTAATTTTAGTTTCTGATTAATTTCTTCTTCAAGTGTTGGACACGTATCACACTTAGGGATCCTATTATGATAGTTTTTAACTAATTAGTCAAGCTGTTTATTTGATTCTATGAAAATATCTTTTTATGATTCAAGTTTAGCGTACTTCTCCCTAATTCGTTCAAAATGACCATTTACTTCGTAGAAATATATAAGTAAATCTGAGTGAATAAGTTTTGATATCTCGCTTGGCTCGTCATCATCGCTATCGGTTATATTACCTCGAAGGCACAGATCAGCTTTCTCACTCTCACTGCTGGTGCTTTTATTATCATCATCACTTATATTCCATGTGGCTGCAAAATTTCTCCTTTTTGATTTCTTTTCTAGGTCGTGTCGATTTTGAGGACAATTGGGCTTGATGTGTCTGGGTTTGTTGCATTTGTGATAGATGACCTCCAGTTCTTCTGGGTTGTCTAGTGCTTTGGCTATTCTGCTTTTCAATTTTTGATTTAGAGCTGCATTTCTGTATTTGTGATTCCACTTTTTGATTTTATTTATTAGTAATGCCAGCTCAGCTGCTCCATCGTCATCGTCCTCATAACTACTTCCTTTTACCAATCATGCTAAGCACGTTTCTTTAACCGTGTCAATTACGGAGGATCTCTCACGGTTGACTTTTGCATCAAGAGTATTCCAAATTTCATGTGCACTTTCACAATGAAAGATAAAGTTAAAAGTATCTTGATTAATATGAGAATATAATATATGCATAGCAAAAGCATTAACTGAAGTAATTTTCTCGTCTTTTATATCACACCCATTTCCAATAATATCCCAACATTTAAAATTAATAGATTTTAAATAAAATTTTATTTTTAATTTCCAATTCAGAAAACTGTTCCATCAAAAACAGGAGGAATAATATTCGACCGATCCACAGTAAAAACATCATTAACAGAAGCCATTTTAAAAATTCAAATTTGTAAAATATTGGTCTTTGAAAAATCAAACTTTTTTAAACAAAAACGGCTTTTAAACCTCGCTATGATACTACTTATAGGATCGGTTTCACCCTAAAGGGGGTGAATAGGGTGATGCTATTAATTATAAAAATTATTGCGGAAGTAAATAAAATAATTGCAACACAAATATATCAGAATTACAGTGGCATAGATAATAGCAGAATAATAAAAATAGAACATACAGATTTACCCTGCTTCGGCAAAACCCTGCCTATGTGTTGTCCCCAAGGTTTCTACTAGAAATTAAGCAGTCAGACGCTTACACACATAAACTTGCGACACCGCTATCGACCAGCCTTAACTCTACGCTTAAAACCCTGCCACAACTCGGCCACGGAGTTGCGAATTCTCGAACTACACCACCGTAGTTTATCCTCTAGTCACACGACTAGAAGTTACAAGAGTTTAAAAAAGAAAAATACAATTTAAAACAATTTAAACAAAACAAAACCCTAATTTAAAAACACAGCCCAATGAATAAGACGACCCAAATTAAATATTAAAAGGTAGGTCCCTTTTTCTTTGTTTAGATTTTCGGCCTTCTTTGATATGGTAACAACGGGGTTGCTTGTTCCTCTTCGTCCAAAATTAGGGCTTCGAAAATCTTGAAAAAGCCGTTTGATTATTGATCGATTACAATTGCTATTCTTCTTATTTGCTTCGACAATCGATCGTCTCCATGATTCGAGCACAGCTCCTTCGATTTTGATTGAGTCGACTATGAATTCGGTATGTGATTTGTTACTTTGCTTTACTATTTTGCTTGCTTGAACTCAATCAATGATTCGAGTTGAATGATTATACTTTGTTGCTTGAACTCAAATAATTTTTTGCCGATGATATTTAGGGTTTATATAGGGTTCGAACCCCTTGATTTTCGTTCGTATATTTTATACGAATTTGTTTGAAAATTATATGCTTAAATTCGTCTCGGACTCTTGATTATGCTTGAATGCTTGAGATTGTACCGACTTGTTCATCTTCTTATAATTATTTGTTACTTGATTTCCACGGCTTTGATTTTGAACTCTTCCATTCCTTGACAATCAAGGCTTTGAATTGTTTTGGAATTTGACTTGTTCGGCTTGTACTTTGCTGTTTCAGATTTTAGTTCTTTGATATTTTGAATATGATTCCGTATTGAATTTGGGCTTGACTTTGTTTATGCGATGATATTATCTTGCTTTGAATTTCTGGCATGTCTGGCTTTGCTTTGCCTTGATTATTTTGAAACTGCTACTGTAAAAATGTTCGACCTTGACTTCGTTGAACTTTAACTTTGCATTTTCTTTGAGAATTGACTTTGGATACATTCCAATTTTTTCATTCTTGTTCAAGCTCTCGTTATACTGTGTTGATTGAAACTGAACTTGAATTACACACTGTCTGTTGTAGTTTGCATTGTGCATTCATACTTGAATCAGTAACCTTCATCATGTGTACACATGCATATGTATGTGTGTGTGTATATGCTTGTGTTGGCTGTTGTGCACATTGTTCATTGTCCTGTGCCATTTGTAGTTGTATTTGGTTGCTCATGTATATTCCAGTGTACATCACTTGTTGGTTCTTTTTGAAACTGTCTTTGAGCTGCACTATTATGTAAACTTGTTGTCCCGGGTACACGTATATTGTTCATTATATTCAATCCTATACTCGTGCTGTCTGCATATCAACTTGAGCTATTCTAGTGCTGTGCGACCTTTGGTATTTGTTCGATAAACAAGTCTGGTTGTTTTGTGATTTTAAGTTGCACCGGTCTATGTCAGTCTGGTCGACACTTGCTGTTGGTCTTCGAGCCAGTTCATGTTTACTCGAGGCTTGCACTTGAATGTGCAGTCTTCATGTTGTATTTGTATCATGTTGTATTGAAGTTTGTCTGACAGTCTGGGTTCAAGTGCATAGCATATTGAACTGGTTCATGTATATATGTATGTTGTTTATTACTTCATGTTGAAGTCCGGTTGCTTGTGTGGCCTTCTTTAGGTGCTCTAGTCCTTTGATTCGTGTGTATAAAATGCTGGTGATTATTGTTGTTTCATTGTGGCTTCACTTTGAACCAGTTTCATTTGAACTTTGGTCGAGGCTTGATTTATGTTAGTTTGGATTCTTAACCTTTTTATTGAACTTGCACCTGTGTTGAATCCAGCTCAAAGCTCGGGTTTGACATTGTGCTCATGTAGTGATATTATTTTTATTTCACTTGAGTTGAACCCGGCTTTTGATTTGGGTTTAACCTTGTGCTCACCTGTTCCTGTAATTTTATCAAGTGTATATCGGTGTGCACGGCCTTGTGGCATGTACAGTGACACACTATGCATGTCACAAGTTGTTCGTGTATGATGAATTCAAATTTAAATGATGACAAACAACCCAAATTACCAAGGAAAATAAAATTTTCACAAACACACATTTTATTTTACACTGCAAAATATTTTCTTTTCAATTTTACTGCGTCGGTGTTTATTTTACAGATTGCTCAGATGCTGGATTCAATCTGGAATGAAGTTGAAGATAAATACGAGTTAAACAAGTGATATGTGGTGAGGACAGTTATGTAAATGAAAAATTGTGATGTAATCAAATTTGTATTATAATTGAAATTGTATATATACAGTGAGAGCTTGAATTTGTACTATTCAAAATTGTAATAAATATTTATTTGAATAAAATATCCATTTGAATTTAAATTCTATGTTATTTGTTTTATTCAGCAAATATTTATTTAATTATGTGAAAGATAAAGTAGAACATTGACAAATACATTTAAGTGAATATATATATATATATATATATGTTTATTATCTTCAAACAAAAATCATATACTCGCATATTCAACACTTATTTATTCAAAAATCACCTTTCCAATACTTAGAATTAAAAATCAACTTTTACCCTTTTCCAATTCATTCTTTAGTTTATCCAAATTCTCTATAATTATTTTACTTAAAAATTCTCTCTTTTATTTTCCCTTCAAAAATCCAACCTATATATTTTTGATAACTCATTATACCCAGATATATTAAATAAAACCATAGCATCCAATATTTTCAATTACCAATATAATTTATCATAGATTATCAATTAAATCATATCACAGAATATTAAAACAATCTAAATAATTTTGAGGAATCCAATTGGGTCCCTCCAACCTATTTCCCTACATCCATAGATGTTAGCATAATAGAAAATACCAATCCCACTTCGTGGTGGGATATCGCGGTATATGGGGTCATCCGTTATTATGTGGAGCGCATGGGGTCTCATCCGCTATATAATGCGGGAAATCAGTCACTACAATACACAAACACACACACTCACTATATATATAACATACCCCATCCAAGCTGATAATAAGTTATCAATTCAAGCAAACAATCAATAATTTAAATTTAACTGATGATCCAACTTGAGTGAGATTAACTCACCTTTGCTTTTTGATTTGCAGTCCGATCTAAACTCGACTTGTTTCCTTCAAAATTTTGGACCTTGTATAACATTTCATAGTTTATTAACATTCGAGTTAATTAAACAATTAATTACTATTTATCAATTTAAACTAATAATTTGGTTTTTAAATTAGTAATTTAATTTAGACAAATAATTAAAATTTTAAGCTAACTTTCCTCTAAAATCTTTTGGTGAGTGAAATGAATCAAGTAAGTTAATTGAACAAATTTAATCACCAATCCACTATTTAAAAATACTAGCAAATTTAAAATATGCGAATATATATTTACTTTATTTTTTTGAAACTTTTTATATGTATACTTGTAAGAAATAATCTATATAGATTAAAATCAAATCTTTATACAATTTCCTATGTTTTCCAAAGTCCTATATATGTATATATAAATATGAATGAATAAAAATTTGTTTTCTTTTCCATAAATGTCAACAATACTTTACTTTATTTCATATATATACACACATATACATAAAGGTCTATAAATTGAAGAAATAAAATTGTTTTATATACTTACTGTATTATATATATATATATATATATATATATATATATATATATATGCATTTTTCTCTGACTTATATGCATGTAGATAAAATTGAAAACGTTAGAAATTAAATTTACTTTAGCTTGCTCAAACCAAAAATTAACGAGCACGAGCTCAGAAATAGAACGCTAGAGGCTTCCCAATACTCCACTCGCCGTCGTTGCTACGACAGCTAAAATCGACCCTGAATCCTAGCTCTCGGCGAACTTCACACGCCGGTCAAGGCCAGACTGCTCCCTCAATCGCGACACCATCTATCTGCTTGTCCATGTTCGAGCTCGTGAGAACCCCACACTTTGAACCAAACCCCTCTCAGACAACGCCGCAATCGAACTTAATCGCGACTTGCCCTAACGTGCTTGCCCACGCGCTCTCGATTTGCGAAGAGGAATACGAGCAGCCGAGCTCCCAAAAACTCTCTCGAGAAATTTACTTAGGGAAGAAAAGGCGATCAATCATCCGCCATCAATTTTTTTCCGAAAACGAACTTTGAAAGAAGGATGGGAGATGCAATTGATTTCTTCTGTAAACGATTCGTACGACCTGAATTGAATAGGAGGGGAAAGGGACAAGACGAAGTATATTTATTATTTTATTTTTTTTAGAAATGACACATGTTAATGTGGTAAGACAAGTGTTTTGAAGAGGCAAGCTACGTGTTGAAAAGCAGATACGTGTCTTCCAAGGGCCTGCCAGTACTAGATTTAAAAAATATTATATTTAAATTCAAATTCAAACTTTAAATCGTCTCGATAAATGCAACTTAAAATTTCGAACTCCTATCAAGGCGTGCTGCTAGACGTTTATATTGCTAACCCCATATTCTGAACACAATGGAAAAGGTTTCGAGTACTAATTCGATCGTATGGAGAAGATAGCTTTTTGGACCAGTTATTATATGGAATTTCGATATAAATTTCTACGCGTTTATATATCATACGGCCACATGACAACTCCAAACACTACGAAATTTGAAATTCGATAATAATACAATATTACGGATCAAATGGAACTACTTTCGTCGAAATCCGAGACCGTGCCTCGGAAGGCTATTTTTAAATATCAATTTAAACAATATATTTTTAAAACTGAACAAAACACTTTTAAATTCGATTCTATCATATATATTATCTTCAGTATTGCCAATATAAATTTTATAAGCCTTAGAAACATTTTTAATAAGCTTAAGAACTCAACATTTAATATCTTGCCCAATTCCCAGTAATTAAATTTAATTAAGTTAATTATTAAATAAATGGAGATATTTGAAATTCAAGCTAAACTAACTTTCAAATATTTAAAATCAATTAAATATTTTGATTCCAAATATCCAAAAAATTCGGATCGTCAGATTCCTCACCCCCTCAAAAGAATTTCGTCCCCGAAATTACTAGTTAAGAGGAATGATCCCTGACCCATTAACTATTTTTCCAAAACCAAACAGTTTAACAACACCAAAAACAATCTTTTTATAGAAGTCATCCTATCACCCTTACTAACTTTCAAAATCTTTCATAGTTTCCAAACAACATTATTTACTCAAAAAATCAAATTTGAATTTTAAAACCAAATTTTAAATTATCAAAATTTTATCAAAATTTTTCTAACTCCATAAGTTTTTGAAAAATTTCGTTAGCGTCTCCTTTGCGCGGCTGGCTTGGAACAACTACAAAATGCCTCTATGAGCCTCCAAATTTCAAAAGAAAACAAAACGCCATGTGGCTAGACTAGAAATCCATCAAATTTCATACAGAAATGTAAATACATACCTTTTTGTCGAGCAAATTTCATTTATCTTCTGAAATCACAAATCTCAATTTCCTTTTGCTTTTTAAATACCTGCATATTACTAAGCAATAATATCCAATTACAGAATCCAACATCATTTTATACATTTCTTTACCAAAATTTCAATATCTATTTCATTCAAATATGTAAGATGTACTTATATCATCTGTACACAATATCAGATTCGATCGTTCACTCGATCACACAATTTCACTTTAGAACTAGTATCATCCATCCGACTTTCTGGTGTGGACTCAGACCTGGTTTCTTGATCAGAAACTGTCATTCTCCTTATATAGACACAAACAGGATAGAGAATTTCCAAAATCAATCAAAATTCATATCCAGAGTTCGCCGTCGAAAATCGAGTGAAAAATCCTAACTCGGATCGATATGATTATCTCAAAATTCTGTGCTCGAATCTGGATCAAATCGCTATGCGAATTAAATAATATATGTGCATCCTATGTATTTTGCCCCAATTGATTGCTAGCTAAATCAATTCTTCTTTTTATCCACATCTATTTTTGATTTTCATTTACTTATTTACAATTTCCCATATCATATTTTACTCAATCTTCATTCAAATATCCAGTATATTTCCAATACCAATTTATAGTTAAGAACTTCACCGTTCTCCAAGTTCAATATAAATATTTTACACTTTAAATATTTATTTTTCCACTTTGGGTCATATATCTATTTCCATTTGATTTCTCAATCCAATTTACCTTTCATTTTCAAATATTGAATTCTGTTATTTCAAACCATATTCATTTTTCATTTCTTTAATTAATTCCACTTACTAATTCATTTTAAATCTCAAATAAAAGTTTATTTCCAAACTTTTACTTCTTTTAGTTCCCTCGAACAATTCTTCAACTTCACTTTACTTAACACAATATAAATTAATTATCATCCCAATATTCATTTACAATTCATTTGCTTACCTATTTAAATTAATTAGTTTACTTACTAATTTTATTTTCAATCCTTTGTTTTATTTAGTTCAACTTGACTAAATTCCCATTCTTAAATATTGAATTCTATCAACTATCTTCCAACTACTAATTTATTTCAGTTTCCAATAAATTTAAATTTTTAGAACTTTGTTCTTTTAATCCACTCAAACTACATTTTTCAATTCCACTTTACTAAACATAAATAAAATTGATTTCAATATTCAGTTTTCATTTCACTTACTTACAAATGTAATTTCCTTTGTTTCTCTATACATTTGTTTAAAATCCTAATAAACTTATTTTCAACAATCGTTTTCCTCAAAGCTTACCTTTACTTAACTAGATTCACTTACATTCCGGTTCAATTTAAATTTTAAACTTTCTATAAGTTTCCAAATTTAATTACATCTCATTCACTAATCTTTTTACTTGATGGTTTACTTCACCAGCTTATTTTATTTTCATACTTATTTTAATTTATCTCTTCTTCAAGTTAAATTTTCTATTCTAGAAAATCCCAATTTTTTAAGTTATCAAACCCATTTATACTTCCATAACATTTTAAATAAAATTCCAGAGTTTAAACCATTCAAAATCAAATTTAAAAACATATATATCCAAATCAACTATTCTTTGAATCTCAAAACCAAACTCAGTTTCGCAAGACACTCCAATTTAAAACAATTTGGCAGCAATTCCTCTCCTTGAAACTCGAAAATGAACATCGATGATGCAACAGTCATCATCGAAGTTATTTTCCAACGACCGAAAAGAGTTCAGTGCTTTTATCTCTTAAAAAAACATTTCAAATATTTTTAAATTCCAAATCTCCCCAGATTTCAATTCCAATTCAAAAATATTTCCAAAATAATACCACTATTATTTCTCCAAAACCTTTGAAAACCATTTCAAATTCAAAGGAATTCAAATTTTCCAAATTTTAAATCCTTTCAATTCACATTCAAACATTACTATGGTATTTTTATTTCATTTCCAATTATAAATCTCATTTATAACTCACATTTACAAATCTTATTTTATTATATGTATTTATTTCCTAGTCTTTTGGTTATGATTTCAATTTCTTATTCAATTCTCATACAACAATGATAATAATTTAATATTATCATTTCCTAACAACCCAGCGACCATACATAACTATAATAATTTACGGAAAATTACTTCTTTTATATATATAATAATTTGGGTTAATTTTATTTTATTTATCCTATTTAAAACAATATTGTGTCGGTTTATCTTGTTTAAGAGTTTAGAAACCCCTATCGATGACATGGCGTCCCACATATCGACAAGAATCCATAAACACTCAACCGATAAATCAACACAATATAAAAACAATTTTTATATTCACTAACAAATACGCGCTCATATCTATTAATACACTCAAACTCATTCTAGAGTATTACGGACTTTATTGAGTAATCCCCATCGGAGCCAAGGTTCTCGCTTAACCTCGCTCCGATACCAATGTGTAACAACCCGATTTTTCGACGTCTGAAAATCGACATCAATACTTCCACTGTATCAAATGCCGAACAATCGAATGCCGGAAAAATAGACCGTTAGGGTTAAAGAAGAAGGAGGTAGAATAAGAGAAAATCAAAACATCAACAGAATCTTACTATCGTAGCGAAGTAAAATGTATTAGATAATATTTGATCTTTACACAAAGAAACTATATCTGTTTTATAGATTACATCATCAGAGTACATCAATACCAAAATAATTACTGGACAGTTATATTAACTTGTCCTCGCAAAACTGATTGCACATCGGAATATACATCAAATACGTCTGATACGTCTCGCCATCCAGCTCGTCTCCTAAGCTCCATAGCAGTCCATCCAGAATCTGTACTCTATAGTACTCGGTCTGACCTGAGCATTATAGTTAAATAACACCCGAGTCAGTCTAGGAAACCAGCGTGAGAAAACACACTCAATTGGATTATTAAAGTTTTCGAAAATCCTTTGAAATCAAAGGCATCTCGTAAGACCTCACCACAAATAAACGTGCCGAATTTTTACCTTTCGATAACCAAAGCATTTTTATCAAATCCGTCTGATATTATAATAGTGTCTATAGCAAGTAAAATAGAATCTAGCTGAAATGGTTGCATCTCACGTTTCATCATAGTTGGACACAATCAAAACCGTACAGGCGCTTATTGGAGATTGGATTCCATACAATGGCAGAGCTACTGGGGTACCGCCCATCACAGTACGTGGTCTAGATCACCATACCGAGGATCCATCCCGATCCCCTACATCACAAGACCAGAGCTACCCCTTACTAGATAGTCCAAATAAGTTCACCCTATGGTTACGATGAGCAACCTCCCACATAGCCGAATAAAAGAGACCTCTAGACAAGGGTGACCTTACCCTAATTGGCTGCTAGCCACTTAGCCTTGTGTGCAGTTCCACTGTTTTAGCCATTCTCGGTTGATAAGGCTCGAGGCTATGCGTTATCTTTTTAGAACACATCTAACTTAGAATGTCCATCGCCCTCCCGACGATGTTCTAAAAGCATTCGTCCATACAAGTCCGTTCCAGGTCCGAACGGAACCGAAGCCACTATTCATACTACATCCATTTTGGAATCACCCTCAGGATTAGTAGCGATTAGCCCTTGCACTTCACTGCTCCATCTTCGACTCCAAGCTCTTGTCTTCCTTACGAAAATGTTCAAACCAGATCGAAGTGGTTTTTGAAAAATAAATCCCGATCCCGCTCTCTTCGAAACGATCAACGCATTGGCCAATATCGATAGTCCGTTATTTAACTATCAAATAACATTTACAAACAACCATCAGATTTAAATAATTTTTCAAACTATTTATTTCAAAATATCTTCGCAAGATATCTTCTACATTTCAATCTTTTGAAAACAGTTTCCAAGTCACTTTTCCTCTCACTGATTAAATTTCCACCCAATTGCTTATTCCACTGAAAATCACCTAGTCTAAATACCTTAGATTTTAAAATAATTTAAATCATTTTATCCAAAAATATATACTTTAAAATATTTAAAAATAAAACTACATAAATACTTTATTTAAATACTAGTTATGAAATTTTATAATAATTTCTTATGTAAACTTAAGCCAAAACTAATTTTAAAGTAAAATTTATGGATAAGTTTTTCAAATAAAAACTTTAACCAACTATCTTTAAAATAAAACTACTTTATAAAATATAAATATTAATAATTATCTTTTTAAATCATAATACCAATTAACCTTCCAAAATAATTACTGCTATAGCTAATTTAATAAACATTTACCTTTAAAATTTTAAACAACTTAAATAATAATTTCTCAAAAACATTCTTTCAAAACAACTTTAAGTTTTTTAACTTATACTTAAAAATCTGCTTGAAACGTACTTGGCTTTTCAGGGAAATACACTATCCTTTCCCCCCTTTAAAAATAAACCACTATTTATTTTTTAAAACAAATTACCCATTCCTTTAAAAATTCCCACCATGAATTTATACTTTCAAATATCCACTGATATTTTATTTCACTTTATGGACCTAGTTTACAAATTCCCTAGTCTCATCCTCCTTTAAATCACCATTTCAAACATTGTATCAATTTCCAAATTGATTTCCAGATTTACCCTATTTTAAAATAAATTCCTTTACTTACTCAATTTATTTCAAAACCCATTAATTTCATATTTAACTTCTTGATTATAATTTAAAATCTTATTTAAACTAAAATACCAATTTCATATTTATTTCGAAATTCTTCTTTTATTTCTTTCTAAACCTTTTGAATTCTAAATTTTAAAAATAATCTTTTATTTCTTTAATTAATATCACTTAAGTTTAAAATCCATTTATTCTTATTTATTCAAAAATCACATTTCCCATACTTGGAATTAAAAATCAACTTTTACCCTTTTCCAATTCATTCTTTAATTTATCAAATTCTCTATAATTATTTTACTTAGAAATTCTCTCTTTTATTTTTCCTTCAAAAATCCAACGTATATATTTTTGATAACACGGTATACCCAGATATATTAAATCAAACCATAACATATAACATTTTCAATTACCAATATAATCTATCATAGATTACCAAATAAATCATATCACCAAATATTAAAACAATCTAAATAATTTTGAGGAATGCAGTCCGATCCAAACTCGACTTGTTTCCTTTAAAATTTTGGACCTTGTATAACATTTCATGGTTTATTAACATTTGAATTGATTGAACAATTAATTACTATTTATAAATTTAAACTAACAATTTGGTTTTAAAATTAGTAATTTAATTTCAACAAATAATTAAATTTTTAAGCTAACTTTACTCTAAAATCTTTTGGTGATTGAAATAAATCAAATAAGTTAATTGAACAAATTTAATCACCAATCCACTATTTAAAAATACTAGCAAATTTAAAATATGTGAATATATATATATATATATATATATATATATATATTTACTTTATTTTTATTTTTACTTTTTGAATTTTTTTATATATATACTTATAAGGAATAATCTATATAGATTAAAATCAAATCTTTATACAATTTCCTATGTTTTACAAAGTCCATATATGTATATATAAATATGTATGAATAAAAATTTGTTTTCTTTTCCATAAATGTCAAAAATACTTTACTTTATTTCATATACATACATACATATACATATATATATATAGGTCTATAAATTGAATAAATAAAATTGTTTTATATACTTACTGTATTATATATATATATATGCATTTTTCTATGACTTATATGCATGTAGATAAAATTGAAAACGTTATAAATTAAACTTACCTTAACCTGCTCAAACCAAAAATCAATGAGCCCGAGCTTAGAAATTAAACGCCAGAGGCTTCCCAATACTCCACTCACCATCGTCGCTACGACAGCCAAAATCGCCCTGACTCCTAGCTCTCGGCGAATTCCATGCGCCCTTCAAGGCCGGACCGCTCCCTCCATCGCGACAACATCTATCTACTCGTCCACATTTGAGCTCGTGAGAACCCCGCACTTCAAACGAAACCCCTCTCCGACGTCGTCGCAATCGAACTTCATTGCGACTTGCCCTAAAGTGCTTTCCTACGAGCTCTCGATTTGCGGAGAGGAATACGAGCAGCCGAGCTCTTAAAAACTCTCTCAAGAAATTTTACTCAGGGAAGTAAAGGCGATCGATCGTCCGCCATCATTTTTTTTTGAAAATGAACTTTGAAAGGAGGATGGGAGATGCAATTTATTTCTTCTATAAACGATTCGTTTGGCCTGAATTGAATAGGAGGGGAAAAGGGACGAGACGAAGTATATTTATTATTTTATTTTATTTAGAAATGATGCATGTTAATGCGGTAAGACAAGTGTTTTGAAGAGGCAGGCTACGTGTTGAAAAATCGTGAAAAGCTGATACGTGTCTTCCAAGGGCTTGCCAGTATAGATTTAAAAAATATTATATTTAAATTCGAATTCAAATTTTAAATCGTCTTGGTAAATGCAACTCAAAATTTTGGACTCCTACCGAGGTGTGCCGCTAGGTGTTTATAATGTTAAACCCCTATTCCGAACACAATGGAAAAAGTTTCGAGTCCTATTTCGATCGTATGGAGAAAATAGCTTTTTGGACCAGTTAATATATTGAATTTCGATATAAATTTCTACGCGTCTATATATCGTACAGCCACACGACAACTCCAAACACTACGAAATTTGAAATCCGATAATAATAAAATATTACGGATCAAATGGAACTGGTTTCGTCGAAATCCGAAACCGTGCCTTGGAAGGCTACTTTTAAATATCAATTTAAACAATATATTATTAAAACTGAACAATACACTTTTAAATTCGATTCTATCACATTTATTTTCTTCAGTATTGCCAATATAAATTTTATATGCCTTAGAAATATTTTTAATAAGCGTATAAACTCAACATTTAATACCTTACTCAATTCCCAGTAATTAAATTTAATTAATTTAATTATTAAATAAATGGAGATATTTGAAACTCAATCTAAACTAACTATCAAATACTTAAAATCAATTAAATATTTCCATTTTAAATATCCAGAAATTTTGGGTCGTCACACTTTCTCCCAACTTGATTTATGTTTTTTATTTTGCCATAAAAAAATTTACACACATTCTTGCAATTTGTTCGAAGACCCTATTGGCATTTGACCAATTTGCATCCAAAAGTTAGTTGCTGAAAAATAAAGATTTTAATGAGTTTCAACCTTCCATCGGTGTTTACGAATCTATCACTTTATCCTTCAAACCTTTCAAAATTTGTTTCGCTTAAAGCATTATAATATCCTTTTTTAGCTTGTCGTCGGTAACTCAACATACATGATTTTTTACAATTCTACTATTCATGTCTATCACTGACAGATTTTCTAAACGACACTTTGCTTTATGTTTATATATAGACAGTCCAACTAATTTTTTCTATTTTATTCAGTATATCCGTTATTGTTTTTACACTTAACATGTCGACCTTTGCAAATATGAGTAAGCATGCCAACGGATATTTTCAGAAGCATATAACATCATATTTGCATCTGCATCTGAAGTCATTTTCACATATCAGATATCCAAGTATGTAAATACACACGGATATCAGATATTTATCTTATCCACCAACGATAGGTAAATTAAAATATAAACAGAAAATTTTGGTTTTAACATAATTTTGTTCCAATTACATTGAGTATAAAAGTGCGGGAAATTTATAGTTTGAGTAGTCAATATGCATTAAATGCATAAAATATAACTATACTGATAAAACAATAAATACATATGTTTCATTGTACTAAAATAAACATAATATAAACTATATTCTAAAATAATGGACGGATAATGTTCGGATGCGGATGCCTTCTTGTCTGCATTCTTGTCCGTTTTTCGGATATCGAATATTTATCTATTTTACGAATGCAAACGAATTTTGGATTTTTTGTAGGCTTAGGTACGAGAAAATCATCAACATATCTCAAGTGATTTATTATGGTATTTCAAATGGACCTCGGGTGTCTTTCACATGCTTAACTTACAATAAAATTAACATGTATTTCATTGTCATTCAAAAGAGTTACGGGGACAAAGGGTCCCCCTACCTCAACCCCCACATGCTTTAAGTGTATCGTTTTGGAGAACCGTTTATTCAAATTGAAATGGTTAGGATTTAAATGCATTGATATATTAAAATTTGCAGTCTTATAGGGAAACTCATACAATCTAGCCTGTTTTTGATAAATTCTCTATTTGATTTCTCTCGATCTTTTTGCAAATCTATTTTCAAACACATATTTTTGTTTCCTTTCTTCTTAAAGCTTCTCTCCATTTCATATGCCAATTCATGGATTTTCTGAAATATGACTACCTAGTTTAAAAACTTTATGGTTGTATGATATAAGATCATTCGTGTAAAATTTCATTATGTTACATAGGATATGATATGATGTTGGCAATGATTTTATATAAAATGTTGCAACATGAAATTGGTTTAAAGTTTGATATGGAATCTTTTTTTAGTATCAAAGTTGAGAAAATGTGGTTGACTTCTTTGATATTTTTTCCATCTTGAAACACATACCTCATAGTTGCTAATAGATCATTACCCATAAGATCCCAGTTGTGTTTATAGAACTTCGATCCAAAGCCATCTGTACCAGGGTTTGAATTTATTTGAAAGGTTACACTTTTCACCTCCTCCATTGTGATTTCTTTATCAATCATACTTCTTGCCTTATTTGATTAAATAAGATATGCATGTTGTTTGTGGTAGTGAACCTGAAATGGAAACAACGTTGAATAACCCGTTGAAAAAATAATGTTGTTAGCTAAATATTGATCACATGTTACTTTGCTCATTCGGATGATGTCTGTTGTCTGATATCTTCCGGTTATCATGTTTCTGTAGAAAAAACCGTTGCTTCGATCCCCTTTGGTGAACCATTTGACTTTAGATTTCTAAAAAAATAAATGTATTTTGATGTAAGATGCATTCCAATTCCAATAAGCTATTTTTATATTGGTTAATTATTTGCTTACTATTTGAGTTAGAGATAAGCTATAGATATTTATTGCTTTAATCACTGATTTACTCACACAATTCCTTTGTCCTTGTTCCTGCCAAATCCCACCGCTTTAATAGTTTCTTGACTACTTTTAATTTGCATAGAAAAATATAAAGCATCGCCTTCGCTTTGGGTTTCGCATCCTCTTTTCATAATGTCACCATACCATTCAAGATTACACCAAGCATTATTATATTTGAAAAGGATATTTCTAAACTCATTTCCTTGGTTAGATAGTTCAAAACATATAGGAGAACAATCTCTTGTAGAGCGATTTAGAGTATTTTTTGTGCAATTTGATAATTTTTTTATAAAATTGATAGCTAATGAACATTCTATCTATTTTGTTGTTGACTGATAGATTTATTCCTCCTCTCCATTGTGAAATGGTTGCCATCATAAGTTATTCTGTGTAATTCTTCCATTGTTATTATTTCATGGAATTCGTCATATGCAATGTTGCTAGTGTTAAAAGCACCATTCATATTCATTGTACGACACTACATTGAATTCTCCTACAATCCCTCATGGAAATTTTATGTCTTTTGTCTCTTCTGCTACATAGGCCCATGGATATTTCCAATCATCTTTTGTATAGAAGCCATAAACCACCAATATAACTAATTTAATCCTGTTTTTGTAGATAGCAAGTTATATCTTGATTATCATTATATATGTAGCATAAATTTGCTTCAAAACATTGGACCATTTATCATGAGATAAATATTCTACCTTTCTTCTCATTGCCTTCATTAAAAATAGAATCCAAGTTAAGAGCTATACTCTTAGCATACTTTATGTATTTCCTCATGTTTATTTTTATGTTTTATTAAACCAAAAAATGATTTATGTAATTTGTTAATATGATCTCTTGCATCCTTTCTTTTTTTTTTTGAAAAAGGTTAAAGGGCCAAAGCCCAAACAAAAGCGGGTAAATAAAGCACCCGAAAACCAAATAACGCTTTAAACCCTAAGACAATTTAGGGCAGCCGACATACAACCCAGGAAAACAAAAAATAAAAACATGGAGACGAGAGAAGGCGACTCAATATTATCTCTATCTCGTCTTCCTGCTGCACTCGCCTCTCTCCCAATAAGATAGGCTTTGGTTGGACTTGTTGCGCATGCTAGTATCGGCAGTATTTGAGCTAATGTGATGCTTCGGAGCTAGGTTTTGCCTAGCTTGGCTGAAATCTACAGATCTGGTGTTAATGAAACCCAGATCTGTAGATTTGTAGCTGCTTACACCCTCACCAGAGCAATAGGTTGGAGGCTCGTACTTGTCTTGGTTCATTCGCTGATGGCTGCTTAGATCTGTATGATGAGCCTTCGAACTGCGAAGATATTGTTCAATGTACTTGCTACCAGCCTCTTTGTTCCAATAATCTGCCAGAAAGTCAAATCTGGTCTGATTTCTGATCATATTCTTTGATTTCTGGAGAATAATTTTGCTTTCATTTTCGATAATAGTCCATCTCTGCTCTTTGGAAAGCTTTATGTTGTTGTGAGTACGATTGTTTCTTTCCTTCCATATATGATAAACAGTAGTTGTTAGCAGAATATGAGCAAAGTCTCTTTCTCGCGATTTGCTTCTGAAATGCTTGTTGATGTCAGTAATAATATGACCAAGATGCATGCTGTTAGAATTGTTCATCCCCGGTTTAGACTTGATTTGATTCCAAATGTAGTAGCTGTAACTGCATTCAAAAAATAAATGAGACACATTTTCATTCAATAAATTACATAGGGAACAGAGTGAGGAGTTATTTTTGCCCCACTTATTGATAATTTCCAAAGTTGGCAATCTGTTGTTAATAGCAAAATATGTGCAGATAGCCATCTTTGGATTATTTACCCTGTTCCATATGCAATTATACCACTCTACAGTATGTTGTTTGTTTCTAATGTGCTCCCAAGTTTTTTTAAAGGAGAACTTACCATTGTTGCTAGCTAACCATTCCCAGTAATCACTATCAACATCATGATCTAATTGAATATTACTGATAGAAATTTTGTGAGGATTTGTGATAGGATGAAGTTGAGGCTGCCATTGATTATTATTGATGATATTAACACTAGCATTAGCTTCTCCACATATAGCAAGAGTATCCCAACCAACCTTGTTAATAAAAGATTCATTTTGAAACCAGGGGTCAAACCAAAAGCTAGTTTCATGCCCAGCTTTAAATTTCCTTTGAATTAAAGATTTACCTACATCTCTGCATTTTAAAATTTGAGTCCAAGTGTTGGATTGGTTACACTTAGGTAAAGTAGTCCAAAAGTTTTCATTTTTGAGGTATTTGAAAGACATCCATTTTGACCATAAAGAATCTCCACTTATAAATCTCCAAAAAAGCTTTAATTGACAAGTTAAATAAAGATCATTAAGGTTTTTGATACCAAGCCCACCTTCTTTTTTGGGTTTGCAAACTTTATCCCAACTGACATTATGGTATTTACCTCTCCAAAGAAAATCAGCACACCTGCTTTCAATTTTTTTAATAGTAGCAATAGGGATGTGATGTGTTTGAAACCAGTATAGAATAATGGCATACACCACAGTTTTAATTAACTCAGTTCTACCAGCAATAGATAGAAGTTTGCATGACCAAGTTTCCATTCTGTTTTGAATATTTTCAATCAGATATGAGCAATCACTGTCTTTGATTTGATTAGCAGATAGAGGAAGCCCTAAATATTTAATAGGAAGATTACCTTCACTTACATTGAGAACATCTAAGACTTCCCTTTTGTACCTGCAATATTTGCTGAAATATGCCTTTGTTTTAAATTCATTAATTTTCAGACCAGCATATTTGTACATAAGCCCAAAAATCTCACTAATGGCCTCTGCATTGTTTTTGTTAGCTTTAGAGAACACCATAAGATCATCAGCATAAATCAGGTGAGTAATGGTTGGTTGCACTCTATTTATTGGAGAAATATTGTTTTTAATAGTTTCAATATCAATAAGAATAGAAAAATATTCCATAGCTAAGGTAAAAAGATAGGGAGAAAGAGGGTCTCCCTGTCTGATACCCCTGTTATTCTTAATGAATCCCTCAGGTTTACCATGAAATAATATAGAGAAGGTGGGTGTATTAATGCATTCAAAAATTAATTTACAGAACTTCTCAGGAAAATTCATGCATTTCATAATATGGATGATAAAATTTCTGTTAACTTTGTCATATGCCTTTTGGAGATCAACTTTCAGACACATATTTTCCCCTTTCTATTATTGAAGTTTCTAACCATTTCATGTGCCAGCAAAGAATTTTCATGTATAAGCCTGCCTGGAACGTAAGCACACTGGTTTTCAGAAATTAAAAAGGGGAGAAACAGCTTTATTCTATTACTTAAAATGGTAGAAATGATTTTATAGACAAAATTGCAGCAAGAAATTGGTCTGTAATCCTTAATACAATAAGGATTCTTGTTTTTAGGAATTAATGTGATGAAGGTATGATTGAAACTTTTAAGCAATTTACCTTCATTCATGAATTCATTAACAACTTTAGAGATATGATCTTTGATGTTGTCCCAATGAATTTTGAATTTTTTTGCATTGAAACCATCTGGGCCAGGACTTTTGTTATCACCAGCATTAAAAATAATAGCTTTTATATCATCTATATTAACAGCAGCTAGGAGGATATCAGCAGCATTATCATTTAACATTTGCTTACATACAATATCAGGAAAACTAATATCATTAGAGTCAGTAAAGTATAACTGAGAATAGTAATTAATAGCTTCATTGACAATCTTATTAAATTCATTTATGCAGTCACCCTTGCTGTTAATGATTTTACCTATATTGTTAATATGCTTTCTGCTGCTCATTTTAGCATGAAAATATTTGGTGCATTCATCTCCCATAGTAAGCCAGTCAACTTTAGCTTTTTGCTTGTAATTGACAGTGTTTTTATGAAGTTCTTGTGAAAGATTAGCTTGATTAGAAAAGAATTTATCGATAATATCAGCATTGCCAGGGTTTTCATCAGCAAGCTTTTGAAGAAATTTTCCATCTTCTCTTAATTTGTTTAAACAGTCATTCTCATTGAAATTAGTCTTATTCCAGTTTTTGATTTTATTTTTTGTATTTTTAAGAAAATTGCTGAACTGGGCTTGATAAGAACCATTGTTAGAAAATGAAAAACAATCTTTAATAATTTCATAATAATCATTGTTTAAGACCCAGCCATTTTTAAATCTAAAAGGAGCAGCTTTAAGATTATTATTAACTTGGTTTTGGAAAAAACTCATTAGCAAAGGAGTATGATCACTTGTGTTTTGCTCAATAGAGTAACAACAAAAATTTGGAAAAGTAATACAAAACTTTTCATTAATTAAGACTCTATCAAGTTTGCAATGGATATTTTTCTCTTTACCAGATATCCAAGTGTATTTATTACCATTCATATTAGGATCAATAAGCCCAGATTCAAGTAAAAATTTGTTAATTCTTTCAAGCTTACTGTGGGGGATTTTATTACCACCAAATTTTTCATTGACATGGAAAAAAGTATTAAAATCATCTAAAATAATCCAAGGGAAATCATAACTTTGACTAAGGGTTTTTAATCTATACCATAAACTATTTCTTTCAATCTCAAAATTACTGCCACAAATATTGGTAATTTGAAGTGAGAAACCACCAACATTTTTGAAGTTACAGTCTATATATTGAATATCCTTATTGCAATTGACCAAATTCCAAATATTAGTGTCCCATATGACAAGGATCCTACCTTTACTACCACAATCATTATTGTTGGTGGATTTCCAATTATTGGATAGCTTAAAACATAATTTCTCAGTATTAGAATCATCCATCTTATTTTCTATGAGGGCAATTATAGATGGTTTATGTATACTGATCATATTTAATATGTCAGTTTGTTTAGCTGGGGAATTCATACCCCTAACATTCCAGGCCATAATAGACATAATTAATAAACTGATAAAATAAAAGAATTAACAGGTGTTTCAGATTGAACCTGATACACTGCTACCCTTCCCCTTCTTCTTTTTCTCTGAGCTTTTAGCTTTAAGCCTTGTGGTCATTTCATTCCAATCTGGATTGATTGATATGTATTTTTGTCCAAAAGCTTTCTTCTCTTTATTTGTATTCTTATATTTGCCACTAGCTTTAGTCTTGGGGATATGTAATTCAGATATATCAAATTGTCTTTCAGGTTCCTCCATAGTATTATCAGACATTGATGCAATATAACTTTATGGGATTTGAATTCGAGAGATATCAAACTCCTCAGCATTGCGGGGCAAGGTTGAGTGGATGCCAACATTGTCCTCAACTTCTGCAGCAATTTATGATGGAGATTCGCTCTCCATATTACATACTGGATTCTGATTGGAACTCGAATGCAATGTTTTATTTGTTTCTGTATCAAGATTATCTGTAACTAAACATAACTCTGAAATGGGAGGGATTTCAGAGTTAAAGACCTCTTTGTTCTTGGTACCCTCCATTGAACTGCACTGTAAACTGTCTTTTGAATTTTCTTTTTTGTCTTCAGTATGATGAACTTCCAAGGCAAGGATCTGATCATCTTGTTCGGTGAGCAAATGCGGTGTTGTTTCTTGATTGAAAATGATACCTTTCTGGTTGATTCGATCATTGTTCTTTTGAGTTCTTGAATCCTTTACAGTCTCTTCATTGTGATGCATTTCTTGGATTGTAGTATCTGTATTATTTTCTTGATCTATGACCATTTCTTTATTTTGATTGTGATCTCTGGGTATCCACCTTTGAACTGAGACACATTGCTCTCTAATGTGTCCAAAGCATTTACAGATACTGCACTTGGATGGAACCCATTCATATTCAATTTTTTGGGTGATATTTTCTCCATTATATAATGTAAGATTTATTTCTTGAGGAAGTTCATCATTTGCAGAAACCTCCACCAGAAGACGAGCGTAATTCAATCTCGTTTTCAAGGTTGTAGCTGCATCCATCTTTATGGGTTTTCCAATAATGCTTGCCATAACGCTGAACGCTTCATGATCCCATAATTTGAGATTGACATTGGGTAATTTCACCCAAATCGGCATTGTACTGAGGAGATCCCCATCCATCTTTAGGGACTCAGACCATCTTCTCATTATGATGAGCTTTCCATTATAAAAATATGGGCCATTTTGAATGATTGAATTGCAATCTTGAGCTTCTTTAAATTTGACAATGAAGAATCCATTTTCTCTGGTAAAAATTTCGAATTCTCCAACAGGTTTCCAAACCCGTTGAATATATGCTTTGAAAAACATATAATATGGTTTGGTTCCAACAACATAAACCAAAACAGAATTGCTCCAGCAATCAATAGCTCTTTTGCATGTTGATTCATTAATCAGACCATATTTCTTGCTATTGATTGTTATAGGAGCGATGGTTTCAAGATTGCATTCATCATCATTTGGCTCTTTAGATTGCTCAGAAACGATTTCAGCCCAAGATTTTTGTCCCTGTGCTTTATTCAGAGAGAAACTAGTGGGTTGCCGTGGTTGATACACATGATTTCTCAAGCTCTGAGAAGGGATGGTCGACTTCTGACCATCTGTCTTCATTATTTCCGTCTGATTACCCCTTAGATTTCTCTGATAGCCAGGTTGATATGGTTGTCGTTTCTTTTGTGATCTTGATTGAACTAATTGGAAACCATCTTTATCTATGATGATTCCATTGTTTGATTCTCTGATGTGAGATTCAGGTGGTCTGTTTTGATGTCTTGAGAGAGATTTCTGTGGGGAGAGAGATTTTCCCCCATGGCTGAGGAAAACCCTAGATTTCAAAAGTAAAATTAACCACTTGCATCCTTTCTTCTTGTAGGGGAGTTAAGCCCCCGACATTCCATATAAAGAATGTCATATATAAATCTACAACTTTTTACCCTTTTGGCATCAAAGTTACCAAGGGTGTTACTCGCTTTTCTCCTTTTTGTTTTCCTTGCCTTATTTTAATCAGATTTATCATTTCAGGCCATGCAGGATTCTCTACAACCTTAGCGTTTGCTATCGCCTTAAATTCAAAGGTGCTTTCTTTATTCTTATTCCTTCAATTTGGCCTCTATGTGGTCAGAAACTTCCTCCTTTTGTTGTTTTTTGGTATCATTTTCTATTGCTACATTTTCGGGATTCATACTGTTAGCTTCTTTATTATTGTTTAACTGACAGCTATCTCTATATTTAGTCAGCAGACACTCCTCATTAGTTGTAGCTGGTCCTTCTCCGTATTGCAATTCAAATTGTTGTTTTGTTCCCACTTTCTAGTTTCTAAAATGGAAGTTATATAAATATTTCCAATCATTTGATGTAATATTTATGCCTTCTCTTATTGCACTCTGCTGTTGTTTAATTTTCTTGTTGTGAGTTGCTTGAGCTATTGTTATCTGATCTGTTATTATTGTCCACTTCCATCTCATTTGTTGTATTGTTCTAATTAACATTGCGCTTAAGCGCTCATGTGTTAGAACCTTAGCTTTAATGATGGCAATGAAATATTGTCTGCTAACACTTTATTACAGAAATCAGCATATGCAAACAACATATATGAAATACATCTATTATTGAACAATAATGAAGTCTCTGAGTAATAGAAGGAAATAGGAGTTGACATCAAAGCACAAAGGAAATCGGAAATCGAAGCATAAAGCAAAGCCGAGTTCTAAAGACAATTATAAAGTATGTTATTGTCCTGTCATGCATCGAGCCCTTTTAGCAAAAGTTTGTTAAAACCACTCAAACGATCTCCAATTCACTTGAAACTTGGTCATCACCTCTATCACATATCCAAGTACATATGTGAATTTTTTTAGTTTTTTCAGAGGCTTGAGGAACCGATAAAAATGAACAGTGCCTCAGGCAATTTCTTCCTTGGTTTATTGGACCATAAACAGGTCCACCGATAAACCGGTGGAACCTGACCGATGACTAGTCAAGACATGTTTCTGCCAGCAAACCTGGGTCAGAAGTTATGTCATTTTCTGTCTCAGTTTTACAGTCGCATCCCTTCATCCTCAAAGCATTGTAACCCTTTGTTAATGGTTACAAACTCAGCGGTAACAACTCCTAATCAAATCCTCATATCTCTATATATAGCAAGGTAGTCTCACTATCAAAACGCAACTTTGATTACTGAATTTTCTATCCCTAATTCTTTGATTTATAATATCAATTATTCTAAAACCCTAACATTCATTTTATGCATTCAATTCCATATTCTGCAGTCCTAAACCCTGCCCACTCATCATGTAACACCTTGTAAAATGAACCATAAATAAATAAAGTAAATTGAATTAAATATGATAAAAATTGGAGACGGAAATTTTATAAATTTGAAAATTGACCACAAAAGTTATTCCGTTGTCTTCGTGATGAAATTTTGATTTGTTTCCATATATAATATGCTGAAAAATAGAGCTCAAACAAACAAATTATGCGCATTTAAAGTTCTCAGATTTAAATTGATTTAATTTGAATTCAAACGAGAAATCAAGTGTAGGGTTTAAATTTCAAAAATTAGCTTGGGGCTAAGTAAATGTTTAATTAATGCTTAACGTTAAAAAATTAATTAGGAAATAAAATAATACGACAATAGCAATAAATAAACCTCCCTGAATAAAAGGAGCGGTCAACTTAAATAAGTCAAATGGTCGACTGATTACCCAAGGGCAGTCGTCCAAGGGTAGTCGACTGCTTGGCAATAGTAGCTGCCAGTGGCGGCTAAGGTTTTAAGTCATATTTATTCGGTTGTGCGGTTCAGAGTTACCCATTTCCTATTTACTTCCATCCTACTGTTCTGGTGCATTTTGACTCCTATAAATAGAACCCTATCTCTTCACTTTTAATACAATGGAACTTTGACATATGCTATCTCTATAATAAGATATAGAAACCCCATAGAGAATTCATGTAAGAATTCAACTCATTTCCTGTTTGTTTCTTCTTTCTCTAATATATTCTTGAACAGTTATTCTGAATCTAATGAACATATATACTTCTTCTCACTACAAGAAAACAGACTTGTTATAGCACTGATAATCAGCGTTTCTGCTGGTACCGCTATTTGAAGTACTTAGAAAAATAAATATAAAAATTGACAACGCTATTTCTTTTCTTACGCGGCCAAAAAAGTAGATACCCGCTTCAATTAAGAATATTTTCACTGCGCGGGTACTTAGCCGCTTTTGTTTCTTTCTTTTTCATCTCTCCCCGCTTTTCTTTCTTTCCAATCCCTCTCCACGTAGAAGTAGAAAACAATAGAACCTTGAATCCTCTCTCAAAATTACTTCAAACCCAACAGAAAACCTAAATCAATAGAAATCTCAACTATACCCTGATTTTCCCCTAATTTTTGATTCATTTGGATATATGTCCCCATAAATCCATCCTTAGCAAACTACAGATCTCGGATTCGTTTTTCAGTTTACCTTGCAATCAAAAGCTTCACGCACTTCAGAACTCTTGATCAATTCTCTTTTAAAATCTGATTTTAGGTAAATAAATTTTATTTATATTATGATGCAACAGTTAAAATTACGATTCTATGTTCTTTTTGAAGTTTATAGTTTATGTTGTGCTGCCTTTTTATATTAATTTACAGCAAGTAACATTTAGCTTATTTCTAGACAATACCTCTATTAGTTGATACAGTTTAGGGTTTCTCTAACAGTTAATATGTGAATTTTCAATTTCAGTATCCCAATTACTGCTGATCCTACACCTCAAATGAAAAAAGACGAAAGAATTTTTTTTAGCAAACATAAATACAGCCAAAAATCATCAATAATAATTTTCTCAACTCTGCTATCAACGTTGTAAATTTATACCTTTTTACTGCCACAGCTTGGGAGAGGATGAATTGCAGACCAAAGTGGGAAATTGCTTATTTTCAATTTGAGACTTGTTAGGAAATATCCGGCACATTATTTGCTTATTCTTTATTGAGTTAGGTAACCTTCTGTTAGGAAGATGGTTATTTACTGAAAATTTAGCACTCAGGAGAAAAGAATTGTTTGGCATCTAGCACAGAACATCATGATATTACTATTATAAGCAGAGGCATGGATGGATTGGCACTTTCATGTGCACTGTGCATGATCATTTTATGTTTATGATTTGCTTAATTTTGCCACCGACTTCTAGTGCTGAATAATATACGATACTCATTTGCTAGTTAGCTAGTAAACCACATCTTATTATGACATTATTACTCATTTGCCATTATATATATTCATATATGGTACTCATTTGCCACAATATTCTTGTGCCACCATATTAATTTTGTTTGTCCTGAATGCATGATTATTACTCGTAATATTTTCTTTTCCAATTTTTGTTTCTTACATGTTTTTTGTTCTTAAAAGAGTTACATGACAGTTACTTTTGTGATAGCAGGTTCAGAAGAACAAATATTTTTTATCAAGGACAAATGCTATTGATGACTATTGTCTGTTATATAGACAGCTTAAGCTGTTATGTATAATAGGGTATGTTTAGCAACTCTTCTTTGCCTTTTAATACCAATTTTTAAAATCATTACAGGAATTTACAAGAGAAATATTAAGGTGATCATATGATTACAAAGAGAAGATAGAGTTAAAGAGAAGTTGATTGGCTATGAAGTACAAGTGCAATTTTTTCCTCATCGGTAATGGTAGGGAATGTTTGTTTCTTCATTGCCAAGAAGAAACCAATGGTCCTTCTAGTAATTTCCAATTTTCCTTGTAGAATAGTAATTTCCTGTTATTTGAGAAATAAATAAATTTTGATGTGTCAAAAGCTGATACTAAGAAAGTTTATTCATCATACGTTTGTTAACTAGTACTAGTAGGCAAAAGCCTAGTATTTGTACTAGTACATCGTTAGATGCATTAACGATTTCATCATTGTTACGTAATTCCAGGTATCATATGTCAGTATTTCGTATTATTTGAATATTGATGGTAATTACGCTTTTGGATGTTATATGTATGAAGACGTGTTATTTTGGCAGTAGTACTAGATATTATTGATTGAAATGCCCAATTATTTGTTAATATTGTATGTGTTGAAAAAGAATAGCTTGAGAAAATGGAGGTTCAAATATTAAATGAACTTTGTATTCAAATTTATAAACTGGAGCTTGACAGTCAAAGCACTCAAAGCCCATATATCAAGTTTAGTTTCATGCTCCCAAACGACTATTAAAAGGACATTTATCTTGATTCTGATATTATAAAAAGTAACAATTGAGAAAAAAATTCCTAAGTTATACAGCGAGAATCTATAAATCACCATTTTATCTTTGAAATATGATTCTTTTATTGATATCAATTTTATGACAATTTAATGTGTATTACTGCTAGAAGTATTTTGTTATCTAGCCTTCTTACATGTTTTTTTTTTAATAGGCCATGAAAAAAGAATATACAATGGTCAATGTTGGAGATGCTATTCGATTTGGTCGGTAAGATACCGTATCAAATCATCAATAATAATCCAATTATGTTATTATGATTACCGTAGTCTGACCTGAACTCGGTATATAATTAAATAGGTTATTTGCAGTTTTGGTTGATTAAGGCTGTTTGGTTGGCCCATTTTCACACACATTCAGTCCAATACGTTGATTGAAGACAACGATGTGTAAACCTGTTTTTTAATGGGTAATTTGCAAGTTATTTATCTAAAATTTGATGGATATTGTCTCTATTAATCACTTGCTTAGTCTATTTTTATCGCATCCTTTTCAAGTTTAATCACTTAATCCTTGATGCTCCAAGGGTGTATTTCTATCCTTATGTTGGATTTTGTCAACCCAATAAGCTTATTTGATAATGAAAATATTAAAGATTGAAAACATGAAGTCATGCATGATTCAAGTTTTGTTATCCATTATACCTAGAAAGTTATGGATATTTTCTGACCTATTAGTTTTGTAGAGAACTAAAGTGTTGAATGTGTTATGTATGTAGACAATTTTCTATCGAAGATGTTAATTCTCATGTTCGATAACCAAGAATACTCTATTTTGCAGCTGAGCCGAGCGATCCCAAGTGGGTGCAGTGATGTTAGCATCGTATATTAGAGTAGTGGCCACTGGTTTCGGGAAGGGTGGAACTTGAGGCATTATGAGAAGAGACTCTTCGGTACTGTATGCTCTTTGCTCTTGTCTATGTTTTTCTATAATAATAATGTGTTTATGTTTTCGATTTGCAGCCAAGCATAAGCAAGATGGGTTATGTTTAACGTATTTCGATTTTATCATTTTAGATTATGTTCAGAATATAGCAACCAAGGATTTGGGGGTCAAAAGTATATATAGTCTTGTATTATTTTTTCTTTTATCATTCTTTAGTTTAATTCTAATTTAGTAGCAAAGCTAGGAAATACAACCGTTATTGGATCATCATTTAAAGTTAATATTTTCCAAGATACTTTATAATTATAGTCTAGTTTGTAAACAATTCATACTAAAGTTTTTAGAATTGCAGTTTAACTACACTACAAGCTGAATTGTATATAGTTTCCCCTTTGTTCAGCAACATTAAACAATTTAATCCTGACATAAATTGGATTTATAGCCTTTTTTGCTCAAAGAAGCACTGTGCAAAATGTCGTTATGTGGTTAACATTATTCAGCCAAATTTTTACGTTGGAAGGGTATGCATGAAAGTCAATTTGTACTTTTCAGCTGCGTATAATAAGTCCATTGAAATATCATATTATTATGCTTTTTATTGGCGTGTTTCCTAAAAACATTTTTGACCTTAGTATAGGTATATTCTTATCTGGCTCTTGCCCATAGCTACCAAGCTAGCATTCGGTTTCTTTATTCAGGTATGTATTTTTTTATAACTGAACTATATGCTACCTTCTGAACTATTCTGGTAACAGAAATTTTGTTTGTTTAATGAAATTATTTCTAGGTAAGACATAAAACCAAGAAATTATAATCCACCACATTCATTTGATAGAAGTTAGATTAGTATGCCTTAACTGTGTGAAATCTGTGCACATTAGTGGAAATCTTGTATCTATACTATAATAAATACTTGCATGCTGGTAGTCATACCATAAAATCACTTCATCATGCTAGTTGTTTCTTAAATATCATAGATTTTAGAAGTTTCATATCATAGAGTTTGTTTTGCAACCAAGAGTGCTCTCAATTTCAAAACCGAGCATGCACCTTGTTTTTCCTAATCTTGCAGAATTGAGCGCTTCTGTAAAATTGGCCTCACCTAGATTTGTCTTTGGGCACACCCAATTTTGCAACTGAGCATGCCAAGGTTTGCTGATGCTTAGTTTGTGAAACTTATGTTGTACAATTTTGATTGTCAGCCATCACAATAACTGAAGTTATCTACCTTGTTATTTTATGTAGTTATATTCTGCAAATTTCTGCTAATTGAAAATGAAAATAGTGTGTCATACAACAAGAAACAAACAAATATAAGGAAGAGTATATAATGTTGTAGAATCACTATTTTTATTTATCAATGTAGAGTATATAACGTTGTAAATTAAATTGTAGTGTAGAGTATATAACGTTGTAAATGAAATTGTTGTATAAACTGTATGTAAAATGTGTACATATAAACTAACTATGAATCAAAATTTTCATATATAACTAAGTTTGTTGTATACTCTAGCTCTAAACTAACTGTGTATGTATTATACGAAATGGGTATACAACATATGCATACAAATATGCACTGTGAACAAACTGAGTATATAACTTCATGTGTTATATACTCTAAATCTGTCACTGTGAGTTATAAATGAACTGAGTATATAGCATGGAAATATTATAAATGAACAAACTGAGTATCTAACTCGCTTATTCAGGCTGTAGCACTCCTTCGCCAAAGAAATCGAGATGGAACGGTAATTTATTGCTCATGTTAATTTTATAAACCTACTTGCGTGGTAAGTTTTGTGGTATATACATAAAGAAATTCTAGTGGGACACAAGTTGGTGACAAATCTGAACCGTTATATACATAAACCAAGCTTCACTTGTAAACTTTGATGAAGTATGCACTGTCACTGAACCCCGAACACATGCTCAGGGTATAATCACAGCACTATGCAGTTGGTAAGGATTGAATGCTCGACCATACGTGTATGCCACTGCATGCATGTCATAACTAACTGTGTGAACATTAAAAGGTTAATCATTGTGCTATATGTATATTTTTTTTATATCAACTTTTCAGGTTTCAGCTTTGAATGATTTGCTAGCGTGTGACAAGGCAGTCCCTGCTGAACCTTTGTCCTGGTCATCACAGGAGGAACTTGCAGATTTGTACTTGATATACACAAAGAGCATTCCTAAACTAGAGAAACTAAGCAGGCTTCAGTATTTGCTTGGCATCAGTGAGTCAACTGCAGCTATACTTAGAGATACTCCAGAAAGAGGAGCGGCTTTGCCTCTTGAGAACGAAGAAGAAGAATTTTCAACCATGTCTTGTAGTATTTGAAATATTAGCAGAATTATTTGAAACTTTTTCACTGGTTTGATTGTGTGTTTCCAAATTAGAATTCACTGCAACGTTATCATTGTTACATATAGTTGTTGTCATCTTCTCGATTTGTTATTTTTGGGATCCACACATATATATATATATGTGTGTGTAATGTGTATACATATATCTATCTGTGTGCATATATATATATATATATATGATATAATAAAAAGAAAATTGAAACAAATGCTGAAAATTAATATTATATAGAATAGCGTTTGAAAAACGCTATTGATTCATCAAACGCTATCGCAACTCTATATGAGATGTAAGATTTATGCATCAAAAATGCTATAATAGAATCAAAAACGCTATAGTAGAAAATAAAAATGCTATACAAACATGACAAGAAATGCTATCGAAAAACATTGTAACGCTATAACATGGTTTGATGAAACGCTATAAAATGTGCTCGAAAACGCTATAGAAGTTAAATGAAGGATTGTATTTCCTATAGCGTTTAAGTTTAATAACAGAGAAAAAACGCTATGGTAGGTTGAAAACGCTATGCCCTTTTGTAAACGCTATTAGCTATTATAGCGTTTTCCTTTAATGCTGCCGGCCTACCATAGCTTGTGGTTCCACGGCGTTCTCTGAAACGCTATGGTAGCCTGTTATAGCGTTTTTCAAACGCTATGAAATCCATAAACTGTTGTAGTGTCTCTATTGTGTGTGTGTATGTGTGCGTGTGTGTATCATATGAGAGAGATTCTGTAAGAGATCGGAAATCTACTAATGCATTTGAGTAAAGCTAAGGCTAATTTGTGAGTGAAAACTTTAGTATTTATTTTCAGCAAATGTTTAGTGTATTTTTTTGGATTTGAATATGCCTTAGGTTTTTTTGGATTTCGAAAATATGATAGATAAAATCCCTAAGATTCCCTTTTATTTTGAAATGTCAATTCTATGTTAAGATACTCAATTATTTACATTAATTTAATGGAATTTGTTTCATTTATGCAATTTTTGATAATTTCATAATCTATTCCACTTCTTCTTTTTGGGTCAAATTGTGATCCTTCGATAAAATAAGGGGTCTAGATTACAAATTCTATTCATAGTTTACACCACTTGTTCTTATCTATTTCTTTATAAAAAGTTGAGTTGAATAGAATATGGAGTTTTGATTGCAATTCTTATTATTTAAGATATTTTATTAAATTGGTGTAATAAATTGAGTTTCTATTTTATTTACAAGTCTGTTATTGCTGTTTTGGTTATGAATATTTATTCGTTGTTTTGGACATTAAAATTCCAAGAAATCTTTGAAAATTAAAGAAAAAGGACTTATAACAATAATTGGTTGGGAATTGACATTCAGAGTGTAAAATCTGTGCGTTTAGAACTTATTAGACGCGAATATTTATTTATTTATATTTACGTAACTAACGTATAACTATTACGTATATGGCGTTGTTATTTAGGCATTTATTTATATTTATTTCCCCCCATTATGAAGGCAATTGAATTTGATGTAAAAATAAAAGGAAACTCTTATATAGTTTAATTATTATTTTAAGGCGTAATAAGAAACATTCCTTATAAGGCCTTATTTATGAAACGATGAGAGAAGTGTGTGTATATATAGAGTAATTAATTTACGTCTAAATCGTAGGGATGTGAGGTCAATAGAGTTACATGACAGAAGTTTGCCAGTTGCTATGAGGCTACCGACAGTTGTGTGCACTTTTATTGATGTGAGACATCCTTATGATAAATATTTGTAATGACGCGAAGTTGGCTCCAAATTCTATAGGGGAAATCCGTCTAGCTAATATTTGTAATGATGTGAGATAAAGTATTAAATGACCAAGAAGTTACGTTAGATGGTATATCTACAGGGGTCCGCTTTTGGGAATATGTCTTAAATGACAGGATCTGCCTATTTTCCACTTGGAAGTATTAAGTGGCCCATGAGATTGCATATGATGTCAAATGGATAGTACCATCGAGGAGCGCGCTTCTGGAAATAGGTCTTAAATGACGGGATCTGCTTATTTTCCACCTGGAAGTATTAAGTGGCTTGGGTATCATCCCTTCATTATTAGCTATTTATGACATATGATTGAATGGAATTCTAAAAACCTACTTCTAGAATGGAAGATATTAAGTGGTTGGACCCGCATTCTTTCCTTATAAAGAATTATTAAATGACTTTAATGGTTTTATGTTCGCAGCCATATTCTTGTTTTGAAATGTACTGCCCAAGTACTGAAAAGGTAAGACTCAATTTTTTTTACTCACTAGACACTTGTTCTGACTCCCCTCTCATTACAACACAGGTTAAGACGAAGTGCTGCTGGTGACAATGCTTAAAGATGAAAAAGCTTGGCTAATTGCAGTATTTGTTATTATTTGTTTTCATGTGTACCATTGGATTTAAATAACCGTTGTAACATATATTATATTAAGGTTTTTATATGGTTTTTATGGGATTTTGTGTGATGACATTTGTATGGCTTTGAAAGAAATGGGTACACTTTATTACTATATTTTGTTCCATCCGCCGTGAGTCTAAAAGTTCAGTTACGCCTCTGTAATTTTATTTTTTTACTACCAACAACTTGCCTTAGAATGGATCTAAGTTTCGATGAGCTTTTTCTGGGTCGAAATTCATGCATGTTTCTAGGTGGATTATTACATTTGGTATTAGAGCCCTAGATTATCTAATCAATGGAGAAAAACTATACATAGAAGAGGCGATTAGTTATTTTTAAAAGTTTTTTTCGAGAAAGGATTTTCAAAAGAATTATTACCATATATAATACACATACACACACCTATACCTCCTTCTTTCTGAACATACACACATTCACTAGGCAAACTTTTCTTTTCTTTCAGCATGTAAATACTATCTTAGGAAATCGTCACTAAAAGTTTAACCTACAGGCAGTTGATATGGCTGATAATCAATCTTCTTCAGAACAAGGGAACCCTATCCATGGAAGACCACACATTCGTGGAATGCTTGAATGGTTTAAATAATATCTTAGGACTGTCGGTCAGATTCATATTCCTCTAGCTGCACCTGTAGCACCCACTGTGCCGGCCGCCAATGCAACACCCCATCCTACCGACTTTCCTAAGCTATGTAAGGACTTTCTCAATATGAGAGGGAAGACATACTCTAGAATTGAAGGATATTTGGAAGCAAAAGCATGGATTGGTAATTGCCAGAAAATATTTAGAGAGCTTGGTTGGGATGACCAGCTAAGAAGAAGAGTGGCAAGCCTTGAATTGGTGGAACTTTGTGACTGATAAGCACCCGTGAAGGATATTCTCTTAGGATGAATTCAAGGACCGATTTGAGGTGAGATTCATGTCTAAAGCAGAGGTTAGCTTGAAATTGGATAAGTTCATTCAGCCGAGAAAAGCAGATTATACCCTTAAGGAGTATATAACTAAGTTTACTGAATTCGAGATGAGCCTGATAGACACACCTATAAAAAAGGCCATGATTCTTGTAAAGGGCTTAAATTTTCCAATAAGAGAAATGATGTTGACCCAAGTACCTATCGCAGCCAACGTATGAGATGTTGGTTGAAACGGCGATGCTGCATGTGCCATGAAGAAGAAAAGAGAGAAATATAAGTCTGCATAGACCCAAAAGCAAGGAGGGTGTAAGAAGGGGAGCTTTTGGGCCAACAAGAAGTCGAAGGGGAAGTTTAAGATGGAAGCAAAGGTGTGTAAGAGATGCCAAAGGAAGGGTCGTGAAAGTAAAGAATGTAGGATAGCCTTTAAAGGAAGGTGTTTTAATTGCCACAAGGAAGGACATCGTAAGAATCAATATCCCAAGATGGCTAAGGAAGGACCAAGCAGATAGGCCTACACTATTGAAGTTGTCCCTATTGCCAGTAAGTCACTGAGAGACCAAGGAAAAGAAGCTCAAAAGAAGCTCCAGAAGGTATAACTCTTATTTTTTAGGTTACTATTCATACCTTATTTTATTCGAGGGCATCACATTCCTTTATGGCTAGGGATGTAGTATAATCCTTAAACCTTAAAACCCAGAGGGAAAATAGCCGAATAGAGGTTTTCGATCCCATTAGGGGTTTGACCCATCGTTCTCTTATTTGCAAAGACCTTGCGTTAGACATACACGACGTTGATTTCATATATAATTGCGTACATTCTAATTTTCAAGGAGTATGAACGTATCATGGGTATAGATTGGTTGTCATATTATGGAGTCATTTTTAACTATGATAAAAGGGTTGTATGATTAAGGAGTCGTCGAGGTCATGACCTAGAATTTCTTCAAAGCTTTAGTTGAATTAATCCATTTATACTCACTAAATCCGTCTGTTGTTTGAGAGCCATTATCTATACCCGTAATTTGTGAATTTCTTGATATCTTCGAGGAGGTCTCAGGTCTCCTACCCCATAAGGAAACTGAGTTCCAAATCGGTTTGGAGAAAGATGCAAGATTCGCCGCTCTGCCTTTGAGACATATGGTCCTAAAGAAAGAAAGGGAATTGGATAAGCAAATCTCTGAGCTATTGAAAAATGATTCATCTATAGGAGTACTTCTAAGTGGGGAGCTCCTATTGTTTTTGCTACTAAGGCGGATAGTTCTTTGAGACTTCACGTCGATTATAGGGAGTTGAACAAGTTGGCAAGGAAAAAATAGGTACCTCTTTCTAGAATAGATGACTTGTTCGTTCAACTTATAGAAGCTAAAGTGTTTTTCCAACTAGACTTAGCAACGAGATTCCATCATTTGAGGATTGTAGAGGAAAGCAAGCTGAAGATTGCATTTCGTACGCCAGATGGACTCTATGAGTAGGAAGCAATGCCTTTTAGAGTGAAGAATGCCCCAACATAATTTATGTTTTTGGTGAGTAGAGTATTTAGAGGGCAACTTAATAAATTTGTTCTGGTTTTTATTGATGATATCTTAGTTTTCACCAAAGGAAAAAAAGAGCATGAGGACCACCTTAGGGAGGCACTGGAGATCTTGAAGAGAAACCAACTCAAAGCTAAGTTTTCTAAATGCTACTTTTGAAAAAATGAAGTTAGGTTCCTTGGGCATATTGTTTTGAAGCAAGGATTGGAGGTGAACCCTACTAAAGTGGAAGATGTCCAAAAATGGAAGATTCCTAGTAATGCATCAGAGGTTAGAAGTTTTCTAGGATTGGCAGGCTATTATAGGAAGTTTAGCAAGACCTTTGCATAAATAGCAACTCCTTTAACCCGATTGACAAAGAAGAATCTAGTTTTTTGGGATGATAAATGCTCTAAGGCATTTGAGAAGCTTAATGAGTCATTCACTAGTGCACTTATGCTCACTATTCTAGATGGAAAAAATCGTTTACAGTTTCACGGATGCACGTGTCACATGATTAGGAGCAGTTCTTGTGAAATAAGGGAAGGTAGTTGCCTATGCTAGTAGACAACTAAAGGACCATGAGAAGATGTATTCAGTGCACGATTTAGAATTGAAATTCATTGTTTTTTCCTTAAAGATGCGGAGGCATTATCTCTTGAGGGAAAGGTTGAGTTATTCAATGATCATAAATCACCCAAATACCTATTTTTCCAAAATGATTTAAATCATAGGCAGTAGAGGTGGATGGAGTATGTAGCATCATTTGACTTTGGTATTCAATGTACCAGTGAAAAACGGAATGTAGTCACCGACATCCTTAGTAGGAGACACTCCCTCTGTGTGCTATAAGTGAATGCAAACAGTTGGAGTTTCTCTTGAATTTTAACCTCCTACTATCAACAGAACCTATCCATGGTTTTTTGTCGGTTATGGAGGTTAGGCTAGCCTCGATGGATCGTATAGGGCACGAGCAAATAAAAGAGGAAGAGATAGTAGAGATTTTGGAAAAAAATAAAAAAAGAATAGCATTTTCTCCATGCAGGAGGTACTCAGTTGATGAGAAGGGATTTTCGAGACCGTTAGAAAACTTATGTGGATAAAATAAGGAAAGAACTGGAATTTGAGATTAGAGATATGGTATTTGTTAAAATCCCCCCTCGTAGAAAATTTATTGGGTTTGGCAAGTCTAGAAAATCTACGCCTAGATTTATTGGACCATTCAGAATTCTGGAAAGAATAGGAAAATTAGCATATCGTGTGGAGCTTCTTGGCAAGTTGGCAGGAGTCCATAATGTTTTCTATATTTCTCACCTTAGGAAATACCTTCATACGCCACTAGTAGAACAGAGCCTGGTCAGTTATGGGATTTTAAGATAAAGTTGACAGTACCTGGTGCCACCGCACACATTGTGGAGCACGGTACTGATAGAGTTGGAGGTATGCCCTATGGGCAATTATGTAATTTGTTACATATATCTAACTCGTTGAAAGATCTTGTTCATAATAAAGGTGTTTCTTTCTATTATATACTTGATATAATATGGTTATATTAATTAATTAATTTAATTAAAAGTATATTTAATAGAAAATCCATAAATGGCATATCTTGTGATAGTAGTTACAAAGTGTTGCAGCCGTGAGTAATTTATCATAATAAAACAGATATACCATTTTGAATGTTCCTAGTCAAGATGCATCGAGACTGGATATTGATGTATCCGTTGAGACTGGAATATGAAATGCTCTCCAAATGTTGGGTAGTTTATTACTCATGAATTTTGGAGGCCCCTAGGGATTACGTACTGATAGTTATTGGATAAATATGGAATGACTCACTGGATAGTTTTCTATTGGCTAATGTAACTAATGTCAAACAGAAAATATCGATGCGACTGATTTACACTATTTTCTTGACTTGAGAATATTGTGAATCTTCAATATGAAAATCCACTTTGATTATAGTCAAATCATGGCAAGGCGCTCCATCGAATGACTATAGTTGGGTCGAGTGGAAGTATTGGAAGTGAAGCACTACTCAAGAGAGGATTCGTCTCCTCAGTTATATGGGGTTAGTATCGTGGTCAACTCAAGTCAACTAAAAGTCAAAGTCTCTAGCCAGAGCATTTTGGTTAATAATAATTGTTATTATTGAACCAAGAACATTGTATTTGGAATATAACATTGAATATAGATGACACTGAATTTTGATAATTACCAAATTCCATAAATCCAAAGTAATATAGTTTTGATGAAGGGAATTGGTGTAAATAAATGTCATTATTAGGTACCGATTATAATAAGTAAAATTGGTTTTTACCAAAAGATGTGTAAGCGATGAATTCGGCCAAAATGTCACACTACCCGATAAGTGACATTTGAACGTTAATATTTGAATTGCTCAATATTAACCGCTGACAGAATTTGCACCTTTGAGTCGCACAACCATAATGTTGAATTCTCCGAAAAACCATGTGATTTATTCAGTTCATAAAAAGTTGTAAATTAATTAGTATTTGATAAATATTAATTATTATTTATGTTATTTGATGTTTGGGAGTTATTTTTAATTATTTGAATGCATTTATAAAAGTTATATTTGCCCGCATTGATATATGATATCATTATAATTAAATAAAATATAATTACATGGTTAATTTATGGAATTTGTTAACGGCACGTAGTTTTCAGCCGTACCATGTAAAGGAATAGGTGCAAAAAGAGAAGGTTAATCAAGAGAATTAATTGGAGAAGTTTTAATTAAAGAATGGAAAATGTTTCCTTCTTTCAAATAAAATATATTCTCTAATTCATTCTGTGCGTACAATTGAGGTTTCTCATTTTTTTGGCAAGGCCAGCCGGTTTTATAGTGGACCGTCCACTTTTATTACGAACGTAATAAAATTTGAAGTACAGGAGTAAGGTAGAAGCATCTTAACTACTAAAACGAAAAAAAAGAAAATACAGCACAGGAGTGTGACAACATGTCACAGCTACTATAAATAACGTATAAGACTAAATCTCCTCCGAAGAGGAGAATCACAAACGACATCATCAACCTGAGAGGAACCCAAAGAGACATTCCCAAGAAGACCAAAAAAGGGCGAAACAAGACTGCAAGTGAAGGATCATAAATCAGAGCATCAGAAGTGTAAATAAAAGATCGATCCCAAGTAGTATCAGCCAGTAGGACAGAATTTAAGTCAGCATACAAACCATCCAAGTCAAGGACCAAGGAATCACCAGATGGTCGATAATATAAACAGCGAAAGTCCATAAGATCATCGGAGACAAATCTGAAATAAGAGTTATCGACCGGGCTAAAACGCATATCAGAACGACGATCAACCCAACAACTTTCAGACTCAGCCCAAACAACAGGCAAAGGAGGCAGAGCAAGATCTGGAACAACAGTGGGATCCGTAGAAACATCAGCAGGAACAATGGATGTAGGAGGGGAAGCAGGCCATGCAGGAGAAACCAACGGACCAGGGTCAGAATCTGGATCTACAGGAGGAGGAGCAACCGATGATTTGGGAACCCATTTCCTGAGCGGAGGCCGAGGCAGAGGGATCTTGGTAGCAGCAGCGGAAACAGTAGAATGCGAGCAGGAGGAATCTAAGTGGCCAAATGAGTTACAGGAAGTACAAATGTCAGAGGCCCATCCATAGCGAACACGGACCTCCACCACATGACCAATAGCTAGCTGAACTGGAATGGAGGATGGGAGAGGCTTATAGGGAGAAATCTCAATCAGAGCCTTAGCATAGACCAGCTTATCACGCGCAACGGTATTAGAGTCAAAACACTTCAATTTACCAACGTTGCAAGCAAGCCAATTCAAACCAAGCAGAGGTTGAAGAGCAGAAGGAATCTGAGAAAACTAAACCCATACGGGGACAGAAAGAACTTGTTCATGGGCTCTAGCAACAGTTGGAGACCAGGGAGTTATAATAAATGGTTTTCCATCAAAAAAGGAAGGCTCATCCTCAAGAACACATCTGCGTTCCTCAGAGGAGGAGAACAACAGAAAGTACATGGAGTCAACAAACTTAACACGAAGATCACCGCGCAGCTGCCAAGCCCTACGACAAACAGCAGACGGATCAAGAAGGCGATGTTTTGGATCCAAAAAGAAACCAACTAAATGGTCTGACCAAAAGTCCATTCCAGCTTGCATAACGTTCGGAGGAGGAATCATCACTCCATTTTCCTCAACAATGTCAAACTCAACTGTTACATAATCACCTGCGTTACGGGGCAGAGATGTAAATAGAGAAGTCCAAGGTTTAGGGCCAGATGGGGAAGGGACAGCAGTAGCCACATCACCAAATGAGGCCGCAAGAGGACCAGCAGGGGAAGAGGCTGAATGCAATGCACCATCAGTACTCACAACACTGATTATAGGAACAACTTTGTCAACAGCATTTGGTCGAACAACTGTTGTGCGCCGATCACAACACAACAAATCAGAAGAAACATGTCGATACCCACAATCCAACACACCGATATCATCACCAATAGCTACTGAATGAACACCAGATACAATACCATCTGCTTCGATAACACCTGCGACAACAAATTCACGCAAAGGCATAGGTCCACAACAGTCAACACCATCTGGAGAATCCAAAAAATCACGTCGCAAGCTAGGGTCAACATCGGATACAGGGGACGAGATCTTGGCAGCTGGGAGAGGGGGAAATTCAGAGACAGAGAATACAGGAGGCATCAGAGACAGCTTGAAAATTCTACCAGAACGTGTAGAGGAGGGCAGAGAGGATGGAGCATCGGGGAGAGAGGGAAGAAGAGGATGATGGCTGGGCATGTGGTGGAAGCAATGGGAGAAGAAGGATGGAAGAAACGGTCGCGAGACAACTAACGAGAAGGTAGGACGCAGAAAAAACAATAGGTCGCCATTAATTGAAATTGATGCGGTACTATGAACTTAGGTTTCTCATTTTCCATTCTTCTTACTGTAACTTTTTTGTTTCTCTCCTTCTCTAATGGCTGAAAATATGAGATCTTCCATAGCTTCGATTATTCCAAAAAACAAATACAAATAAAATCAATTATGAAAATTGGTTTATTCCTCTCAATCCTTGCAACATTTAGAGGCTGATTTTTGAATCTAGGAGATTTGATTCATCATTCAAGGTACGATTCATTGGCTATATCTAGACGAAAAATTCAATGTTTCAAGGTGTAGTTCAAGGCTTTGGAATTACGTTATGATCTTTTTGTTTTAATAATTTTGATATAATGTTTTAATAAAAAAATTGTATATCTTAATTTATATGTGTATAATATCGTCTCATTTGATTTAAAAATGGTTTATGTGTCTTAAATTGTTTATTATACGAACTGATTAGTTTTTTTATTTAGATAAATCAAAACTGAAATTTGTATATGATTAGACAATATTTTAATTTTAAATCTATGTTTAAACATTCAAATCAAAACGAAATTTTTTTGATTTGAATTTACATGTTATTATTGTTTGCATTTTTACTATAATAAAAACTTACATATGATTAAATGATGTTTTGATAATAAATTGATTGTAATTAATTTATAAATCCGTTACCCTATTTGACATCATAATTATCCTTCTTTAACTATTCAAATGATTTTAACATATTGCTTAATTCAATATGTATAACCTTTTGTTTTATAATTATTCATTCATATAGGTTGAACCCCCTTAGATTTGAAAGTTTATTTATTCTAATTATCTGAATCTTATTGTAATTGAAACCCACACATGATTAAATGATATTTGGATAATAAATTGATTACATTTATAAATTTGTTACCCTATTTGACATGACTAATATCTTTCTTTAAGTACGTTAATATATTGCTCAGTTTAGTGTGTTTCGCTTTTGTTTAATTTATTTTTATTCAGATGGATTGAATATCTTTAGATTTTAAAGTTTATTTGTTCTTATTATCTGCATTTTATTGTAATTGAAACCCAATGATGTTTTAATAGTAATTTGATTACAATAAACTTATAAATGTGTTACCCTATTTGACATGACTAATACCTTTTAAGTGTCAAAGGATTATTAATATATTGCTCAGTTTAGTATGTTTCACTTTTGTTAAAAAAATTCATGTAGGTTGAATCTCTTGCTTTAATTGTGTACATATATTTTGTTAACTAATTTAAGCATATATAAGATACATCAGAAAATATAAATTTTATATGGTTTATTTTAAATTAATTAAGAAGTTTTGGGTTAATCTTTATACATAAATAATTATATATATATAAAGCTTAATGTTTATATTTCAAATTGTATAGTTTAAATGCTTTATTAATATCATACAATTTTATAGGAGGCAGCAGTTTATGCATAATCATATATATCATAATGATTCATTGATTGTTAATTGATTGCTGCATAAATCAAGTTTGTCAAAAAGGGGAAGATGAATCATTAACCTTTGTCATCTTTTATTTCTTTCCTTTTTGTCCCTTGTGTGATTGCCTTTAAACTTATTCTTATCTATTCATATACATTATGTTATCAATTTATCATACTTGCCTTATGTTTAATTATTCTACCACGTAATTTAGGAATGAATATATTTGATATATTCAAACCTTATTTTTTATCCCATTCTTTATTGTTTTAGAATCAAACTAATAAAAAAATATGGTATTAAATAAAATACTGATTTAATTTAAAAGAAATTTAGATAAGATTTAAATACATTTAGAATTCATAGGCCCATTAATGATCCAAAAATGGTAAATTTTTTAAAAATTCACCAATTTCTTCCGCTACGGCTGGTCCCATTCCTTAAGTACTATAGACCTCGCAATAAAGTAATTATGTTGGTCCGAGTACAATAGGGGGACAATTTGGTGGAAAGCACATGGGAGACCGAGGAGAAGATGAAAAACACTCAAGCAGAGTTTTTCACTGGTAATTATTCTCTCCAAAATTTGAATTTTGGTTACATTGTGATTGCTATATTGGATGGTCGGAGACGGTTGCTACACTTTTTCACAATCGCTTTACACTTTTATAGAAAGTCTTATGCATGTTTTGGATATTTGCATAGGTACTTACATGGCACAGTTACACCCTCACACTAGGATTGAGCTCATCTTAACATGTCTACAGTACATAAATATATTGCATTATTTGTTGACTAGATGGCTATGTAGAGAGTTTTGTTGTATAACTGGATGCATTACGAGTTACGCTGTTCGCCCTTTGGAAGATTTCGAGATGAAATACTTGAAAGAATGCAACACCCAATAAAATGAACCATAAATAAAAAAAGTAAATTGAATTGAATGTGATAAGAATAGGATATAGAAATTCTATAAAATTGGAGTTTGAGCATGAAAGTTATTCCGTTGCGTTCGTGGTGAAATTCTAATCCGTTTTCATATGTAATATGCTGAATACAGAGCTCGGGCAAAGAAGTTATGAGCATTTGAAGTTCTCAAATTTAAATTGATTTAGTTTGAATTCAAATTCAAACGAGATATCAAATTTAGGGTTTAAATTTCAAAAATTAGCTTGGGGGCTAAGTAAACATTTAGTTAACACTTAATGTTAAAATTTTAATTAAGGAATAAAATAATGCGGCAATGGAAATAAATAAACATCCCTGAACAAAAGAAGCGGTCAGCCTGAATAAGTCAATTGATCGATTGAAGTGGTCGACCGGTCGCCTGACGGTTAAGGTTTTAAGTCATGTTTTGTTCGATTGTGCGCTCCAGATTTACCCATGGCCTACCTACTTCCATTCTACAATTCTGGTGCGTTTCAACTCCTATAAATATAACCATATCCTCTCCACATTTATTCCTATTATTTTTGAAAATACGAAAAAACTTTATCATAGCTATCTCTCTAATAAGATCAGAAACTCCATAGAGAATTTAGGTAAGGATTCAACTTATTTCCTATTTTGTTCTTCATCCTCCAATCTGTAATGACCTGTAAATTTCGATAATTAAATTGGTTAATTTAATAAGATTTTTGTAATTAAATTTAAGAAAAAAAAAGAATCTTTATAATTTATAATGAAGTGAGTGTTTAAAATGAAATGAAAATAATAGGGATATAGTAACGGTTGTAAGTTACTATTTAATTGGTCTATTAATGTAGTTTCAACTGTTACATTTGGGTATTAAATTGAATATATGCAAATAAACGTATGGTAATGGAGTGAATTCAACATTATATAAGCAATTCAACATTATATAAGCAATTCAATATTATATAAGCAATTCTGATAATTAGTGAAAATAATAAACTTAAGTGTAATATAAAGTTAGTGACAACATTTATGCAAGTCACCTTTTTATTTAGGGCTGCTAAATTCAGAGTAGGAAGTCAATTACATTTAAATGTAGGTAAATGTTCATTAATGTGAGATAGGACTGTAACTGTAATGTGTGAATGTAAATGAAATGACATAAATGAAATTTATATCTTATTCATAAGATGAAATAAAGGAATGAAACCAAGTTAAATAAATTGATTTAGGTTTTATTTATGATAAATGTATATATTTGAGAAATTCAATATAATTGAAAATAACAAGTTATTACAAAAGAAAGATGAAAATTGGAATATATATTTTTGTAAGGAAAGATAAACAAATAATAACTAGGTTTATAAAGTGATAACAGATTTAATAAAAGAGTAGGATTAAAGCATGGTAGTTATTGGAAAGTAATTAATTGAAATTTGGATGAATTGGGAATTTTTTTATGTATTAGTATAAAAACCAATTTCAGTATTACCCATAAGAGGATAAGTTAATAGTCGATTCAATAACATGATAACAGATTTAATAAAAGAGTAGGATTAAAGCATGGTAGTTATTGGAAAGTAATTAATTGAAATTTGGATGAATTGGGATTTTTTTATGTATTAGTATAAAAACCAATTTCAATATTACCCATAAGAGGATAAGTTAATAGTCGATTCAATAACATGATTGAGAAATCAAATATATGGATTTATTGGGAATTTAAAACTTATACTTTTTTTTTTGATAAAATACAGCGTTTTACACGCAATAAATTTTTCTACTTTTATTACATATTATATATATATATGTTCTTATTATTATTATTTCATATATCCACCTCTATTTTATCTTTCTATTTTTATTTTGACAGTCATGTTTATTTATTAGATGATTGCTTGTTTATATCTTTTATTTATGGCTTGGAAGAAACTAAAAGGGTATGCGTTATATTGTCTTAATTGCTTGCCGTTTTAATTGCCTACTCTTTATTTCTTTTTATTTATAAAACCTTGAAATTTAATACAAATTTTAACTTGATTTAATCATTTCCTAAAAGTCTAAATATAAAATTGGAAGTTTTGAAATTTTTACTTTGTTAAAAGACAACTCCAATTGGAATTTTAATAAAAATGAACTATGTATATTTTAAATACGAAGAATGTAAACAAGTTAAAATTTTAGTTAAGTAATAACTTTGTAAAATCCAGTGTTTTACAGACTGTTAAATTTCGCATTTAAAAAGGGTACGCATTTTAATGATATAAGCAACGTAAAAACGTATAAATTAAAAACGTTACTTTTGTATAAATTTTTGGGTGTATTGTAATGCATCAGTTTGGCGTATTTTAAAAAATTATATTTCAATATCTATATGGATTAATAAAATCAGTTAGGAGATTTCCAACCAAAACGTATTGATTTCGTGCCTATCCGTTTCTCTAAAATCATGCACTAATTAAGGAGATTCCCACTACCAATATTGTTTTCAAAATCGTGCTTCCCTTTCACGCAAATATCATCTGAAAAGAAATCAAACTTGCTTTCCTTGCGCGTGACATATCAGTGAAATTTATTTCTTTTAACATCTTTGTCATTTGCCTCTTTATAGAGATTTGATTTAAAAACTTTCACAAATAAATTTTATTCCACTTGCCATTCATTCCTCTCAATCAAATATAATTGCTTGCCTTCTAAAAATCAATCAATCAGAAAATTAAATTTCTTACCATTTTCTCTCCGTGACATAAATCAACGCATGCATTCAAATCTGTCCTTGAAGTAGCATCCAAAGCAAATTAATACTTGCTGATTCTTTGTATATAAATCTCTCAGACTATAAAAATGGCACGCAACTATTAATTGGAAAAAAAGAAAAAGAAAAGAGATATAACGTTGCAATCAAATTTTTCGTAAATCTGGCAAAAATCACACATATATTATCTGAGAGAAAATCAAATTTGTCTTCCTTTGCGCATGACATAAAATTTTATTCTTTTAACATTTTTGGCATTTGCCTCTTACCTTCCTTATCTATTATTTCTTGCGCATGTCCCTGTATTCATTTTTAATTCACGCATCAGAATGAATGCATTAAATCAAGAATTTTCGTATAACTTGGAATGGTTCAAATTCTTTTCGCTCTGCATTTAAAATCACTCAGACTTATCCATTCGAATGAAAGAAATTTGGCAATATTAATCACGTATAAATTATCTTCCATCAATGCTTGCCGTTTCTTCTCTGCATTTAAACCTTGCTAATCAAACAATGCAAGCCATATCCATTCAAATCTGGCAATATAAATCGCGCATATTTTTCTAGAAATCAAACTAAAGAAAACTGGAAAGAAATCACACATATTTTTTTCGCTTGCCTCTTCCTTAAATTTCGCAAGTTGTTTATCTATATATATACGCCATACTCAGTTACAAAATTCCACTATCTTCTCTCTGTTTCTTCTCGTGAGCTTGCATACAATCAGGTAATATTTCTATTCCTCTTCTTCTTTTGTATTCTCTATGTTTTCTTTCTCCCTCCCTTATATTTTGTTTTCCTTCTTCAGTTTTTTTCCTTTTCTTTTTCACCTTGCTCGGCTACTTCTCACTCCATATTTCTGCCGTCTTTGACTAAGTACATGCCTTTCTTTTCCCCCTGATAGTGTTGCCATGTTTTGCCGTGCATATCATATAGGAAGTCAAGCTTAGTTGCATTCTGTAGAGATTTCATGCGTGTGTGCCTGTAGTTGATATAGGTTGTTATAGTCATAATGAAAAAAAAAAGAAAAAAAAAGAAAGACCATTGATGAGCATAACCCTGTAATATCATTGAGTAGAATTGATAGAAGGCTTTCCAAATTTGAAAGAAGACATAGAATGTCAAAATGGGACATGTTTTGTAAGGCATGGTTCATAAAATGGCAAAAGAATATAAAGAGTTTCAGTTGAAGGCCTGCAATGCTTTGAAGCATATAGTTGCGTGGGATAGTTTGCATCTATGCATGGAGATATTGGACGTGTTATCTGAAAACTGAAGGGGAGGCGTGACTATAGGGGAAAGGACTTTAAAAATATGGAGATGTTATGATGTGTGCATGTTTTGATTTGAAGTTTGGCAGAGGCGTGTTTATCTAGGCAGAGACGCAAGTTTTGCATAAAATTCATATTTTCAAACTAGATAAGTAGGACATGCCGTTGGAAAAATTTATATATATATAATAATAATAAATAGCATTGCCAAGCCTATGAAGTTGGGGTCGGGATGTGGGGTGAGGCAGTCGAGCAAAAGCTGAACCAAAATTTCTTTTACTCTATTCGTTCCAATTGTCTCAAATTTTTTGCTTTGACCGTAATTTTTAAAGTCGCGTATTCGGTATTTGGATCTTGAATCTAGGCGTGACATCCGGGGAAAATTTGATCGTTACCCACTGTGCGATTCTTTTTCGGGGGATTTTCATTTTGAATCAAAATTTCTGCAGCTTTAAGGTGAGTATTTCTCACCAGACAAACATACCTATATATCTGTGAATTATCGCAAGTGTATTTGTAAAGTATTTATTAAATTTTATCTGTCTGAAATATAACGTATGATGTTAAACCCCATTGTAAAATTGACACTTCATCAGTTGTTTATCTATTGTGATATTATTGCAGTTATCTTATTTAATGCTTATTTACTGATTAAATCATCACTGTAAGTTCCCTGTAAATTTGAGATCGTTATAGGCTGAAATGATAGGCCTGAACGATAATCATTTGTTCATTTATTTAATTGTTTAATTATTTATTTGTTAACTTAGGATTGCGGGTTTGAAATGATAGAACCCGGGATTTTGTAAATTGCGGATTGAAATGATATAAATCCGTATCACTTGACCTAGGCTAGAAAACTATATACAGACCCGTGGTTTATATAATATTTTTCTGAAATGTTTAAAAATATTTTAAATGAGAATTTATAATATTCTGGTTCAAATGTATTTAAAGGATTTTTATAAAATTTATAATGATTTTGAATAAGTCAAAATGTTAAATAAATAAATGTTTAAGTAAATTTTTTGGAATATAACTTATTTTGGGAAATTCTGAAATTTTGTAAAAGGTGAGTTTTAGTTAAGAAAATAATTGATAATAAGTATATTTGAGAATTTAAAATTTGATTGTTAAGTTAATAATTTATTACAGCACTTAAATGCTGTCTTTTATAAATGAACTGTTTTGACTTACAGACTTTAGGTGGCATTTCATAAATGCTACGGAGACTGAATTTTCGGATTGTTTAAAATAAATGAAAATAATCTTTAGGAAAAAGGCTTAAATTTTGGAATTTAATATGTAATTAATAAAAAATAAGGAATGGACTTTAAATGGTTTTAAATGAAAGAATTTAACTTTTAAATGTGAGTTGAAAGGCAAATTAATTCCTAAATAAATTGAATAGATTTAAATGGTACTTTATATTAAATAAAATGACTGATGTTTAAATAAATGATGGTTGAAATGATATTATGGTATTGAAATGTATTTGAAACTTATTTTGATTTTTTAAGTATAAATACCATTTCTAAAAGTTGTAACCACGGGTTATAATAACGTTTGGTTGTTAAAGAGACCGGGATCAGATATCTGGCATACTCTATGTCGATACCGAAAACCACTTTAACAACCGTGTACGCGGTGGAGATTCCAGAATGAAGTAGGATGGTGGTGACGTTTCCTTTGAGGTATATACATGGACCCGACTCCCGTGAGTTGGCATAAGGTGGCTAAAACAGGAGCAATCGACGGATTAATGAGGTAGCACCTCTGATCGGACGCACTTCTTCGTATGCCATTCTATTACTTTTGTGATTGTTTTGGTGCGCACCTTTGATTTGGGAGTGTTGTTTGAGGTGGGCGGCTGCTGCGCGCTGCGCGTTTCCATCGGTCCGGAAGCGTAATTGGTATATCTACCCTGGCATTGCCTAGTTGTGCCGTGTCACCTACCCTAGCGCGCCTTATACGATTTTGGTTTTGTACCATACCTATGGAGTGCCCTCTGACGACGCCCATTCCGGGGGAGATTACGGTACTGTATAGACTATGGGAATATATTATGTGTTAAGGTGGAAAATGTAAAGCCTCAACGCTATTTAAAAGTAAGTTTATTTTACTAATAGACACTATTATAATAGCGAAGTATTACTACCTAGTAAATAGTTTAACGGATCCTTAGAGGATGGGCGGTCCCAAGCATCCTTTAAATTACTTGCACTTAAATACAGTTCACTTGAATTAACTTACACTATATAAGTATGTATGTCCTGACTCGAGTGTTTGTGTTTATTTTCTTACGCTCGGGTCAGCCTGAGTTGCAGTTCAGTCATCATCCCGGAGCTAGGACTTCTGTAGATCCTTTCAAGCTGCTGGCTTCTTTCTGTCCGTTATCTTATTTATGAAATCAAGACTTTAGGATTTTTGGATTTCCTATTTGATGATTTAAACTATATTTGGGATGAAAGACTTTGAAATTTGTATTTGTTGAGACTATTTATAGTGGCTTCATGAACCACTAAGTATTTTTAAATTCCGCTGCGAGTATTCTGATTTTGTGTCTATGATTCTGTGATTAATTATTACTGTATATTTTAAGATTTGCCAAATTTTATTTACAACGCGGTATTTTGAACAATTCAAGTCCGACATGTGCGGATGCGAATGGTTGAAAATATCGGGTCGTTACACAATCTCTTCTTCTTCAGTCATTCTAAATTTAATGGATATATATACCTCTTCCCTATTATGTGTGTATATATCAAAAGAGAGAAATTCCGGAAGAGGTCAAAAGGCTACATATCCATTTAAGTAAAGCTAAGGCTAACCTATGTATAGAAACCTTAGTAATTCTTTTCAGCAATTGTTAAGTGTATTTCATTTGGATTTGAATATGCCTTAATGATTTCGGGATTTTGAAAATATGACAGATAAAATCCCCCATAATTATTTTTTATTTCAAAATGTCAATTCTATGTTGAGATTCTCAATTATTTACATTAATTTGATGGAATTTTTGTTCGTTTATGTAATTTTTGATAATTTCATATCTATTCCTCTTCTTCTTCTCCGGATCAAATTGTGATCCTTCAATAAAATAAGGGTTTTAGATTACAAATTTTATTTGTAATTTGCATAATTTATTCTTATCTATTTCTCTATAAAAAGAGATGTTGAATAGATATGGGGTTTGTATTGCAATTCCTATTATTTAAGATATTTCATTGATTTGGTGTAATAAATTGAGTTTCTATTTTATTTACATATCTTTTATTACAGTTTTAGTTATGAATATTTATTCCCTATTTTAGACATTAACATTCCAAGAAATCTTCGAAAATTGAAGAAAAAGAACTAGTAGTAATAATTGGTTAGAAAATTGACATTTAATGTTAGTTCAAAGTGTAAAATCCATGTGTTTAGAACTTATTGGGCACGAATATTTATTTATTTCTATTTACGTAATTAACGTATAACTATTGTGTATATGGCGTAGCTAATCAGGTATTTATTTACATTTCTTTTCCCCCATTAGGATGGTAATTGATTTTGAGGCAAAAATAAGAGGAAACTCTTATATAGCCTGATTATTATTTTAAGGTGTAGTAAGGAAGAATCTTTATAAGGCCTTTTTTGTAAAACGATGAGAGAAGTGTGTGTGTGTGTGTAGAGTAATTAATTTATGGCTAAGTCATAGTGATGCGAGGTCAATAGAGTCACATGATAAAAGTTTTCCCTTCACTTTGAGGCTACCGATAATTGTGTACAATTTATTGATGTGAGATATCCTTATGATAAATATTTGTAATGACACAAAGTTAGTTCCATATTCTGTATGGAAAATCTACCCAGCTAATCTGGTTACCAGTTCTATGAATAGAGGACTAATGTGAGACGTCATTATAGGTATGAGCCATAAGATGAAGGGCCTGCTTCGCGGCTTGAGGTATTAAATGGTTGGACCCGCCCTTTTCCCTAGATGAAGTATTTAATGATCAGGGGGTTACGTTAAGTGGTATCTCTATAGGAGTCTGCTTTTGGAAATATACCTTAAATGATGGGGTCTGCTTATTTTCCACTTGGAAGTATTAAGTGGCCTATGAGATTTCATATGATGTTAACTAGATGGTAACATTGAGGAGCACGTTTTTGGAAATAAGTCTTAAATGACGGGGTCTACCTATTTTCCACTGGGAAGTATTAAGTAGCTTGGGTACTATCTCTCACATTATTAGCTATTTATGACATAGATTGAGATATGGGATTCTAGAAATCGACTTTTTGAAATGCAAGATATTAAGTGGTTGGACTCGTATTCTTTCCTTATAAAGAAGTATTAAACGACTTTAATGGTTTTATGTTCGTAAACATATTCTTATTTTGAAATGTACTGCCCAAGTATTGAAAAGGTAAGACTCTAGGTTTTTATTCACTAGACACTTATTTTTTTGACTCCATCCTCATTATAACACATGTTAAGGATGGAGTGATGACGATGCTTAAAGATAGAGAAACTTGGATAGTGGCAGTATTTATTATTATTTGTTTTCATGTGTACCCATGAATTTAAATAATTGTTGTAACTGATATTATATTATTATTTTTATGTGATTTTTTATTATGGCATTTTTATGGCTTTGAAATAAATGGGTACACTTTACTATTAAACATTGTTCCATCCGCTGTTAGTTCTTAAAGTTTAGTTATGCCTCTGCAATGTTACTTCTTTTTACTATCAACAACTTGCCTTAGAGTGGATCTAAGTTTCGATGGGCCATTTCTAGATCGAAATTTAGGCCTGTTTCGAGGTGGGTTGTTACATATCTCCTCGATCATTGAAGTGGTTATAGGATTATTGTATGAGTTAGAATGGAAAAATTAGTGCACGAAGACAACACTTGTCAAAGATACTTTTCTACCTACAAAGGTCATGAGAAGTTTTGGCCGTTAGTTTGTAAAGATATTCCTCCGAGTCAAGTGAGGGCTTTGCTAGAGAATTCCTAAGAGGTACTTGGGGACGTATGGAAGGTGCTCTAACCCAACATAAATCTCGGTGTGTTCTTTTATTTACTTTGCTAGTTATTTTTCTATTATATTGAAATTTAAGTTAGCCAAAGTATCACTATATAATCTGCTAGTCACTTTCATTTAGTATTGGAGCTAGGTTTTTTTTTCAAAATTATAATACCATTTTAAATATCATTTTTTATGGAAACATGAGTTATAACACATTTCTAGATGGATAGTCCACTACACGTCCTTTATTTTTTTACTAGTTCTAATTATATACATCGGACTACACCTATGAAAGTTTTTATGGAATCAAGTATCTTGATATCTGGTTAGCTACTCAATTTCAGTATGAAGTACGTACTATTGGATGAGTACCTGAACAGATGCTCAAAATACCACTGCTTCCAATAATGCTAAAGCAATAAATAATTTATACTACTCATTAAATAAAAATGAATTTTCAAGAATTATAATGTGTAAAACTGCTTGTGATATTTGGCTAATGCTACAAGTCACTCATAAAGGTACAACCAGAGTTAAACAGACTAATATCAGTTTATTAAAGAAATAACTTCAACCTTTTAAAATGAAACCTAATGATAGTGTAGTAGATATGTATACAAGATTTTAAAATATACAACACGATCTTATGGCTTTAGGAGTTACTTTTACTAATTTTGACTTAATATCACGTATTTTAATTTTTTTTAACTGACGAGTGAGAAGAAAAGTACTTACTATAGAAGGAGCTAATGATCTTTCTACACTTAAAGTAGAAGAATTAATTGGTAACTTAATGACTTATGAAGCTAACATGTAAGCCATCAAAGAACTAGCCTACAAAAACTTAGTATTTGCATTTTATGTCAACAATGATGATTCGAAGCTTGATGAAGAAGATGTGGTGTATTTGTAAAAACTACAAGATGGCTAGAAACAGAAGTCCAACAACTTAAATGACACATCTACTTTCAAATGTTATGGTTGCGACAAATTTGAACATATGAAAAAAATTGTCCAAAGCTAAATAAAGATAAGAAAAGCTTCAAAAAGAAATTAAAAAATGAAAAGAACTTATATAGTTTGGTCATGCGAGCTCAAAACGAGCATAAACTAATTCTAGCAACTTATATAGTATAACCAGGTTTGGAAAGCTCTCTTATATATATGATCGAATTAGGTCTTGAGACTTGTTCCATTGTGTTCGAAATATGGGTATTACATATAGAACGCCTGACGGGACATCATGGTAGGAGTTCGAGATTTTTGGACGTTAAAAGCTTTTTTCTTCAAATTTAATTATATTTATATACATATATGACCATACTTAAGGCCATACCCTATCAACTTCACAATCATACCCTGCATGTTCAACCTATAACCCCTTTTGCTATAAAGGTCGCACTAGAGCAAAACACTCATATTCCAATTCAAAACCCAACCAAATCCAATGGCTCACATTATTTTGAACCACTACAATCATTTTCTGGCACGGCTTTCAACTAGGAAGTTGTTCGCGACATCGAGCTCGACTTGTTCAGTGGTTGGATTTGGCTAAATTGACTCGAGGAGGAACAATTTTCAAGATGAACGGTGTTTTCATTTTTGCCGATTTCGGTGAGTTCATTGATTATTTGGTAATGGGGTTGGAAGAGATATTATAGAACATGGGAAAAGCCATCTTCGGTGGAAGTTTAGTGAGCAAGAATGATTGTGGCGGCGACATTTTGGAGTTGACTAGAATTTTATCTTGGGTTTCTTTCGAGCTTGTGGTGGCATTTCGAAGGGCAAGGTGGGGTTGGCCTACGCATTGAGGTCGGGGGAAGCAGAGGGGCGGCCACGGCAGTGCCAGGTAGCACGTGGGACTAGGTGCGGTGGTCGAAGGGGGGCGCCTGAGTGGTTCGTGCGTGAGAGAGAGGAAGGGAGGAAGGATTGAGATTTAAATAATGATGGTAATTAAGTATAATGATGTAATTAATTATAATATAAAATCGATAGCTTATATATTGCATTACGTTTTCATATAAGGTCGAAATCAAGCACGATGAGTAGCTTTGTACTTATATCGGCGACTGCTACAATATGAAGCTGGTTTTGTCGAATGTGGAGACCGTTGAAATTTAGGCCAAAATCGGACGTCTTTCAATTTTAGTTTCAAACCGGAATGCCTTGGTGACAACAGAAATTTTGGTGCGTTAATCTCACCTTTTTGGTTAATGAAAAGTATTATATGGTTGATATAAATTATTGATTGAATGTTTGAAGGATTTACTATTTTCATCTGTTGGTTTTGATTTATTCCCGCCCTGGAGCAGACGACCTTTTATATATAGCCGCGTAGTGGAGGATGACCCGTATCATATAATTATATTGTTTATGATGTAGGAGGACAGGCTGGAGGGATCTAATGGGATTCCTCGCTATTGTTAACTTGATTTCAATAATATTCCTATTATATGAATTATTGTATACTAACCTGATTTTTGGCACTATTGGTTATGACATCGTTATATGTAAAAAAAACCTAAACCCTATAGTGATAGGAAATCAATATCGATATAAGTTAAGAGTTTGGTAGCTATTGGCCTTAAATTAGTATTTTAAGAATACTATGAATTTTCATTAGAGTTCTGTTGAATTATGAGATAGGAAATGATTTTAAATTTGAAATTTCATTTTAGAAATATTTTATATTAAAGGATTTAATTTCTATTTATTCTAGACATTTTATTTATCTTTTTCTAGGTTATTTTTGTCTCGAAGATTTATAAATAGAGTTGGATTTATAAGTGGAGTTTTATAAAATGGTTTGGAGACTTAAAGGAAGATCACTTACCAGGTAAAGGGAGTTTTATAAATGGTTTATGTATTTATAAAAAAATTAAATGGGTTTATAGATTTTAAAAAAAGTTTTATAAATGGGTTTGTGAAGTTATAAAGAGGTAATAAATGATTTTAGGAATGTATAAAAAGAGCTCTATAAATGGTTTCAAATATTTATAAAATGGTGTATAAATGGCTTTTAGAAATTTATAAATGGTTCTATAATTTTGTAAAGATGAAATCTTCCTCCGTTTTATGAATATACTTATATCGTTGAGATAGGTATATGGGTATTTTCCAAATATTGAAAAATAGGGATTTGTCGATAACCTTTGTAAAAGTATTCGCAAGGTGATTTTAATTAATGAAAAGATTAATTAAATAGGTTAGAGGTTACTTATGTGCTTAACCAACGTTGGTTTTTACTTATGAAATTATATCCCTTATTTGCATGTGTGTTGTTAATAGTTAAATAATGAACTATTAAATATGAACCAAAATGTAACTTTGGAAATATCATGGAGAAAATCATGAGTTTTATGGCACGGTCATTTCCGATGATGCCGTACTGTGCATATAAATCTCATTTCATTCTCCTAGGACAAACAATAAGAAAATCTATCCATTAATGGTAAGAAGTGATCTCTGCTCTATCTTCGACTATTTATATCCTAAAGAACGTGGTTGAGTTTATCGAAAATAACCGAATGTTGTTTCGAAGAGACCAAGATCGGGTATGTTATTCGAAAACCACTTCAATCCAACTCAAGCATTTTGAAGTGAAGACATCGATGGTGGAATGGAAGATGGGGCTATCAAGCGTTTTGTTCGGTCCAAGAACGAACTTGTATGGATGGATGCTGATACTGCATTTTTTCCTAGAGGGAAGTGTTAGAGTTCCAAGTGGAAAGTGCTATATAAAAGGTAAAATGTAGCCTCAAGCCTCATCAACCAGAAATGACTAAAACATGAGAGATGCGACAGGGTTAAGTGGGTCGCTCCCAAGTAGGGTATGATCATCCCTATCTAGAGTCGATATTATCTCTCTTTTTTATGCTTCAGGCACTATTAAACAAGGTGTGATCATATTCAGTACCATCCAGGAAAAGGTAGTCCAGTTCTGCGATGGTAGATTTTAATAGGTTCGTTCACGATGTTATTTTATCTAAAGATGCATCTTTATGGATGGTACCCCAATAGCCCAGTCATTGTATCGAACCCATTCTCCAATACGAGCCTTTACAATTTTAGTTGCATACTTATTATGCTGGAATTTAATTAATGTAACAATTTCAGCAATGATTAATAACTATTTGTATCTTAGACACTGTTATAATATCAGAGAATTTCATATGAATATGTTTTGGTTAACGTAAGGAAAAAACCGGTCCGTATTTATATGCAGCGTGGTCTTACGAGATACATTTGATTTCAAAGGTTTTTATAACAAAATCCGATTGGGTGTGTTTTCTTATGCTGGTTTTCTAGATTGATTTGGGTGTTATTTTATTATAATGCTCGGGTCAGACCGAGCATGTTTATAGATTGCTTTAGATGCATTGGATCTAAGGAGATAAGCTGGGGGTCCAAGATGTATTTACGTATTTCTTTGTGTTTCTCTGTGTTGTCTATTAGTTTTATTTATCAAAAATTGTGAGGACGGATTGTTATAACTGCTCGGTTGAAATAGGTTGGTACATTCTTGTTGACGTACGTATAATACAGATTTTCTTGTGTAAAGATTTGTTGTATATTATAGTTTATTATGCCTGCTGTGAGATTCTGTGTTATTTAGTTCTCTTTCTATCTTCTTCTTTCTTTTTCACCTTAATAATTGGGTTTTCTGGCATTCGATTGCTTGGCACAAAATATAGTGGATGTATTAGTGTCGATTTTCAAGGGTCAAACATCCCTTCCATTACACATCTGCTTGGTCCTTTCTACTTTTGGGCAACCACCATTACTACTTGGATAAAATCTAAGTCACATTTCACCGAACAGCCCACTGTACTCAAAAGCTTATGCATCAAGTTCAAATGTTAATATCCTTGGTCGATATACCATAGCTTAATAGCAAAGGTCACCCATACAAGATTACATCTAAAGAATTTACCTACAATTGAAGGGGTTGTTTTTGCACAACTACCAAGTCACTGCAACAGATGGATATATAGTTCTAGTGTTGGAAGGAATACAAGCAAGTATATTAAAATTAGAGCACTACTACTCGAAATTCTTTCCTTTCCTCAGAGTAGTAAGCCTGCTAGGACCCAATAATGCATATAAGATATAAGTCATCACCACTTTCCCACCATTATGAAGTGCAGGACGATTCTTCTTCAAGCGACCAAGCCGGCGGCCTTTACTGCATAGCATTCCAACTTCACTACCTCTAGCAGTACCTCATGGTTGCTTTCATAAAGGAGATCTATCATTGCGAGACTCCCAAAAGTGGTCCAAATTGGGATATGGCTAAGTAATAAATCCCTAATCAATCCATTAAGACCTAAGGCAAACTTCCTTGCCTACTTTAAAGGAGTATTAGCCATCTCCACTCTGAATTTGCCAAAATATTAAATTATCTAACATACTCCTTGACTAATCAGCTGGCCTATCGCGGATGAAATGTTCTAGCTGCTCGCCCCTTTTGATCTTGGAAATAAACTAAGACTCAAAGCAATGTCTAGAATCAATCCAAGTTATAGCCTACTCTTCAACCTCTACTATTGCCATTCCCCAAGGGCAACACTATCTCCAACTCCCAATGCAACTACTGTAATGTTTGCATATGGCATAACAGTCCATATGGTCCCCAAATAGTCTCTAGACAAATCAGGCATTTCAGGTTTCCTATCTCTAGTCGCTCCTGCACCCCGTCGGCTCATATGAATAGACATAGTTAAAGATACCTTAGCAACTAGCAACTGAATAATCAAAGTTCATAGGATAAGTGGTGTATACAATATCATATAGTAGAAGATTGCATGTATGCTCTTAGAGCATATCTCCATTTACCAGGTTGATTAACTCAAACTGATCTACTCGGTCTATAGTGTTGAGCCTAAACACTGATACAAACTATAACAATCGGTCCTTTGTAGTACCTTGAATCAATGTCGAATGACAATGTCTTTGACTCTCGGATTCTATGATAGACAGTCTATCAAGGTAAAATTAAAATAATACATCATTCCAAGGCACATCTATACAATCTCACAGTGGGAAAATAACATATAATATACCAAATATACATGAACAAAATATGATAAACAACAAATAAGAGGCTACATTAGCAGAAGCAACTAATAAATTAATATCAATGCAAAGACTAGAATACATCAAATCCATTCATTTGGGGTTTTAAATATAATATTTGTTATCACAAGTCTCATATACAAAATAATATACCTACCATGCACTATAAAAACAAGTATAAATATCTAATTTATCGACTACATGCCTCTAAAATGCTCCAGCTATCCTATAAGCCTATGCCAACCAACACTTAACTCCAAAACCCTGATTGATACCCGAGAGTCGTCATGATAGAAATAGACAAGGACAAATCATGGGTTAGAAATAAAGCCTGGCGTGAGGGGAACTATCTCAAAGTAATATATAACAAAGCTATATATATATATATATATATATATATTAGGAAACTACTAAGGAACAGCTGGTCCTCTCAATGAACTTGCTCAGAAGTAATTTGAAGTGTCCATAAACATGTAAAGTAAATCATACCAAAGGATCGAGAATTATACCTTACCCTACTCTCCTCCTATATCCCTAAGATCAGTTCATCATAAATATAATGCTTTGACTATAAATTGGCATGCAAAACAATGAAATGTAAGGTACATCCAAATATACGAGTGTAGGGTCAATATTACACTCTCTTGAGATTGTGGTGATAAGGGAATCTTAATCTTGGTCCGCGTCTAATGACAAGTAAGTAATATAAGCGTACATGAACTTCATAAATGAACCGTGCCACCAGTATCTATCACTAATCTTCTACCTAAATGATACATTATAAATCTCCTTAAATATGATAAACAACTGATCGTCTACTATATAATTGATTGTCTAATATACAATACACTACCAATCTTCCTCTATACGATATAGTACCAATCGCCTACGGTATGACATACTTGCCAATCTGTGGTTAGTGGAGTCCTTAAGACCCCTTATGTGATCGACCATCCATTGACTAACTATTGGACAATAAACCAAAATAAATCGGCACCTATATATACCATAGACCCTTAGTCACATTATGATACAATAAACTCATATAGATCTCACCTTGACCTCTACCATAGGCATGGTTGATATATGATCTTTCTAGATAGCTATTGCCATCTTTCTCTGAACATGCTTCGAGATCTCATATGCAAGTCATGCAGCTCTACTATGGTATCATGGATTACCTACTTACTCACTATACTTCCATAAAATATGCACAATGGGTGTATCCCCTACATAATGTAGTCTTGGTAGCTCAAGCCAACCCACTGAAGCCGTATAGAATGTACTATCTCTTAATATATGTATCAAGCAATAAGAGTTAATATATAACTCCAGACCCACCTAATGAGTCATACCATCATCATGCCTTATGGATTACGTCTCATTCACATTGAGTGGAAAAATCATACCAATCCAATTCCACCTTGTTCTAAGCATAGTTTCCTCATTCGAACGCTCTTAAGGGTCTCACCTTACATCACATTGAGTCTGATGATTCCAAGCCATCATAGAGGTTCCCTATAACCTACATGTCAAGGACTAGAAGGATTAGACCAGTGTATGGGTGCAAATCACCTTGAATCTAGGCTTATTCCCCATTTTAGCAATGATTGGTTGTTAACCAAATGTCATTTCGACTACATTCATTACATCATCTTACTACCAGAACGCGATACTTGATCATGGTAACTAGACTACAGTCTATTACATTTTTATTCTTTAATAAATTAGCTCATTCAAATATATCTCTTAAATATCAGACTCAACTAATATATTTTTGTGTGCTTGCATTAAATATACATAGACTACGTATAAATGCATACGTATTCTTTCACATGATTTACATGACCAAATTATTTAATTACTTAATATAATACACACACATTTCGTTCAATTATATCGATTAATCAGCCAACTCACACCATTTAGCAATTCCTATTGTTATCTTAACTTTTGACTAAGCAGTGTTCGAACAGACTTAAAACGATCAAATCAGACAAACGAACGATGGATAAATGATCAAAGGACCTTGCGAATATCTTAAAAAATAAGAAAAATGAAATATAAAAATATGAGCGAAAAAAGTTGGAAATTTGAAATTTCAAGTTTTGCAAGAGCCAACTCAAAGAAAACCCACAAAATCCTTAGGTTAGACCCGAAGTAGAATAGACTTGAGAAATCCCTGAGTCAGACTCGAAGCAATCCACAAAAACCCCAAGCGTGACCCAGAGTGGACTCGGTACCGATCCCTGGACTTAACCCGGTACCAACCCCTAATGACTCAGAGAAAATAGTCAAACATCTTGGGTCTGACTTCAAGAGAAACGAAAATCTTAGAAAATCTCAGGTCAAGCCCTGAGTAAACACTCGAATTTCTAGGGTTAGACTCCAACCAAATTCAACCCAAGCCATAACAACAAAGGGATCACCCAAGTTGGGATCCGTACCTACCCCACTCTAGGGATCGATACCGACTCCAAATTCCACCTTGGGTGGATCCCATCTTCTTCCTACATGCCTAACTTAATGTTAAGAGTCTACTTCCAAAATAGTTTTGTTGAAACAATGAAATTCTCTGCCAATCTCAATGAGCACCAGAGTTTGAAATACCTTGTAATACACTAAGTATAGATTGGTGCTCCATCCTACATAGGGGATGGATACCGATCCCTATAGGTACATCCAAAGTAGCCCATACTCTAATGGCACTTTTCTCTATAGAGCCCGATTCAAGTGTTGTTCTAAAGTTCCTATGCGTTGTATTGACAATCTCCACATACGATCTAAAGCAACAATGCAACCTTCTGTAGATCCATCGTTTAGACCAATAAAATCCTAAGAGACTATGTAAAACAACCTTGGAAACACAAAACCAACATTAAGAGAAGCTAACACAAGATGTCGCAAGACCCTATGATGTATACTTAAGGATCGACATCGATACTGATCCCCAACCTTAAGGCATCTGGGGTCGATATTTTTTGGAGGACTTCGTCTACATCATGAAGATCTGTAGGAAAAATATCAGCGAGATATTTCGTCATTTACCCTTATAAATACGTGGGCAATGCTTCATTCTAAGCATCTTTATGCTGCCGCTACGCACAAATTCCACTGTACTTTAGGATCCCTGCTGATCCCTCCTACTTATAATTACAAAATTTAGCGCAAAATTAATAAAATCATTCAAGTGGACATAAGCCAATATGAACTATTTTAAATTGTGTATGCTTGTTTTCTGTTTGATTTCTTCTGTTTTTCATTTACTTTCTTTATTTAATCTCTACTAGTATCTAGATGTCTGTGTCATTTTGGTTCAAACGTTTTGGTGCTTTCACTGGTAAACTCAATTATCAGGCTATTTGAATCCTTGTCTACTATTAGATTGCCTAAAATCCAAGGAAGAGATCTAGTTTCTTCTCAGCTAGTTTCCCTACTAGTCAGATTTGAACAAAGTCTACTGGAATCTATCTTCAATGGCCCTTGGGAAAGACAAAGTTGTTGCCTCCTTTAGAGCTACTGATGAAATAGAGAATGCTAACCTTCACATCCTGGATGAAGATGCGTAGAAAGAAGCTGTTAATGTCAAGAATTCTTCAGATGCTACCACCATGGTTGATTTGAGCTTATTATTAAAGAGCTACGTGCTAGTTGTGCAAATTTGAACAGGCAAATCCAAGAGAATAGGAACTTGATGAGCCAACTGAATACCCACCGTAGCAAGACTAGGAGAGAGCCAACTCTTCTATACTTAGAATGGGGCAGTTCTTCATCATCTGACCACCTCCATGGAAACAAAAGGCGAAGGACAAAGGCATACAAAGCAGGAACCTCTAGGTAGGAGAATGCAACCGACCCATACCTAGGCATAGGATTTGGTACAGATCTCTCCACTATAGGGGTCAGTATTGAACCCATCCACCAAGGAGAAGGATTTCAAGCTGGAATTGGAATGCAATCCAGATGCATTATGACCGACCAGGGCACCGAAGACCAAGAGTTTGCTACTGACCCCAAGGAATGAACGTAGAGCTGTCGAGAAAATTGTTCTTCTAGATCTAGGAGGACTTAGGAGACAAGGCATGAACCATGATTGTTTACCGGGATAAGCAAGGAATAGATTATGATTACTACAACTCAACAGGTACCCAAGCGCTAAACTTGGCTGAGATGGTAAGGAAACTTAAGAGAGAAATTCATGGCTAAACTAACAACGACTGGACCACCTCCCCTAGTTAAAATCCCTTCGTTGAAGCAGTCTTACGTGAAAAGTACCAACAGAGATTCAATATACCAACGAAGCCCTCATACTCAGGAAAAATGATCCTAGACAACATGTCATGAAATACGAGTGGCATATGAAGAGCGCCAGATGAAATCAAATGCAGGTGCTTCCTAATCTTCCAAGAAGAAGTAGCAACCATATGGTTTACTCGACTACCACCAAGGTCCATCACTTCTTTTGATCAACTGGCAAGGAAATTCATCGAGCAGTTCAGAATGCACATAACTTCCCCAAGGATGTCATGTCATTGTCTAACTTATTGCAAGGACCGGGGGAATCGCTCAAGGACTGTTTATAAAGATTTAATATTGCTATGAGTGACGTGAGCAATGCTTAGGACAACATAATCTTGATGGTTTTGATCAAGGGGATCCAGCCTAATATAGACTTTTGGTGAATGTTATCAAGAAAACCTCCTGCTATCCTAGATCATTTTTATAATAAGGCGGCCTAGTACTTACGAAAGAGGGAGGTTCCACTAACTAGGAGAGGCAATGAAATAGGCCATCAGGCCAAAGCAGTGCGGAACAATACTGCTGTGAGACAGTTTGGAGTGAGTTCCAAGGACATTACTGTGAATGTACATAATAAGAGCAGTGGTTAGAGCAAGGACCGTAGCGGGGCCCCCGATGAAAACCAGATTCTAGGAGACGACCAAGAATCCCAAGATTTGACACATACACATCACTGAATGACTCAACTGAAAACATTTCCTTAGCTACTCGCAACTCGAAGTAGTATAGGGAAATAGCCTCGAGAGAGTCAACTGAAGAATAGAGGAAGTTTGGAAAATTCAACAGATTCCATGAAACATATAGTCATGACATGAATGAGTGTAGACACCTTTATGATATGATCAAAGAACTAATCTGAAAGAAAAAGCTCCAATAGTTTGTGAAAACCCACAGGATGGTAGGAAAGGAACATCCGACCCTTGATGAGGACAGATCGTTCCTAGCGTTGATGAACCTAGGCGGCCTGAAAGGAGATTGATTATAAACTAGACTGCTGATGGTCATCTTCCAACTGTGAAGGGCTAGAGGAATGGAATAGTAAGCATCCATGATGCTATTTCACTCGAGAATAAAATTTATTTCTATTTGCTTTGATTATTTCATAAGATAGACTCTGCTATTTTTTAATAAAATGGCTTTCCAGCCATGCAACTTTACCTTTAGGCAATTTTGTTGTGAACCGTAATCAACTTGAAAGAAACTACATATGAATAATGCAGGTGTGCAGGTACCCAGATTTAGGTGCCCATCGAATCTCCATGGCCTATAATCAGACCCGTGGAAATCTACCGAGGCGAGTGTGACTTGGTTGCTCATTAACCAGCTCTTGCACCCGACTCAAGGGAAAGATCATGATCCAAAAGTGGATGTGAACTCAACCATCCGCTTTCAATCTAGTACCTAGCATTTCCCAAAACATAAACCAATTGAATATGACTGACTATCCATCAACTTAACTCTATCCTTGATTCGATAGGTGGAGTTCAAACCAAAATGGATGCGACTGACCATCCATTAACTTAACTCTATCCCTTGACCCGATAAGGCGAGTTCAAACCAAAATGGATGTGACTGGCCATCCATCAACTTAACTCTATCCCTTGACTCGAGAAGGGAAGTTAAAACCAAAATGGACGTGACTGATCATCCATTAACGTGTTAGATTGAGAAATCTAACAAAATTTTGTAGGATTTCAAATTGTTCTCAGCCATGAATTTTTGATAGCACTTGAAAAACGACAGCCTTTTTGGACTTTTTATAGGTTTTGTTATTTTGTTATTTTTGTTAATGTAGTGATTGAAATGTGTTTAAAAATAATATTTAAATTGATTATTTTTGTGAGATTATTTTAGGGATAATTAATAACATGTTTAAGAATATTTTAGAAACAATTTCTAGTTTAAATATGTTTTTGATAAAGATATATGTATTTTTAAAGTAGAAGGATTTCTTTATATGTTGCATTTATTTAAAATGGTTTTAGAAAATTTTAAATTATTTATTTTTACATAATATTTTATAGAAATTCAAAACATATTTATAATTATTTTAATATGTATATATATATATATTTATATAGGAATTTAGTTAAATATTTATAAAAAGGATAAATGGGTTAATGTAATATTTTATCATTTAATTTTTTTGAAAGGTTATTTTAATAATGTTATCCTAGTAAGTAATTTAGTATACATGTATGTATCATTGTTAAAAGTTTCTAAATATATACAACTATTTGAAAAGGTTCTATATTTGATAAAATAGGATGATAAGCCACATATGTGAATACAAAGTATTTTTATTTCGTATCAGATAGTCAATTTATTGACTATTGAACATGACTAAAATTTAAATTAGGATGTATATAAAATCTTCACAGATTTATACGACTTGAAACCGCCCTGGGAGGATTGTATGAAAATGTCTCTTGTTTTTAGAACGTATATTTAAGATCCCTAGGGAGGACTCCTATATATTGTCCGCTTATAAAAGAAACAAAATTGAGTTAACCGAAAATTCAATGCTTTAGTTTTTGAAGAGTTTGGTATCGAAGAGAGTTTATTTATATGAGATAACTTAAACTATAACCACTTCAAGACTGATATACGAGTTATATGTTATGGAAGCAGTTGTGGAGTGAAATGTTATGGAGTTGAACTGTCTATCCTAAGAGTAACCTCGAAGGAGAGGTTAGCGTTAACATTTTGAATGCTCAAATTGTAATTTCTTCCTTAAGGATGATTTCAAGGGAGAGGATAGCACTAGTATTCATCAGATGACTTATATTGCATTTGATAGAGTGGTTCGTGAACTGTTTGAGTGGTGAAGACATGATCGTGTATTAAGATGTTGAACGTGGCTTCATCATTAGAAATTGTAGAAAATCGAGTCAGTGCATAGCAAGTGGGTTTAGCTAATCCAAGGATATATCAACTCCATATCTAGATATTCTTACAGATGTTTTTAGGAGAATTCGATGATATTTAGTATCATGTGTTAGGGCATAGACCAGCTATATTTTGCTTTGTCATATATTTTATCTGGAGATATATGCCGTAAGGTAGTTTCTTATCCTTTTTAGGAGGCTTAACACTATGTACTAAGGGCACCTTCATCGAAAATTCATATGTGAATGCAAACCTTAGCAGCTTTAGTTGTATTCCTAATACTATTGTAATGAGAAGTTAGCAGTACAACAATTTACTGATTTATATTATACACCCTAGACACTATCTATTATACTGCCTTATTTACTTATCAGATGGTTTTGATTCTTTTCAGGGGAAAGCCATTATGGTGATTTAAATGATCTCAAAAGTTACTGTTCCATGTGGACGTATTTATAAATTACTCACACCAAACTTAAGTCTAACTCATTGTTTTATTTTTTCCTTAAGTCCTCGAATACTCTTTCAAGTAAGTTGATAAAATAGGATTTGTTATGGATGCTTTTAAGCTTCAAGAAATGAGCTGGAGGCTTCCACTTATCTACCTATTTTTATTTCCTTTGCACTATTAATATGTATATACCAGCGTTGTGAGGATAGTCAATTATAACTGTCTAGGCGAACAATAGTACTTTAGATGGTAACTCTAAAATTACTTTGTATCTTGGAGTAAACCTTTGTACTATATTTTTGGATATTATATATTATCGTTCTGCTGTGAGATTCCAACATTTTGTTTCCTTCTTTCATGTTCTTTCCTTTTCTCTTTATTTAACCGTAACAATGTATCTTTCCTACATTTAGGTGTTCGATTCATGAATACTGTTATCCCTCCTTTTGGCAAGGCAGTGATACCAAAAGATTAATCGAAAACCAAAGACAGTTCGTCTCAAAGATTGGTTATATATTGTTTCACCATGAATATCGATGAATTTTTTCCGAGCCTGGATTAGGCTACAATTGATAGGACACGGCAAGCAAAGTCATAAAAGCCAACGTTTCAAATTTCAAGTCAATCCGAGTCCGTATGTTCGAGTTATGATCGATGCAAGTTGGAGGAGATAACCCTGTTTTCACATCCATCACTAACCCACAGTTCGATTCGATTGCATTCGCGTCGATCAGAATAGCCTCGTCGTCGTATCCATCAGTAAGCCATGCTTCGAATCGATCATTTCCGTATCCATCATCACGTCACAGTTCGTATCGATCTACTTCGTATCCATCCTCAAGCACTAGTTCGTATCGACCAACTCCGTCAACAGGTAACTCGCTTCGTATCGATCGATCAATATATAGTTAGTATACGTAGAGGATGCGTTTTTTTGAATCCATCATATGGCCTTGGTTCGTATCCATCAGGCGACCTTAGTTCGTATCTATCACAAATATCACCTTCCATCGATACGAACTACGCCACCTTCATTGATACGAGCTATGCCATCTCCTTCGATTCGAAACGGGTATACTGTAAATTGATATGAAGTGCACGCTGTTGATGGTTCGAGCTAGGTAACGGCCCTCGATACAAAGAAGGCGAAGTTCAAGGAGCGACCCGGTCGATTCGGCATAAGGAGTGGATCGATCCGAGGAGTGCGTGCCACCTCGTCTCGAAGACACGTGCATCCATCGATTCGAAGACATGGATACGAAATGATCAACTCGAAGCAAACAGCCAAACGAGAAACTTCAACTCGTATCGATCATAACTCATAATCCACCAGTCCAAATGCTATGAAATTTTCACAGGAGCTTGCGTACATGCTAAAGAATGTCTCTGCCAAGTTTCAGCTCGATTGGACAATTTCTTTCGATACGAAATCAATTCGCATCGATCACGGATCGAGTCGAAACTTGGTGGGACCGGTCACGCGGGCCGACTCACGTGCCACAAGAAGTCTCCCGAAGTTTGAGCGCGATATCATCCTCCTACGCCTATAAATAGCCCCATGAAGCTTATAGAAAAAGGATCTTTTGGCCATCCAACGTTCAGACTCTGCCGGATTTAATTCTACATCTTTCTATCAACGTTGTATTCAAACTTCAGAGCTATAACCTACTGTAATCTGCTGTAACAGATTGAAATCATCAAGTGAATCAATAAAGTCATAAACTTCAAAGTGGATGTAGGCCAGATCGCTGAACCACTATAAATTCTATGTTGTTTACTGCTTTCTTTTGAATTTTCTGAGTGATCTACATATTTGTTATTCATCTGAGATCCGTGATTATGAATTATCAACTATCGGGTGTTTGTGACCAATTTTGGCGCAAACAAATACCATGGATGTACTAGTGTCAACATTTAAGATTCGAAAATTTAGGTCATTACATTTGGTATGAGACGAAGGTTTAGTGAGCACCTTAGCATTGGTTGGGCAAACTCATTGGAGATGGGCTGAGCGATGCCCCAGAATGAGTTGAGTGCATTATATATATGAGAATGTCTTTGTATTTTCTATAAACCCATGCCTTATATAGCATTTCCATAGAAATAGCTCTACCTTGGAAATAACTCTATCTAAAAAGTATTCTAAAAGATGATTTGCTATGCTTAGGTGGTAAAAACAACGTGTACTAGAGCTGCTAATGCTATAAAAGGATGTAGAGGTTGAGGAGGAAGGGATAATACTATTACGAATGTTTCAACTCTGGTATAAAGGAATGTTGCTCCTACGAGGAAGCAAGGGTGATTGTTGTAGAAGAGTTTGTGTAAGTTTGACTATAGATTAACTTTTGATTCATTATGCCATGAATTTGAAATATTGAGCGGGAAGAGATTCAACAGTACCGAGACTATCATTGAAGTTTAGAATTGGCTTAGTTTTTATGGAAGAATATTTAAACTTAGTTGAGAATACTATAAAGCATCACTCGTCATCACAACATCTGTCTAATGATGTTATGGATTGGTGGGATAAATCATTGTTATTTTCTATGAGAACAAATTCTTTTGAGCCCAATTTAAAGATGTGTTCGAAATGAAATTTGTTCTAGAGGTAGGAAGACTTGTTGGTCAGGAGCTTTCTTGATCTAAATGAGGGGGCTATTCAGTTTTTGAATGTGAGAATAGGTTTGGTGTATTATCTCAGTTCAGGATTGGGTTGATAGATACATCACTGAAAAAAAATTGATGTTTATGTTAGGAATGCATCCAAAGTTTCATAGGGATATGAAAAATCTTATTTATGAATCATTCATGAATCTAATTAATATGGTATTATGATTCAAGAGTTTAGCTCCAAAGCATTCCGCAACAACCGGAACTAACAAGCATAAGTTCTAGCTGTCGAAGGATGTTTCCAACTTTGCTTGCTTTAAATGTAGATAGAAGGGACATTTTACTAGGAATTTTAAAATGGGTGAAGGAGGAAAAGTGGCAAAAGCACCCATAGAAAAAGCGCCAATTGGAAGAGTACCGAAATATGAACCACCGATAGCAAGAGAACTATTTGTACCAAGGCCGGGTTGTTAGAACTTCCACCAGCTCAGTCAAATGGCCAGAGATTATTCTATACTTCAGAAAAGGTAGTAGCCAAGGATTTTCACACTTGCAATAGCATCTACCTCTTCTGGAGCAGCAAAAAGGAAGTAGGTTCTTGAAGGTATATTATCTCTTTATCGCATTCCTATATGGGTTTTGTTTAACACTAGTGCTTCACATAGTTATATATCCCATAACTTGCTGATGGACCGAAATTTGAATCTATTATGGTTTATGACTCTATCTATATGTCGAACCATTTGGAAGGCTCGATCAAATTGAGTATGATATATCTAGGAGTTTCGGTTACTAGTTATGACCAACTCCTTCCATGCAAATGCATATTCTTGGGTTTATAGGGTTTAAAGTATTACTAGGGATGGGTTTTTAATGTAGATTCATGCTATCTTGGATTGTATTAAGCAATCTATATCATTGGAGAACGGAGCTAGGATTTGGGTCTTGTCTTTTGAAGAGCCTAGCTCGCTAATGAGTGATTTTCTTTATTCACTCGACATGGCGAAAGAAGAGTTGGGATCGATATTTCTTGTTTAGGAGTTGTAGATGTGTTTGAAGAAGTACTTGGTTTTCCTCCTCAACATGAGATTGAATTTCGTATTGATTTGGTTCAAGATGCTAAAGCTATAGTGTTGCCTATGCATAGACTATCATTGAAGGAGAAGCTAGAGTTAGTTAACCAAGCTAGTGAATTGTTACATAAAGGCCTGGTCCAACCTAGTCGATCGAATTATGGAGCACCCAGCGTATTTGCTACGAAGGCGGATGGTTCCTTAAGACTTTGTGTGGATTGCCAATATCTCAATAAGCGAATTTTTAGAAAAAAGTATCCTTTGCCTATGACAGATGACCTATTCGATAAACTTCGTTGTGCTTAAGTATTTTCTCAACTACATCTTGCCGTAGGGTTTCATCAGTTGAGCGTACTAGAGGAATGTGCACCTTTGATAGCTTTTAGGTCTGATAAATTTTATGAATGGTTGGTTATGTCATTCTGGCTAAGTAATGCTCCAATTTTGTTAATTTAATGAAATGAGTTTCCAAGGACGTGTCGAATAAATCAGTGCCTGTATTTGTTTATGATATTCTTTCTATTCTTAGATCAAGGAGGAGCATATTTGCCATCTGAGGGTTGTACTTCAAATATTAAAAGTGCATGCGTTAAAAGCTAGGATTGTCTTTGAGAATGGTATATCTGCTGGTTTGGCAAAAGTTGTAACAATTTAGGATAGGAAGAGGTCAGAAAATGCGACCAATATTCGAAGCTTCTTAGGATTAGTAGGTTATTACCGGGGGTTGATTAAGAAATTCTCTAAGATTGTTTTGCACTTGATGAATTTGACAAAGAAAGGCATTAAATTTGTTTGGAATGCTAAATGTGAACAATCATTTGAGGAGTTAAACGGAATGTTAATTGAGTAGCGCTCCTGTTTTGACTATTTTAGATGGATGTGAATGTCTAACGATTTATACGGATGCTTGCGAAACAGGTTTAGGTGCAGTATTGATGCAGCATAGAAGGATTATTGCTTAGTCAACTGAAGACTAAGGTCGTTTGAATCAAGCTATCTGACTTATGACTTGTAGTTATTAAATGTTGTATATGCGTTGAACATATGGAGGCATCATTTTCTTGGTGAGAGGCTCAGGTTATACACAGACTATAAATACTCGAAGTATCTTTTTACCTAGAAAGACCTCAACATGTGACAACAACATTGGTTAGAGTTTCTTCTGGCTTATGATCTTGGTATCTTATACACACCGGGAAAGCTAATTTTGTAGCGGATGCACTTAGTATAAGGTAAGCGATTATGGCAAATGTAGAAGTTTGACCGACCCATATAAGTCTTATCGAAAGTAGTCAGCAAGGATATTTCCATCTTGTAAAATAACTAAGGTTATAGGTGAGAATAAGGAACCTAAAACGATGGCCAGGATTTGAGGTTGATAACTGTGGGATATCGAGAATGAATCGAAGATTAAATGTTTCATATATTAACGGTATCTGGCAGGAGGTTTTAAAAGAAAGTCATCATTTGTTTCTTAAGAAGGATATTGGGGTTATGAAGGTATATCAAGATATGAAACGAACTTTTCGATGGAAAGGTACAAAAAGGGTTATTCAAATATTTGTAAGTAGGTGTCCTAATTACCAATAAGTAAAAGGCAACTATCAAAAGACAGCTGGACTGCTTCAGCCACTAGAGGTTCCGAAGTGGAAGTTGGAGTAGATATTGATGGATTTAAATGAGACTATCTAGGTTGTGGAGTGGAGTGATAATGAAGACAATTGGGTTATAGTCGATAGAATAGCCAAAAGTGCATACTTCTTACTTGTAAAATCAACAAGGACAACTTCAAGTTTAGCAAAGTAGTATGTCAAACAAATTGGTTGACTTCGGGGTTCCTTGAGAAATTGTAAGCGAAAGAGATTCAATATTTACGAGTCATTTCGGAAAGGGTTACATGATGCCTTAGGGATGGAGCTGTGTTTGGGTACAACTTATCACCCGTAGATTGATGGACAGACGGAAAGAGTTGACCATGTATTAGAGGATTTGCCACAAGCCTGCATCTAGATTTCATAGGTTCTTGGGACGTTCATTTACCACTTATCGATTTTCTTATAATAATAGTTACCAAGCTAGCATTGAGATGGCACCTTTTGAGGCATTATATCGCATACCTTGCAAATCTCCATTATGCTAGGAAGAACCTAGAGATCATTTAGTACTTGGGCTAGATATGATTTGAGAGGTGATGGATAAGGTAATGGAGATTCGAAGACATAAGGATTTGGATTTCTCTATTGGTGACTGTGTTTATGAAGTTTCCTCCGATGAGGAATGTAAAGTGGTTAAAATATATTAGAGCAATGATGCTAAAGGTTAAACTTGGGAACAAACGATAGTGCTGGAATGTCTTATCCCTAGTTGTTATTCGATTAGTGGTTTCTTTTATGTGACATCTTTTGTAATGTACTCATCACCTATGGTGAAGTCATTTTGTATGCATTTCGGCTTAGTATGTAGTTTTAGTAGTATTATATATATGAACTTAGTTCTTGTGTTTAATTTTATTGTGTAATTGTTCATGTTTGAATTTTGAGGACGAAATGTCTTAAGCGGGGAAAATGTAGCGACCCATAATTTTAAAACACTTCATGTTTAAATATGTGAATTATATAAGCATTTGAATGGTACTTAAGTGTGACAAAATTATTTTATAACCTTGTTAGACTCCTTAAATAATAATAACGATTATCTAGTTTTCAAAATGTGTTTACAAAAATAAACATTCCTATAAAAAAATTGATAATATGACAAAGAACCGTTTTATCGATGAATGACTTTTTACTCGATAAAAGTTTCTTGAACTTTGTGGACTTACCTTATTAACTGACGTGGTCATTATTAGTTAATAAAAATATTTTTCTATTTATAGCTAATCAAAGGGGTTTAGTGGATTGATTAGTGAAGTGATTAATAAGCGGATTAGAGAAGATATATTATGAAGATATTTTGCTTACATGTATGGGGAACGCGTCTTGTCACTGACTATAGGATGGATAAGGAAAGGGATGATCACTTGAACACTTCTACTTAAGAACATACAAAGCACACAAATCCATTTGAAAAATTTAAGCACAAAAACTATGTCTTTATAGTCTCTTTATCTTCTTTTGACATTCCAAAATCATAGCAAATAAGTTCCAAACCTTCTCAAACTTGAGCAAAGGACCTAGGACAATATTGGAGCAAGGAACGTCAACTAAAATCTTGAAGGAAAGGAGCAAAAAATCCCATGCCACACTTGGCCATGAGCATTGGAAGATGAGGGAAAGTGGGCACGAGCACTTTGGAAGCAAGGGTAAAGTTCTAGGCTTGTTTATTTGAGGTAGGAAGTTTACATGTGATCTAGAGGCTTGAGCTTGGAAGTAGGCTTGTTAAGGGAGAGTTAACCCATCATTTTACTGCATATGATGTGGTACGATTGGTCGAAAATCTATTATAAAATCACTAACTTACTAAAGTTATAACTTGGATTCCTCTTGGTTTTGAAAGCCAGTGACAATTATATATTATGTACAATCACTTGTAAAATCCTACGAAACATGTGGCATGGCCCTGACAATATTTATACATGTTTGGTTAGATTGTGTGTGGCATGAATGTGAATGTGGAAATGTTTATGCAGCGAAAGGTCCCTATATGAGTACTTTGAATCCCTTATTTTGTTGAATATTCAGATAAATTTTGTTAGACCTCCTTAGGGGTTTCTTGATAAGGTGATTATACTCTAACCATACTAAATATTTTAAAAAAATAACACCTTAAATCCTTGGTTAGTATAGAGAAAATTTGCCAAACTTTCTATTATTTCAAACGATTTTTGACTTGGTAGTAGCGCCTTTTGACTCTACGAGCATTTCCGGACTTTTTATAACACTAGCTATTATTGTGTTGTTTCTGTGAATTTAGTGACTAAAATGTATTTAAAGATAATAGTTAAAGATTATTTTTGTGAGATCCATTTAGAGATCATTAATAACGCGTTTAGGAGTATTTCAAACATAATTTTAAGTTTAAATTTGTCTTTAATAAAGATATATGCTATTCTAAAGTAAAAGGTTTTCTTTATATGTAGCGCTTATTCAAAATGGATTTTCAAAAATTCTAAATTAGTTATTTTTACATTATATATTATACTTATATATAAGTACTTTAAATGTATAAATGTATATCAAGGAAATTAGTTAAATATTTATAAAAAGGATAAAAGGGTTTATGTAGCATTTTGTTATTCAAATTGTTTTCAAAAGCTATACTAATTATATTATCTTCCTAAATAGTTTAGTATACATGTATGTATAGCTTTTAAAGGTTTTAAATATATATACATATATTTGAAAAGGATTATTATTTGATAAAATGGGATGATAAGCCACATGTATGAATAAAACATGCTTTTATTTCATACCAGAAGTCGATTTATCGACTGTTGAACTTGACCAAAATTTAACTTAGGAAGAATACGAACTTTATGGATTTTTATGTTTGAGATCTTCTGCAGAAAACATATTCATATGAAAATGTCTCTTTTTCTAAGATTGTATATTTGAGATACCCCGACGAGGACTCCTATATATCACTCGCTTATTTCTGAATGAACCGGAAATAAGTTAACTAGAAATTCACCGATGTGGTTTTTAAAGAGTCCAATATCGAGAAGCCTATACTTATATGATATAATTCAAACCATAACCACTTCAAAACTGTTATACGAATTATATGTCATGGAAGCAATTGTGGAGCGAAATGTTGTAGAGTTTAAGTGTTCACCCTGAGGATAATTCCGAGGGAGAGGTCAGTGTTAACATTTTCGACGATGTCATCGTGTTGTACTATCTATCTTGAAGGTGATTCTAATAGAAAGCATAATGTTAGTATTCATTTAACAACTTATGCTGGGATCTATGGAGAGGTTTGCGAACTGTTTGGGTGATGAAGGGTCGATCTTGTGTTGAGATGTTGAACATGAGTTCACCATCAAAGATGACAGAAAATAGAGTAGGCACATGGCTAGTGGATTTAGATAACCAAAGTGTATATCACCTCCATATATAGATGCTTATAGATGTTTCTAGCTGGAGTTGATGAAATTCGATATCATTTATTAGGGTGTAGAGTAGCTATGTTTTCCTTTGTGGTATATTTTATATAGAGATATATGTCGCTTCGGAAGGTAGTTTCTAACCCTTGTCATGAGGTCTGCATTGACATATATAAGGCATCTCTGATGGAAATCCAGTAGCAAACACAAACCTCAGCGGGTTTTTTGCATACCAAATATTGTTGAGATGTGAGATGCAAGCAGCATAGCTATTTTCTAATTTATATTCAACACCCTAGGCATTTTCAGTTATATCACCTTATTTACTTATCAGATGGTTTTGGTTCTTTTAAGTGGAAAATCATTTCGGTGATTTGAACGATCCTAAAAGTTACTCTCATATGTGCACATATTTCTGAGTTTCTCATACCAGGCTTATTTCCAACTCGTGGTTTTTCCCTTAAATCCTCAAATATGCATACGAGTAGGCTGAATAATTTTGAATTTGCTATGGATGCTTCAAATCTTCAGAAGATGAGCTGGAGGCTTCCACCTATCTACCAATTTTTATTTTTATTGCATTATTAGTATGTATATATCAACATTGTGAGGACATGCAGTTATAACTGTCTAGGCTGATGATAATATTTAGAATAGCAATACTGAAATTACTATGTATCTTAGAATAACCCTTTGTATTATATTTTTGGATATTACATGTTATCATTTATCTGTGAGATTCAGATATTTTGTTTCATTCTTTCTTGTTCGTTTTCTTTTTATTTGACCCTAACAATCTATTTTTCTAGCACTTTGGTTTTCGGCATGTGAATACAGTTGATGTATTCACGTCAACATTTAGGAGTAGAAAAGTCAAAACGTTACATATTGGGGAACCAAAGGGTTACATACTAATAGTTATTGGATACCTATGGATTTTCTTACTCAATAGTTTTTTTAGTTAATATAACAAAGATCTAATAGAGTATCTATTTGACAATGTTACATAGTTCCCTCAACTTGAGAATACTATTGGGCTTCAATGTGGAAACTTTGCTTTGATTATATGTAACGACCCGTAAAAGTTCGATAATTAAAATTGTTAATTTAATAAGATTTTTGAAATTTAATATTGAAGAAAATTAAAAATTTGTGAATTATTGATAAAAATTGTGTCGTAATAATGAAAATAACTAAGCGGAAAAGTAACAAGGTTAATTTAAGTTAATATTAAGGAACTTGAATGAAATTCTAATTAAATAAAATAATTTAAATGTATGACTTGGTTGTAAGTGGAATATGAGGAAGCAAATGTAATTAGTGAATTAATGTGCGGAATAATATAATAGGTGGTAATTAGTTGGGAAGAATGAACATACAAGATAACTAAATGTATGTAAGTGATGATTAATATAATAACGGAAAGGGTGAATAAATTAAAATAGTAACGTACATTTACTTATAAGGTAGTAATTGGTGTAATAAAAAGCATGAGACCAAGTAAATAAATTTATTGAGAGTATTAATTGTAATTGGATGTAGATTTAAAGCAATAATGTTAATGCAAGGTAAGCAATGCTAATTAAAGTCAATAATAAATGAATGGTAAGGATGTAATCTAAGCTAAATTTTTGATAGATTGAATGTGATTACGACAAATTAAAATTTTGTGAATGTGTAATTTGGGTCTGTAAACAATAAACTTATAAATGCAGTTAAAAGCAAACGATGGCAATAATAATGTGTTGCCCGTTTATTTAGTCTATTAATTGAAATGAGAAATCAAATTTTAATAAAATTGGAAATCAATTAGAGTTAAATGAACCTTAATGTGATATAAATGAGAATTAATGCAATAACTAATTTAGTGCAAATAAATTTATGGAACCAATGGTAGGATCTTAACTGATTGTAATTAATAATTGGAGATAATGTCAATTCCATTTATAATATGAATATTGGTTGATATAAAGATTGTAAATCAAGATTTATTAATTTATTTGAATGTAAATTATAATGATTGGGTTTATTTCAAATAAATGAAATTAAATATTTAGATATTACATTAATGGAAATTAAGTTGAAAATTTGGGAATAATAACGTAATAAACCATAAACCAAGGTAAATTTTATCTACTTGGTGATAATGGAGTGAATAACAGGATTAAGAATCAAATAAATGGATTTATTTGAATTGCAATTGATAATTAATGAATTTATTTAAAATTGGAAGTTAAACACTGTAGTTGTGAATTGGTTGACTTTAAATTGATACGGGAATGGGTTATAAAGGGTTAGAAATTACTAAAGTAATATAAGATGATAAAATTTATGAACTTTGGAATTTGAATTAAATGGTGATTTAATTAATTAATTATTAATTTATTTAATTAATGTAAAAATAGCGGTTTTGGCCTCAGACTCAAATTTCGACAAAACCAGTTTTATCGGATCCGTAACGGTGAATTATTATAGGATTTCAAGTTTCGTAACGATCGGAGTTGTCGTTTGATCGTACGGACTCGAAACGCCTTGAAATAAATTTAATTGAAATCAATTGAAATCAATTTGAAATAATTTGATTTTGTCATAACTTCTTCATATGATGGAATTTGGACTTGAAACCTTTCCCATTGCATTTAAAATATTTTTAAACATCTATTTCGATATATGGTTTGACCCAATTTCGTTCCGGAGTCAGAACGGGCTTTTCAGGCCATATATTGTTCAGCACGTTTATCAATCCGATCCATCCATTCTATTTCAACTTCGTCTATAAATACCGGTTATAAACCCTAGCCTACCTCTATTTCTCATTTGTCTGTACGTACAAATTCAACTATCTCTCCTCCTCAATGGCAGACAAACAAGTTCTAGATCTAAACACAAATCAAAATCAAATTGAAATTTCAAACTCCTCAAAAAAATTCAGAAAAATTATATATCAAAGTTCTCGATGAACGCATCTCTAATCTGCAATTCTTTTTTCTTTTCGATGCATTGTTTGTCCAGAAATTCAAATTGAACCGCGGCAGTCCATATTGGATTTTTGACGATCCAACGGTGGATCGTCGACCGTTTGTCGATCAGATGGTGACTTAGCGAAGCTAGTGATGTGCAGCTCACGGATCTGCTATTCATTCGTCGTCAGTTGATCATGATTTTCCAGAAAACGAGGGGGTTTAGCCGACTTTCAATGCGCAGCGCTGGGCACGAATGGGAACCGGAGGAGGCGGCGTTCGAGGCGTAGGGGCGGCTCGGGGCGAGGTACTTGTTGGTGATGCCTGAACGATGCCAGGATGCGCGGTTTGCCGCCGTTAATTGCTCAATGATCGATGGCTGTAGCTTCTATTTGGGGTTAGGGGTCGTGAACGAGGGTATCGAATTTCCTGGGTCGCGCATGTAAAATTTGGTGACGTGGTATGTTGTGAATGTTATTTTATTTAATTTAATTCTAAGTGTATGCGTTCGAATGCTGATAGCTTTCGCGTATGATGTCCGATTGACACACAGTTTCTTTTATTAGGATCGTTTTCGAATTCCGGACAATTTGGCGCCAGTGTGGACGAATTCTGAGGCTTTTGGAATTTTTGGGTTTAAATTGGATTTAAATTCAATTTAAATTCAAAAGGTGAGTGTTTTAACCCACTCACAATTTCTTATGTTTGTTAATTTTATTTATGATGTGATTTGAAAAAAAATTATAGCTGTTTGGCATATATTTAATCATCATCTCAGTTAAGTTGCGTTTATTTGAATTAAATTGGTATACAAATTTATTATTGCATATAAACTGCCACTTAAATTAATTTATTATTTAATATAAATTCCCAGTAATTATTTGTTATTTATTTCTATTCAATATTGATGTGATTGTTTGAATTGGATGATGATTGTGATAGATGGTTGATGCTTGATACTGGATGAATGTATGTTGTATTTTATATTGTTTTAAACTACAAATTGTTATGCACTTTATTTCATTCGGGATTGCGGTTTGAAATGATATAACCGTAATTTTTATTTTAAATTACGGATTGAAATGATAAATATCCATATCAGTTGACCATATGATAGAAAATTATATACAGACACTGCGGTCTATATATAAAAATATTTTGAAATGATTTCTATGGTTTGTAAAGAAATATATGTTTTTATGAGATATTGATTTGGATATTTTATAAATGTTCTTTTATATATAGTTAAATTATTGGTTTAAGCTTTGAATAAAATTTGTTCAAAGTATAAAATAAGTTTAATGATAAAGTTCGATTTTATTAAAATACAATATGGATAAGTATTTACTTAAATTTTATTTTAAAATATGGAGTTTATATTGATTTTATAAATCAAGGTTGAGAAGATAGTCTTGAAATTTATTTGAGATTTATCTAATTAAGAAATTATATTTAATAAGAATCCATTTGGAACTTATTGAAATTGAGATTTTAAAAGAATATGGTTTTATAACTTGATTCGGGTTTAAGGTGATTTAAGTGAAATTTGAGGAATATTCAGTTATTGAAATTTGAAGTTTTATTTAAAGGATATTGGATTTAGTAAGCAAATATTTCAAAATTAAATAAAAGTGAAAGTGAAATTGGTACATATATGAATTATAAAATTTAGTTTTGAAATATCGAATATTTAAGCTTTGAAATATATTAAATTTAAAATTTAGAAATCCAGGTTGTTTTGGAATTGATTTGTGAAATTTAAGAAGCTGGCTGGTTTATAAAATATTTAATATTTGATCCATGTAAGGGTGGAAGTTATGTTTCAAGTTATTAATTTCAAAGTATTACGTTTTGGAAATGTTATAGTTTTAAAATCTTAGGTTTCGAAATTTTATAACTTTGAAAATGCTATGATTTTGGGAAAAGGATATATTTGAAATAAAAATGATATTATATCGGTTTGGGTTTATGAATGATATCATATTGATTTGGTTTTTAAACGAAAATGATATCATAATTATATGGTTTTGAAATGAATATTTATTCTGTTTGAAGTATAATTATTTTAAAATGACCGCAGTGCTATAATAACGTTTGGTTGTTGAAGAGACGGGGATCGAAAGTTGTCATACTCTCTGCCAATCCGAAAACCACTTTAACAACCGTGTACGCGGTGGAGATTCCAGAATGAAGTAGGATGGCGGCGGCGTTTCCTTTGAGGTAAATACGTGGACCCGACTCCCATGAGTTGGCATAAGGTGGCTAAAACAGGAGCGATTCTCGGGCCAAGGAGGTAGCCCCTCTTATCAGACACATCCCTTCGATATTATACTCTAACTCTTCGATTTTTTCGGTGGTCACTTTTGATTTTTTTTTTGATTTGGGGGTGTGGCTCGAGGTGGGCGGTAGCTGCGACTATGCGTTACCACTAGTTTGGATAGCAATTGGTATATCTACCCTGGCATTGCCTAGTTGTGCCGTGTCACCTACCCTAGCGCGCCTTATACGATTTTGTTTTGTACCATACCTATGGAGTGCCCTCTGGCGATGCCCAGTACGGGGGAGATTACGGTACTGTATAGACTATGGGAATATAAAAGTGTGTTAAGGGATATATGGCTAACCCCTTAACGCTATTTTCAGTATATTATACTTTACTTTAGACACTATTATAATAGCGTATATTACTACATAGTAGATATTTTAACGGATCCTTAGGAGGTGTGAATCTCGAACATCTCTTAAGTTACTGCACTCACGTTGGACACTGGATATGAGATGTCAAATCTCGTAAACATCTCTGACGCCGTTACACTCATATATTTACCGTTGATCTAACTTACATAAGATCTTTTAGTTCTGACTCGAGTGTTTTGTCTTTTCAATTCGCTCGGGTCAGCCTGAGCATTTCAGGATTTGAAGACCGTATTCTAGAGGACGAAGACGAAGATTTATCATTATATATTATAGTATTCCACTACTTTCACATTGTTCCGCTGCATTATTATCGATTAGTCTCTGATATGTGTAACTATGATATTGTATTGTATAACTAAAGAAAATCAAATATTTTGTAAAACAGCTTCATGAACTGTTTATTTGACTATTATATTTTGTTGTTCTGCTGCAAGATTCTATTTTGTTTTTCTTTCTCTACGTTTTCTTATTTAACCCATAACAATCCACCCTTCTGTATGGTTTAAGTCTGACGCGTGTGGTTTATCGTCGATCTAAACCATGCGAAAAGGCGGGACGTTACATCTGGTATCAGAGCTTTGGTTTAGCGATAAACCTTAGCTTTGTGGGGTTTGACTCTTTACTTATAGGGTAGTAATACCCTATGTGAGTCGCTGAGTGTATATATATGAGAGAGCGTATTTGTTAGTGTTATAAAAAGGTTTTAATATTGTGTTAATCTGTTCCATTTTGTATTTATAAATTCTGGTTGGTGCATATGACGCTATGACATCAATAGGGATTTCCAAACACTTATTAGGACAGACCGACATAATATTTGTTTTTAATATAGGTGAATGAAATAATTTTGCCTATTATATTTTCTATATATAAAATAAATTTTATAAATATGATATATATTTGGTTGCAATATATTGGTTGTTAGGTAATGAAATTTATAAATAATAGTTGAAATAAGATTGAAAATAAAATAAATGAAATTGGAAATTTAGAACTTAAGTTCCGAGCTATTGAAAATTTCTTTCAATTAATTTTAGAATATAATAATATTGTTTATAAGTATTTTCTGATATAAATATTTCAATATAATTTGGCAGAATTGTTTTAAAGAAGATTTTGGAAAAAAATAGGTTCTGTACTTCGCTCTCTGTCGCTGGAAAATAATTTCGGTGATGGCGGCCACATCATCGACATTCATTTTCGAGTTTCGAAAGGGAAAGGCCATTGTAGTAGTTCTACTGCAGATTCATTTTTGATAAACAAATATAATTTTTAAATTGTTTTAAATATAATTGGATATATAAACTGTAAGTATATACATTTATCTATTATTTTAAAATAATTTGAAATTAAACCCGGTATTTAGTTCTTAAATTTCTGATAATTAATAGTTTCAATTATTGTAGTAAAATGGGTTGTAACTAATTAACAATTGAAACCTCTAATTAAAATAAGAGATTAAATGCTAGGTTATAAATGAAATTGAAAGTGCGGTGTGTAAACAATTATATGTGCTAATATAGTATACACGGATCGTATAATATGGATTACAATACAAATGCGGAAATAGATGATAATAGCGTAGTAAATAAAAAAAAATAGAAAAATCACACCAGAGATTTTTATACTGGTTCGGAGCACCATCCTACGTCCAGTCCCAGACTTCTATCTGGATTTTCACTATTAACTTCCTCGCTTCACCCGGAGGAACAGGTTTACAACACCCGAACAGCCGAACGGGATTTCACGCCTCTAATATACTGAGGACTTCAACACTTGCCTCTTACAACACAGAGGACTTCAACAAAAGAACAAATACAATTGTTGTTGACAACTTGTGCTCTTGAAAACACGGATTTGTCACTAGCAGTACACCCTTCCTATAATCTTATCCTCAAAGTATGCGATATGATGTTTTGAAAAGATTAAGGAAAGTATATTATTGAATCAAAGGATATGAAATAGTTTCAAAGATTCAATAAATAATTTAGAGCTTTTATAATGCAGGAGTAAGATCAGAGATTAGATTAAAAAGAATATGAAATCGTTATTTTTAATCAATGAATTGGATGAGTTTATATAGATAAGAATGGTTGTAACTCTTTGCCATTAAGAGATATGATCTTTGGTGAAAGGTAAGAGATGCAACCTTTGGAGAAGAGAAGTGTCTTTTGGAAAAATTGCTTTCTGTTCAAAAACGGTCGACAGGTTAAAAAGTGACCAGTAGACAGGAATTTAAAATATATATACGTTATGTGTATGTGTGCACGTTCAGTGTGCACATTATGCAGGAACGGTCGACCGCCGAGATTGTGACCGGTCGACCGGTCCCTGTAAAGTTGCACACTGAATGTGCAACTACATTCAAAGCGTATATATATATTAATTTTCTTGAAAATGCATGATTATTTGAGGATAGATTTTAACAATTTTATCACTAATATAATATCAAATAATCAATCTATAATCTAGAGTAACATATGTAGCTCTAATGACCTTGTTTTGTCGATCGCCTTTAGTTATTTGTCAGAAAACAAAACTTGTGACTCAACAGAAATAACAAGGAAGTTGAAATTTATAATCAATAAAAGCAAAGAATATAATTATTGAACCTCTAAATAATTAAAAAGAAATGGGATAAACTTGTATGATTTTCAGTTACATTCTTAAAAGCGTATATATATATATATATATATATATATATATATATAACTTGCCCAACAATAAAAGTTACAATGTTTAACAAGAAATGGTAATAGAATATTATACAAGTAAAAATTTGAAGTAATGAAAGTAATTAATGAAATTCTTTAATAAATAAGAATTTGGTATTGTAGTTGTTATAAACTTAAGCATAATTTAAATACTACTAATTAAATATAATAGAAGGCAGGTATCATAAGTAAGAAAATTTTAAACTTAAGTAAATAAGTTGAAGTTATTTCTAAATAAAATTGTAAGAAATAAATGTAAAAAAAAGATAACCCATTATATGAATGAAAAAGAGAAATCAAACAACAAATGTATGAATGGAATTAATAAGGATAAACTAAATCTGTTGTTTGAAATTGTTGATGTTTGTTTTGGTTTATGGTTGTTTGGGTAAAGATACTTTAAAATTGTTTGGATGTATGAATAATCTATTTAGCTTCATCAGAGACTGTTGAGTAAATGGTGCACTTGATAGTTTGTTCTTCATTCTGTATAATTTAAAGTTTTGAACCGAACAACTATTTGTTTGTTTAATATGAATGAATGATTGATTTGTGTTGATTCTATGGATGGTTGTATGCCCTGTTGCAAGTGATTTGATGTTTGTATTGATTTGTTTGTTTATGGTTCAAACCACTTTAAACATTTCATTTTATATAATTATTAACTCTTTGTATTATATAACTGAAATGCAGGTTATGGAAGCAATTGCTACTGCTTCTGGTTTCATAATTTAAGCGTTGTTGCCCGAAAAATAGGTACTTTTCGGGTTACGGATTTATAGCGCTATTATATTGGTTCCCGGGTTGGGACATATTAATTTGGTAATTATATGTTATATATTGTTATATTTGATATTATATTTTCTCCCGAGCCTCTCCGTACAAAGGAGACTCTAACGAAATTTTCCGTAATTTTTGGACTTAGAAAATGTTTTGAAAATGTTTTCCAAGCTTTATTAATTTGAGTATTAATAAGATTTAATGGGTATAAATTGGTGTATTTTATCTAAATTGATTAATTTTGTAAAATTTATTTGTCTATAAATTTAATGTTTTAAGTAAGATATATTGATTTTCTAATTCTTCTTTTCCTTTCTTCTTCCTTTTCGAGGACGAAAAGTTTTGAGGGGGGAGAGTGTAACGACCCGTAAAAATTCGATAATTAATGTTGTTAATTTAATAAGATTTTTGAAATTTAATATTGAAGAAAATTAAAATTTTGTGAATTATTGATAAAAGTTGTGTTGTAATAATGAAAATAATTAAGAGGAAACGTAACAAGGTTAATTTAAGTTAATAATTAACGAACTTGAATGAAATTCTAATTAAATAAAATAATTTAAATGTATGACTTGGTTATAAGTGGAATATGAGGAAGCAAATGTAATTAGTGAATTAATGTGTGGAATAATATAATAGGTGGTAATTAGTTGGGAAGAATGAACATACAAGATAATTAAAAGTACGTAAATGATGATTAATATAATAACGGAAAGAGCGAACGTGAATTAAAATAGTAACGTACATATACTTATAAGGTAGTAATTGGTGTAATAAAAAGCATGAGACCAAGTAAATAAATTTACTGAGAGTATTAATTGTAATTGGATGTAGATTTAAAGTAATAATGTTAATGCAAGGTAAGCAATACTAATTAAAGTCGATAATAAATGAATGGTAAAGATGTAATCTAAGCTAAATTTTCGATAGAATGAATGTGATTATGATAAATTGAAATTTTGTAAATGTGTAACTTGGGTCTGTAAACAATAAACTTATAAATGCAGTTAAAAGCAAACGATGGCAATAATAATGTGTTGCCCGTTTATTTAGTCTATTAATTGAAATAAGAAATCAAATTTTAATAAAATTGGAAATCAATTAGAGATAAATGAACCTTAATGTGATATAAATGAGAACTAATGCAATAACTAATTTATTGCAAATAAATTTATGGAACCAATGGTAGGATCTTAACTGATTGTAATTAATAATTGGAGATAATGTCAATTCCATTTATAATATGACTATTGGTTGATGTAAAGATTGTAAATCAAGATTTATTAATTTATTTGAATGTAAATTATAATGATTGGGTTTATTTCAAATAAATGAAATTAAATATTTAGATATTACATTAATGGAAATTAAGTTGAAAATTCTGGAATAATAACGTAATAAACCATGAATCAATGTAAATTTTATCTACTTGGTGATAATGGAGTGAATAACAGGATTAAGAATCAAATAAATGGATTTATTTGAATTGCGATTGATAATTAATGAATTTATTTAAAATTGGAAGTTAAATACTGTACTTGTGAATTGGTTGACTTTAAATTGGTATGGGAATGGGTTATAAAGGGTTATAAATTACTAAAGTAATCCAAGATGATAAAATTTATGAACTTTGGAATTTGAATTAAATGGTGATTTAATTAATTAATTATTAATTTATTTAATTAATGTAAAAATAACCATTTTGGCCTGGACTTAGATTTCGACGAAACCAGTTTCATCGGATCCGTAACGGTGAATTATTATAGGATTTCAAGTTTCGTAACGATCGGACTTGTCGTTTGATCGTACGGACTCGAAACGCCTTCAAATAAATTTAATTGAAATCAATTGAAATCAATTTGAAATAATTTGATTTTGTCATAACTTCTTCATATGATGGAATTTGGTCTTGAAACCTTTCCCATTGCATTTAAAATATTTTTAAACATTTATTTCGATATATGGTTTGACCCAATTTCGTTCCGGAGTCATAACGGGCTTTTTAGGCCATATATTGTTCAACGCGTTTATCAATCCGATCCATCCATTCTATTTCAGCTTTGTCTATAAATACCGGTTATAAACCCTAGCCTACCTCTGTTTCTCATTTGTCTGTACGTACAAATTCAACTATCTCTCCTCCTCAATGGTAGACAAACAAATTCTATATCCAAATACAAATCAAAATCAAATTGAAATTTCAAACTCCTCAAAAAAATTTAGAAAAATTATATAATGAAGTTCTCGATGAACGCATCTCCGATCTGCAATTTGTTATTCTGTTCGATGCATCGTTTGTCCAGAAATTCAAGTTGAACCGCGGCCATCCATATTGGATTTTTGACGATCCAACGGTGGATCATCGACCGTTTGTCGATCGGATGGTGCCGTTGCGAAGCTAGTGACATGCAGCTCACGGATCTGCTATTCATTCGTCGTTAGGTGATCATGATTTGCCAGAAAATGAGGGGGTTTGGCCGACTTTCAATGCGCGGCGTTGGGCACGACCGACAACCGGAGGAGGCAGCGTTCGAGGCGTAGAGGCGGCTCGGGGCGAGGTACTTGCTGGTGATGCCTGATGGATGCCAGGATGCGTGGTTCATCGGCGTTAATTGCTCAATGGTCGGTGGCTGTAGCTTCTGTTTATGGTTAGGGGCCATGAACGAGGGTATTGAGTAGCCTGGGTCGCGCACGTAAAATTTGGTGACGTGGTATGTTGTAAATGTTATTTTATTTAATTTAATTCCAAGTGTATGTGTTCGAATGCTAATAACTTCCGCGTATGATGTCCGATTGATGCACAGTTTCTTTTGTAAGGATCGTTTTCAAATTTCGGACATTTGGACACTGGTTTGGACGAATTCTGAGGCTGCTGGAATTTTTGGGTTTAAATTGGATTTAAATTCAATTTAAATTCAAAAGGTGAGTGTTTTAACCCACTCACAACTTCTCAAATTTCTTATCTTTGTTAAGTTTATTTATGATGTGATTTGAATTTTTTTATAGCTGTTTGGCATATATTTAATCATCATCTCAGTTGTTGCGTTTATTTGAATTAAACTGGTATACAAATTTATTATTGCATATAAACTGCCAGTTAAATTAATTTATTATTTAATATAAACTACCAGTAATTATCTGTTATTTATTTCTATTCTATATTGATGTGATTGTTTGAATTTGATGATGATTGTGATAAATGGTTAATGATTGATATTAGATGAATGTATGTTGTATTTTATATTGTTTTAAACTGCAAATTGTTATACACTTTATTTCATTCGGGATTGCGTTTTGAAATGATATAACCGTAATTTTTATTTTAAATTACGGATTGAAATGATATATATCCATATCACTTGACCATAGGATAGAAAATTATATACAGACACCGCGGTCTATATATAAAAATATTTTGAAATGATTTCTATGGTTTGTAAAGAAATATATGTTTTTATGTGATATTGATTTGGATATTTTATAAATGTTCTTTTATATATAGTTAAATTATTGGTTTAAGCTATGAATAAAATTTATTTAAAGTGTAAAATAAGTTTAATAATAAAGTTCGATTTTATTAAAATACAATATGGATAAGTATTTTCTTAAATTTTATTTTAAAATATGGAGTTTATATTGATTTTTATAAATCAAGGTTGAGAAGACAGTCTTGAAATTTATTTGAGATTTATCTAATTAAGAAATTATATTTAATAAGAATCCATTTGGAACTTACTGAAATTGAGATTTTAAAAGAATATGGTTTTATAACTTGATTCGGGTTTAAGGTGATTTATGTAACCACCCGCAAATCCGTACCCCTTGAGTCAACAATATTCTATCTAAATCAACTCAAGTTGTACAGAAACACGAACCATTTGGGTTAAAGAAGAAGAGGTAGAGGAAGAAAATAGAAAACAACAACAGCAGAATCTAACCATCGCAGCGGAATAAAATATAATAGATAGTAAATAATCTTTACTCAAATCAAATATCTATATTTATAGATATTACATCATCATAATACATCAATCACAGCTCAACATCAATATCATACAATGGATACAATAACCCAAGATACACAACAACTCAAACACAGCGGAATATATATATATATATATATATATATATAGGGGTTTTTAGGCATAAGGAAGAAGTTGTGAAAAAATTTAGTCTCAGGGACGGCAAGTTTGTTTTTTAGTCAGAAGGACACTTTGTAGTGTAAATCACAGAATGATAGATGTAACTATCATTTTCTGTTTACACTGTAAAGTGTCCTTCAGACTAAAAAACAAACTTACCGTCCCTGAGGCTAAATTTTTTGTAACTTTTTCCTTGTGCCTATTTTCCTGTGTATATATATATATAAGTAAACAAGTACGGAAGTACGTATCGTCATCCTGCCCGTCTCCTGAGCTCTACGGCATCATATCCTGTATCCTATAATACTCGGTCTGACCCGAGCATTACAGTTAAATAATACCCGAGTCAGTCTCGAATACCAGCATGAGAAAATCACACCCAATTGATTATTAAAGTTTCAAAAATCCTTTGAAAACAAAAGTATCTCGTAAGACCACGCCACAAATAAACATGTCGGGTTTTTACCTTACGATAGCTAAAATACTTTTTATAGAAATCCTCTGATATTATAATAGGGTCTATATACAAATACTTATAAAATAGCCGAAATTGTTACATCTATTAAATTCCAGCTACTAGCCACCGAGTGGGTAATACAAACAAAACTCGTACAAGGCTCGTAGGGAGAATGGATTTCCAACTAATGACTAGGCACTGGAGTACCACCTGTCACAGTACGGGGCCTAGATCACCGTACCGAGGAGTACGCCCGCTCCCCTGCAACACAAGGCCGGGACTACCCCTTACTGGATAATCCCGAGTGAGATCACCCCGTGGTTGGGATCAGCAACCGTCCACTAAGCCGAGATAAAAGGGACATCTAGACTGGAATGACCTCACCCTGCTTGGGTGCTACCCACCTAGACTTGCTGCATAACCCCTGATTTTCAGTCATTCCCATTTGATGAGGCTTGAGGCTAAGCGTTACCTTTTTAAGAATATATTCCTTAGAATGCCCATCGTCCACCTGACGATGTTTCGCAAGCATTCATCCATACAAGTCCGTCCCGGGTTCGAACGGAACCGAAGGCACTATTCCTACTACATCCATTTTGGAAATATCCTCAGGATTAGTAGCGACTAGCCCTTGCACTTCACTGCTCCATCTTCGAATCCAAAATCGTTTTTCGCACGAAACGCACAAACCGGATCGAAGTGGTTTTCGAGAAATAAATCTCGATCCCGGTCTCTTCGAAACGATCAACGCATTTGGCCAATATTGATAGTCGGTGATTTAACTATCAATTTTTATTCACAAACTTCATCAAACAATAAATAATTTCCCCAAATTATTTATTTATTGCAAAAATATCTTCACCAGATATATTTTCACTTTTCAAATTCCTTTGAAAACAGTTTTCAAAACTATCTGCCTTTCTCAAAATAAATTCCAAGTATTTCTATTTCCACTGGAATCACCAAGCACAAATCTAGATTTTTAAAATAATTAAAAAAACACTTTACTTTTAAAAAATATGCTTTAAAACGTTCAAGTTAAAATTACTTTAATAATTTGTTAAAAATACATACTATATGAATATTTGAAAATAAGGTTACTTAATAAAATATAAAAAATAGATTTCTACTTTTAAAAACAAATTACTAAGTACTTCTTAATAATTACTGCTTAAATAAATTAAAGAGAATACTTACTTTAGACTTTAAATATTAGAAATAATAGATTTTACAAAACTTGCTTTTTAAAACAACTTTAAAACATTTAATATATATTTTAAAAATTTACTTTTTTTAAAAACATGTACTTGGTTATCCAGAGAAAAATTCTAACTTCAATCACTTAAATCAATTTCTCCAATTGATTTCCAATTTATTTTACTTGAAATAAATTCTTTTACTTATCAGTTCATTTCCAAATTCAGTAGTTATGGACTTTATAATTATTTTTCTTCTTTACTCTTTCAATAATCCAAAACTTAAATTCTAAATAAATGTTTGTTCTTTTTAATTAATAATACTACATTTTATAAATTCATTAATTTCCTTTCTATTCTCTAGTTTTATTTATTAAAATTTTAAAGTCACTTTATTTCTTTCCAAGTCATTCTTAAATTTATTCTATAATTATTTTACCTGTAATTTCACTTCTTTTATTTTCATTTCAAAAATCAAATTTATATTTTTGGTAATTCATTATACCCAATTATATCGACCAAGCCATAGCATTCAATACTTTCCCATAATTCACCATAGAATATCAATTAACCAGAACAGATAATATTAAATAATTTAAATAAAAGTTGAGGGGTCCAGTTGGATCCCTCCAACCTGTTTTCCCTGCATCCACAGACGTTAGCATACATAATTTACCAATTTCAAATTATAGCATACCGTATCACATCAACCAATTCAAGCATTCAAACAATTGTTTAAATTTAAATTTATAATCAGTTGAGTGAGATTAACTCACCTTTGATTTTGTTTGCACTCCAATCCAAACTGGCTCGTTTCCATGACTTTTAGACCTTGTCACACATTATATGATTTTATTAATATCCGAACCATTCGAATAATTATATTTCCATTTAATAAATTAAATTTCATTTTTTTCTTAAATAAATTACTTAGTGACCAAAATGATTTAACTAGGTTGATCTGGAAAAATTTATCCCTAAATTCAGTATTTAAAATAAATTAATATATATGAAAATATGTGAATGTATATTTATTTAGTTTTGAAAACACATACTCTTGTGGAAATAGTTTGTATAGATTTCAAAATTCTATATACATATATGTCTATAAAAATCATCTATCTTACCATTTTAAAATTTCTATTTCCTGAATCCTAAGTGCATATATCATTTTCTGTTTAAACAAACTTATCTCTACTGCTAAAATCAACACTGAGCTATATTTTTTTTCCTTTTTTTTTGAATTAACAGGAACAGTACCTTGCCCCTCTGTAAAATAATTCTCGAATATATATATATATATATATATATATATATATAAATATCCACTTAAATAAAAGAAATCACTACCTTAGGCGAACTCCACGATGCAGCCTTCAACCAAACTCGACCATTCAACCCCGTGCGCGAACCCCAATGCCACGCTCCACACAGGCACATCGCCAACTCACATCCCTACGACGATCTACAGGCATATAGACGACATCCCAGAGGCCACCATCATGGGGAGTACCACCGCCCTAGCTTGCCCTGCAGCTTGTCAGATAATCGCGTTTTCCCCAAACTCGATTCGCACACCACCCATCCCCAAATCCAGTCGCACTCGCAACGCCGCCTCGATGATGTTCTCACGGCCTCGCGCGAGCACCCCAAGACCGATCAACTCGAGCGAAACCCTCCAATCGATTTCCATTTAGTTAGGGCTTATATTTTTTTCTTTCTTTAATAGAATGATTTCGTGAATGCTGAGAGAAGGAGGGAGGGAGATCGGGTTTGGAAGGATGATGGAAAGAGGAACGGGATTCGATTTATATTATTATATTTTTTTCCGATCTCGAATTAATGCTGGAAGAACCCTAAATTGGAATGAAGGCAGAGGCTCGTCTGTTGCTTTGAATTATAAAGGGAAAGTGATAACTTTGTTTTAAAAGAGGAAGTATCTTCGGTTAGAAGCTTCTACTTTTATTTTATTATTACTTAAAACAAAACTTTGAACTGATAGAACGATGGAAAGGAAATATTGCATGTCGGCTGAAACTGGTATAGTGAGTCGAAATAAACTCCAAAAGTTCTGATGTGAGATGTATTTGACTAGTTGAAGTATTATTTCGGCTATTATCAATTAAATTTTCAACGCGTTCACCTATCGTATGATCACACGACAACTCCAAACACTACCAAATTTTAAATCCGATAATAATACAATATTACGGATCTAATGGAACTGGTTTCGTCGAAATCCGAGACTGTGCCTCGGACGGCTATTTTTAATTTCAATTTAAACGATATATTTTTAAAACTGAACAATCATCTTTAAATTCGTTTCTATTACTTTTATTATCTTCAGTATTATCAATATAAATTTTATAAGTCTTCTAATTATTTTTAATCGGTTTAAAATTCTAGATTCAATAATTTTCTCAACTTCAAATTATTTAATTCAATAATTAGATTATCAAATAAATTGTGATATTCGTGATTCAAGTTAAAATTGCTCTATTGAATATTTAAAATCAATTAAATATACCGATTTTAATTGCTTGAAAATTCCGGGTCGTCACAATTTAAGTGAAATTTGAGGAATATTCAGTTATTGAAATTTGAAGTTTTATTTAAAGGATATTGGATTTAGTAAGCAAATATTTCAAAACTAAATAATAGTAAAAGTGAAATTGGTATATATATGAATTATAAAATTTAGTTTTGAAATATCGAATATTTAAGCTTTGAAATATATTAAATTTAAAATTTAGAAATCCGGGTTTGTTTTGGAATTGATTTGTGAAATTTAAGAAGCTAGCTGGTTTATAAAATATTTAATATTTGATCCATTTAAGGGTGGAAGTTATGTTTCAAGTTATTAACTTCAAAGTATTACGTTTTGGAAGTGTTATAGTTTTAAAATCTTTGGTTTCAAAATTTTATAACTTTGAAAAGGCTATGATTTTGGGAAAAGGATATATTTGAAATAAAAAATGATATTATATTGATTTTGGTTTATAAATGATATCATATTGATTTGGTTTTTAAACGAAAATGATATCGTAATTATATGGTTTTGAAATGAATATTTATTCTGTTTGAAGTATAATTATTTTAAAATGACCGTGGTGTTATAATAACGTTTGGTTGTTGAAGAGACCGGGATCGGAAGTTGTCATACTCTCTGCCAAGTCCGAAAACCTTTTTAACAACTATGTACGCGGTGGAGATTTCAGAATGAAGTAGGATGGTGGCGGCGTTTCCTTTGAGGTAAATTCATGGACCCGACTCCCGTGAGTTGGAATAAGGTGGCTAAAACAGGAGCGATTCTCGGGCGGAGGAGGTAGCCCCTCTTATCGGACACATCCCTTCGATATTATACTCTGACTTTTGGATTTATTCGGTGGCCACTTTTGATTTTTTTTGATTTAGTGGTGTGGCTCGAGGTGGGCGGTAGCTGCGGCTATGCATTACCACCAGTCCGGATAGCAATTGGTATATCTACGCTGGCATTGCCTAGTTGTGCCGTGTCACCTACCCTAGCGCGCCTTATACGATTTTGTTTTGTACCATACCTATGGAGTGCCCTCTGACGACGCCTGGTATGGGGAAGATTACGGTACTGTATAGACTATCGGAATGTAAAAGTGTGCTAAGGGCTATATGGGTAACCCCTTAACGCTATTTTCATTATATTATTTACCGTTGATCTAACTTACATAAGACCTTTTAGTTTTGACTTGAGTGTTTTGTCTTTTCAATTCGCTCGGGTCAACCTGAGCATTTCAGGATTTGAAGATCGTATTCTGGATGACGAAGATGAAGATTTATTATTATATATTAATATTATAGTATTCCACTACTTTCACATTGTTCCGCCGCATTATTATTGATTATTCTCTGTTATGTGTAACTTTGATATTGTATTGTATAAGTAAAGAAAATCAATATTTTGTAAAACAGCTTCATGAACTGTTTATTTGATTATTATATTTTTTCGTTCCGCTGCAAGATTCTATTTTGTTTTTCTTTCTCTACTTTTTCTTATTTACCCCATAACAATCCGCCCTTCTGTATGGTTTAAGTCTGACGTGTGTGGTTTATCGTCGATCTAAACCGTGCGAAAAGGCGGGACGTTACATTATAGATAAATCAAGGCATGATGCCCATTCAACGATTATAATAAGATCAAGTGAAAGCATTTGAAGTGAAACACTATTCAAGAGAGAATTTGTCTCCTCAATTATATGCGGTTAGTGTCATGCGATCAACTTAAGCCAACTCAAGGTTAAAGTCTTTGGCCATAGCAGCATGGTTAATAATAATTGTTATTATTGATTTAAAGATTTTTAGTTTGGAATATAAAGTTGAATATGAATGATATTGGAATATTTACTATTATCAAATTCCATAAGTCCTAATGTGATATAGCTTGATGAAGAGAATTAGTGTGAACAAAAGTCACTATCGGATAACTCTTAAATAAGTAAAATTAGAGTTTACAAAATCTATGTAAGTGACAAATTTTATCAAAATGTCACATCGCTAGCTAGAGTGACATGTAAACGTTAATATTGAATTGTTCAATATTAATCGCTAACCGAACTTGTACCTAAAGAGTAAATACAACTGCAATGTTGAATCCTTCATCAAACACCCAATTTAATTAAATTATAAATGTTATAATTAATTAATATTTATGTAATATTAATTATAAATTTTATTTGAATTGGATTGATCAATATTAAAAGCGGTGCTTATATTAAAGCTATACACACATTATCGATATACAATATCGATATATGTTTAAATTTGATTTAAATGTAAAATATTCAATCGAAAATTTGATTTAAAAGAAAAATATTTGATCTGGATTAAAGTGAATTGGAGTGCAATAGGGAGGCATGTATGGTCGGCCTGATAAAGTGCAATTGTCTTGGAATTTAATTCCAAAAGATCTGTAAACTGCAAAGGAAAAGGAAGGTATGTTTCTATCTTTGACCCTTTTTTTCCTATGCTATTTAAACATCTCTTGCCACTCTTATCATATAATTATTTATACGATTTGTGCCCCCACCTCTCCCTAAAAAGTTCAAGCAACAAATACTATAAATATTCAATTAAAAATCAAAAGGAACGAAGTGTAGCTTTCTCAATTGGGTTTCACATATTGGAAGTGTTTTACAAGGTTTCAAACGGTGCAGCAAAGGTCAAATATTCGAGGTATTCTCTTGGGAAATAACAAGGTTCTATCTTCATTGCAAATTCTTATAGTTATATCATTGATTATGATATGCCTTTTGGTTAATTAAATTATCTATTATCATGATTCTCTGTATATATTGTCGGCATGTGAATTTAAAATATGAATATGTATATGCATACGTATATGTTTGATTAGAAATCTTTAGGATATGTATGTATGTTTGGATATGTGATTTTTTGGCCATGAAATCAATATTGAATTTTTCTATCTTAAATTTAGCAATGTTTGAAAAAGAATTTTAATAAATTAATTTTAATGTATACGAACACTATGTAAGTTATTGTATATGTATATGATTTATTAATTAAGTAAATTTATTCATGTATACTATTATTTTATTACAACGGAAATTACAATACGTAGATATGAAATCACACACACACACACATATATATGTATTAGAAAATTTAATTAATAGTTTAATATGTATTTTGTATCAAATTCATATTCATATATTTATATAGTAAATTCAAATTATGTGTGTACATATTTAATTTAATTGTTAAAACAAAAAAAACCTCTTATTTTAAAGCCATGAATCTTAGAAATGAAAAAGGTTTTGTTAACTTATTTTGTGGCTAAATATTTACATGTACGTATAAACATATATACATATTCATACGTACATACATACATATATGTAGACATTTATTTATGCACACAAAGTAGTTTTATGAAATTCAAAATAATAGTAGAAATAAATGCATTGATATTATTATGCGTATACACACATATGTATGTACATAATTTCACATAAAAAATTACTTTATAATTATATATACACACACGATTATTTTAATTTGGAGTTTGAAATGTATAATTAAGTTGTAATCTAAATTTTAAGTCTTATATTGGATGTTAGAAAGTTTGATAATTTATATCATAAATCTATAAGTATGTGTACAGATAAATAAAAATGTAAATTTTTATTATTTTATAAATAGTGTTATATTTCATAATTCAAATACATACAAATTGTATGTGTGTGTATGATAACGTATATGTACACAGAGGGATTAACTTGTCCGTTGCGATGTAAATCTTAGCCCATATATGCCAGTAAGTCAAACCGTACATGTTATGAATGTTGCACATGCATGTACGCACATATATGTATATGGCACACATTTTCACATTAAATAATTTGCTAAATACATCAAATCAAAACTTCAACTAAAAGTTAAATAAAGTATTAGTTTTGTTTAAAATAAATTTAATTAAGATCTAAAATGATTTAGTCTTCATAGACTTAACAAGATATAGGATGGAATTATTTTTGAATTCAGTTGATATGTCCACTATACACTTGACTAGTTCCTTCACTTAATGGGATATATAATTTACAATATCGAGGAGCAAAAGAAATTGTTTCACGACATACTATTCAAAAGAAGTTATTTCTATCAAAGGAAATTAACAGTCATGTTATAGACATGGATGGGATCTAAGAAATTAAGACTAAGGTCGTGCCAGTGTGAGAAAAAAAATTCACATGTATGTGAAAGCACGCAATAAATTAGAAAGTCTAATAGGGATTCTCATGCACCAGAGAAGTTCTTCGTTTTTCTTATGGATGGTAAGAAAGATGACTATGCCTTAAATGATGACACTCCTTTGATATTCTAAGAACTGCAGAGCAAAGACCATGCACTTTGGCTAGCAGCAACAAAGGCCGAGATTTTAGAAGGGATAAAACTCATTGACTACAAATGGATTTTCAAGAAAAAGGTGAATGTGGATAGAGCAGTAAAGAGTAACATGACAAGGCTAGTTGTGAACAAATTTCGTCAAATTCAATATGTTGATTATATTAAGAATTTTTCATGTATAGATATGCTTAAGTCCATTTAGATATTACTAGCTATTGTCACTCTCCTGTAGCTATGCTTAAGTCACATTATTACTACATAATTCTTTTATTCACATTTATTCTTACTTTAGTATATTTCTTTTAATTCTAAAACTATTTTTATCTCATTAAACCATTACTTAAGTTCGCCACCATCTTATAACACTACTTATATTATTAAATCACTTTAAAACTTCAGTTTATACACATTTCAAAAGGCCACAACTTCATCTTTAACGCCTTCTACACTTAAGTTTATTATAATCATTTTATAAAGCGCCTTATGTTTATTATCCACTTTAAACTTAAGTCCATATTTGTGTAACTCTCTGCTACAACCTAAGAGTATATATACAAATTCTAGATTTTTTTTTTTTACTTAAACCAAATCTCCAAGAAATTAAAATTCACTTAACTTACTAATATTTCAAATTTATAAGTTACCAAAACTCATTTATTTATAGTTTCTAAAGCACTAAACCTAAATTCTTAATAGATTTGGAAGTTTCGACTGTCCAAAATCATCAAAAATTTCATTTTCATTTCAATAATGAAAATTACCAAACTCATATCAAAATTAGATGCAAAACGAAATAACCCTAGTGTATAGAATACATGCATCCATATAATAACTTGACCGAAACAACCGATTTTATTCAACTCTATTTTGAAATAAATAATATATACCTATCTTCTTTTGTATATCAAATCACAATCTTGGAATAGGAAATAATTTTTTTTAGCCAAAAAATTCTATGGAAAAATATTATGGTAGCAATCCCTTGCGTAGAAATTCGAAAATGAATACCGATGATGCTGCAGTCATCATCAATTATTTTTCAGCGACCGAAGTGAGTTCAATGCTTGCTGTCTGTTTTAAAATTCTTTTAAAAATATTTCTATCCAAAAATACTTCTAAATATACTATTATTATTTGCTCAATTTTTCTATCTTTTGAAAAGCAATTTCCCAAAACAATGGGGTTTAAGTCTCAACTTAAATCTTTTTTCTTATAAACCATATTTATAAATTATACTTATGTTATTTTCACTTCCTTCTACAAAATCGTTTCATAAATATATATCTTTGTTTAGATTATTGTAACGATTTGAGGATTTTAACCGTATTATAACATAAATAACTAAAATTTATTGAAATGCAAATAATAAAATTTTGAAATAAAAATTTGGTATTTGGAACACGTCTATTTAATTAGAATAATTGGTAAAATTTTATCGAAAAATATGAAAGTTAATTTATTTGTGAAATTTCCAAATATAAATTTAATCAGTTTGTTTGTTTGAAAATTTAATATTTTCGAAATCTAAATATTTTTATATAATAAAAATGTAAATCATTTTCTTAGTGAGACATCGTAATTCGTTTTGTCAAATTTGGACTGCTATAACTCCGTTTATCTTATTTTTTGCATTTTAGCGGCATTTTTAGCAGCGAAAAATTGAGTTTTTATAAGTTAGTTGTATCACTAACATCTACATGCCATTCTATTTGTCTCGTTGTGCCGATCTCTAGTGTATTCATTTCTGTAATTCGATGTTCGGTCCACGATGAAAAGGACAAAACAGTTTGTCGTGTATCGGTGCCGTATTTGTGCCTTTTTATTTTCCTTGACTTTTCAATTGCTCAGCCGTACTATCAAGAGCCATTTTCCCTTTAATAAATTTTAAAACAATGGTTGTCCTTTTCTATTCGTCTAAACTGATATATTATGTGTATCTTCATTGTTATTCATTTTTTCGATCCGAAGAGAAGAAAAACTTAGCAGTACTTGTCTTCTTCCCTGGTTGAATTCCTTTTGCTTCGAGTCTCTATAGGTCACTTTTCATTTTTATTTCATTTTAAATTTTATAATCTAAGTTTTCTCATTTAACCTTGTTGCTTTATTTTTGCTTGAAGTTCATGCTCCTCGTACCCAAGTTCCATTGCCATGACCCAAAGCCAGACTCATGCCTTACCCCTCCTGACCTGAAGCAAGCCATTACCATCTTCTTCTTTTATTTATTTATTTTTATTTTGCCTATAGCTCATATTTTCTCATGAACCCATCAACCACTCCTGTCGATCGTCGCCTCACCCATTTCCTTCCACCAAACTCCACCATCACATCACTGAGGCCCACATCCATAGTAGCTCCATCCGCCTGTACCTTCACCAAAGCCACTTCACCTTCTTACAGAGATCACCCCGATCCGAGCCAATGCATGCCAAGAACTCCTACTCCGTGCCTCACCTCCCCTCGTCGAGCCCCACTGACCTCCCACGCATGCCACCCTCTTCAACAAGCAAGCCCAGCCCTCCAGCTTTAAACCCGAAGTACCCCATCATCACCAAGCGTCGAATCCCCTGAAACCCAAAGCAACTACCGCCTGCACCCCAACTATGATCGAGCTTGCACCTCCACCGCGCCACCACCACTCCACGTCGCCCCGAAACCGAAAGCAGCCCTCACCAAGTCACCTGCTTCTCATCGCCACTACCCATCCCCTCCAGACCAAAGCCTTCTTTGTGTGACTCAGAGCTATTTTATTTGCTATGATTATATATATATATATATATATATATATATATATATATATATATATATATATATATATATATATATATATATATATGTTGCGTCATTACATGATATGATCACATATTGTTATATTGTTGCCTCAATTGAGTACAGCTTTTATGTAGTAGTACATGGTATTTGATGTGCCTTGCTGATCTTTGTTCTTGCCCATATATATGACAGCTAATACTTTGTTGCTGTTGTATAAGTGTGACAGATTATATACATTGTTTAATATATATGTGTGTTTACATAAGTGCTTTTAGAAGTGAGACTATATATGTCATATACGACAATGATATATAGTGTGCACTTAAACCTACCATATGCTATATATATTACTTTTATATGGTCGACTGAAGTGAAAATTTATTTTGAAATCTAAGCTTATTTCTACAATGTATGTAGTGTTCATATATGTATATACTTTTGTCGAAAATCTTTGCATTTACAATTGTTGACAAAGTTATATATATATATATTACTCCTTCGATGTTTGAAAAAAATTTGTGTATGTATATATATATATATATATATATATGTGTGTGTGTGTGTGTGTGTGTGTGTGTGTGTGTGTGTGTGTGTGTGTGTGTATTTGTTTGTTTCCATCGACTTATCGTGCTAAAATCTACTTTCGTGTTTGTCACATCTAAGTGATTTGTCGTGCCTGATTCCTGCCCGTGTCTACATCATTCTTTTCCGTAGTTGTTTTCCATCGTTCTCTAGCCACGAAAGGTGAGCAGTCACTCACGATTAACGTTCTTATACTTAATAAATTGATTTCACTTGAAATGACAATTTAAATGTGCTGTTAAATTAGAATTGTTAGTTACTAACTATTAAATATGGTACGTTGGGATTTTAAATTAATCACTTATGTAAATTGTTACCATTATATGTTAACTGCCCAATTATTTAAATTTTTTATTAATCACGTATGCTAGAAATCGTTATGATATGCTACATTATATTATTATTCCCACTTTGCAAGTTCCATAAGTTTTAGAAATTACCATGAATTGAAATGATACATACCCAAACGAACTTTAGAATAGAAGAAATTCATTATGGGTTGATATGATAAATCCAAACGATTTTCATTTATTATTGAAATTTTAGGATTGCTGATTTAGTGATATAAACTGGTAAATCTAAACTATTACGGATGGAAATAACAAATATCCGTATCACTTAATCATAGGATAGAAAATTATGTACGGATACCTTTGGTCTATTTTGAAAAATGATTTCCAAATGTTTTTGAAAGGAAATATATGAGTTTTGATTTTGAAACAATATAAGTATTCTATGTTATTATTTAAAATTTAAAATTTTAAAAAATTTTATTTAGAAAAAATTATGAGTTTAGTTTAAAGGTAATTTATAAAGTTTTACGTGTAGTTTTTTTCCACTAAAATATATAAAATAAGATTTTAAACAGATCAATAAAAGGTTTAATTTATTTTAAATTGTATAAAATTAATTTTTATTTAATATATATATATATATAATATTTTAAAAGGTTTATTTACATTTATATTTTAAATATACTTTTATAATTTTAATGAATAAAAAGGTTGGAAAGGTAAATTGGAATTCATTTGTAACTTAGTTCGATTAATAATCGAAGTTAAATAAGGATTCATTTGGGCCTTAATGATTTTGGAAATGATTTATAACTCATTTTTATAAAGGTGATTAAATGAATACTTTAAAATTTAAATAAAATTAAATTTGAATATTTTATTGATTTCAATTTGTAATTGAGGTTTTATATAAATATTTATAAAGTAATTCTATAAATGACCACGGTGTGAAAAAAGCATTTGGTTGTTAAAGAGACCGGGATCGGATATCGTCATACTCTCTGCCAATACCGAAAACCACTCCAACAAATGTGTACGTGGTGGATGGTTTGGAAAATGATTTTGTACGAGGTATTTACGTAGTCCTGACTCCCTTGAGTCAGCTTGACGTGGCTAAAACTGGAGCCATTCCAGGCCAAGTGAGGTCGCACCTCCTATCGGGCACATTTCTTCGAAACCATATCTATTGCTTTTGTGATTTAATTTGTTGTGCACGCCTTTGATTTGGGAGTGTATCTCGAGGTGGGAGGTAGTATCTTCTATGTGTTACCACTAGGTCGAATCCACAAAACGGTAGTATCCTACATTGGGAATTACCTCACGTGCCTTGTCACATGCTCTATCGCGCCTTCTACGAGTTTGTACCGTACCTATGGAGTGCCCTCCAGTTTGTGGAGGAATTACAGTACTGTATAGACTACGAGAATATATAAAAATGTGTTAAGTGGGATATGGGTAAGGCTTTAACGCTATTTTGATATTTTACTTTACTGCAGACATTATATATGTAGCGTATTGTACTATGTATGTAGATAGTTTATCAGATCCTTAAAGGATGGAAATTCCAACATCCTTTCAGTTATATCGCATTTCACTTGACATTTCACTTGAGTTTGATTTGCTTGCATAATAATGTTAATTCTGACTCGAGTGTTTTGTTATTTTCTTTATGCTCGGGTCAGCCTGAGTATCATAGCTTTTGAAACTCGTCTTTTGGAGCTTGGAGTTCGTTTGAAAGACCTATCTTATCTATTTCATCCATCAGTTTATTTCTGTTATTTTCAGTTGTATGTTTCAGACTTGTCACTTGCTTTTGTGTTGGAGACTTCTATGTATTGAGATTTCTGTCGTATTCTGTGTTGGACTTTGTTATTTCTGCAGTAGCTTCATGGACTACAAGTTACTTATTCCGCTGCTTATTGTTGTATAACTCTATATCTGTGATTCTATGATTGATTTATTAACTATATATGCTAAGTTTTCCCAATTATAAATTAACAATCTTTTATTTGGAGCAAATTAAGTCAGACATGTGTGGATTATTGTCTATTTGAATGGTTTGAAATAATGGGTCATTAAAATTATAATAAACAAATTCTATTTTAAGTTTAATTTTAACCCAACATCATCACCAAACACCTTATAGTCAAACAGTGAAATTCATAAGGTGTTCGTTTCAATGTTCCCATAATTACTATTTATCCAACCTATGCACCGAAAATAATAAAACTGCTCCTAATCAGCCACAATAGTCAATGTCCATAAATTGGTAGGGCATAACTACTTAATCAACAGACAATAGCCAATGCTCATAACTAGTTGAGCATGACTAATTGAACAATAGATGATAATAAATAAATATTATCATTCCCTTACAAATAACACATTAATAATTACTATACTAATTTTTGAAAATTATTCTTTTATATATGAAATATAATTTAGGTAAAATTATTTCATTTACCTAATTTTTTTTGAGGAAAATATGTGATCCTCTATGAATAGAAGGGAGCATACATGCAACTATATATAACACACAAAAAAGGCGCTGCCAACATGCCCGGCAGGTAATAGAAATAGATACAAGAAACAATAGTAATCAAGTACCTCTAAGATGAGTTCCAGCAATGCCACCACCCATCACACCCTAATATCGAGCTCCGACATGGACACCGCCCAATATTAAGGTGTTAGAAGTACATAAAAAACTAAAGAAAAGCCAATAATATTGGATGTCATCTCAAATGAGAAGGAAGCTCCATGCTTCTATTTCGAAAGAAATGGAAATGCATCTACTCTGAAGTGGGCCTGAAAATGACACCAAATGGAAAATCCACTCTGGATACTCTGAGGTGGAATTACAAGTGAATTTCATTTACTTAATTTTAAAACAATACTTTGTCGGTTTGCCTTGTTCAAGAGTTTAGAAACCCCCATCGATACAATTTTACCTTCTATACATACCAGAATTCATAAACCACTCAATCGATAAATCAACACAATTAAAAAATAAAATACATCACTAATAAATATGCGCTCATATATATAATACACTCAAACTCATCATAGGGTCTCACTTACCCTACTCAAATGAGTTAACCCAACCAAAGCCTAGGTGTTCACTCAACCTAAGCTCATATACCACGTGTAACGACCGGCTTTTCGACCTTTAGAAATTGATACTAATACAACCGCGGTATACACGTGCCAAGCATCCAAGTGCCGAAAAGACAGATTGTTGGGGAAAATAAAGAATCGACATAATATAATCTCATATCGTGATGAGTAATATATTATATACACGGGATCTTTACACAAAAGAAAAACTGTAATATACATACATCAATCGAAGCACTAAACAAATGATCAGCCTAGATAGTTATAACAACTCATCCTCACAAATGTTGTTAAATAAACAGAGTAGAAATAAAATATATGTGAATACAACTTAGAGGCTTCCAAACTAGATCTGTAAATAAACTCTATGTGACTCGAGCATTATAAGAAAATAACGCTCGAATTAGTCTGGTAAACCAGCCTGAGAAACAAACCTCAAATTGATTTTTAATGTTATAAAAACCTTTCTAAAACAAAAGTACCTTGTAAGAACACACTGCACATAAACATGGATGGGGTTTTACCTTGCGATAACCAAACCATTATGTTAGAAATTCCAGTAATATTATAATAATGTCTAAAGGTGAAAATACCAATAATCAAGTTGATGCGATGCCTGTGAGTGTACATCACAATAGTAACAGCTAAACAATAATCGTTAAAGCTCATTCGCTAATTCTGTAGGATTTTACAAAGGTGCTTTCGGTACTTCGAGTACCGTCCTTCTGCAAAAGGATCAGAGTTATCCTTCTGAAGCAACAATACATCCCTAGTGATGTATAATACAAAATACATAGCTGGCCATGCAAGGTCGATGGCATCGCTCCATGCATGCATAAAAACAGTAGGTAACTCTAAGAAGAAGATGATTGCACCCTCTGGGTTAGCTAAACCCGTAGCTGTACATTCTATCTTTGGTTTTAGTCATTACCACTAGTGTGGCTACGTCCGAAATTTTAACTCATGCACCGCCAACTGAATATAGCTCGAAACCACACAAGGATTCCCGTACCTAAAAAGGTCTCGAAACTATATATGGGTTTCCACATCTCAACAGAGATCTCGGAATCACACATGGATTCCTATACCCCAACAAGTCTTGGAATCACACATGGATTCCATCATCTAAAATAGAACTCAAATCTCCTCCAAGCATAGGACTCATATATGGTTTTGAAATGGTTACAGTTTCGAGTCATCACTTATAAGTACACTCTTCTGCTTACCGGATGTTCCAAAACAATCGATCGATTTCTAAGAATGGTCAATTCCAGTTCTTTTGAAAATAATCAGATAACACATAAGAGCGGGAATCACCACCTAACTAATTATATGGATGGATCTCCTCATCATTTATCCTAGAAGAATAAAATAAGTTTATACGTATATTATAGCACCGCTAACGGTAATTGAACCATATAATCCCCATGTTTCTCCTAGATATTTCCAGAGTTAAAATTCTTTGTTGTTAAGTAGGGAATATTTCCATACCACCAAAATTAAGAAGGATTACATATTTAGGCCAGGATTTGATAGTCAATCATTTAACTATCAAATAAAAAAAATTCAAATCAAACAAAACCACTAAGCTGAATTTAACTAATCTTCCGATAATAAAAATCACTTTGTACATACTAAGAAATCATTTCCATATACTTATCTCAATAGGATAAGTATATTCACAAAACAATATATTTCGATACTTAGAAAATACAAGCATATACTTATCTCAATGGTATAAATATATTCTTAAACTATTTCACATCCAAAACTTGGAAAACCTTTTTCACATACTTATATAAAATGGTATAAGTATAATCCTAAAAGCTTCAAAAATATTTTCTGTTTTCATATTAAAATGATCAAAACCCCATATGTCATTCATATGGAGATATTAGTAACCCAAAATACTAATTTTGGCATAAATCTCTTTTATTTCATAAATGCCTCCTTTATAAATTCCCAAATTTATTTATAACTTCATTATAAATCTCCATATTTTATTTATAGAAATACACTTTATAAATCTTAAAACCCATTTGTAACGACCCAGAAATTTTAACGATTAAAATAACGTAATTTACTAAATTTCATGAAAATAAACAATAAAATTTTGGCAATGAAAATTTAGTATTTGGGATACGTCTATTTGGACAGAGCAAGCGGAAGATTTTTGTAGGAAAATTTGTAAGTTTGTTTGGTTGCGAAATTTTAATTTAAGTCAGTTAAAAATTTGATGGAAACAAGTTATTTCGAAATCTGAATATTTTTACATATGAAAATTGTAGAATATTTTCTAAGTAAGATGTCACAATACGTTTCGCCAAATTTGGACTTTTCTAGCCTCGTTTATATTATTTTCGGTGATTTAGTTGCATTTTGCAGCAAAAAACAGAGTTTTGATAGGAAGGCCGTGTCACTCATATCTATATATCATCTTGTTCATCTCATCATTCTGATCTCCGCAGTATAGTCATTGGTGTGTTTCGACATCCGCTACGCTGTGAAATTAGCAAAACGGTTAGCCGTATTGGTTTCCATTTTGAGTCACTTGAGTGTTCTGTGTCCTTTCATTTGTTCATCGGGAGAAACCAATGGTCATTAGCTATTAATATTCCCAGAATCCAACATCTGACTTTTGTTATCCCCACTATTTCAATATATATGCTGGTTCGTACTCCACTTCCATTCTCTCTCGCCTCCTTTTTTCCTTTCGTTCTATCATGCTATAAAAATATATAAAGCATATATATATATATATATATATATATATATACCGAGAATGAAAGCACGTCCACTTTTCTAATTGTAACGCCCCTCTACAGCCATCCGCCACCCAGCCTCAACCACACTCGACCGCCCTTTCCTTCCCTCCGCAACCAACCTCCATCTACTTCCACGCCTTGTCACCCGCCATCCTCCACAGCCACCGCCAGCAGCCCACTCCGCCGCCAAACCCGCCCTTCTCCACCATAACATGCAACCACATACCACCCTCGCCACCTAGCCTTCCACCGAGCTCTACCCAACAACAACAAAACCCCTTCTACCTTGCCTCTCCACCATGACCTTACTCCAGCCTTCATCCGCCACCCTCCAACCTTGTCGCCAGCTGACACCCCCTCCACCTATGCCATTTTCTCACTAAACTCCATGCCGCAGCCTCGTGCGCCTTGCCGTCACCCAAACCCAAACTAACTCATCACCCTTAGCCTCGACCAGAATCCATCCCCTCCCTGACCGAAAATAGAAGTACCACTCCCTCTCCAATCTCATCCACCACCCTACTCGACAGGCTTCCCTCCACCTTGCTCTACCCACTGCCGCCATTCTCCCTTTCTCCTGCTTGTGCCATGAGACTCAAGTTCCCAGCATGCACCACCAAATGCAGCAACCCGATGAACTCCGTGCCTCTCCGCTTATCGAACTCGTCTGGTAGTTGCTGCACTCTTTTGCGCCCACTATCCATAGATTTACAGTAGCAGTTTGTCGCTTGTCTTGTTGTCCCATTAGTGTACGTTTGTCACTTAGCGCACTATTGTTTATTCATGTTCGTTTGCATCTTATTCTTATTGTTTTCATTGCCACGAAAGGTGAACGATCACTCACAATTGACATTCGTTTGTTTAGCAAGGTCATTTCACATGAAATGACGATTGAAACATATTGTTATATTTGAATTGGTTAATGATTAAATCGTTGAGTATGATATGTAATTTAAAAAATTCACCTATGTTAATTGACATATGACACCCATAACATGTTAATATATATATATTATATTTAAATTGTTAATTATCATACATGTTTGTCATAGATATGTTATGTCATTTTATGTTATTATTCTATTGTTCTCACGCTGCAAGTTCCTTGTTAGTTAGAAAAATCACTGTGGGTTGAAATGATACATACCTGAATGATCTTATAGATTAGAGAAATCATTATGGGTTGAAATGATGAACCTGAGCGATTTTACTGATTTTGAAATTTTGGGATTGCAGGTCGAATGATATATTAAACTATTTGGCGATTTAGTTGTATTTTGGCAATGACAAACGGAGTTTTGATAGGAAGGCCATGTCACTCATATCTATATACCATCGTGTTCATCTCATCACCCTGATCTCCGTAGTATATTCATTTGTGTATTTCGATGTTCGGTATGCGGTAAAATCAATAAAACGGTTAGCCGTATTGGTTCCCATTTTGAGACTCTTGAGTGTTCTGTGTCCTTTCATTTGTCCATCGGGAGAAACCAATGGTCATTGGCTACTAATATTCCTAGAATCCAATATCTGAATTTTCCCATCCCCACTATTTCAATATACGTGATGGTTCATACTCCACTTCCATTCACTCTCCTCTCCTTTCTTCCTTTTGTTCTGTCATGCTATAAAAAATAAAAAATAAATATAAACCATATATACATTGAGAATGAAAGCACGTCCTCTTTTCCAATTGCAACGCCCCTCTCCAGCCACCTGCCACCCAGTCCTAACCACACTCGACAGGCCTTCCCTCCTCCTCCGCGACCAACCTCCGCCCACTGCCATGCCTTGTCACCCTCCATCCTCCACAGCCACTTCCAAAAGCCCACTCCGCCACCAAATCCGCTCCTCTCTACCATAGCACGCAGCTACACACCACCCTCACCACCTAGCCTTCCATTGAACTCCCCCCGACCATAACAAATCCCCTTGCATATCGCCTCTCCACCACAGCCTTGCTTCGGCCTTCATCTGTCACCCTCCAACCTCACTGCATCCGCACCCGACACACCCTCTGCATGTGCCATTTTCCCAGCCAAACTCCATGCCACAGCCTCCTTCGCCTTGCCGCCACCCAAATCCGAACCAACCCATCACCCTCAGCCTCGACCAGACACCAGCCCCTCCCTGGCCTAACACAGCATCCCCACACCCTCTCCAACCTCATCCGCCACACGTCTCGATAGTCTTCCGCCTTGCTCCGCTCACTCCCTCCATTCTCCCTCTCTCATGCCTGTGTCGTGACACTCAAGTATCCAACACCCACCACCGAATGCAGCAACCCGATCAACTCCTCGTTTATCCACTTATCGAACTCGTCCGGTAGTTGCTGCACTCTTTTGTGCTTGCTGTCCGGAGATGTACAGTAGTAGTTTGTCGCTCGTCTTACTGTCCCCTTAGTGTACATTTACCGCTTAGCGCACTAGTGCTTATCCGTGTCCGTTTTCATCTTATTCTCGTCATTTTCGTTGCAACGAAAGGTGAGCGATCACTCAGGATTGACATTCGTTTGTTTAGTGAATTTATTTCACATGAAATGATGATTGAAACATATTATTAAATTTGAATTGGCTAGTGATTAAATCAATGAGTATGATATATTATTATTTAAAATTGTTCACCTACGTTAATTGACATATGACACCTATAACATGTTAGTATATACCCGTAAATTTCAAAACGATAAACCTGAATGATTTTGCTAATTTTGAATAAACCTGAGAGATTTTACTAATTTTGAATAAACCTGAGAGATTTTACTAATTTTAAAATTTTGGGATTGCGGGTTGAAATGATATATACCTGTAAATTTTAAATTATTGTCGGTTGAAATGATAAATATCCATATCACTTGACCATCTAATTGAAAACAATATACGGACAATGTTAGTCTATTTTTTTGAATGATTTCCAAAATTTTGAAAAATATTGTGTTTTATAAATATTGATTTTTCAAAATATATTATAAAGATTTTTATTTTAATTATATCTAAAATTTAGATTTTTAAAGTATATGTTTTGGAAATTTCAAAATTATAAGTAAGTTTGAAAAAATGTAAATTATAAGATTTTACTTATAAATTTATTATTTTTAAAATATATAAAATAAAATTTAAAATAAAATAAAATAAAATTTAACAACATAAAATTTAATTATTTTAATGAAATATAAAGAAAATTTAATTTAATTATATATTTATTGTGTTTAAATTATTTATTTTGAATTTATGTTAACATTATATAAATAGATTTTGTAATAATTTTGATAAATAAAGGTTGGAAAGATAAATTAAAATTGATTTGTAATTTAATTTGTTTAAATTGTGTTTAAATAGGAATTGATTTGAACTTGTGGGTTTTTAGATTTTAAAAGACATGATTTTATAATTTGGTTTGATTAAAGGTGATTAAGGGAATATTTTCAAAATTAAACAAAATTTAAGTTGAATATTTAATTTTGATTTTAAATTTGTTATTTGAGGTTTTATTTAAATGTTATAAAGAAATGTTTTATAAAGTCTCCACGGTGTGAAATAAGCGTTTAGTTGTTAAAGAGACTGGGATCAGATATTGTCATACTCTCTGCTAATACCGAAAACAACTTTAACAATCGTGCATGTGGTGCAGAATCCAGAATAAAATAGGATGTTTTGGCGAACGCTACAGGAATGAAGTAAGAGAATGATGATGGATAGCCTTGACTTTTGAGTCATAACTAAAATGACTAAAATAGGAGCCATGCTGGGCCAAGTCGGGTCGATCTTCCGATCGAGCATGCTTCTTTGAAACCATATCTATTACTTTGTGATTTGATTGGTGTGCACCTTTGATTATGGGAGTTGTCTCAAGTCGGGCGGCAGTAGTTGCTATGCATTACTACCCGTTCGGATCCATAAAACGGTAGTATCCTACCCTAAGCATTGCCTCGCGTGCCTTGTCATATTTATCCTGATCGCGCGCGCTATGATTTTGGTTTGTATTATACCTATGGAGTGCTCGTCGAGTATCCCTCCAGTTTGGTGGAGCTTATCGTATCTGTAATGGCCCTCTTTTTCATACCCTTTGAATGGACAATAAATCACACATGTCCAACAAAAATTGCACGAATAAGCAGATCATTAAGGGAAGAAAGAAAATAAAGACAGAACAGAATCTCATAGGATTGATGTAACAACCTGCATATTTTTCGATGGTATATTTAAAAGATTTATTTAAATATAGCATCATTAGTCGGATTAAACTCCAACATACAACTTTTTGTAAACTGTTGAATTAGGACTCGAGACTACTTCCATTGAGTTCAAAATAGCGTTTGCGATCTTTTTGAGTATAAGCATCGATATGTTTGGAGTTGTGTAGAATTTTGTTATTTTTCTATTGGGCTTTGGGTTTGGGTTTCAGCCCATTAACCCAACATAATACCCTAACTCCACCACCTCTCCTCTTCATTCATTCTCATTTCCTAACACTCTCAAGCCCTAGAAAAATGGAGGAAAAGAAAAGAGTTAGAAATTCCTAAGCTCTAATTCTCTTAGAAAATTCAAATTCAAGTTATAAATCAAAGAGAAGCTTAGGTAAGCATCCACTTCTTCTTCTCCACCTCAATCTCTCTCCAATTTTCAAAAACACCTATTTGCATTTGATCATAGATTGGAGCTTCTAGATTTGAAGTTGAGGAGTGGTTGATCTTTTCTTTGTTTTAGAGCTTCTCATTTGTTGTGTTTTGGTTTAAAGGTGAGTTCTTGAACTCACATATATGTGTATACTTCTGATAGTTGTTAGGTATGAATTCCTAACATCTATTTCATGTTCATTTGCTTTGAATTGAATTGGTAAAATTTTCAATTTTTGATATTTTGAAGTCAAAATCTATAAAAATCCTCCATTGGATGTTTTGACATTTTTTTCGAGTGTATTGAAGTGCCTATAGGGTTGGGTTCTCGCTTGGCATAAATCCTTAGCCATCGTGCTCGTTCGATCGCTTATGAGATGATTGGCCATCATTGGCCTAGCATATTTTTGCTCTGAGCTTCAGCTCAGACGTCTCATAGTATGCCCAGACGTCTAAAGCCACGAGAATAAAATTCCATACCATCAGCTTAGACGTCTGAGCTTACTTTCCATACGTTTGTGCGATTTGGAATAAAATTTCCAACCTTTCAGCTCAGACGTCTGGGAGAACCACCAGACGTCTGGAGCTGCTAATTTCAGTCATCTTTCCTTGTTTTTGATGGGTTTACATTCATATCGATTTTTGGTTGACCCGATTGGTCGTTGTCATTATTATTGACTTTGATGACTCCTTTCTAGATTTTTGGGAATATCCACTTTGATGAATTTGATATCGATTTCTATGGTTTGATTCATGTTTTCGTATGCGAATTTTTGGTGATGGATTGTTTCTACAATCATTTTTGTGATTTGTCACTTAAAATGCAAAGGTCTCTATACTACTAGAAAATATTCAAACTCTTTCACAAAAAATGATTTCAACACTATTTTTAATACAAAGATTGTTTTTAAACCCGCTTTCCAACCTATTAATATAAAAAACTATTACCTCACTTGTATGAGAAATCTAATTAAACGGCTTAGTAAAAAAAGTGGTATGAAACGCTTGCGTTTACTTGGTCGGTTAATTCCTAGACTTGTTCGATTGAAATCTTGTGACAATTTTCATGTGAAAATCTATAATTTCTTCGTAAATACTTAAGTTAAGCCAGTGGTTATGGGTCATGAAGCTAAACTCATTTATTTACCAGCTTAGTGCAATTCACACTTTTTGTTGATTAATGGTGATCATTTTTATGGTTTAGACTAGCGATATGCGATATCTCTTTGTCCACATAGGGGACTATACCCCGTTATGTTGAGCTTCGTCTCTCTTTGTCCATGTGGAGGACTATACCTTGATTTATTAGAGCTTCGTTTCATTTTTATGGCTAGCGACCCATGGTCTTTTGACCATTCTTTGGAGTTTCGACTCATTTTTATGGCCTAGCGACCCATGTTCTTTTATGGAGTTCGGTTCATCGGATGTACCGTTGTACTATGTTATTTTTCCGACTTGTTAGGTTCATCGGGAGTATGGTTGTACTACGTCGTTGTTTCGAAGTATTTGAGTTTTACGTTCCTCGGGTGTACCATTATTGTACTACGTCGTTGCACCGGCTCTATGATTAGCGACCATGGGATAGTGTCCCGTTTGTGGTACACGTGTTGGCGAGTATTCGTGCTTCCATTTTTGGTAGGCTTTCCCCTTTGTGATTTCTATATTTCTAATTGATGATTTCTAGAATTTATGTTTCACCAATTTTTGTGATTTACATTGATAATTTTTATCAATATTTGTGATTTGGTGAATAAGCTAAAGAATATGACAATCTTTTTGGTGTTTGAGAAAGTTTGAAATATTGTATGATTTTTGTTGTTATTTAATGTATACTTGTCACAGTATGGCATTATTGTTATCATATATTTTGTCATATCTCTTATCATATTTCATTTTATCCGATATTTATAGCTAGACTGATCCATTTATTATTTCCTTCTTAAAATAATACTCGGGTCAGACCGAGGTATTTCAAGTGCTTCCACTTGACTCCTTATCAGGGACCATCATCTGATTTTTAGGCTACTGCTTTAGATTAGTAGTTTTTGTTTTATACATTCGAGATAGAGACTCCTTGATGTATACATATTCTTTTGTCTAGCACTTGTACCTATTCTTTTGTGATGTAGTGGGTCTTGCATGACCACTATTTTGATGTACACTTCTATGTGTTTTATTCATATATGTTTCCGCCTTTATGATATAAATATCTGTGACTGATTTTGTGATTATGCCTATTTTACATTTGTTTTCGAAGACCACATAGTCACTGTGTAGTAGCTTTTAGTTTGTAATTGATGTGTCAGATTTCTTCTTGAAACGAAATGCATGCCATTTTATCCGACATATCGGTACTCGCACAAAGAACAGATGGCCGTTCCTCAACAGCCTTATTCTTCATACTAGTTGATGGCATTACCCATAGTGTCCTTAGCTAGTGTGACTATAAAGGTGGGGCGTCACAACTTGCTATCAGAGCCAAACATCGGAACATTATAGAATATTATAGCAAGGATCATTGTCCTAAGTCTTTCTTAGGAATCGTGCCTTAGGATTTATTTGAGTCACTGGACACGTTCTATCCTATTTTCTTTTCTGATGACTTGTTTTATCAATCATGATTGTTTGATATTCATTTTGAGAATAACCTTTTTCCTCTTCTTTCTTTCTTTCTTAAAGAAGAGAAATGGTTAGACCTGGCTGTCCCGACGTCGGTCAATCCAGTACTACTCCTCAGGATGGAATATTTATGTCTGCCCAATATCTTTTAGGTCTTATAAAGAATGCTCAAGCTGTCGGACCTATTCCTGAGCATACTCACCCTAAATCTGGGTTTGTACGCTTGTGCTGTGTAACATCCCGCCTTTTTGTACGCTTTAAATCGACGATAAACCACACACGTCAGACTTAAACCATACAGAAGGGCGGACTGTTATTGGGGTGAATAAGAAAAAGCAAGGAAAGAAGAAAAACAAAATAGAATCTTACAGCGGAACGACAAAATATAATAATCAAATAATAGTTCATGAAGTTGTTTTACAAAAAAAACATTTGATTATACTTATACAACACATATCAGAGTTACACATACCAGATAATAATAAATAATGCAGCGGAACAGTATGAAGGTAGTGGAACAATATAGTAAATAATACTAATAAAATCTTCGCAATCGTCCTCCAGAAATAAGGTCTTCATAACCTGAAATGCTCAGGCTAATCTGAGCGAATTGAAAAGACAAAACACTCGAGTCAGAACTAAGAGATCTTATGTAAGTTAAATCAATGTAAATAATATGAGTGGAACAACGTCAGAGATGTTTACGGGATATGACATCTCCTGTCTAGTGTCAAACGTGAGTGTAGTAACTTAAGAGTGCTCGGGATTCACATCTCTTAATGTTCCGTTAAACTATTTACTATGTAGTAATATTTCGCTATTATAATAATGTCCATTAGTAAAATAAACTTATTTTTAAATAGCGTTAAGGCTTTACATTTTACACCTTAACATGTAATAGTGTCAGTAGTCTATACAGTACCGTAATACCTCCTGGTCGGGAGGCTACCAGAGGATACTCCATAGGTACGACACAAATCAAACTCGTACAAGGCGCGCTAGGGTAGGTGACACGTCACAACGAGGCAATGCCAGGGTAGATATACCAATTATGCATCCGGAGTGGTGGTGATGCGTAGCACGCAGCTACCGCCCACCTCGAGCCACACCCCCAAAAATCAAAGGGCCCAAATCAATCACAAAGTAATATAATGGTATCGAAGGATTGTGTCTGGTAAGAGGGGCTACCTCATTCAGCCGATAATCGCTCTTGTTTTAGCCACCTTATGCTAGCTCATGGGAGTCGGGTCCACGTATATACCTCACTAGAACGTCGCCACCATCCTACTCCATTCTAGAATCTCTACTGCGTACATGGTTGTTAAAGTAGTTTTCGAAGTTGGCAGAGAGTATGACAATTTTCGATCCCGATCTCTTTAACAACCAAACGTTATTATAACACCGCGGTCCCTTTTCAAAATAGTTTATGCTTTAAAACCAAATATCATTGCCTTTCAAAAACAAAATCAATACGATACCATTTCATTTCAAATATATTGTAACAAACCCGGTTTGGAGATTGCCACTAATATTAAATTATAATGATGATTATAATTTAATATTGGAATTAATTAAATTAATTAGAGGTAAAATGGTGAAAATATTGTTTATATAATATAAACAATGAAGTTGAGTAAATTGAGTTAATGAAATGAAGAAAATAAAGTTAATCACTTTATTTGAGTCTTGGGATGGGTTGTAAATTTATTTGGGTTTAATAAAATGGTATTGGTAATTTAAGACCAATAATCCATTATTATTTAAAAAAAAAATGGAGAATAAGGAAGAAATAATTTTATTGAGGATGAAAATGTTGGACATGTGTGAAATAAAGTGTTACTTTATTTCATGAGTTTTTGAATATAGTTGTATAACTATATTCGATTAAAAATGTTAATTTTGGCAATATTGTATTTTTTGCCAATCTGCCTTTTATTGATGAAATGCAAGAGAAATGGTTAATAATTTTATTAATCATAATAAAAATGATATATAATAGTGTATTAATGTTTTAAAAGTGTTAAAACATTTATTTACACTTTATTGGTTGGAAAACATTGTTTTATTTTGCAAAATATGTCCAAATTTGCATTATTTTGACAAAATATGCAAATTTGTAGAAAATGAGAGTTTAGTGCTAAAATAACATTTAAATTGATGGAAAATAATGTTTTATTTACTTTAATAAAATTCTAGATGAAATAACGATTCCAACGCATTTAATTTTTTTGAAATCGGATTAATGATGCAAAAGTTACGAATTGTTAATGATTGAATATGTGAGTAATTGGGGAAAATAACATTTCTAGAATTTTCTAAGGCATATTGGGTTTGGATTGGACCCAATACCCAAAATATGCTTCTGGTAGGTGAAGGAGGCATCGTACAGACATCTCACATTTCTCCTTCCACCAGAAATTAACACAAAGCTTCAAAACACATAAAAATGGTTTCCACTCCTTAATCCTAGTCAAAATTCTCAATTAATTAGCAAATTGGAAGGATTTCCCAGCTCAAAACATAAATAAGGTAATCCCCTATCCCTTAAATCCCAAATTCTAAAGAGATTGCAATTTTCCATTTACTGTAATCTCATTTTGTTAATGATTTCTTTCTGCATATCTCTACTTAAGCTTCTACAGGTCCTGCAGGAGCTTGAATTCGCCAAAAGCTTTGCCTTTGCTGCCTAAAACCATCATCTTTTGCTGCAAATAGTAAGTACATAACTTACAGCAACTAAATTGAAAGCCTCTGCAAAATCTGTTGCTTTTTGTTGCAAATTCGTACTAGTTTCTGAGATTTTTCTTATACCACGTTTTGCTGAAAATGCATCATAGTAAAACGGTCATAACTTTCACGTTTATGTCCGTTTTACCTCAATTTTTTTTGTTGGAAACTAGATTCAATTGGAAACAATTTGTTTTCAGGTTGTATCTAGATATTTTGCAATTTTAATGACCTAAAATGAGTTTGAAGGCAGAAGCCCGATTCTGTCTTTAACAAATCAAGCCGAGTTTGAATTTGTTAGCAAAACAGCCATAAGGTTTGAACCACGGATCGGATTTTAATAATGTTAGCCATTTTGGAAAGATTATTTCATATACTACAACTTTCATTTGTTGAGTTTTCTGTTATTTTGAGGTTAGCTATGACAAAATTGAATTTTTGTACCGCTAAGCCGAGGGCAAAACCAAAATTTTCCTGTTGTTGAATCTGAAACGGAATCGGCCATAACTTTTTCATTTTTAGGCCGAATTTGATAATATTAGATGTTTTGGAAAGCCCATTTCATAAGCTACAACTTTATATTCGGTCATACTGCCATATTCGGATGTTTACTATGCTGAAATTGTAAATATTTATCTCGGTCCTGTCAATATATATATATACTATATGCTATAGGCCTTGTTAAGATTTATAGTAAAATGATCATAATTTTTAGACCGCTGATCGGAATTTGACGATCTTGGTCATTTCGAAAAGCGTTGAAACTAAGCTACAACTTTTTCTTTAATCGCATTGACAAATTTTGACGTTTTCTATGCTGAAATCATAAATGTTTTAAAGCATTTTTAAGGGTTTTTAAACAAGTATTCTTTATTTTCAAGGCTTTTATAAATCAATAAAAAAAACCGTTTTCTCTGGTAAAATATTTTATAAATAATTTTATTTATTTAAATCATTTTTATGTTATTCGGGTGTATATTGGACGTTTCGATTGTGTTTGAAGCATTTTATCATATTAGTCCATTTGACTAATATTATGCAGATATGGTCCGATGACTCCTAATTAGGAGTATATTCGATAGAGGACCATATGGATGTTGATTTACACTTGCCGAGGACATTAGGAGAAGCAATTTATTATTATGATACTTGCCGATGAAAGGAGACAAGTGTGGTAGTCACATTGAACTCGTTGTGGTACGAATTGGAATTTTCTACATTTTGCCAATGAAATGAGGTGATGTATATTTTTTATAGGGTTTGATGTTAATTTTATAATTACTTTACGATGTGGTATCGACCGACGTTTAGTAAACCATTAGGCGCCGACGCATGGTATGGGACGTGTGTTAATACCTTTGGGTTCCTAGTCGTAAAGTTGAGACACATGGAAGTTTGGACTAGTGCTACGGACCTCGAGTGGAGTGGGGTTGCAGATTAGTAGTCAACCCTGAAGCATTATGATATTATTATTACTCGGGTCTTTTGACGTCACCAATTGAGATGGAGGAAATTATACGCTACGTAGTCATGTGCATGGGTAGGAGAGGTATAAATGAAGGTGATCCTAATCCCATGATGTATGGTTCCGAAGTACAATACTAGTGGAAGTGAATAGCACGTGCGAAGTACTCTTTTTATTGATGATTTTGATGTTAATCTTTTTGGGTGATGTTTATGTTTTGAATAGCCTCGAGTAAGAATGAGGCGACATTACAGGATGGTCCAAGATGTTTCAACCATTTTATTACTACTTATTTGAGATTATGTGATTTATGAAGTTTGACGATCTTTACGATTGATTTGAAGTACTTCGAAATAATTTCCCTTCTTATGATGTAAGAATGACCCTTGATGATTCTCCTAGATGTATATTCATGATGAACCTTATATTTGTTCCGTTGGGAACAACGAATGATTATCTAATTATCACTTATCATCATTGAGGCCCTTATCTACTGATGAGTTTAGTTACCCGACCCTTATGTTTTTCACTCGGGTCAGACCGAGTTGCAGGTTAGCATGGACAGCTTCTCTTTTTGGATCAACTTATCACCTTTTGTGGGACATATCGATTTGGCTAGCTTTTATCTTTAGGCCGTTTTGTTGACTATCATGATGTATATTCTTTTTGAGGGATGATTGTATATGATTATCAGTACCCTTTTTGTAACTCGTGTATGATGTATTATGTGGGCATGTATGGTGGTCTGTGTGTGTATATATATCTGATCTGGGTTTGCTGTTCTGTGACTGTTATTTACTTTCCGCATATATGTATATTACATTAGTTATGAAATGTTTGTAAACCGCCATAGTGTGCAATAGTTATGGACTAGACGTGTCAACCACATATGAGGTAAATGAAAAAAAATGATGACACTACTTGACATGTTTAGTTCTTAGCTAGTGTATGCTATGTTGGTCGCCCTTATCCAACCCTATTCTCTGCGTTAGTAGACAAAATTACTCATTAATTCCCTTTACTAATGTAGGTCTCGGGGTGGGGCATCACAGCTTGGTATCAGAGCATCGTTTCAGAATATAATGTGATATATACAGAACAATACAGAAGGTACCATACATCAAGTATAATACATCTACATGTATCATCCCATAATCATGATTCGATTCGCCTTACTTTTAATTTTGTCCTTACCCATGTTTTGACCCGTGTCCCTTTTCGATTCCTTTGGGGTAGATAGAAAGGAATACATCTAGGAATGTTCAGTATATTCCATAGTATTCCTTATTTTCTGTATTTGAATTTCTAATATATCTATTTACCTTATGAATGATCCTTTTAATCTTTTCTTTCAGCTATGTCTCATCGAGGTAGAGGACGCCATTCAGCGGCGAGACCGTCCAGAGGTTCTCGTCCTGAGGGTGTACATATGTCCATTGATCAGATTCTTGAGTTAGTGCGGAGCGTTCAGCCTCCCACTACTGCTACTCCTGCCTTTCCTCGCCGATCAGCTTTTGCATGTATCTACGGTGATTTCACTCATCTCGGTGGCAAGGCCTTTAAAGGCACCGAGTCTGTTCTTAATGCAGAGGCCTGGCTTAGTTCTTGTGAGCGCATTTTTGGTTGTATGGAGATATCTAGCCATCATCGTGTTCTTGTAGCATCCAGTATGTTGCAAGAACGAGCTCTTCATTGGTATGACCTTCTGATTGCTGAGTCCACACTTGAGTGGGATCAGTTCCGTGAGCGGTTTGAGCTTAAGTTTATTCCTGATTCTGAGAGAGCTACTCTAGCTCGTCGTTTCCTTGAGCTCAAGCAAGGAAAGCTTTCTGTTTCTGAGTATGTTGCTTCATTTGAGGGTCTTTCTAAGTATGGGATTGAACATATTCCTACTCCATACAAGAAGAATCCTAGTTTCGTTTCCGGGCTTAAGAAGTATTTGAAGAAGGCCCTTATGCTTCGCCTTGAGCTTACTTTTGAGAAGCTTGTTGATGTGGCCCTTTAGCTTGAAGCGGTCGAGAAGGAAGAGGATAGTGATGATGATGTTAGTGTTTGGGCCAACCTGAATAAGAAGAAGTTCTTTCGCTAGTCTAAGCCCTTTCCTCCTAAGAAGAAGAAGAAGCAAGGTGGTTCTTCTTTTCAGCCTCAGTCTACTCCTTCAGCGAAGCCTTTTGCATTCTTCAATTGTGACTCCCTTGATCATCCTGTTAGAGAGTGTCCCAAACCCAAGCGTTGCCTCCACTGCAAGAAAGAGGGACACTTAGTTGCTGCTTGCCCCGTTAAGGGGAAAGGTTCACGTAGGTCAACTTAATGTGGCTTCTACCTCTAGTGATGCTTCTCAGCCTAGAGGTACACACTCTTCCGTTTTAGAAGGTTCCTTATTATTTCATGATAGTATTATCCAAGTGCTTTTCGATACGGGTTCTTCTCACTCATTCATATCGAAGGAACTCGTAGATGCTTTGCAGTTGGATGTTTCATGCTTTCTTACTTCGTTGCGGATTGCTAATCCTATTAGAGGATCCGCTACTCCAAGCTTACTTTGTGATGACGTTGAGATCTTGATTTGTGGTTTTTCTTTTCGTCCGAATCTGCCGTGATTTTGGCTTTGACATGATTTTGGGTATGGACTGGCTAGTTCGGTATGATGCTAAGATTTTATGTTTGGAGCGAGTTCTTTACCTTCAACATCCTGATTCTTCCGATCAGTTATGTCTCTCGCTTCATGATTTCGATTGTGGTTCTACAATCTCTTTATTTGCTCTTGATTCTCTCGATACTGATGACGATGTGTCCCATATTCCAGTTGTTTGTGATTTCGTTGATTTATTTGAGCATGTTTCTGGTTTGCCTCCTAAGCGAGCCATTGAGTTCCGTATTGATCTTATCCCTGGTGCTCGGCCCGTTAGTCGTCCTCCCACGAGGATGTCTACGCGAGAGAATGAGGAACTCAAGAAGCAACTTCTCGAGCTTGAAGCCAAGCATTTTATTTCATTTAGCTCTTCACCATGGGGTGCTGCAGTGTATTCGTCAAGAAATCTGATGGATCTCTTAGGCTTTGCATCGACTATCATAAGCTTAATGAGCTAACCATCAAGAACCGTTATCCTTTACCCAAAATTGGTGATATGTTCGATCAGTTGAGTGGTGCTAAGGTCTTTTCTCAGTTAGATCTGGCCACTGGTTTTCATCAGCTTCGAGTTGCGGAAGATAGTATTCCTCTCGGCGCATTCCGCACTCGCTATGGTTCTTATGAGTGGCTCGTCATGCCATTCGGTTTGACGAACGCTCCTGCTAATTTCGTCGATCTCATGGATCGAGTATTTCGGGAATATCTCGATAAATTTGTTCTTGTTTTCATTGATGACATTTTGGTTTATTCGAAATCCAAAGTAGATCATGCTCGACATCTTAGAATCGTTTTAAGTACTCTCCGACAGCATTAACTCAAAGCAAAGCTTTCTAAGTGTCATTTTTGGGAAAAGCAAGTGAAATTCTTAGGCCATGTCATATCTTCCAATGGCATCTCTGTCGATCCTACTAAGATCGAGGCTATTCAGAATTAGAAGAGGCCTGAAAATGTTCATGAGATTCGTTCCTTTCTGGGATTAGCGGGTTATTATCGTCATTTCATCAAAGACTTTTCCGCATTGTGCTTCCTTTGACTAGCCTTACGAGGAAAGGCGTTCGATTTATTTGGTCCGATAAGTGTGAAGCTTCTTTTCAGAGATTGAAAGAGCTTCTCACTAATGCTCCCGTCCTTGTGGTTCCTCAAGGGAATCAAGATCTTATTGTATATACCGATGCCCACCTCAGTGGCCTCGGTGAAGTCCTGATGCAGAAGGATCGGGTAGTTGCTTATGCTTCAAGACAGTTGAGACCGAACGAGGTTCGGTATGCTACCCATGACCTTGAGCTTTGTCTTCGCTATGTAGATTTGGCATCACTATCTTTTGGGAGAGCATTTTATCCTCTATACCGATCACAAATCTCTTAAGTATCTCTTTTCTCAGAAGGATTTGAATATGAGGCAACAACGATGGTTAGAGTTTCTCCCTCATCTGATTTTGATATTAACTATACCCCTAGTAAGGGTAATCGAGTTGCTATGCACTTAGTCGCAAGCATTCGGCCGTGGTTTCTATGATGTTGGCCGAATGAGATGTTCTGACGACACTATCTTGTTGTGATATTCGTGATAGAGTTCCATCATCCGATTCTCCTGCTTTATTTTTTAGTATGGATGATTTACCATCTCTTCTTGATCGTATTTCTGAGGCTCAGAGGCATGATGTTCATACGATGCGCCTCATCCAGTCCTGTTCTACTGACTCCCGTGATGGGGTTTTGCGGGATTATTCCATTGATTCTCACGGTTGCCTCCGTTTGAAGAACCGTATTGTTGTGCCTTTTGACCAAGCACTTAGACATGATATACTTGATGATTGTCATCACTCTAAGTACACCATTCATCCGGGTAGCAGTAAGATGTATGCGAATATGCATCGACTTTATTATTGGGAAGGCATGAAGCATGACATTGCAAGTTATGTAAGCAATTTCTTTACGTGTCAGCTTGTCAAGGCCGAGCATCAACGGCCATCTGGTCTTCTTCGGCCTCTAGAGGTTCCACTGTGGAAGTGGGACCAAGTTTCGATGGACTTCATTGATGACCTACCTCGTTCGAGGTCGGGTCATTTGAGCATTTGGGTAATTGTTGATCGCCTCACGAAGTCAGCTCATTTTGTTCCTATTAAATCTAACAGGAATGCTCCTCTTTTGGCGAAGCTCTATATTAAGGAAATTGTACGATTGCATGGTGTTCCTTTATTGATCGTTTGTGACCGTGGTCCTCTATTTACCAGTCATTTCTGGTCCAGTTTTCAGCAGGCTTTGGGAACAAAGCTGAATCTTTCAACTACTTATCATCCTCAGTCTGATGGACAGAAAGAGAGGGTGAATCGCATTCTTGAGGACCTACTTCGTACATGCATTCTTGATTTAGGTGGTTCTTGGAAGGATCACCTTCCATTGGTAGAATTCTCCTGTAACAACAACTTTCAATCCAGTATCAGTATGGCACCATTCGAGTCAGTTTATGGTAGACCGTGCCGTTCTCCATCTTATTGGTTAGAATCTGGAGAGAAGCTTATTCTTGGGCCGGATTCGATTCGTGATTCTTCGGAGAAGATTTCCCTTATTAGATAGAGAATGAAAGAGGCACAGAGCCGTCAGAAATCCTACGCGGACAACCATTGGAAGCCTCTTGAATTCTCCGTCGGTGACCATGTGTTCATTCGTATATCTCCGATGAAGGGAGTCATGCGCTTTAGCTCCACAAGGAAATTGGCTCCTCGCTTTATAGGACCATTTCAGATTACCGAGCGCATCGATCCGGTTGCTTATCGAGTGTCACTTCCGCCTCATTTATCTGGTATTCATGATGTTTTCCAAGTCTCTCAGCTTAAGAAGTGCATTCGAGGTTCTGATTCCGTTGCTGATCCTTCCGAGCAGCTTGAGCTTGAGATCTCGCCGAGTTTATCCACCGTTCAACGGCCTATTCGCGTGCTTGATTCGAAGGTGAGGCGCCTTTGAAGCAAGAACGTTCCTCTTGTTAAGATTCAATGGTCGGAGAATCTCAACGATTGCACTTGGGAAACTAGAGAATCTATCGAGCGTTCTTTTCTGGGTTTTCTATCTTCATTTGTGGATGGTGAGAACTATTATCTCAAGCTATTTCTTATTCCTTTTAGGTTAAATCGTTATATTTGTTATGGTTTCCCTAGAAATTGCGAGAACGTAATTTTGTTAAGGGGGGGAGTCTGTAACAAAGTCGGTTTGGAGGTTACCGCTAATATTAAATTATAACGATGATTATAATTTAATATTCGAATTAATTAAATTAATTAGAGGTAAAATGGTGAAAATATTGTTTATTTAATATAAACAATGAAGTTGAGTAAATTGAGCTAATGAAATGAAGAAAATAAAATTAATCACTTTATTTGAGTCTTGGGATGGGTTGTAAATTTATTTGGGTTTAATAAAATGATATTGGTAATTTAAGACCAATAATCCATTTTTATTTTAAAATAAAATATGGAGAATAAAGAAGAAATAATTTTATTGAGGATGAAAATGTTGGACATGTGTGAAATAAAATGTTACTTTATTTCATGAGTTTTCGAATATTGATGTATAACTATATTTGATTAAATTTTTTAATTTTGGCAATATTGTATTTTTTTGCCAATTTGCCTTTTATTGATGAAATGCAAGAGAAATGGTTAATAAGTTTATTACTCATAATAAAAATGATATATAATAGTGTATTAATGCTTTAAAAGTGTTTAAACATTTATTTACACTTTATTGGTTGGAAAATATATTTTTATTTTGCAAAATATGTCAAAATTTGCATTATTTTGACAAAATATGCAAATTTGTAGAAAATAAGAGTTTAGTGCTAAAATAACATTTAAATTGATGGAAAATAATGTTTTATTTACTTTAATAAAATTCTAGACGAAATAACGATTCCAACACATTTAATTTTGTTGAAATCGAATTAATAATGCAAAAGTTACGAATTGTTAATGATTGAATATGTGAGTAATTGGGGAAAATAACATTTCTAGAATTTTCCTAAGATATATTGGGTTTGGGTTGGACCCAATACCCAAAAGAGGCTTGTGGTAGGTGAAGGAGGCATCGTACAGACATCTCACATTTCTCCTTCCACCAGAAATTAACACAAAAGCTTCAAAACACATAAAAATGGCTTTCACTCCTTAATCCCTAGTCAAAATTCTTAATTAATTAGCAAACTAGAAGGATTTCCTAGCTCAAAACATAAATAAGGTAATCTCCTATCCTTTTAATCCCAAATTCTAGAGAGATTGCAATTTTCCATTTACTATAATCTCATTTTGTTAATGATTTCTTTCTGCATATCTCTACTTAAGCTTCTACAGGTCCTGCAGGAGCTTGAATTCGCCAAAAGCTTTGCCTTTGCTGCCTAAAACCATCATCTTTTGCTGCAAATAGTAAGTACATAACTTACAGCAACTAAATTGAAAGCCTGTGCAAAATCTGTAGCTTTTTGTTGCAAATTCGCACTAGTTTCTGAGATTTTTCTTATACCACGTTTTGCTGAAAATGCATCATAGTAAAATGGTTATAACTTTCACATTTTTGTACGTTTTACCTCAAAAATTTTTGTTGCAAACTAGATTCAATAAGAAACAATTTTTTTTAAGATTGTATCATGAGATTTTGCAATTTTAATGACCTGAAATGAGTTTGAAGGTAGAAGCCCGATTCTGTCTTTAACAAATCAGTCTGAGTTTGAATTCGTTAACAAATAGCCATAACTTTTGAACCACATATCGGATTTTGATAATCTTGGCTATTTCGGAAAGCTTATTTCATATAATACAACTTTCATTTATTGAGTTTTTTGTTATTTTGGGGCTAGCTATAACAAAATTAAATTTTTGTACTTCTAACCCGAGAGCAAAACCAGAATTTCTCGGTTGTTGAATCTGAAACGGAGTCGGCCATAACATTTTCGGTTTTAGGCCGAATTCGATAACCTTAGATTTTCTGGAAAGCTCATTTCATAAGCTACAACTTTTTCTTTAGTCATATTGCCTGATTCAGATGTTTACTATGCTGTAATTGTAAATATTTATCTCGGTCTTGTCAATACACACACACACACACACTATATGCTATAAGCCTTGTTAAGATTTATAGTAAAAAGATCATAATTTTTAAACCGCTGATCGGAATATGACGATCTTGTTTATTCTCGAAAGCTTAGAAACTAAGCTACAACTTTTTCTTTAATCGCATTGCCAAATTTTGGCGTTTTCTATGCTGAAATCATAAATGTTTTTTAGCATTTTAAAGGGTTTTTAAACAAGTATTCTTTATTTTCAAGGCTTTTATAAATCATTTAAAAAAACCATTTTCTCTGGAAAAATATTTTATAAATGATTTTATTTATTTTAATCATTTTATGTTATTCGGGTGTATATTTGACGTTTTGATTGTGTTTGAAGTATTTTATCATATTAGTCCATTTGACTAATATTATGCAGATATGGTCCGATGACACCTAATTAGGAGTATATCGATAGAGGACCATATGGATGTAGATTTATACTTGCCGAGGATATGAGGCGAGACTATTTATTATTATGATACTTGTCGATGAAAGGAGACAAGTGTGGTAGTCACATTGAACTTGTTGTGGTACGAAATACGATGAGTTGGAATTTTCTACATTTTGCCGATGAAATGAGGTGATGTATATTTTTTTTATAGGGTTTGATGTTAATTTATAATTACTTTACGATGTGGTATCGATCGACGATTAGTAGACCATTAGGTGCTGACGCATGGTATGGGACGTGCGTTAATACCTTTTGGGTTCCTAGTCGTAAAGTTGAGACACATGGAAGTTTGGACTAGTACTAAGGACCTTGAGTGGAGCGGGGTTGCAGATTAGTAGTCAACCCCGAAGCATTATGATATTATTATTACTCGGGTCTTTTGACGTCACCAATTCGGATGGAGGAAATTATAGGCTACATAGTCGTGTGCATAGGCAGGAGAGGTAGAAATGAAGGTGATCCCAATCCCATGATGTATGGCACCAAAGTACAGTACTAGTGGAAGTAAATAGCACGTGCGAAGTACTCTTTTTATTGATGATTTTGATGTTAATCTTTTTAGGTAATGTTTATGTTTTGAATAGCCTCGAGTAAGAATGAGGTGACATTATAGGATGGTCCATGATGTTTCGACATAATTATTACTAATTGTTTGAGATAATGTGATTTATGAAGTTTGACGATCTTTATGATTGATTTGAAGTACTTCGAAATAATTTCCCTTCTTATGATATAAGAATGATCCTTGATGATTCTCATAGATGTATATTCATGATGAATCTTATATTCGTTCCATTGGGAGCAACAGAATGATTATCTCATTATCACTTATCATCATTGAGGCCCTTATCTACTGATGTGTTTAGTTGCCTGACCCGTGTGTTTTTCACTCGGGTCAGATCGAGTTACAGGTTAGCATGGACAACTTCTCTTTTTGGATCAGCTTATCACCTTTTGTGGGACATATCGATTTGGCTGGCTTTTATCTTTAGACTGGTTTGTTGAATATCATGATATATATTCTTTTTGAGGGATGATTGTATGTGATTATCAGTACCCTTTTTGTCACTCGTGTATAATGTATTATGTGGACATGTATGGTGGTGTATGTGTGTGTGTATATATATATCTGATCTGGGTTTGCTGTTCTGTGACTGTTATTTACTTTCCGCGTATATGTTTATTACATTAGTTCTGAAATGTTTGTAAACCGCCATAGTGTGCAATAGTTATGGACTAGACGTGTCAACCACATATGAGGTAAATGAAAAAAAAATGATGACACTACTTGACATGTTTAGTTCTTAGCTAGTGTATGCTATGTTGGTCGCCCTTATCCAACCCTATTCTCTGCGTTACTAGATAGAATTACTCATTAATTCCCTTTATTAACGTAAGTCTCGGGGTGGGGCGTCACATAAATCCTTTCTAAAACCATAACACTTTCAAAATTATAATATTTCAAAACCAAACGCTTGAAATATAACCTTTCAAAACATAATACTTTGAATTTCATAGCTTCTAAACCATAACTTCCACCACTTAAACGATTTGAATATTCAAACAGTATATAAAATAAAATTGTTTGAATTTAAAATTACTTTATAAAGTAAAATAAATTCCTCGACTTCACAATTTTATTCACTTTAAATTAAATATCAATTCATAACTTTCAACTCAATTTAAGTTTTCAATAAACCAATTCAATTTATATCGATTTCGAATATAGATTCGAACCTCCAAATAAACCATTTCAATAAATTTCAAAGCTTTCGATATTCAACACTTCAAAACTAAATTTGTTAACTCTCTCTATATATATACACACAAATTCAGTTTGTTATTATTTATTTTTCAAATATGTACTTAATAATTCCAATATCATTCAAATCAACTCCAATTTCAAATAACTGAATATTTCCCTCACTTTATTTAAACTTGATATATTCATTTATATAACCTTAAACAAAAAATCAAGTTAAAAATCATATTCTTTAAAATATCAAATTTCATTGAGTCCCAAATCGATTTTTATTTACTAAAATTCTCAATTGAATACAATTTCAACCAATTTCCAGTTTATCTTTCAACCTTAATTTATTGAAATCACTATAAATTCTATATTAAAATATATTTAAATAAATACTTAACCATATTATATTTGAAATTAAAATCAAACTTTATTATTAAACTTATTTATATCAACCAATTTATACATAGCTCAATTCAAGAATTTGACTATATATATAAAATAGCATTTATGTAATATCTAAAATTCAATATTTATATAAAACCATGTATTTCTTCCCAAAATCCATAGAAATCGATTTCAAATTATTTTTATATATATAGACCATGGAGTCTGTATATAATTTTCTATCATATGGTCAAGTGATACGGATATTTATCATTTCAATCTTTAATTTAAAACATAAGTATGGTTATATATCTTTTCAAACCGCAATCTCGAAAAAATAAAAATCCATAACAACTTGCAGTTTATAACAATATAAAATAAAACATCCATTCATCCAATATGAATCATCAAACATTCATCACAATCATTATCCAGTTCAATTAATAACATCAATATAGATCAGGTAATAAATAACAGGTATTTATTGGCAGTTTATATTCAATAATAAATAAAATAAAAATTTAACTCACTGACATGTATAACAACTCCGACAATTTCATTCCTAATATCGATCAGATCCCTGACGATACCCTACCTAGACTTAATATCGATGATATTAACCTCCTTAGTGATGCAGTTACCCCTGAAGAAATTAGACAAGCAATGTTCTCTCTAAATACTGACTCCTGTGGTGGACCTGATGGGATGAATGCACTTTTCTACACATCTTGTTGGTCAATTGTCTCAACTGATGTGTGTAATGCCATAATGCTGTTCTTCAGAAAGAGTAAAATATTCAGGTCGTATAATTATACCAATATAGCCCTGCTTCCCAAACTCAATAATGCTCTCAATGTTAGTGAATTCCGTCCTATTTCGTGCTGTAATACCCTATATAAATGTATTTCGAAGGTTATAGCTACGAGGTTAAAGAATGTCCTACCAAGCATTGTTTCAAAAAATCAGGCAGCCTTCCTTCCTGGTAGGAATATTCTCGACCATGTTCTTCTTTCCCATGAACTACTTAAGGGATACAAGCGCAAGAATGCTCCACCAAAAGCCATGATGAAACTCGACATAATGAAAGCTTTTGACATGCTGCAATGGAATAGCATTGTTCGAATTATGGGCTACATGAACTTCCCGCCTCACTTTATATCTTGGATATACGAGTGTATCTCCACTCCAACATATTCAGTCAATGTTAATGGTTCGTTAGCTGGTTTCTTTGCTTGTAAGAAAGGAATAAGACAGGGAGATCCGTTATCTGCTTACATCTTCATTCTTGTAATGGAACTTCTTACGAAGATGTTAGACAATTTAATTATCCAAAACAGGTTCAAACTTCATCCAGCTTGCAAAGATCCTCAAATCACTGCGTTATTGTTCGCTAATGACCTGGTCGTGTTTTATACACCTGACAACAACACTATCACGAATTTCATGGGAACTCTTGACCAATTTTATACCATGACAGGACTTAAGTTAATCTCCATAAGTCTGACATAATTTTGGCTGGAGTTATCGATGTACAGTCCGCTCAAATAACGCAAATTACTGGCATGTCTATCAACCATCACACTGTGTCATATTTGGGTCTGCCGCTCTCAACATCAAAAATTTCTATTAATCAATGTCTTCCACTTTATGAGAAGATAACAGCTAAATTGAATTGCTGGACCTCTAGGACTCTAAGTCAGGCAGGTAGGCTAACACTGATTAAATCGGTTATTTTTTCAATGCAAGTTTACCGGGCTAGAACCTTTATTCTACCTTATAAGTTGATTAGCATGATCAGAAGTGCATTTATGAAATTCCTATGGGTAGGCAAGACTACAGGTAGATATATAGCTCCTATCAAATTTAGTAAGCTTGAACGACCAATGAACAAGGGGGGTCTTGGCATTCTCAATTTGAAGCAATGGAACATGGCTGCCTTTGCAAAACATATTGACACTTACTATAATGGTACTGACAGTCTTTGGGCAATTTGGTCTAAAAGAAATGTGACTAAAGGAAGTAGTTTATGGAATATGTCTAAACCTCAAAACATGAGTTGGACTTGGCAAAGTATATTCAAAATTAAGGAGACCTTTCTACCACTAATTCAAATGAATACCTTCCCAATTTACTGTGTAAGCTTCTGGGATGATCCTTGGCTAGATAAAGGGTTCATTCTCAGACGTCAACTATCGTACAATGAAGTAAGGCAGTCTGGTATTCACTCTAAGATGAAAGTTAGGGATTTTCTCAGCAATAATAACAGGATACAAAGCTTTTCATCCAATCCTAGAGTTCAGTGCATATGGAATATTATTAGAAGGTTTACTTCGCTTTCCACTTCTACTGCTCGTATAGTATGGGGAGACAATAAAGCAAAGTTCAGTATTGGAGTTGGATACGAATTCTTGATGAAAAATGGAACGATACCAAGGTGGAATTGGTGGAAACGAACTTGGAGTTTGGACAGTAGTTTTAGAGATAACTTACTGCAGTGGAAAGTTCTAAATCGTGCTGTTCTTTCTAAAACCAAACTTGCTTGCATGGGAATGAACGTTAATATCTATTGTTCTTTCTGCTGTGACCATCCGAAGACTGTCGGGCATCTGTATTTCGAGTGTTCTTACATTAAGAAAATCTGGAATGTTGTTATGTCAAAGCTAAAAAGGGATAATGTTTCCCAAGATAATCGTGTCGAGTGGGAAATTATTCATGCGAAAACAGGGTCCAAGAATAAAGTTAAGAGTATTTACTATGGTGATGAAAAGCTTTATCAGTGCTGTGTGGAAAGAGCGAAATAATAGAGTATTTGAAGTAAGCAAAGTGAAATCTGATGTTGAACTCAAGAACTGGATAATACATGAGATAGAACAAAATGGGTACGCAAACCTACAGCATTGACCCAGGGATATATGCCTCCTTCCTTAAGTATTAAGTTGTGATTGTTTTCCTTTTTGTGATTTTTTCCCCTTGTGCTTGTGGCTCCGTGTTTTCCTTTGTTTTCTTCAAGCTTTTGCTCTCTGTCGTATGTGTTCTGTTTCTTTTGGAGTTGCAATAAAATGGTCGGGGTCCATTCAACCCCGTCGGCCTTGCCAAAAAAAAATAACAATTTAACTGGCAGTTTATATGCAAAAATAAATTAAATAACACTTTAATACAATAAATTCAATTTAACTGAGATGATGATTAAAAATATGCCAAACAGTCATAAATAAATTTCTAATCACCTCATAAACTAATTTAACAAATATAAGAAATTTTAGAAGTTGTGACCGGGTTAAAACACCCACGTTTTGAATTTAAATTGAATTCAAATCCAATTTAAACCCAAAAATCAAACGGTCTCAGAATTCATCCAAACTAATGCCAAAATGTCCGGAATTTAAATATGATCCCAGCGGTGAAAACCGCATGTGAAACAGACCTCGTATGTAAAAGTTATGTTGATTAGAACGTATAATAGTTTGAATTAAATTTAAATAAAATAACACATATAGCTTCCACGTCACCTCTCTTTCTCTCCCTCACATTCACAGTCAACACAGCATGCACGAACCCAAACTCGTTCAACCAGCCCCCCTTTTGACCATGAAAATTGACCGCCCCCGACCACCGTTCGACATGCCGCAACCACCATTTTGCTCGTCTTCCCATCCTCCATCTAGCGCGCCCCCTCCGGCCGCCCTAGATGTCGCGCACCGCCACCTGAAATCTAGGGTTTTCGAACCCTAGTTCGCCAATTTCGGCCATCTCCGGTAGTTTTAGGTCACGAGACCACCGGCAATCGACTCCCCACGCTGCACTCTTCAAAACCCATATTCCAATTTCATCGATTAGAGCCCAAATCAAAAAGCCCCAAATTGGCTTAGGGTTTCGAAAATTCGAGGGTTTGACCGCGATTTGCCGTTGATTCGAGCATCAATTCTGAAAATGAACACTTGATGCAGATTCGTATTCTCGAGATATACGATATATAATTTTTCTGAATTTTTTTGAGGAGTTTGAATTTTGAAGTAAAAATTTTGATTTGCAATTGACTGTGAAATTTAGAGTTTGTCTACCATTGGAAAAGAGGAGCAACTGGAATTGTACGTACAAAAAAATGAACATAAGAACTAGACTAGCGTTTATATCTAGGTATATATGCAAAGCTGAAATTAGAATGGACTGGATTGATTTGGATCGAAAGTTGAACGATAAATGGCCCAAAAGCCCGTTCTGACTGCGAAACGAAATTGGGTCAAAACCCATATATCAAAATAGATGTTTTAAAATATTTTAAACGCAATGGAACAGGTTTTAAGTCCAAATTCCATTGTATGAGGAAGTTAAGCTAAAATCAATTTATTTCAAATTGATTTCAATTGATTTCAATTAAATTGATTTCTAGACGTTTCGAGCCCGTTCGATCAAACGACAAGTCCGATCGTTACGAAACTTAAAATCCTACAATAGTTTACCGTTATGGATCCGATGAAATTGGTTTCGTCAAAATCCGAGTCAGTGGCCAAAATGGCTATTTTTAATTAATTAATTAAATAAATTAATAATTAATTAATTAATCAAATTTCATTTCTGTAATTGACAATTCTTATCATTTTTAATTTCTTACTCATTACACTAATTTAACAAATTTTGATGTCAATTTAGAGTTGATTAATTTATCAATTTCGGTGTTTAATTTCAATTTCATTAAATTCAGAAATTTATACATTTAAAATTCCAAAATCCATTTATTAACTTTTAAACCTTGTTATTCAAGTCTTTTATTACAATAAGGAAATGATTAACATTGTTTTATAACATGGTACATTAATATTTCCCAATTTCATCTTAATCCCTCTTTACGTAATATTTAAATATTAATTTTCATTTAATTCCAACTAATCCAATTATTAAATTTAAGTTAATAAATCTAGATTCCCATTCTTTTTATTCAATCAATCATTATCCTATTCATATTTTATTATGAACCAACAATTATACAATTAATTATCTAATATTGATTGTTTTCCAAATTACAGCTTATTACGTATTATTTCGTCAACTAATATAACTTTGAATTTTATTTCCCAATTTTCTATTTACAATCAATTATGGCCTTGCAATTGTTTCAATTAACTGGAATAGCACTAAATTAGTTATTTATTAACTTGCCTTAGCATTCTTACATTCCATTCCTGTTATTAATTCATTAACAAATTTCAAATTTTTATTTATTCTAGATTTAATTACCAAAATCTTATTAAATTAACAAAATTTATTATCGGAAATTTACGGGTCGTTACACTCTCCCCCACTCAAAACTTTTCGTCCCCGAAAAGGAAAAAGAAGGGAAAAGAAGAATTAAGAAATCAATATCTATTATTCAAAATATTAAACTTATAGACAATTAATTTACATCAGAAAATAATTTAAATAAAATATATAAATTTATAGACAATTAAATCTTTTATTTTCAAGTCAACAACATTTGGAAAACATATCAGAAAATTTTCTAAGTCCAAAATTTACGAAAAATTTCGGCAGAGTCTCCTTTGTACGGAGAGGCTCGGGAGAAAATATAATATCGAATATAAGAATACATAACATATATCTTCCAAAATAATATATCCCAACACGAGAATATATATATATATATGTATGTATGTATGTATGTATGTATGTATGTATGTATGTATGTATATATAATCATGCTAGAAAACCATAATCTGAGAATGTACCTGCTTGTTGGGCAAACACGCTTAATTATGAAACCAAAAGCAGTAGCAATTGCTTCCATAACCTGTATTTCGCTTATATAATCAGAAAAGAGTTAACAATTATATAAAATGACATGTTTAAAGTTGTTTCAACCACAAACAAACAATTAATATAAACAACAGTCACTTGCAACAAGGCATAAAACCATCATATAAATCAACGCAACCAGGTCATACATTCATATCAAACAAAATAAATAGTTGTTCGGGTTCAAAACTTCAAATTGTACATAATGAAAAATAAACTACTAAGTGCACCATTTACTCAACAGTCCTAGATGAAAGTAAATAGATTATTCATTCATCCAAACAATTTTAAAGTATCCTTGCCCAAACCGTAACGACCCAAGACTTTGAACAATTTAAACTGAAAATATTTAATTAATTTTAAATATTTGAATGATGGTTTGATTTAAAATTTCAATTTTTCATAATGAATTTAGCGATTAAATTATAAAATTTAATCTACTGAGAGTTGAATAAAAATTTGAATCTTCAATTTTAAGCTGAATAAAAATATTTCAATGGCTTGTAAAATTCATATTGATAATACTGAAAATAATAGAAGCTTCAGAATTGAATTTGAAAGCGATTTGTTCAGTTTTGAAATTATACCATTTGAGTCGATATTTGAAAATAGCCTTCCGAGGCACAGTCTCGGAATTCGACGAAACCAGTTCCAATGGGTCCGTAATATTGTATTATTATCGGGTTTCAAATTTCGTATTTTTCGGAGTTAATATGTGAGCACACGGCAAGTAAACGTGTCGAAATTTGTATCGAAAACAAATTAAATTAAATAATAAAAAGAAAAAAAGGGGTTATCACATCAGCACATTATCTCCTTTGAACACGCCAGAAATCACGTAGAAGATCACGACAATAATCGTGCAAAGCATGGCCATGTTCCCCTATTTTAATTTCAAAATCAAATGGCCGAAACCCAGAAAACAAAAGAAGAAAAAAAAAATAAATGATGAAGAATGAACACACGTAAGGAATGAAACCCTCTTCTCTTTCACTTAAATAAATAAAAGGTGATAAAAGAAAAATCCTCCTCAATATCCAAAATCAAATCGAGGCCGTGACACTTTTTTCGTGTCGATGATCGACTCGAGCAGTCAATCAAGATGGGTTCGTGAGTATGGGGGGTCGGCGACGACGCGCGATTATTCAGCGGGAGCGGCGGCTACTGGAGGCGCGCGTGTGATGGTGGATGCGGCTAGGGTTGATGTGGCGATTTAGGGCTTCAACACGGCGACGGCGGCGAGGAGAACTCGAGTTCGGTGAAGATGGAGGCTCGCAACCGGAGGAAGACTCGCGAGCTAGTCGCGGTGGCTCAAGCAAGCAAGGGGAGGCAACGAAGGCTAGGGCGGCGCATCGTGGGTTCGATGTCGTGAGCTGGGTTCGATGTTGTTTGTAGTGAGGTAATTTTAAATTTTTTTTTTTTTCAAAATTTAATTTAAATACAGTAAGAAAAAAAAGGTTTCTGTTTAGGTTCAAGAGATATATATGTACATACAGTTATAATAGTTTGTTTAAAAATTTGAAGCAGTAAGATGTGAAACAAAATACATAACATATACATATAGATAAGTTTTAATCTGCAGTGATGAGATTTGAAATTTAGGTATAAGTTGATAAATAATTACAGTAAGGCAAATTCTTATGTTGTAGAAGAAATTTAAATATTGATTTCAAAAAAAAAAAAAACAGAAAATATACGGAAAATAAAAATGGGAGTTTTTAAGTATTTAATAAACTTATATAATTATTTTTACTAAATATAATCTATAAAAGAAAATATTTTGTTAAAAGAAGGAATTAGTTAAAATAAAATAGAAATGGAAATTTATTTTCGACTAGCGGAATTAATTTGTATAAATGGTTCGTTTAATTTTTGGCATTAAAAAACTAAATTATAAAAGAAAATTTAGTTTTAAAATTAAATTGTAGTTAAATAAAATTATAAAAGGAGAAATTGGTTAATTAAAACTATCAAAACGAAAAATTGATTATTTGATTGGTTCGAATGTTAATTTATTGCATAATATTTATACAAGGTATAAATCAAGAAAAATCGAGTCAAGATAGAAATGGATTGCAAAATTAAATCAAAGTGAGATCTTCTCACTCAAATTGAAAATTTGGATTGCAGTAATTGATTGCTGTTTGGTGGTGATATTAGATATAGTAGGATATATGTATAGCAATATATATATATATATATATATATATATATATATATATTGGAATATGTATATATTGGAGTTGTTGATTTCCCGCATTATATAGCGGATGAGACCCTATTGCGCCGCCTATTAAGCGGATAATAATTTATAAATCCCATATACCGCGATATCCCGTCTTGAAACGGGATTGGTATTGTACTAACATCTGTGGATGCAGGGAAACAGGTTGGAGGGATCCAACTGGATTCCTCAACCGTATTTATTTATTTACATATAGTGTGATATTTGTTGATTATCATATGATGATATATGATGTTTGGATGCCGTGATTGATTATTTGGTGTGTTGCATCATCGGATCCATTTTTGAAGTTTAAAAATAACGATTTTGATTTTTACGGGATTTTTAAAGTGATTTTTGAAATTATACGTTTATTAAATTTTCGAATTGATTCATTTTAAATAATTAAAACGTTATAAATTTTTATGTTATAAAAATTAGGATTTTTGTGAAATAAAACCAAAGCATGATTTTTGAAATAAATAGTTGATAAATTTATAAAATGGTTTAAATTGGGATTTTTTGAATTATTATAAACGGTTCATATAGAAGATTTATAAAATTGATATTTTATAAGTTGAAGATATTGGAATTATAAAACGAGCTTTTATAAGTATTAAAATAAAGTTGCACCTAGTTTTATAAGTAAATAAGAATTTTAGATTTATAAATAAATGATGATATAAAAGAATGGATTTATGAATAAATGGATTATAAGTAATTTACTTATAAGTTGGATTCGACATGTAAATGAAATATAAACAGAATTGGTTATTAAAGGAGATTTGTAAATCGAAGTAGTTATGAAATAGAAATGGAATTTATAAACGTTGTTTTATAAATCCGTAATCAAATAAATTTGATAAGTAAACATAGAAATTATTAAAGGAATTTTATCCACGATTTTGGACTGTGGAAAGTCCTTTAATTAAATATGTGGAAGTGTTGAATTTGGTAAACGAAGTACATCCACGATTTTGGACAGTGAACTTGTTATTGAATAAAACGGATATGATTTGGAGAAGTGAAATTTTAAAATGAAGTTAATTGTTTTAAAAGATGTTTTAAAATGTATTAACTGTCGAAACCGTAGATTTCAACATTCATTGTTGAATTAGACGTTTTCGAGAAATAGAAGAAAATGGTAGACTATAAAACCGTGGTTATAGTAAATGATTTCCGAAAGGAAATATTTTGTATAGTATTGGGATTTATATATCTATTTTAATTTCGAATCCCTACACTAGTGATTTTGGGTTGTCGTAACGATGTTTTACGCAACATTCGTTTTGACCCAAATAATGGGTTTAATAGGATGTTTTCCTTAAGAAATGAAATATATATTTAATATTAATTTAAGTATATCGAATATTTTCCAAATGTTGAAAATAAATAGATTTGTGAAATACTTATTATTAAATAAGTAGGGAAATGTTTTCCAATATGAAATAAACGTTTTGAGAATTATCTTTTTAAAGATAAATTGAAAGTGAATATTTGAAATCGTTTTGAAAATCGTATATTCAAAGATATTTTGGAAATATAAATTCAATATGGAATTTATAGATGAAATTGGGAAAATGGGTTTAAAAATAAATATCGATTTATTTTTGAAGTATGAAAATTATATATATATCTTGTAAAGATATTTTTGGAAAATTATTTGGAATCTGGTGATGTTGTGCATACCTATTGATAGTTAAATAACCGACTATCAATATTTACCTTTAAATAGGTATTTGTTGTGATCGCTTGAATTTGAATGCTACACTTATTTTTAAAAATAAGCGCTCGCTATTCGGGTTAGCCGGGAAAGGATCATGGGGTCGTATAACCCATTCCAAATATGTGATATGTCGTAATAAATAGCATTGGTGACCGGTGTTGAAGACCGGATATTTGTGAAGACGGAATGATTACCGTCGAATGTTTCTGCATCGGCTGATCCTCGATATAGAAATTTATTACCCTTTGTGATGGGAAGTCAAGTCGTGATTAGTGAATATCCGGTTTGAAAGGACTTCTTTGTAAGTGCCTTCGGTTCCATTCGATCCCGGAACGGACTTGTATGGATGTGCGTCTGCCGTTACAATTTGAGATATAAAGCTGGTTTCTATCAAATATATTCCCGTTGGTGGCGGAGAATTTATTCTCTTAGCTTAACACCCTTAGAGGTTATGTAGTTGATGGTAACAAGTGATACATTCCCAAATTGGTAATGTGGCATACGAAGTGCTGTTGAGAATTTGATGATCAAAGCACAGCTTTTATGTAAAGCGTGGCTTTGTGGACGAGACTTCGTCGGACCTCACACCCCGGAAATGGTCAAAACAGGAAGGATGCAGCAAGGTTATGAGGGGGTAGCGCCCCTTTAGTGTATGTCATTCCATCTGGATAGAGGTGGTATCATGGTATGAAGCCCAGATACTTAACCTATGTTGTTTCTGCAAATTTATTGCTTTGTGGTTGTTGGAAATTGAGGATCCTCGGATATAGATCGGTTACGATCGGGGAATGACATATTCGTGTCAGTAGTTACCCAGTTAGGGGTAACCCGGCCTTGTGTTGGCAGAGATCCGGTTAGGTTTTCGGTACGTCATTCCAGAGGCGTTTCCATGTGGCAATGGGAAGTTCCTTGGCCTGACCATTTGATGGAAATCCAAAGAAACAATACGATCTTGTACGGTTTTAGTTGTAGAACTATCATTCACTTATGGTGGCGCCCCACTGTTTGGATGGTAGCTATAGTAGGCATACGATAATGGTCGTATGTTGGCTAAGATTTATATCTTTACTTTCGAAATGATTTTTCCTACACTATGCACTAGTAATAATATCAAATGTTTCTTTTTAATGCGTATCAAGCATCTTTGACTATCATAAGGAGAAATCTCCTCCGATTCTGCGTTTGCATTATGTGTTTGGCGGGAGGCCTTATGGTAGTCTCATTTTCTAAAAGGCATTGCGAATTGATCTTTAAATTTCTCCTGTTCTTGTTTCAAAGATAATAACTGTTTTAAGTTCTCACACCAGTCACATGACTGACCTGGAGTTTATTGTTTCCCTTCCTAAACTCTAGGTGCCCACCAATTTCCACACGGGTAGTCTAGAGTTAAGGTTATCAGGTCATTCTGGATTCGGAAGTTGCTACAGAATCTAGAGGCAAGCTAGATGGCGTAGCATATTACTAAGTATAGTATTTTTTTCCACTGTTTGTTGTTGTAAACTCTGATAATGAATGTAATGTGATGTAATGTATAAAATATACAGTTCTTTTTGTTTTAATGAATATTCATTTATCTATTATATGTTGTTCCGCTGCGAATTATGAGATTCTGATATTGTTCAGTTCTATCTTTTTCTTTCTTCTTCTACCTCTTTCTTTTTCTTAAACCTTAAGTGTTCGGTTTTCCGGCATTCGATTGCTCGGCAGTTGATACAGTGAACGTATTGATGTCGGATTCTTCGGAAGTCGAAGAATCGGGTCCTTACAAAGTGGTATCAGAGCATATGGTTAAGCGACAACCATGGCTCTGTTGGGTGTTACTCATTAGAGATAGAGTCAGCAGTACTCTAGAATGAGTTTGAGTGTAATAATAGATATGAGCGCGTATTTGTTAGTGAATACGAAATTGTTTTGTATTGTATTGACTTATCGGTTGATTGTTTATAGACTCTGGTCGGTGCAGTCTAGCTAACTGTGTTGATAGGAGTTTCTAAACTCTTAAACAAGATAAACCGACACCGTATTGTTTTAAAAATCAGGTAAATAAAATAATTTTACCCAAAACTATTTTTGTATGAAAAAGAAATCATTTCCCATGGATTAATAGTATATGGTTGTTAGGAAGTGATAATATAAAAAAAAATTTACCATTGATTATTGAATAAGAAATTGGAATCATAATCAAAAGTTTAGAAATAAAATCCAAATACAAATGAAATTGGAGAATGTAAATTATAAATGCGATTTATAATTAGAAATAGAATTCCAGGGAAGTATTTGGAAATGTTTTTGAAAGAATTTGGAAATTTTAGAAATTAAATTCCTTTTTGATTTGAAAATAATTTTCAAAGGTTTTTGGAAAAATGTTTTGAAGGAATGAAAAGCTCTAAACTATTTTCGGTCGCTAGAAAATAATTCCGATGATGATTGCAACATCATCGGTGTTCATTTTTGGGTTTTCAAAAGAGGGATTGCTGCCAAATTGTTTTAAGTGAAAGTTGTTTGGAAAATTTGGGTTTGGTTTTGGAAATTCAAAGGATAGTTTGAATTGTTTTCAATAATGGTTTTGAAAGATAGAAAAGACTCTGGAATCCTATTTAAAATATTTATGAGAATAATAAATAAGTTAATAACTTATACAAACTAAATTTTAATAGAATAAATTTAATTTAAAGAATGGAGTTAAATTAAAGTAAGTATAAGTGAATAAATTTGAATAAAGTGAATTGGAAGAAATGTCTAAGGACACCAAGTGAAGTATTGAAATAAAAAAAATTAGTAAGCAAAACTAATTGAATAAATGAAAAATTTAATATGGTTTAAAAGAATTGAATTCACATAGAATTGAAATCCAATTTAAATATAGGTGGTTATAAATCAAAATGGTGAATTGAAATTAAATTGTGTCTGTAAATGAATAAATGAAGTAACATTTGTAAATAAATGAATTGAAATTAAAAAATGGAAATGAGATAGAATAAAATGTAAATTGAGTTGGTATGTGACGCCCCACCTCTATACCCACGCTATCCAAGAACACTACGGAGTAATGCTGTCGACTAGCACGGAGAATAAGGCTGTTGAGGAGCGACCATCTGTATAATTGCTTTGTGCGAGTACCGGTATGCCAGATAAAAATATAACTTTTCATCTCTAGAGGAAATCCGACATACAGATACAAACTCAAAGCTATCACACAGTGGCTATATAAAATCTTCGGAAACAAATATAGAAATAAACATAACATAAATCAGTCACAGATAATTCATATCACAAAGGCGGAAGAAGATATGAATATATAATTAACACATGGCAGTGTAAATCAGAGTTGTGGTCTAAAAAGATCCACAATATCACAAAAGAATAGTTACAAGAACTACATAAAAGAATAAGTATATATTATGGAGTCTATATCTCAAATGTATACAACAAAAAACTACTAATCTAAGTAGTTGACCAAAAGCAAGAGAAATCAATCCCAAGAGAGAAGTCAAGCAGAAGCACCTGTAACATCTCGGTCTGACCCGAGTATTATTTAATAAGAAAATAATAAACGGATCAGTCTAACTATAAATATCAGATGAAACGATATAGAATCAGAGTTATGACTAAACACATAATAATCACAAGGCCAACCTGTGATATATAAGTAGTTGATAATCAACAAGAGATTAATCAATATCACAAAATCTACACAAGAATCCAAGAAGTGTCATACTCTTTATTTTGTTCATCAAACCACAAATATTGACGATAATATTCATAATGGCATACTACTATAAGTATGTAAATGATAATCAACAAACGATTAATCGATATCAAAGAATCTTCTCAAAGATCCAAAAAGGGTATCATACCCAAAACTTGTATTCACAACAAGTTAATGACACACGAAATCACCTATGCACAAGAATTGATAAACCATATCAATAGAAATCACAAAGTTGGTGAAACATAAATTCCAGAAATCAACACAAGAAATCCAGTCAATGACACACGAATTCACCTGTGCACAAGAATTGATAAATCATATCAATAGAAATCACAAAGTTGGTGAAACATAAATTCCAGAAATCAACACAAGAAATCCAGTCAATGACACACGAATTCACCTATGCACAAGAATTGATAAATCATATCAATAGAAATCACAAAAATAGGTGAAGAAGAAAATTCCAGAATTCGACACACGAAATCCAGAAATCACACAAAATAAGGGGGGAGGCCTATCACATGAACGGGAGCATGAAAACTCACCAACAGCTGTAACACATGAACGAGAAGCTATCTCATGGTAGCTAGCCATTAATTTGACACACGAATGGTCCGAAGACCTGGCACACGAATGGTCCGAAGACCGTGGGTAGCTACCCCACAAATTTGACACACGAACGGGGTTTAGTCTCCCACGCAGACAAAGAGACATCGCACATTGCTAGTCTAGATCACAAAAATGATCGTCATGATCATAGAGAAGTGTCGATTACAATAAGCTAGTAAATATATGAGCTTAGCTTCATGTCCCATAACCACTAGCTTAACTTAAATATTTACGAACAAATTGTAGGTCTCCACTAGAAAATTGTCACAAGAGATTCAATCGAACAAGTCCAAGAATTAACCGACGAAGTAAACGCAAGCGTTTCATACCACTCGTTTTACTAAGTCGTTTAATTAGATTTCTCATACGAGTGAGATAAATGTTTGTATATACTAATAGATTGGAAATTGGTCTGAGAAAACGAGCTTTGTAATAAAATAGTGTTGAAATCATTTGAAGAAAGAGTTTTGATATTTACTATTAGTATAGAAAACCTTTATATTTTTAAAGTGACAAAGCACAAGGGGGATTGTAGAAATAATCAATCACAAAGATCACATTTGAAGATGTGAATAAAAATCCAATGAAATCGATAAAGGATCCATCGAAGTGGATATATCTAAAATTCCCAAAGAAAATAAGTCATCAAAGATGATAATAAATGATGACAATAAATAGGATCATCACGAATCGATTTAAATTGGAAATTCAATCCAAAAAGGCAAATTGGACTCAAACAGCAGGTTCAGTCGACTGAACAGAGTTTTCAGTTGACTGACCCTGTGCTTGGAAATTTTCCAGGTTCAGGAAACTTTCTGTTTCCAGGTTCAGTCGACTGTGCAGAATTTTTCAGTCGACTGAATCATGCCTGGAAACTCTCGGGTTCCAGGTTCAGTCGACTGAACAGAGTTTTCAGTCGACTGAATCATGCCTGGGCTGTTTTTCAGCCTATTCAAATGAAGAGCAAATTCTTCCAAAATTCAACCGGACGAACATTGGCTCAAAGGGTTTATGCCAATCGGCAACCCGGCCCTATATGCTCCTCGGTGCATCACTAGAAGCATGATCAAACACCCATAAAAGGATTTTCACACAAATTGACTTAAAAACTCAAAAATTGGAATGTTCACAAAACCAATCCAAATCAAGAGCAAATGCACATGAAGAAGTGTTAGGAATTTATACCCAACAACCAAAGATAATTATAGTCATAGATGTGAGATAAAAATCTCACCTTTTCACAAAATCGAACAAGAAGAAGCTGAAAGAAAATGGAGAATCAACCTCTCTTCAACACAACCCAATTGAGCTTGAATCTAAGCTCAAAAACAAGAACATTCCCAAGTTTAGGTTTAGGAATTTCTGAAATTGGTAAGAGAATAAGTTGGAGAAGAAGAAGAGAAGCTTACCAATGGGTTCTTCTTGACTTTGGAGCTAGGAATTTGATTTGCAAGGGAAACTAGGGTTTTGGAGTTTTAATTTCCAATCTCTCCCACCATTAATACTCTAAAAACTGAAATGAGAAGAGAATGAGGGTGAGTGGGGAAGAGTGGCTCAGTTTTGGAGTATAAGTTAACATAGGGCTGAGCCCAAAAACCAAACCCAAAGTAAAAAGTAGCAAAAATCAACTTTCTCCAAACATATCGAAGCTTATACTCAAAAAGGTCGCAAACGGCATTTTAAACTCAATGGGAGTGGTCTCGAGTCCTAATTCGACCGTATGCAAAAAGTAGGTTTTCGGTCCAAAATTCGACGAACGATAAAATATTTAAATAAAATATTTAAATATAAAATCGATAAATATGCGGGTTGTTACAGACTCCCCTCCTTAAAGAAATTGCGTCCTCGCAATAAGTAAGAAGGAAATATAAGAAGTAACAACCATAGAAGCATATTAACACAAAAGAAAATTTGAAATAGGAAGTTCACCATAAAGTGCACGAAAGAGTTAGCAAGAAATCTGGTGAAACTTCAATTTCCACAATATTACCAGGCTCAAGAATGAAAACCGAAATCCCTGAGGCATTTCCGTAGATAAAAGACGTGGGGAACGTCAAGAATAGCAGAAAATTGAGCCGGTGCAACGGCGTAGTACAAAAACGGTATGCCCGAGGAACTAGAAACTCAAATAACTTGGGACATCAGCGTAGTACAAAAACGGTACGCCCAATGAACCAAAGCAAAGACATTGATGTAGTACAAACGGTACATCCAATGTATCAAAAGCAAAGACATCGATGTAGTACAAACGGTACATCCGATGAATCAAAAGCAAAGACATCGATGTAGTACTACGGTACATCCGATGTATCAAAAGCGAAGACATCGATGTAGTACAACGGTACATCCGATGAATCAAAAGCAAAGACATCGATGTAGTACAAACGGTACATCCGATGAATCAAAAGCAAAGACATCGATGTAGTACAAACGGTACATCCGATGAATCAAAAGCAAAGACATCGATGTAGTACAAACGGTACATCCGATGAATCAAAGACAAAGACATCGATGTAGTACAAACGGTACATCCGATGAATCAAAAGCAAAGACATCGATGTAGTACAACGGTACATCCGATGAATCAAAAGCAAAGACATCGATGTAGTACAACGGTACATCCGATGAATCAAAAGCAAAGACATCGATGTAGTACAACGGTACATCCGATGATCAAAGCCCGAATGATTTCGGAACACCGACGTAGTACAAAAACGGTACGTCCAATGAACCGAACACAATAAAAGAACATCGGGCGCAAGTTCATAAAAGAAATGAGATGAAACTCATTAAAACGAAGTACGTCAAAACGCCCGATGAACCTGATAAAAAGATAATTTCATTCGGTCATCAACAAAGAAACAACCCCTTGTTGCTTACGACTAAAAGCATTGGCAACACGATTTCCCCTTCGGGAATAAAAAGAATATCAAGATCATAGGAAGCTAGGAACTCGAGTCAACATGCAGTTCCTTAAGAGAACATAAATATTCCAAAGATTTATGATCGAGATAGAGAACAAATTTCTCATCCAAACATGATGATGCCAAATTCCAAAAGTAAAAACAATAGCCGAGAGAACCAGATCATGAGTGGCATATCTAGTCTCGATAAGTTATAATGATTTAGAAGCACAAGAGATAGCATGTTCTCCTTTGCAAGATAACGACATCCAAACCAATACGACTAGTATCGGTACAAATAGCAAAGTCTTGGTTCCCCTTCAGGAATCACAAGAATAAAAGTATCGAAAAGAAAGAATTTCTTTTAAATAATCTTCTTTCCTGAAAAGTTAAAACTTTCAAAATTACATTTATCATTGTGTAATAATCTTTCTAGAAAAATTTACTATTTTCAAGTTAATATACTGTGTCTGATTGTCTCATCAAAGCGTTTAGGAAATTCCTATCGATAACGTTGATCAAGCGCATCGACCAAAATTCTTAAAGCACTCAACGGGCAATACAATCACAAAATCATCTTTTATAGGATAAATAAATCTCTTAAAAAGTTTTAAGAATATTCTTTGTTCGTTTCAAGAACAAAATCCAGTTTTACTTATAAATAAATCTTACGAAAAAGATTTGCAAAATTTTAAATTACTATTTTCATCCAAAATCCATAAATAAGAATGGTCTCATCGAAATATTCATAGAATATTCGATTTATAAAATGGATGAAATAAGCTGGACAAATTGAATGACATAATAAGTCATTCAAAAGAATCATAACGAGTGCAGAATGCGGTAAGTGGAATGCTAACTTTCGCAACTCGTAGCAAATGAAAACCGGTGGCAAGGTCGAGCTGAAAAGACCTTAACACCACACAAAAGATTTCTTAGGTGATAATCCTAAGACAAGCTCAAAAAATACCGGAAAAGTTTCACAAATTATTTAGATAAGAGAAATAACACTTTCCTCACCATAAGGACTTTACAGAATAAAATGATGCCATCAAGATGGAATCAAAATCACAAAGAAAAATAGAAATCTGCTTAACAGATTGAAAATGTCGAAGATGAATAATCCACTCGGAAAAATAGGATATGGGCTTCACAATGATTAAGCCAATCCTTACAGAAAGGTCAATTCCGAAGCCAAAGCAAAAATATCGGCTCGGAAAGAAAAATCACATAAAATAATTTCGACATCAATAGAAAGCAAATTGAGTGTTGCGGATCTACCATCCGGATTCGCAATTCTCAAGGAAGACATCAAGCCCAAAATATTCAAAGAAAAAGAATCGACAAGTTCTTTTGATATAAAATAGTGAGATGGAACCCATATCAAAAAGAACTCAAATAGAAAGCTCATGAATTAAAACAATGCCATCAAGGATTGAATGAAAATACCTTGACCAAGAGAAGAGTTGCTAGGGGCTTGCACAATATTTAGCTTTCTCATGTCCTTGTTCAAAAGTTTGGGACACGCAGATAAAAGATGACTCGGTTTCTTGCAATAGCGACAAGAATGAGGTTTTGGACACATATTCGCATAGTGTTCCATAGAATTACAATTGTAGCATCCTCCACGATTAAGGATTGGAGTCTTTGCTACAAAAGTAGTTTGCTTCACTCTCTTATTGGAATTAAGGCTCTTGAACTTAATATGCCTCTTCTTGGTAGTCCCAATATCACAAGCACTTCCTTTACCAACCTCTCCATGAAGAAGAGTAACATCCACAAGCTGATTGAAAGAAACTTCGAGTTTCAAAGGTAGAACCATTTCGGGGTTCTTACTCAAAGCATAGATAAACTCTTGATTCTTTACAAGATCCAAAAGTTGTTGAGCAGACATGAATACTCCATCCTGGGGAGTAGCACTAGATTGACCGGCGCTGGGACGGCCTGGTCTAAACATTTCTCTTCCTTAAGAAAGAAAGAAGGAAGAAGAAGAAGGTTATTCACAAATGAATATCAAGCAATCTTGATAGATAAAACAAGGAATCATAAAGAAAATAGGATGAATCGGTACAAGGACTCGAATTAAATCCTAAAGCACGACTCCTAAGAAAGACTTAGGACGATGATCCTTGTTATAATATTCCATATTGTTCCGAAGTTTGGCTCTGATACCAAGCTGTGACGCCCCACCTCTATACCCACGCTAGCCAAGAACACTACGGAGTAATGCTGTCGACTAGCACGGAGAATAAGGCTGTTGAGGAGCGACCATCTGTATAATTGCTTTGTACGAGTACCGGTATGCCAGATAAAAATATAACTTTTCATCTCTAGAGGAAATCCGACATACAGATACAAACTCAAAGCTATCACACAGTGGCTATATAAAATCTTCGGAAACAAATATAGAAATAAACATAACATAAATCAGTCACAGATAATTCATATCACAAAGGCGGAAGAAGATATGAATATATAATTAACACATGGCAGTGTAAATCAGAGTTGTGGTCTAAAAAGATCCACAATATCACAAAAGAATAGTTACAAGAACTACACAAAAGAATAAGTATACATTATGGAGTCTATATCTCAAATGTATACAACAAAAAACTACTAATCTAAGTAGTTGACCAAAAGCAAGAGAAATCAATCCCAAGAGAGAAGTCAAGCAGAAGCACCTGTAACATCTCGGTCTGACCCGAGTATTATTTAATAAGAAAATAATAAACGGATCAGTCTAACTATAAGTATCAGATGAAACGATATAGAATCAGAGTTATGACTAAACACATAATAATCACAAGGCCAACCTGTGATATATAAGTAGTTAATAATCAACAAGAGATTAATCAGTATCACAAAATCTACACAAGAATCCAAGAAGTGTCATACTCTTTAATTTGTTCATCAAACCACAAATATTGACGATAATATTCATAATGGCATACTACTATAAGTATGTAAATGATAATCAACAAACGATTAATCAATATCAAAGAATCTTCTCAAAGATCCAAAAAGGGTATCATACCCAAAACTTGTATTCACAACAAGTTAATGACACACGAAATCACCTATGCACAAGAATTGATAAACCATATCAATAGAAATCACAAAGTTGGTGAAACATAAATTCCAGAAATCAACACAAGAAATCCAGTCAATGACACACGAATTCACCTGTGCACAAGAATTGATAAATCATATCAATAGAAATCACAAAGTTGGTGAAACATAAATTCCAGAAATCAACACAAGAAATCCAGTCAATGACACACGAATTCACCTATGCACAAGAATTGATAAATCATATCAACAGAAATCACAAAAATAGGTGAAGAAGAAAATTCCAGAATTCGACACACGAAATCCAGAAATCACACAAAATAAGAGGGGGGGGAGGCCTATCACATGAACGGGAGCATGAAAACTCACCAACAGCTGTAACACATGAACGAGAAGCTATCTCATGGTAGCTAGCCATTAATTTGACACACGAATGGTCCGAAGACCTGACACACGAATGGTCCGAAGACCGTGGGTAGCTACCCCACAAATTTGACACACGAACGGGGTTTAGTCTCCCACGCAGACAAAGAGACATCGCACATTGCTAGTCTAGATCACAAAAATGATCGTCATGATCAAGAGAAGTGTCGATTACAATAAGCTAGTAAATATATGAGCTTAGCTTCATGTCCCATAACCACTAGCTTAACTTAAATATTTACGAACAAATTGTAGGTCTCCACTAGAAAATTGTCACAAGAGATTCAATCCAACAAGTCCAAGAATTAACCGACGAAGTAAACGCAAGCGTTTCATACCACTCGTTTTACTAAGTCGTTTAATTAGATTTCTCATACGAGTGAGATAAAGGTTTGTATATACTAATAGATTGGAAATTGGTTTGAGAAAACGAGCTTTGTAATAAAATAGTGTTGAAATCATTTGAAGAAAGAGTTTTGATATTTACTATTAGTATAGAAAACCTTTATATTTTTAAAGTGACAAAGCACAAGGGGGATTGTAGAAACAATCAATCACAAAGATCACATTCGAAGATGTGAATAAAAATCCAATGAAATCGATAAAGGATCCATCGAAGTGGATATATCTAAAATTCCCAAAGAAAATAAGTCATCAAAGATGATAATAAATGATGACAATAAATAGGATCATCACGAATCGATTTAAATTGGAAATTCAATCCGAAAAGGCAAATTGGACTCAAACAGCAGGTTCAGTCGACTGAACAGAGTTTTCAGTCGACTGACCCTGTGCCTGGAAATTTTCCAGGTTCAGGAAACTTTCTATTTCCAGGTTCAGTCGACTGTGCAGAATTTTTCAGTCGACTGAATCATGCCTGGAAACTCTCGGGTTCCAGGTTCAGTCGACTGAACAGAGTTTTCAGTCGACTGAATCATGCCTGGGCTGTTTTTCAGCCTATTCAAATGAAGAGCAAATTCTTCCAAAATTCAACCGGACGAACATTGGCTCAAAGGGTTTATGCCAATCGGCAACCCGGCCCTATATGCTCCTCGGTGCATCACTAGAAGCATGATCAAACACCCATAAAAGGATTTTCACACAAATTGACTTAAAAACTCAAAAATTGGAATGTTCACAAAACCAATCCAAATCAAGAGCAAATGCACATGAAGAAGTGTTAGGAATTTATACCCAACAACCAAAGATAATTATAGTCATAGATGTGAGATAAAAATCTCACCTTTTCACAAAATCGAACAAGAAGAAGCTGAAAGAAAATGGAGAATCAACCTCTCTTCAACACAACCCAATTGAGCTTGAATCTAAGCTCAAAAACAAGAACATTCCCAAGATTAGGTTTAGGAATTTCTGAAATTGGTAAGAGAATAAGTTGGAGAAGAAGAAGAGAAGCTTACCAATGGGTTCTTCTTGACTTTGGAGCTAGGAATTTGATTTGCAAGGGAAACTAGGGTTTTGGAGTTTTAATTTCCAATCTCTCCCACCATTAATACTCTAAAAACTGAAATGAGAAGAGAATGAGGGTGAGTGGGGAAGAGTGGCTCAGTTTTGGAGTATAAGTTAACATAGGGCTGAGCCCAAAAACCAAACCCAAAGTAAAAAGTAGCAAAAATCAACTTTCTCCAAACATATCGAAGCTTATACTCAAAAAGGTCGCAAACGGCATTTTAAACTCAATGGGAGTGGTCTCGAGCCCTAATTCGACCGTATGCAAAAAGTAGGTTTTCGGTCCAAAATTCGACGAACGATAAAATATTTAAATATAAAATCGATAAATATGCGGGTTGTTACAGACTCCCCTCCTTAAAGAAATTGCGTCCTCGCAATAAGTAAGAAGGAAATATAAGAAGTAACAACCATAGAAGCATATTAACACAAAAGAAAATTTGAAATAGGAAGTTCACCATAAAGTGCACGAAAGAGTTAGCAAGAAATCTGGTGAAACTTCAATTTCCACAATATTACCAGGCTCAAGAATGAAAACCGAAATCCCTGAGGCATTTCCGTAGATAAAAGACGTGGGGAACGTCAAGAATAGCAGAAAATTGAGCCGGTGCAACGGCGTAGTACAAAAACGGTATGCCCGAGGAACTAGAAACTCAAATAACTTGGGACATCAGCGTAGTACAAAAACGGTACGCCCAATGAACCAAAGCAAAGACATTGATGTAGTACAAACGGTACATCCAATGTATCAAAAGCAAAGACATCGATGTAGTACAAACGGTACATCCGATGAATCAAAAGCAAAGACATCGATGTAGTACTACGGTACATCCGATGAATCAAAAGCGAAGACATCGATGTAGTACAACGGTACATCCGATGAATCAAAAGCAAAGACATCGATGTAGTACAAACGGTACATCCGATGAATCAAAAGCAAAGACATCGATGTAGTACAAACGGTACATCCGATGAATCAAAAGCAAAGACATCGATGTAGTACAAACGGTACATCCGATGAATCAAAGACAAAGACATCGATGTAGTACAAACGGTACATCCGATGAATCATAAGCAAAGACATCGATGTAGTACAACGGTACATCCGATGAATCAAAAGCAAAGACATCGATGTAGTACAACGGTACATCCGATGAATCAAAAGCAAAGACATCGATGTAGTACAACGGTACATCCGATGATCAAAGCCCGAATGATTTCGGAACACCGACGTAGTACAAAAACGGTACGTCCAATGAACCGAACACAATAAAAGAACATCGGACGCAAGTTCATAAAAGAAATGAGATGAAACTCATTAAAACGAAGTACGTCAAAACGCCCGATGAACCTGATAAAAAGATAATTTCATTCGGTCATCAACAAAGAAACAACCCCTTGTTGCTTACGACTAAAAGCATTGGCAACACGATTTCCCCTTCGGGAATAAAAAGAATATCAAGATCATAGGAAGCTAGGAACTCGAGTCAACATGCAGTTCCTTAAGAGAACATAAATATTCCAAAGATTTATGATCGAGATAGAGAACAAATTTCTCATCCAAACATGATGATGCCAAATTCCAAAAGTAAAAACAATAGCCGAGAGAACCAGATCATGAGTGGCATATCTAGTCTCGATAAGTTATAATGATTTAGAAGCACAAGAGATAGCATGTTCTCCTTTGCAAGATAACGACATCCAAACCAATACGACTAGTATCGGTACAAATAGCAAAGTCTTGGTTCCCCTTCAGGAATCACAAGAATAAAAGTATCGAAAAGAAAGAATTTCTTTTAAATAATCTTCTTTCCTGAAAAGTTAAAACTTTCAAAATCACATTTATCATTGTGTAATAATCTTTCTAGAAAAATTTACTATTTTCAAGTTAATATACTGTGTCTGATTGTCTCATCAAAGCGTTTAGGAAATTCCTATCGATAACGTTGATCAAGCGCATCGACCAAAATTCTTAAAGCACTCAACGGGCAATACAATCACAAAATCATCTTTTATAGGATAAATAAATCTCTTAAAAAGTTTTAAGAATATTCTTTGTTCGTTTCAAGAACAAAATCCAGTTTTACTTATAAATAAATCTTACGAAAAAGATTTGCAAAATTTTAAATTACTATTTTCATCCAAAATCCATAAATAAGAATGGTCTCATCGAAATATTCATAGAATATTCGATTTATAAAATGGATGAAATAAGCTGGACAAATTGAATGACATAATAAGTCATTCAAAAGAATCATAACGAGTGCGGAATGCGGTAAGTGGAATGCTAACTTCCGCAACTCGTAGCAAATGAAAACCGGTGGCAAGGTCGAGCTGAAAAGACCTTAACACCACACAAAAGATTTCTTAGGTGATAATCCTAAGACAAGCTCAAAAAATACCGGAAAAGTTTCACAAATTATTTAGATAAGAGAAATAACACTTTCCTCACCATAAGGACTTTACAGAATAAAATGATGCCATCAAGATGGAATCAAAATCACAAAGAAAAATATAAATCTGCTTAACAGATTGAAAATGTCGAAGATGAATAATCCACTCGGAAAAATAGGATATGGGCTTCACAATGATTAAGCCAATCCTTACAGAAAGGTCAATTCCGAAGCCAAAGCAAAAATATCGGCTCGGAAAGAAAAATCACATAAAATAATTTCGACATCAATAGAAAGCAAATTGAGTGTTGCGGATCTACCATCCGGATTCGCAATTCTCAAGGAAGACATCAAGCCCAAAATATTCAAAGAAAAAGAATCGACAAGTTCTTTTGATATAAAATAGTGAGATGGAACCCATATCAAAAAGAACTCAAATAGAAAGCTCACGAATTAAAACAATGCCATCAAGGATTGAATGAAAATACCTTGACCAAGAGAAGAGTTGCTAGGGGCTTGCACAATATTTAGCTTTCTCATGTCCTTGTTCAAAAGTTTGGGACACGCAGATAAAAGATGACTCGGTTTCTTGCAATAGCGACAAGAATGGGGTTTTGGACACATATTCGCATAGTGTTCCATAGAATTACAATTGTAGCATCCTCCACGATTAAGGATTGGAGTCTTTGCTACAAAAGTAGTTTGCTTCACTCTCTTATTGGAATTAAGGCTCTTGAACTTAATATGCCTCTTCTTGGTAGTCCCAATATCACAAGCACTTCCTTTACCAACCTCTCCATGAAGAAGAGTAACATCCACAAGCTGATTGAAAGAAACTTCGAGTTTCAAAGGTAGAACCATTTCGGGGTTCTTACTCAAAGCATAGATAAACTCTTGATTCTTTACAAGATCCAAAAGTTGTTGAGCAGACATGAATACTCCATCCTGGGGAGTAGCACTAGATTGACCGGCGCTGGGACGGCCTGGTCTAAACATTTCTCTTCCTTAAGAAAGAAAGAAGGAAGAAGAAGAAGGTTATTCACAAATGAATATCAAGCAATCTTGATAGATAAAACAAGGAATCATAAAGAAAATAGGATGAATCGGTACAAGGACTCGAATTAAATCCTAAAGCACGACTCCTAAGAAAGACTTAGGACGATGATCCTTGTTATAATATTCCATATTGTTCCGAAGTTTGGCTCTGATACCAAGCTGTGACGCCCCACCTCTATACCCACGCTAGCCAAGAACACTACGGAGTAATGCTGTCGACTAGCACGGAGAATAAGACTGTTGAGGAGCGACCATCTGTATAATTGCTTTGTACGAGTACCGGTATGCCAGATAAAAATATAACTTTTCATCTCTAGAGGAAACCCGACATACAGATACAAACTCAAAGCTATCACACAGTGGCTATATAAAATCTTCGGAAACAAATATAGAAATAAACATAACATAAATCAGTCACAGATAATTCATATCACAAAGGCGGAAGAAGATATGAATATATAATTAACACATGGCAGTGTAAATCAGAGTTGTGGTCTAAAAAGATCCACAATATCACAAAAGAATAGTTACAAGAACTACACAAAAGAATAAGTATACATTATGGAGTCTATATCTCAAATGTATACAACAAAAAACTACTAATCTAAGTAGTTGACCAAAAGCAAGAGAAATCAATCCCAAGAGAGAAGTCAAGCAGAAGCACCTGTAACATCTCGGTCTGACCCGAGTATTATTTAATAAGAAAATAATAAACGGATCAGTCTAACTATAAGTATCAGATGAAACGATATAGAATCAGAGTTATGACTAAACACATAATAATCACAAGGCCAACCTGTGATATATAAGTAGTTAATAATCAACAAGAGATTAATCAGTATCACAAAATCTACACAAGAATCCAAGAAGTGTCATACTCTTTAATTTGTTCATCAAACCACAAATATTGACGATAATATTCATAATGGCATACTACTATAAGTATGTAAATGATAATCAACAAACGATTAATCAATATCAAAGAATCTTCTCAAAGATCCAAAAAGGGTATCATACCCAAAACTTGTATTCACAACAAGTTAATGACACACGAAATCACCTATGCACAAGAATTGATAAACCATATCAATAGAAATCACAAAGCTGGTGAAACATAAATTCCAAAAATCAACACAAGAAATCCAGTCAATGACACACGAATTCACCTGTGCACAAGAATTGATAAATCATATCAATAGAAATCACAAAGTTGGTGAAACATAAATTCCAGAAATCAACACAAGAAATCCAGTCAATGACACACGAATTCACCTATGCACAAGAATTGATAAATCATATCAACAGAAATCACAAAAATAGGTGAAGAAGAAAATTCCAGAATTCGACACACGAAATCCAGAAATCACACAAAATAAGAGGGGGGGGGAGGCCTATCACATGAACGGGAGCATGAAAACTCACCAACAGCTGTAACACATGAACGAGAAGCTATCTCATGGTAGCTAGCCATTAATTTGACACACGAATGGTCCGAAGACCTGACACACGAATGGTCCGAAGACCGTGGGTAGCTACCCCACAAATTTGACACACGAACGGGGTTTAGTCTCCCACGCAGACAAAGAGACATCGCACATTGCTAGTCTAGATCACAAAAATGATCGTCATGATCAAGAGAAGTGTCGATTACAATAAGCTAGTAAATATATGAGCTTAGCTTCATGTCCCATAACCACTAGCTTAACTTAAATATTTACGAACAAATTGTAGGTCTCCACTAGAAAATTGTCACAAGAGATTCAATCCAACAAGTCCAAGAATTAACCGACGAAGTAAACGCAAGCGTTTCATACCACTCGTTTTACTAAGTCGTTTAATTAGATTTCTCATACGAGTGAGATAAAGGTTTGTATATACTAATAGATTGGAAATTGGTTTGAGAAAACGAGCTTTGTAATAAAATAGTGTTGAAATCATTTGAAGAAAGAGTTTTGATATTTACTATTAGTATAGAAAACCTTTATATTTTTAAAGTGACAAAGCACAAGGGGGATTGTAGAAACAATCAATCACAAAGATCACATTCGAAGATGTGAATAAAAATCCAATGAAATCGATAAAGGATCCATCGAAGTGGATATATCTAAAATTCCCAAAGAAAATAAGTCATCAAAGATGATAATAAATGATGACAATAAATAGGATCATCACGAATCGATTTAAATTGGAAATTCAATCCAAAAAGGCAAATTGGACTCAAACAGCAGGTTCAGTCGACTGAACAGAGTTTTCAGTCGACTGACCCTGTGCCTGGAAATTTTCCAGGTTCAGGAAACTTTCTATTTCCAGGTTCAGTCGACTGTGCAGAATTTTTCAGTCGACTGAATCATGCCTGGAAACTCTCGGGTTCCAGGTTCAGTCGACTGAACAGAGTTTTCAGTCGACTGAATCATGCCTGGGCTGTTTTTCAGCCTATTCAAATGAAGAGCAAATTCTTCCAAAATTCAACCGGACGAACATTGGCTCAAAGGGTTTATGCCAATCGGCAACCCGGCCCTATATGCTCCTCGGTGCATCACTAGAAGCATGATCAAACACCCATAAAAGGATTTTCACACAAATTGACTTAAAAACTCAAAAATTGGAATGTTCACAAAACCAATCCAAATCAAGAGCAAATGCACATGAAGAAGTGTTAGGAATTTATACCCAACAACCAAAGATAATTATAGTCATAGATGTGAGATAAAAATCTCACCTTTTCACAAAATCGAACAAGAAGAAGCTGAAAGAAAATGGAGAATCAACCTCTCTTCAACACAACCCAATTGAGCTTGAATCTAAGCTCAAAAACAAGAACATTCCCAAGATTAGGTTTAGGAATTTCTGAAATTGGTAAGAGAATAAGTTGGAGAAGAAGAAGAGAAGCTTACCAATGGGTTCTTCTTGACTTTGGAGCTAGGAATTTGATTTGCAAGGGAAACTAGGGTTTTGGAGTTTTAATTTCCAATCTCTCCCACCATTAATACTCTAAAAACTGAAATGAGAAGAGAATGAGGGTGAGTGGGGAAGAGTGGCTCAGTTTTGGAGTATAAGTTAACATAGGGCTGAGCCCAAAAACCAAACCCAAAGTAAAAAGTAGCAAAAATCAACTTTCTCCAAACATATCGAAGCTTATACTCAAAAAGGTCGCAAACGGCATTTTAAACTCAATGGGAGTGGTCTCGAGCCCTAATTCGACCGTATGCAAAAAGTAGGTTTTCGGTCCAAAATTCGACGAACGATAAAATATTTAAATATAAAATCGATAAATATGCGGGTTGTTACAGACTCCCCTCCTTAAAGAAATTGCGTCCTCGCAATAAGTAAGAAGGAAATATAAGAAGTAACAACCATAGAAGCATATTAACACAAAAGAAAATTTGAAATAGGAAGTTCACCATAAAGTGCACGAAAGAGTTAGCAAGAAATCTGGTGAAACTTCAATTTCCACAATATTACCAGGCTCAAGAATGAAAACCGAAATCCCTGAGGCATTTCCGTAGATAAAAGACGTGGGGAACGTCAAGAATAGCAGAAAATTGAGCCGGTGCAACGGCGTAGTACAAAAACGGTATGCCCGAGGAACTAGAAACTCAAATAACTTGGGACATCAGCGTAGTACAAAAACGGTACGCCCAATGAACCAAAGCAAAGACATTGATGTAGTACAAACGGTACATCCAATGTATCAAAAGCAAAGACATCGATGTAGTACAAACGGTACATCCGATGAATCAAAAGCAAAGACATCGATGTAGTACTACGGTACATCCGATGAATCAAAAGCGAAGACATCGATGTAGTACAACGGTACATCCGATGAATCAAAAGCAAAGACATCGATGTAGTACAAACGGTACATCCGATGAATCAAAAGCAAAGACATCGATGTAGTACAAACGGTACATCCGATGAATCAAAAGCAAAGACATCGATGTAGTACAAACGGTACATCCGATGAATCAAAGACAAAGACATCGATGTAGTACAAACGGTACATCCGATGAATCATAAGCAAAGACATCGATGTAGTACAACGGTACATCCGATGAATCAAAAGCAAAGACATCGATGTAGTACAACGGTACATCCGATGAATCAAAAGCAAAGACATCGATGTAGTACAACGGTACATCCGATGATCAAAGCCCGAATGATTTCGGAACACCGACGTAGTACAAAAACGGTACGTCCAATGAACCGAACACAATAAAAGAACATCGGACGCAAGTTCATAAAAGAAATGAGATGAAACTCATTAAAACGAAGTACGTCAAAACGCCCGATGAACCTGATAAAAAGATAATTTCATTCGGTCATCAACAAAGAAACAACCCCTTGTTGCTTACGACTAAAAGCATTGGCAACACGATTTCCCCTTCGGGAATAAAAAGAATATCAAGATCATAGGAAGCTAGGAACTCGAGTCAACATGCAGTTCCTTAAGAGAACATAAATATTCCAAAGATTTATGATCGAGATAGAGAACAAATTTCTCATCCAAACATGATGATGCCAAATTCCAAAAGTAAAAACAATAGCCGAGAGAACCAGATCATGAGTGGCATATCTAGTCTCGATAAGTTATAATGATTTAGAAGCACAAGAGATAGCATGTTCTCCTTTGCAAGATAACGACATCCAAACCAATACGACTAGTATCGGTACAAATAGCAAAGTCTTGGTTCCCCTTCAGGAATCACAAGAATAAAAGTATCGAAAAGAAAGAATTTCTTTTAAATAATCTTCTTTCCTGAAAAGTTAAAACTTTCAAAATTACATTTATCATTGTGTAATAATCTTTCTAGAAAAATTTACTATTTTCAAGTTAATATACTGTGTCTGATTGTCTCATCAAAGCGTTTAGGAAATTCCTATCGATAACGTTGATCAAGCGCATCGACCAAAATTCTTAAAGCACTCAACGGGCAATACAATCACAAAATCATCTTTTATAGGATAAATAAATCTCTTAAAAAGTTTTAAGAATATTCTTTGTTCGTTTCAAGAACAAAATCCAGTTTTACTTATAAATAAATCTTACGAAAAAGATTTGCAAAATTTTAAATTACTATTTTCATCCAAAATCCATAAATAAGAATGGTCTCATCGAAATATTCATAGAATATTCGATTTATAAAATGGATGAAATAAGCTGGACAAATTGAATGACATAATAAGTCATTCAAAAGAATCATAACGAGTGCGGAATGCGGTAAGTGGAATGCTAACTTCCGCAACTCGTAGCAAATGAAAACCGGTGGCAAGGTCGAGCTGAAAAGACCTTAACACCACACAAAAGATTTCTTAGGTGATAATCCTAAGACAAGCTCAAAAAATACCGGAAAAGTTTCACAAATTATTTAGATAAGAGAAATAACACTTTCCTCACCATAAGGACTTTACAGAATAAAATGATGCCATCAAGATGGAATCAAAATCACAAAGAAAAATATAAATCTGCTTAACAGATTGAAAATGTCGAAGATGAATAATCCACTCGGAAAAATAGGATATGGGCTTCACAATGATTAAGCCAATCCTTACAGAAAGGTCAATTCCGAAGCCAAAGCAAAAATATCGGCTCGGAAAGAAAAATCACATAAAATAATTTCGACATCAATAGAAAGCAAATTGAGTGTTGCGGATCTACCATCCGGATTCGCAATTCTCAAGGAAGACATCAAGCCCAAAATATTCAAAGAAAAAGAATCGACAAGTTCTTTTGATATAAAATAGTGAGATGGAACCCATATCAAAAAGAACTCAAATAGAAAGCTCACGAATTAAAACAATGCCATCAAGGATTGAATGAAAATACCTTGACCAAGAGAAGAGTTGCTAGGGGCTTGCACAATATTTAGCTTTCTCATGTCCTTGTTCAAAAGTTTGGGACACGCAGATAAAAGATGACTCGGTTTCTTGCAATAGCGACAAGAATGGGGTTTTGGACACATATTCGCATAGTGTTCCATAGAATTACAATTGTAGCATCCTCCACGATTAAGGATTGGAGTCTTTGCTACAAAAGTAGTTTGCTTCACTCTCTTATTGGAATTAAGGCTCTTGAACTTAATATGCCTCTTCTTGGTAGTCCCAATATCACAAGCACTTCCTTTACCAACCTCTCCATGAAGAAAAGTAACATCCACAAGCTGATTGAAAGAAACTTCGAGTTTCAAAGGTAGAACCATTTCGGGGTTCTTACTCAAAGCATAGATAAACTGTTGATTCTTTACAAGATCCAAAAGTTGTTGAGCAGACATGAATACTCCATCCTGGGGAGTAGCACTAGATTGACCGGCGCTGGGACGGCCTGGTCTAAACATTTCTCTTCCTTAAGAAAGAAAGAAGGAAGAAGAAGAAGGTTATTCACAAATGAATATCAAGCAATCTTGATAGATAAAACAAGGAATCATAAAGAAAATAGGATGAATCGGTACAAGGACTCGAATTAAATCCTAAAGCACGACTCCTAAGAAAGACTTAGGACGATGATCCTTGTTATAATATTCCATATTGTTCCGAAGTTTGGCTCTGATACCAAGCTGTGACGCCCCACCTCTATACCCACGCTAGCCAAGAACACTACGGAGTAATGCTGTCGACTAGCACGGAGAATAAGGCTGTTGAGGAGCGACCATCTGTATAATTGCTTTGTACGAGTACCGGTATGCCAGATAAAAATATAACTTTTCATCTCTAGAGGAAATCCGACATACAGATACAAACTCAAAGCTATCACACAGTGGCTATATAAAATCTTCGGAAACAAATATAGAAATAAACATAACATAAATCAGTCACAGATAATTCATATCACAAAGGCGGAAGAAGATATGAATATATAATTAACACATGGCAGTGTAAATCAGAGTTGTGGTCTAAAAAGATCCACAATATCACAAAAGAATAGTTACAAGAACTACACAAAAGAATAAGTATACATTATGGAGTCTATATCTCAAATGTATACAACAAAAAACTACTAATCTAAGTAGTTGACCAAAAGCAAGAGAAATCAATCCCAAGAGAGAAGTCAAGCAGAAGCACCTGTAACATCTCGGTCTGACCCGAGTATTATTTAATAAGAAAATAATAAACGGATCAGTCTAACTATAAGTATCAGATGAAACGATATAGAATCAGAGTTATGACTAAACACATAATAATCACAAGGCCAACCTGTGATATATAAGTAGTTAATAATCAACAAGAGATTAATCAGTATCACAAAATCTACACAAGAATCCAAGAAGTGTCATACTCTTTAATTTGTTCATCAAACCACAAATATTGACGATAATATTCATAATGGCATACTACTATAAGTATGTAAATGATAATCAACAAACGATTAATCAATATCAAAGAATCTTCTCAAAGATCCAAAAAGGGTATCATACCCAAAACTTGTATTCACAACAAGTTAATGACACACGAAATCACCTATGCACAAGAATTGATAAACCATATCAATAGAAATCACAAAGTTGGTGAAACATAAATTCCAGAAATCAACACAAGAAATCCAGTCAATGACACACGAATTCACCTGTGCACAAGAATTGATAAATCATATCAATAGAAATCACAAAGTTGGTGAAACATAAATTCCAGAAATCAACACAAGAAATCCAGTCAATGACACACGAATTCACCTATGCACAAGAATTGATAAATCATATCAACAGAAATCACAAAAATAGGTGAAGAAGAAAATTCCAGAATTCGACACACGAAATCCAGAAATCACACAAAATAAGAGGGGGGGGGGAGGCCTATCACATGAACGGGAGCATGAAAACTCACCAACAGCTGTAACACATGAACGAGAAGCTATCTCATGGTAGCTAGCCATTAATTTGACACACGAATGGTCCGAAGACCTGACACACGAATGGTCCGAAGACCGTGGGTAGCTACCCCACAAATTTGACACACGAACGGGGTTTAGTCTCCCACGCAGACAAAGAGACATCGCACATTGCTAGTCTAGATCACAAAAATGATCGGCATGATCAAGAGAAGTGTCGATTACAATAAGCTAGTAAATATATGAGCTTAGCTTCATGTCCCATAACCACTAGCTTAACTTAAATATTTACGAACAAATTGTAGGTCTCCACTAGAAAATTGTCACAAGAGATTCAATCCAACAAGTCCAAGAATTAACCGACGAAGTAAACGCAAGCGTTTCATACCACTCGTTTTACTAAGTCGTTTAATTAGATTTCTCATACGAGTGAGATAAAGGTTTGTATATACTAATAGATTGGAAATTGGTTTGAGAAAACGAGCTTTGTAATAAAATAGTGTTGAAATCATTTGAAGAAAGAGTTTTGATATTTACTATTAGTATAGAAAACCTTTATATTTTTAAAGTGACAAAGCACAAGGGGGATTGTAGAAACAATCAATCACAAAGATCACATTCGAAGATGTGAATAAAAATCCAATGAAATCGATAAAGGATCCATCGAAGTGGATATATCTAAAATTCCCAAAGAAAATAAGTCATCAAAGATGATAATAAATGATGACAATAAATAGGATCATCACGAATCGATTTAAATTGGAAATTCAATCCAAAAAGGCAAATTGGACTCAAACAGCAGGTTCAGTCGACTGAACAGAGTTTTCAGTCGACTGACCCTGTGCCTGGAAATTTTCCAGGTTCAGGAAACTTTCTGTTTCCAGGTTCAGTCGACTGTGCAGAATTTTTCAGTCGACTGAATCATGCCTGGAAACTCTCGGGTTCCAGGTTCAGTCGACTGAACAGAGTTTTCAGTCGACTGAATCATGCCTGGGCTGTTTTTCAGCCTATTCAAATGAAGAGCAAATTCTTCCAAAATTCAACCGGACGAACATTGGCTCAAAGGGTTTATGCCAATCGGCAACCCGGCCCTATATGCTCCTCGGTGCATCACTAGAAGCATGATCAAACACCCATAAAAGGATTTTCACACAAATTGACTTAAAAACTCAAAAATTGGAATGTTCACAAAACCAATCCAAATCAAGAGCAAATGCACATGAAGAAGTGTTAGGAATTTATACCCAACAACCAAAGATAATTATAGTCATAGATGTGAGATAAAAATCTCACCTTTTCACAAAATCGAACAAGAAGAAGCTGAAAGAAAATGGAGAATCAACCTCTCTTCAACACAACCCAATTGAGCTTGAATCTAAGCTCAAAAACAAGAACATTCCCAAGATTAGGTTTAGGAATTTCTGAAATTGGTAAGAGAATAAGTTGGAGAAGAAGAAGAGAAGCTTACCAATGGGTTCTTCTTGACTTTGGAGCTAGGAATTTGATTTGCAAGGGAAACTAGGGTTTTGGAGTTTTAATTTCCAATCTCTCCCACCATTAATACTCTAAAAACTGAAATGAGAAGAGAATGAGGGTGAGTGGGGAAGAGTGGCTCAGTTTTGGAGTATAAGTTAACATAGGGCTGAGCCCAAAAACCAAACCCAAAGTAAAAAGTAGCAAAAATCAACTTTCTCCAAACATATCGAAGCTTATACTCAAAAAGGTCGCAAACGGCATTTTAAACTCAATGGGAGTGGTCTCGAGTCCTAATTCGACCGTATGCAAAAAGTAGGTTTTCGGTCCAAAATTCGACGAACGATAAAATATTTAAATAAAATATTTAAATATAAAATCGATAAATATGCGGGTTGTTACAGACTCCCCTCCTTAAAGAAATTGCGTCCTCGCAATAAGTAAGAAGGAAATATAAGAAGTAACAACCATAGAAGCATATTAACACAAAAGAAAATTTGAAATAGGAAGTTCACCATAAAGTGCACGAAAGAGTTAGCAAGAAATCTGGTGAAACTTCAATTTCCACAATATTACCAGGCTCAAGAATGAAAACCGAAATCCCTGAGGCATTTCCGTAGATAAAAGACGTGGGGAACGTCAAGAATAGCAGAAAATTGAGCCGGTGCAACGGCGTAGTACAAAAACGGTATGCCCGAGGAACTAGAAACTCAAATAACTTGGGACATCAGCGTAGTACAAAAACGGTACGCCCAATGAACCAAAGCAAAGACATTGATGTAGTACAAACGGTACATCCAATGTATCAAAAGCAAAGACATCGATGTAGTACAAACGGTACATCCGATGAATCAAAAGCAAAGACATCGATGTAGTACTACGGTACATCCGATGAATCAAAAGCGAAGACATCGATGTAGTACAACGGTACATCCGATGAATCAAAAGCAAAGACATCGATGTAGTACAAACGGTACATCCGATGAATCAAAAGCAAAGACATCGATGTAGTACAAACGGTACATCCGATGAATCAAAAGCAAAGACATCGATGTAGTACAAACGGTACAAACGGTACATCCGATGAATCAAAGACAAAGACATCGATGTAGTACAAACGGTACATCCGATGAATCATAAGCAAAGACATCGATGTAGTACAACGGTACATCCGATGAATCAAAAGCAAAGACATCGATGTAGTACAACGGTACATCCGATGAATCAAAAGCAAAGACATCGATGTAGTACAACGGTACATCCGATGATCAAAGCCCGAATGATTTCGGAACACCGACGTAGTACAAAAACGGTACGTCCAATGAACCGAACACAATAAAAGAACATCGGACGCAAGTTCATAAAAGAAATGAGATGAAACTCATTAAAACGAAGTACGTCAAAACGCCCGATGAACCTGATAAAAAGATAATTTCATTCGGTCATCAACAAAGAAACAACCCCTTGTTGCTTACGACTAAAAGCATTGGCAACACGATTTCCCCTTCGGGAATAAAAAGAATATCAAGATCATAGGAAGCTAGGAACTCGAGTCAACATGCAGTTCCTTAAGAGAACATAAATATTCCAAAGATTTATGATCGAGATAGAGAACAAATTTCTCATCCAAACATGATGATGCCAAATTCCAAAAGTAAAAACAATAGCCGAGAGAACCAGATCATGAGTGGCATATCTAGTCTCGATAAGTTATAATGATTTAGAAGCACAAGAGATAGCATGTTCTCCTTTGCAAGATAACGACATCCAAACCAATACGACTAGTATCGGTACAAATAGCAAAGTCTTGGTTCCCCTTCAGGAATCACAAGAATAAAAGTATCGAAAAGAAAGAATTTCTTTTAAATAATCTTCTTTCCTGAAAAGTTAAAACTTTCAAAATCACATTTATCATTGTGTAATAATCTTTCTAGAAAAATTTACTATTTTCAAGTTAATATACTGTGTCTGATTGTCTCATCAAAGCGTTTAGGAAATTCCTATCGATAACGTTGATCAAGCGCATCGACCAAAATTCTTAAAGCACTCAACGGGAAATACAATCACAAAATCATCTTTTATAGGATAAATAAATCTCTTAAAAAGTTTTAAGAATATTCTTTGTTCGTTTCAAGAACAAAATCCAGTTTTACTTATAAATAAATCTTACGAAAAAGATTTGCAAAATTTTAAATTACTATTTTCATCCAAAATCCATAAATAAGAATGGTCTCATCGAAATATTCATAGAATATTCGATTTATAAAATGGATGAAATAAGCTGGACAAATTGAATGACATAATAAGTCATTCAAAAGAATCATAACGAGTGCGGAATGCGGTAAGTGGAATGCTAACTTCCGCAACTCGTAGCAAATGAAAACCGGTGGCAAGGTCGAGCTGAAAAGACCTTAACACCACACAAAAGATTTCTTAGGTGATAATCCTAAGACAAGCTCAAAAAATACCGGAAAAGTTTCACAAATTATTTAGATAAGAGAAATAACACTTTCCTCACCATAAGGACTTTACAGAATAAAATGATGCCATCAAGATGGAATCAAAATCACAAAGAAAAATAGAAATCTGCTTAACAGATTGAAAATGTCGAAGATGAATAATCCACTCGGAAAAATAGGATATGGGCTTCACAATGATTAAGCCAATCCTTACAGAAAGGTCAATTCCGAAGCCAAAGCAAAAATATCGGCTCGGAAAGAAAAATCACATAAAATAATTTCGACATCAATAGAAAGCAAATTGAGTGTTGCGGATCTACCATCCGGATTCGCAATTCTCAAGGAAGACATCAAGCCCAAAATATTCAAAGAAAAAGAATCGACAAGTTCTTTTGATATAAAATAGTGAGATGGAACCCATATCAAAAAGAACTCAAATAGAAAGCTCACGAATTAAAACAATGCCATCAAGGATTGAATGAAAATACCTTGACCAAGAGAAGAGTTGCTAGGGGCTTGCACAATATTTAGCTTTCTCATGTCCTTGTTCAAAAGTTTGGGACACGCAGATAAAAGATGACTCGGTTTCTTGCAATAGCGACAAGAATGGGGTTTTGGACACATATTCGCATAGTGTTCCATAGAATTACAATTATAGCATCCTCCACGATTAGGGATTGGAGTCTTTGCTACAAAAGTAGTTTGCTTCACTCTCTTATTGGAATTAAGGCTCTTGAACTTAATATGCCTCTTCTTGGTAGTCCCAATATCACAAGCACTTCCTTTACCAACCTCTCCATGAAGAAGAGTAACATCCACAAGCTGATTGAAAGAAACTTCGAGTTTCAAAGGTAGAACCATTTCGGGGTTCTTACTCAAAGCATAGATAAACTGTTGATTCTTTACAAGATCCAAAAGTTGTTGAGCAGACATGAATACTCCATCCTGGGGAGTAGCACTAGATTGACCGGCGCTGGGACGGCCTGGTCTAACCATTTCTCTTCCTTAAGAAAGAAAGAAGGAAGAAGAAGGTTATTCACAAATGAATATCAAGCAATCTTGATAGATAAAAAAAGGAATCATAAAGAAAATAGGATGAATCGGTACAAGGACTCGAATTAAATCCTAAAGCGCGACTCCTAAGAAAGACTTAGGACAATGATCCTTGTTATAATATTCCATATTGTTCCGAAGTTTGGCTCTGATACCAAGCTGTGACGCCCCACCTCTATACCCACGCTAGCCAAGAGCACTACGGAGTAATGCTGTCGACTAGCACGGAGAATAAGGCTGTTGAGGAGCGACCATCTGTATAATTGCTTTGTACGAGTACCGGTATGCCAGATAAAAATATAACTTTTCATCTCTAGAGGAAATCCGACATACAGATACAAACTCAAAGCTATCACACAATGGCTATATAAAATCTTCGGAAACAAATATAGAAATAAACATAACATAAATCAGTCACAGATAATTCATATCACAAAGGCGGAAGAAGATATGAATATATAATTAACACATGGCAGTGTAAATCAGAGTTGTGGTCTAAAAAGATCCACAATATCACAAAAGAATAGTTACAAGAACTACACAAAAGAATAAGTATACATTATGGAGTCTATATCTCAAATGTATACAACAAAAAACTACTAATCTAAGTAGTTGACCAAAAGCAAGAGAAATCAATCCCAAGAGAGAAGTCAAGCAGAAGCACCTGTAACATCTCGGTCTGACCCGAGTATTATTTAATAAGAAAATAATAAACGGAACAGTCTAACTATAAGTATCAGATGAAACGATATAGAATAGAGTTATGACTAAACACATAATAATCACAAGGCCAACCTGTGATATATAAGTAGTTAATAATCAACAAGAGATTAATCAGTATCACAAAATCTACACAAGAATCCAAGAAGTGTCATACTCTTTAATTTGTTCATCAAACCACAAATATTGACGATAATATTCATAATGGCATACTACTATAAGTATGTAAATGATAATCAACAAACGATTAATCCATATCAAAGAATCTTCTCAAAGATCCAAAAAGGGTATCATACCCAAAACTTGTATTCACAACAAGTTAATGACACACGAAATCACCTATGCACAAGAATTGATAAACCATATCAATAGAAATCACAAAGTTGGTGAAACATGAATTCCAGAAATCAACACAAGAAATCCAGTCAATGACACACGAATTCACCTGTGCACAAGAATTGATAAATCATATCAATAGAAATCACAAAGTTGGTGAAACATAAATTCCAGAAATCAACACAAGAAATCCAGTCAATGACACACGAATTCACCTATGCACAAGAATTGATAAATCATATCAACAGAAATCACAAAAATAGGTGAAGAAGAAAATTCCAGAATTCGACACACGAAATCCAAAAATCACACAAAATAAGAGGGGGGGGAGGCCTATCACATGAACGGGAGCATGAAAACTCACCAACAGCTGTAACACATGAACGAGAAGCTATCTCATGGTAGCTAGCCATTAATTTGACACACGAATGGTCCGAAGACCTGACACACGAATGGTCCGAAGACCGTGGGTAGCTACCCCACAAATTTGACACACGAACGGGGTTTAGTCTCCCACGCAGACAAAGAGACATCGCACATTGCTAGTCTAGATCACAAAAATGATCGTCATGATCAAGAGAAGTGTCGATTACAATAAGCTAGTAAATATATGAGCTTAGCTTCATGTCCCATAACCACTAGCTTAACTTAAATATTTACGAACAAATTGTAGGTCTCCACTAGAAAATTGTCACAAGAGATTCAATCCAACAAGTCCAAGAATTAACCGACGAAGTAAACGCAAGCGTTTCATACCACTCGTTTTACTAAGTCGTTTAATTAGATTTCTCATACGAGTGAGATAAAGGTTTGTATATACTAATAGATTGGAAATTGGTTTGAGAAAACGAGCTTTGTAATAAAATAGTGTTGAAATCATTTGAAGAAAGAGTTTTGATATTTACTATTAGTATAGAAAACCTTTATATTTTTAAAGTGACAAAGCACAAGGGGGATTGTAGAAACAATCAATCACAAAGATCACATTCGAAGATGTGAATAAAAATCCAATGAAATCGATAAAGGATCCATCGAAGTGGATATATCTAAAATTCCCAAAGAAAATAAGTCATCAAAGATGATAATAAATGATGACAATAAATAGGATCATCACGAATCGATTTAAATTGGAAATTCAATCCAAAAAGGCAAATTGGACTCAAACAGCAGGTTCAGTCGACTGAACAGAGTTTTCAGTCGACTGACCCTGTGCCTGGAAATTTTCCAGGTTCAGGAAACTTTCTATTTCCAGGTTCAGTCGACTGTGCAGAATTTTTCAGTCGACTGAATCATGCCTGGAAACTCTCGGGTTCCAGGTTCAGTCGACTGAATCATGCCTGGGCTGTTTTTCAGCTTATTCAAATGAAGAGCAAATTCTTCCAAAATGCAACCGGACGAACATTGGCTCAAAGGGTTTATGCCAATCGGCAACCCGGCCCTATATGCTCCTCGGTGCATCACTAGAAGCATGATCAAACATCCATAAAAGGATTTTCACACAAATTGACTTAAAAACTCAAAAATTGGAATATTCACAAAACCAATCCAAATCAAGAGCAAATGCACATGAAGAAGTGTTAGGAATTTATACCCAACAACCAAAGATAATTATAGTCATAGATGTGAGATAAAAAATCTCACCTTTTCACAAAATCGAACAAGAAGAAGCTTGAAAGCAAATGGAGAATCAACCTCTCTTCAACACAACCCAATTGAGCTTGAATCTTAGCTCAAAAACAAGAACATTCCCAAGATTAGGTTTAGGAATTTCTGAAATTGGTAAGAGAATAAGTTGGAGAAGAAGAAGAGAAGCTTACCAATGGGTTCTTCTTGAGTTTGGAGCTAGGAATTTGATTTGCAAGGGAAACTAGGGTTTTGTAGTTTTAATTTCCAATCTCTCCCACCATTAATACTCTAAAAACTGAAATGAGAAGAGAATGAGGGTGAGTGGGGAAGAGTGGCTCAGTTTTGGAGTATAAGTTAACATAGGGCTGAGCCCAAAAACCAAACCCAAAGTAAAAAGTAGCAAAAATCAACTTTCTCCAAACATATCGAAGCTTATACTCAAAAAGGTCGCAAACGGCATTTTAAACTCAATGGGAGTGGTCTCGAGTCCTAATTCGACCGTATGCAAAAAGTAGGTTTTCGGTCCAAAATCCGACGAACGATAAAATATTTAAATAAAATATTTAAATATAAAATCGATAAATATGCGGGTTGTTACAGGTATCAATTTAAAATTAGTTATAAACTAGAGTGGATATTATATTAATTGCATATTGTCAACATTTGCATAGAAATGGTTGTCGTTTGACGCAAATGAGTTGTATAAATTTCTATGGCTTAATAAAAACAAATAGAATTCATATTTGAATCAATTGAAATGAATATGGGTTGTTTGGACATAAAAATGAATAAAATGTAAGAAGGTGAATCGTAAACCATTGAGTTGAATAGAATTGGTATGAGATTTAGTTGTAAACGATTAAATTTGTATTGAAGCTATAAATTGCTTACGGAAATTGTTTTATGTACATTATTCATGAAATGCATATGTGTTGCTATTGAAAATAAGTGAAATGCAAATAAATTTCTTATAAATGTCACTTACGTGTTTAAATTTAGTAAGTACATGTACATGAGAGCCGTATGGCTGGATTTGATCATGCTAATAAGCTAATAATTAGCCGCTTTGCTTAAAAATGCTAAAAAAGGTACGCCTACGCAATAAAAATAGGAAATATGAACTGTTTTTGGTTTTTCCGACCGTGTGGGTCGATGTATATATATTTATATCTATTGTTAAATTGCAAAAGCTCCTCCGTACAAAGGAGACTCTGCCAAAAAATTTCGAAAATTTTGGGAGTTAGAATTTTTTTTTGGAAAATTGTTGAAAATTTTAGTTAACGACAAACGATTTCAAATTGGGAATTGAAATGAATTGTAAATGAAACTAATTTAAAATAGTGAGACGAATTAATTGTAAATAAAGGTTAACTGATAAAATTCAATATTCAGAATAGAAGATAAATTGAATTCAAATAGAATTGAAATTGTGAATTGAATTCAAATGAAATTGAAATGCAAAATTGAATGAAAATAAATATGTAACTTCAATAGTGAAGTAAAAATGTATAAGAAGCATATGTTGAAAATTTTGTAATGGAATTGGTAAAATGGTTTGAATGTTGGAATTGGATACTAAGGCTAGCAGGATATACAGGTGTATTAAAAGAAATGGAATTGGGATTTTGATTTCAAAGATAAAATTGAATTGCTCGACAAAAAGGTACGTATTTCAATTTCAGTATGAAATTTGGTGATTTTCTTGTCTAGCCGCTTTGCGTTTTGTTTTCTTTTGGGATTTGAGGGCCTGTGGTGCCATTTTGTAGTCGTACCGAGCTAGCCGCGCAAAGGAGACGCTGGCGAATTTTTTTGAAAATTTATGGTGTTAGAAAATTTTGAAAGTTGAAATTTGAATTTAAATTTGAATTGTTAAGGAAACAATGTTGTTTGAAACTTATAATTGAAGTTGGAAAGCTAGTTGAAATGATAATGAATCTCTAATAAAAAGATTTAGGTTAGTAAGTTGGTAAAACTATTTAGATTGTGAAAAATAATAGACGAGTTAAGGACCATTTCTTCCTAACTTGTAATTTCGGGACGAAATTCTTTTAAGGGGGGAAGGTTGTAACGACCCAGGATTTTGAACAATTTAAATTGAAAATATCTAATTAATTTTAAATATTTGAATGATGGTGTGATTTAAAATTTCAAATTTTCAGAATGAATTTGGCGATTAAATTATAAAATTTAATCTATTGAGAGTTGAATAAAAATTTGAATCTTTAATTTTAAGCTGATTAAACATATTTCAATGGCTTGTAAAATTCATATTGATAATACTGAAAATAATAGAAGCTTCAAAATTAAATTTGAAAGCGATTTGTTCAGTTTTGAAATTATATCGTTTGAGTCGATATTTGAAAATAGCCTTTCGAGGCACAGTCTCAGAATTCGACGAAACCAGTTCCATTGGGTCCGCAATATTGTATTATTATCGGGTTTCAAATTTCGTATTTTTCGGAGTTGATATGTGAGCACACGGCAAGTAAACGCGTCGAAATTTGTATCGAAAACAAATTAAATTAAATAATAAAAAGAAAAAAAGGGGTTATCACATCAGCAAATTATCTCCTTTGAACACGCCAGAAATCACGCAAAAGATCACGACAATAATCGTGCAAAGCATGGCCGCGTTCCCCTATTTTAATTTCAAAACCAAATGGCCGAAACCCAGAAAACAAAAGAAAAAAAAGAAGAATGATGAAGAATGAACACTCGTTAGGAATGAAACCCTCTTCTCTTTCACTTAAATCAATAAAAGGTGATTAAAGAAAAATCCTCCTCAATATCCAAAATCAAATCGAGGCCGCGACACTTTTTTCGTGCCGATGATCGACTCGAGCAGTCAATCGAGATGGGTTCGTGAGTATGGGGGGTCGGCGACGACGCGCGATTATTCAGCGGGAGCGGCGACTACTGGAGGCGCGCGCGCGATGGTGGATGCGGCTAGGGTTGATGTGGCGATTTAGGGCTTCAACACGGCGACGGCGGCGAGGAGAACTCGAGTTCGGTGAAGCTGGAGGCTCGCAACCGGAGGAAGACTCGCGAGCTAGTCGCGGTGGCTCAAGCAAGCAAGGGGAGGCAACAAAGGCTAGGGCGGCGCATCGTGGGTTCGATGTCGTGAGCTGGGTTCGATGTCATTTGCAGTGAGGTAACTTTTGAAATTTTTTGTTTTTCAAAATTTAATTTAAAAACAGTAAGAAAAAAAAGGTTTATGTTTAGGTTCAAGAGATATATATGTACATACAGTTATAATAGTTTGTTTAAAAATTTGAAGCAGTAAGATGTGAAACAAAATATATAACATATACATATAGATAAATTTTAATCTGCAGTGATGAGATTTGAAATTTAGGTATAAGTTGATAAATGTTTACAGTAAGGCAAGTTCTTATGCTGTAGAAGAAATTTAAATATTGATTTAAAAAAAAACAGAAAATGTATGGAAAATAAAAATGGGAGTTTTTAAGTATTTAATAAACTTATATAATTATTTTTACTAAATATAATCTATAAAAGAAAATATTTTGTTAAAAGAAGGAATTAGTTAAAATAAAATAGAAATGGAAATTTATTCGACTAGCGGAATTAATTTGTATAAATGGTTCGTTTAATTTTTGGCATTAAAAAAATAAATTATAAAAGAAAATTTAGTTTTAAAATTAAATTGTAGTTAAATAAAATTATAAAAGGAGAAATTGGTTAATTAAAACTATCAAAACGAAAAATTGATTATTTGATTGGTTCGAATGTTAATTTATTTGCATAATATTTATACAAGGTATAAATCAAGAAAAATCGAGTCAAGATGGAAATAGATTGCAAAATAAAATCAAAGTGAGATCTTCTCACTCAAATTGAAAATTTGGATTGCAGTTATTAATTGTTGTTTGGTGGTGATATTAGATATAGTAGAATATATCTATATATAGCAATATATATATATATATATATATATATATTGGAATATGTGTATATTAGAGTTGTTGATTTCCCACATTATATAGCGGATGAGACCCTATTGCGCCGCCTATTAAGCGGATAATAATTTATAAATCCTATATACCGCGATATCCCGTCTTGAAACGGGATTGGTATTGTGCTAACATCTGTGGATGCATGGAAAAAGGTTGGAGGGATCCAACTGGATTCCTCAACCGTATTTATTTATTTACATATAATGTGATATTTGTTGATTATCATATGATGATATATGATGTTTGAATCCCGTGATTGATTATTTGGTGTGTTGCATCATCGGATCCATTTTTGAAGTTTAAAAATAACAATTTTGATTTTTAAGGGATTTTTAAAGTGATTTTTGAAATTATACGTTTATTAAATTTTCGAATTGATTCATTTTAAATAATTAAAACGTTATAAATTTTTATGTTATAAAAATTAGGATTTTTGTGAAATAAAACCAAAGCATGATTTTTGAAATAAATAGTTGATAAATTTATAAAATGGTTTAAATTGGGATTTTTTGAATTATTATAAACGGTTCATGTAAAAGATTTATAAAATTGATATTTTATAAGTTGAAGATATTGGAATTATAAAACGAGCTTTTATAAGTATTAAAATAAAGTTGTACCTAGTTTTATAAGTAAATAAGAATTTTAGATTTATAAATAAATGATGATATAAAAGAATGGATTTATGAATAAATGGATTATAAGTAATTTACTTATAAGTTGGATTCAACATGTAAACAAAATATAAATAGAATTGGTTATTAAAGGAGATTTGTAAATCGAAGTAGTTATGAAATAGAAATGGAATTTATAAACGTTGTTTTATAAATCCGTAATCAAATAAATTTGATAAGTAAACATAGAAATTATTAAAGGAATTTTATCCACGATTTTGGACTGTGGAAAATCCTTTAATTAAATATGTGGAAGTGTTGAATTTGGTAAACGATGTATATCCACGATTTTGGACAGTGAATATGTTATTGAATAAAACGGGTATGATTTGGAGAAGTGAAATTTTAAAATGAAGTTAATTGTTTTAAAAGATGTTTTAAAATGTATTAACTATCGAAACCGTAGATTTCAACATTCATTGTTGAATTAGACTTTTTCGAGAAATAGAAGGAAATGGTAGACTATAACACCGTTGTTACAGTAAATGATTTCCGAAAGGAAATATTTTGTATAGTATTGGGATTTATATATCTATTTTAATTTCGAATCCATACACTAGTGATTTTGGGTTGTCATAACGATGTTTTATGCAACATTCGTTTTGACCCAAATAATGGGTTTAATAGGATGTTTTCCTTAAGAAATGAAATATACATTTAATATTAATTTAAGTATATCGAATATTTTTCAAATGTTGAAAATAAATAGATTTGTGAAATACTTATTATTAAATAAGTAGGGAAATGTTTTCCAATATGAAATAAACGTTTTGAGAATTATCTTTTTAAAGATAAATTGAAAGTGAATATTTGAAATCGATTTGAAAATTGTATATTCACAGATATTTTGGAAATGTAAATTCAATATGGAATTTATAAATGAAATTGGGAAAATGGGTTTAAAAATAAATATCGATTTATTTTTGAAGTATGAAAATTATATATATATCTTGTAAAGATATTTTTGGAAAATTATTTGGAATCTGGTGATGTTGTGCATACCTATTGATAGTTAAATAACCGACTATCAATATTTACCTTTAAATAGGTATTTGTTGTGATTGCTTGAATTTGAATGCTACACTTATTTTTAAATTAGGTATTTGTTGTGTTGAAGACCGAATATTTATGAAAATGGAAGGATTACCGTCGAATGTTTCTTCATCGGCTGATCCCTGATATAGAAATTTATTACCCTTTGTGATGGAAAGTCCGGTCGTGATTAGTGAATATCAGGATTGCAAGGACTTCTTTGTAAGTGCCTTCGGTTCCGTTCGATCCCGGAACGGACTTGTATGGATGTGTGTCTGACGTTACAGTTTGAGATGTAAAGCTGGTTTCTATCAAATATATTCCCGTTGGTGGCGGAGAATTTATTCTCTTAGCTTTACACCCTTAGAGGTTATGTAGTTGATGGTTACAAGTGATACATTCCCAAATTGGTAATGTGGCATACGAAGTGTTGTTGAGCATTTGATGATCAAAGCACAGCTTTTATATAAAGCGTGGCTTTGTGGACGAGACTTCGTCGGACCTCACACCCCGGAAATGGTCAAAACAGGAAGGATGCAGCAAGGTTATTAGGGGGTAGCGCCCCTTTAGTGTATGTCATTCCTTCTGGATAGAGGTGGTATCATGGTATGGAGCCCAGATACTTAACCTATGTTGCTGCTGCAAATTTATTTCTTTGTGGTTATTGGAAATTGAGGATCCTCGGATATAGATCGGTTACGATCGGGGAATGACATATTCGTGTTAGTAGTTACCCAGTTAGGGGTAACCCGGCCTTGTGTTGGCAGAGATCCGGTTAGGTTTTCGGGACGTCATTCCAGAGGCGTTTCCATGTGGCAATGGGAAGTTCCTTGGCCTGACCATTTGTTGAAAATCCAAAGAAACAATACGATCTTGTACGGTTTTAGTTGTAGAACCTATTATTCACTTATGGTGGCGCCCCACTATTTGGATGGTAGCTATAGTAGGCATACGATAATGGTCGTATGTTGGCTAAGATTTATATCTTTATTTTCGAAATGATTTTTCCTACACTATGCACTAGTAATAATATCAAATGTTTCTTTTTAATGCGTATTAAGCATCTTTGACTATCATAAGGAGAAATCTCCTCCGATTCTGCGTTTGCATTGTGTGTGTGTGCGGGAGGCCTTATGGTAGTCTCATTTTCTAAAAAGCATTGCGAATTGATCTTCAAATTTCTCCTGTTCTTGTTTCAAAGATAATAACTGTTTTAAGTTCTCACACCAGTCATATGACTGACCTGGAGTTTATTGTTTTCCTTCCTAAACTCTGGGTGCCCACCAATTTCCACACGGGCAGTCTAGAGTTAAGGTTATCAGGTCATTCTGGATTCGGAAGTTGCTACAGAATCTGGAGGCAAGCTAGATGGCGTAGCATATTACTAAGTATAGTATTTTTTTCTGCCGTTTGTTGTTGTAAACTCTGATAATGAATGTAATGTGATGTAATGTATAAAATATACAGTTCTTTTTTTTTAATGAATATTCATTTATCTATTATATTTTGTTCCGCTGCGAATTGTGAGATTCTGATATTGTTCTGTTCTATCTTTTTCTTTCTTCTTCTACCTCTTTCTTTTTCTTAAACCCTAAGTGTTCGGTTTTCCGACATTCGATTGCTCGGCAGTTGATACAGTGAACGTATTAATGTCGGATTCTTCGGAAGTCGAAGAATCGGGTCCTTACACAAACAACCATAAACCAAACAAGCAAAAATTCCAAACAATTGATCAAGTTAATTTTTATCAATTTCATTTCATAACATTTGTTGTTTGATTTCCTTTTCATTCATATAGTGGTTTATCTTTTTATTTTACATTATTTCTTGCAAATTTTCATTTCCATCCATTGATTCGGTGTTTATTTCATTTATTTTCATTTATTACTTGCAGTTATTCATTTTCATTTTCATTTATTCAGGTCATGTCAGTTTCTTTTTATTGCGTTATATTCATTCATTCATTCATTATTACATAACTTTATTTATTTACTTTCATTTGTTTGCAGTATTTATGTTCAAGTCAATTTCTTAGCATATCAATTCATCTACTTAAATTTTTATTTACTTCCTTATAATACTTACTTTCTGTCACAATTTATTATAGTAATATTTCAATTATAACATAAGTTTATAACAACTACAACATCAAATTCTTATTTATAAAAGAATTTCATTAGATACTTTCATTACCTCAAGTTTATTACTTGTATAATATCCATTACATTTTCTTATTAAACATTAGAACTTTTAATATTTGGTAAGTTACATATATGCTTTTAAGGACATAATTGAAAGTTATACAAGTTTTTCTCATTTCTTTTAACTAAATTATTGTTCAATAATCCTATCCTTTGTTTTACAGGTTACAATTTCAACTTTCTTGAAATTTCATTTATAACCTAGCATTTAATCTCTTATTTTAATTAGAGGTTCCAATTGTTAATAGTTACATTCCATTTCACTACAATAATTGAAACTATTAATTAAGGGAAACTTAAGAACTAAATACCGGGTTAAGTTTCAAAACATTTAAAAATAACAGATAGATGTATGCGCTTACAATTTATATATCCAATTATATTTAAAACAATTTGAAATTTATATTTGTTTACCAGAATAAATTTGTAGTAAAACTACAACAGCGGCCTTCCCGCTTAGAAACTCGAAAATGAACGTCGATGATGCGTGCACTCATTACCGAAATTATTTTCCAGCAAAAGAGAAGGAAGTACAGAACTTCTTTCAAAGTTCTTTAAAGCAATTCTTTCAAATCAAATTGAAATATTTATATCAGAAAATACTTTAAATAAAATTATTATTATATTCCAAAATTATTTGAAAGAAATTTCAGAACCCCAGAGCTTAAGTTCTAAATTTCCAATTTCCATTTATTTTATTTACATATCGATATTTTAACCAATATTTTTAATTTCCAGTACCTAACAAACAAATATATAACAACCAAATATAATTTTTATACAATTTATTACTTTATGTACAGAAAATATAACAGGCAAAATTATTTCATTCACCTATATTCAGAATAAATATTGTGTCGGTCTGTCCTATTAAGTGTTTAGAAATCCCTATTGATGTCATAACGTCCTATGCACCAACCAGAATTTATAAATATGAAACGGAACAAATTAACACAATATCAAAAACCTTTTATAATACTAACAAATACACTCTCCCATATATATACACTCAGTGACTCATCATAGGGTATTACTACCCTATTAATAAAGAGTCAGACTCCACAAAGCAAAGGTTTATCGCTAAACCGAAGCTCTGATACCACGTTGTAACATCCCGCCTTTTTGTACGCTTTAAATCGACGATAAACCACACACGTCAGACCTAAACCATACAAAAGGGCGGATTGTTAGTGGGGTGAATAAGAAAAGGCAGGAAAAGAAGAAAAACAAAACATAATCTTGCAGCAGAACGATAAAATATAATAATCAAATAACAGTTCATGAAGCTGTTTTACAAAAAAAAACATTTAATTATACTTATACAACACACATCAGAGTTACACATACCAGAGAATAATAAATAATGCAGCGAGTACACAGTTGTTAAAGAGATTTTTGGAGTTGGCAGAGAGTATGACAACTTCCGATCTCGGTCTCCTCAACAAACACAAACGTTATTATAACACCGCGGTCCTTTTTCAAAATAGTTTATGCTCTAAAATCAAATATTATTGCCTTTCAAAAACCAAATCAATACGATACCATTTCATTTCAAATATATCCTTTCTAAAACCATAACACTTTCAAAATTATAATATTTTGAAACCAAACACTTGAAATATAACCTTTCAAAACATAATACTTTGAACTTCATAGCTTCTAAACCATAACTTCTACCACTTAAACGGTTTGGATATTCAAACAGTATATGAAATAAAATAGTTTGCATTTAAAGTTACATTATAAAGTAAAATAATTTCCTCGACTTCACAATTTTATTCATTTTGAATTAAATCTCAATTCAAAACTTTCAACTCACTTTCAGTTTTCAATAAACTAATTCAATTTATATCGATTTTGAATATAGATTCGAACCCCAAATAAACCATTTCAATAAATTTCAAAGCTTTCAATATTCAACACTTCAAAACTAAATTTGTTAACTATATATATAGATATACATACATACATATATATATATATATATATCAAATTCAGTTTACTATTATTTAGTTTTGAAATATTTACTTAATAATTCGAATATTATTCAAATCAACTCCAATTTCAATTAACTGAATATTTCCCCCACTTTATTTAAACTTGATATATTTATTTATATAACCTTAAACAAAAAATCTAGTTAAAAATCATATTCTTTAAAATTTCAAATTCCATTGAGTCCCAAATCGATTTTTATTTACTAAAATTCTCAGTTGAATACAATTTCAACCAATTTCCAATTTATCTTTCAACCTTAATTTATTGAAATCATTATAAATTCTATATTAAAATATACTTAAATAAATACTTAACCATATTATATTTTAAATTAAAATCAAACTTTATTATTAAACTTATTTATATCAACCAATTTATACATAGCTCAATTCAAGAATTTGATTATAGATATAAAATAGCATTTATGTAATATCTAAAATTCAATATTTATATAAAACCATGTATTTCTTTCCAAAATCCATAGAAATCGATTCAAATTATTTTATATATATATATACCATGGTGTCTGTATATAATTTTCTATCATATGGTCAAGTGATACAGATATTTATCATTTCAATCTGTAATTTAAAACATAAGTATGGTTATATATCTTTTCAAACCGCAATCCCGAAAAAATAAAAATCCATAACAACTTACAGTTTATAACAATATAAAATATAACATCCATTCATCCAATATGAATCATCAAACATTTATCACAATCATCATCCAGTTCAATCAATAATATCAATATAGAACAGGTCATAAATAACAGGTATTTATTGGCAGTTTATATTTAATAATAAATTAAATAACAATTTAACTGGCAGTTTATATGCAAAAATAAATTAAATAACAATTTAATTCAATAAATTCAATTTAACTAAGATGATGATTAAAAATATGCAAAACAGTCATACATAAATTTCTAATCACCTCATAAATCACTTTAACAAATATAAGAAATTTTAGAAGTTGTGAGTGGGTTAAAACACTCACCTTTTGAATTTAAATTGAATTCAAATCCAATTTAAACCCAAAAATTGAATAGTCTTAGAATTCTTCCAAAGCAGCGCCAAAATATCCGAAATTTAAATACGATCCCAGCGGAGAAAACCGTGCATAAAACGGACCTCATATGTAAAAGTTATGTTGATTAGAATGTATAAAAATTTGAATTAAATTTAAATAAAATAACACATATAGCTTCCATGTCACATCTCTTTCTCTCCCTCACATTCACGGTCCACACAACACGCACGAACCCAAACACGTTCAACCAGCCCCCCTTTTGACCGTGAAAATTGACCGCCCCCGACCACCGTTCGACATGCCGCAGCCACCATTATGCTCATCTTCCCATCCTCCATCTAGCGCACCCTTTTCGGCCACCGTAGATGCCACGCGCCGCCACCTGAAAGCTAGGGTTTTCGAACCCTAGCTCGCCAATTTCGACCATCTCTGGTAGTTTTAGGTCATGAGACCACCGGCAATCGACTCCCCACGCTTCACTCTTCAAAACCCATATTCCAATTTCATCGATTAGAGCCCAAATCAAAAAGCCCCAAATTGGCTTAGGGTTTCGGAAATTCGAGGGTTTGACTGTGATTTGCCGTTGATTCGAGCATCAATTCCGAAAAATAACACTTGATGCATATTCGTATTGTCGAGATATACGATATAATTTTTCTGAATTTTTTTGAGGAGTTTGAATTTTGAAGTAGAAATTTTTGATTTGCAATTGACTGTGAAATTTAGAGTTTGCCTTCCATTGAGAAAGAGGAGCAATTGGAATTGTACGTACAAAAAATAAACATAAGAAATAGGCTAGGGTTTGTGACGAGGTATATAAGAAAAGCTAGAATTAGAATGGACCAGATTGATTTGGATCGAAAGTTGAACGATAAATGGCCCAAAAGCCCGTTCTGACTACGAAACAAAATTGGGTCAACCCATACATCAAAATAGATGTTTTAAAATATTTTAAACACAATGGAATAGGTTTCAAGTCCAAATTCCATCGTATTAAGAAGTTATGCTAACATCAATTTATTTCAAATTGATTTCGATTGATTTCAATTAAATTGATTTCTAGGCATTTCGAGCCCGTTCAATCAAACGACAAGTCCGATCATTACGAAACTTGAAATCCTATAATAGTTCACCGTTACGGATCCAATGAAACTAGTTTCGTCGAAATCCGAGTCAGTGGCCAAAATGGCTATTTTTACATTAATTAAATACATTAATAATTAATTAATTAAATCAAATTTCCAATTTCAATTCTGTAATTGACAATTCTTATCATCTTTAATTTCTTACTCATTTACACTGATTTAACAAATTTAGATGTCAATTAGAGTTGATTAGTTTATCAATTTCAGTGATTAATTTCAATTTCATTAAATTTAGAAATTTATACATTTAAAATTCCAAAATCCATTTATTAACTTTTAAACCCTGTTATCCAAGTCTTTTATTATAATAAGGATATAATTAACATTGTTTTATAGCATGGTACATTAATATTTCCCATTTTCATCTTAATCCCTCTTTACGTAATATTTAAATATTAATTTTCATTTAATTCCAACTAATCCAATTATTAAATTTAAATTAATAAATCTTGATTCCCATTCTTTTTATTCAATCAATCATTATCTTATTCATACTTTATTATCAACCAACAATTATTACAGTTAATTATCTAATATTGATTTTTTTCAAATTACAGCTTATTACGTATTATTTCGTCAATTAATATAACTTCGAATTTTATTTCCTAATTTTCTATTTACAATCAATTATGGTCTTGCAATTATTTCAGTTAATTGGGATTGCACTAATTAGTTATTTATTAACTTGCCTTAGCATTCTTACATTCCATTCCCATTATTAATTCATTAATAAATTTCAAGTTTTTATTTATTTCAAATTTAATTACCAAAATCTTATTAAATTAACAAATTTTATTATCGGAAATTTACAGGTCGTTACATGCTGTGACTATACCAATTTAGGTGGAAAGCCATTCAAGGGTTCCGAAAACGTTATAGAAGTCCAAGGTAGGCTTAGAACATGCGATCATATCTTTTTTCACATGAATCTTGTTGATCTACATCGAGTCCAAGTGGCTTCTAGCATCCTCCAAGAAAGAGCATTAGATTGGTACGCGCTTTTGATTTTGAAAATTATTGAAGCAGATCTTACTTGGGAGTAATTTTGGGAAAGATTCGAGTTAAAGTTTGTGCTAGAGGATGAAAAAGTAACTTTAGCTTGGCGCTTTATTGACCTTGTTCAAGGTGAATCTTCTATGACAGACTATGTCATACCTTTTGAATCTCTCTCTAAATATGGGGTCGAGTATATTAATACCGCATTGAAGAAAAATCATAGGTTTGTCTATGGGTTGAATAAGAACCTTAAAAGGCCTTTATTCCTGAAACTAGAAGTTTCTGTTGATCAGCTTGTTGATATCGCTCTTCGACTTGGAGAGATCGATAAAGAAAGTGATGTTGAAGTTGTGGGTGCCAAACAGAATTTCAACAACAACAAGAAGAGGCCTATTATGTTCAAGTCTAATCCCAACAAGAAAGAGAAGAAAGCAACTTCGGTAGCAAAGACTGCTACCTCTAATCGTGGAGAATGCTACAATTGGGATGCTAAGGACCATTATGCAAACAAGTTCCCGAAACCTCTTTATTGTCGTTATTTCAAAGTTTCGGGTCATCTTTTATCTTCATGTCCCAAACTTCAAAGCAAGAAGGAGGGAAAACTAAATGTTGTGCAAGCGCCTAATAACACTTCTCTTGGTCAAGGTATTTTTCATTCTATCCTTGATGGCATTATTATGTTTCGTGATCATCATATTCAAGTTCTTTTTGATACGGGTGCATCTCACTCTTTTATATCAAAAGAACTTGTTGATTCTTTGTCTTTAGATGTTATGGCTTTGATGACTTCACTCAGAATTGCGAATTCGGTTGGTGGATCGACAACACTCGGTTTTCTTTGTAAATATGTCGAGATTATTTTGTGTGATTATTCCTTCTGAGCCAATTTGCATGTTATGCGCTACACAGGCTTCGGAATGATTTTGGGAATGGATTAGCTTAACCGTTATGAAGCTCATATCCTATGTCCTGAAAGGACTATTCATCTTCGACATCCTCAATCTGTTAAGCGGATTTCTATTATTCTTAAAGATTCAGATTCTAGTTCGGTAGCATCCTTATATTCTCTATACCCTTATGATGACGATAATGATGTTGAGGAGATGTCATTTCTCTCATTCATGTTGTTTGTGAATTTTCTGACATATTTGGGCCTGTTTTAGGATTACCCCCTAAGCGAGCAATTGAGTTTAGAATTAATCTAATCCTTAGAGCTCTACCATCACTCGTCCTCCTTATCGTATGTCCAATAAAGAAAATGAGGAGATGCGTAAGCAATTATCCGAATTGGTAGCAAAGCAGTTTATTCATTCTAGTTCCTCACCATAGGGAGCTTCAGCTATTTTTGTGAAGAAATCCAATGGGACACTTAGGCTTTGCGTTGACTACCACAAACTTAATGACCTTACCATTAAGAATAAATATCCTTTACCTCGAATTGATGATCTATTCGATCAACTTAGCGGTGCTAGATTCTTTTCACAGTTAGACTTAGCAACCATTTTTCATCAGCTTCGAATTGTAGAGGACAGAATTCCTTTGACATCGTTCCATACTCGTTGTGGATCTTATGAATGGTTTATTATGCCGTTTGGTTTAATGACTGCACCGGCTTATTTCGTTGACCTTATGAGTCGAGTTTTCATAGACTTCCTCGATCAATTCATTCCCATCTTTATAGATGATATTCTTGTTTATTCTAATACTGAGGAAGATCATGAAAAACATTTTCGGATTGTGTTGGATACTCTTAGGAGAAATCAATTGAAAGCAAAAAATTTAAGTGCCACTTTTGGCAATCTCATGTGAAATTTTTAGGACATATCATTCTGAATTCGGAATTTCCGTGGATCCTTCAAACATTGAAGCGATTCAAAATTATAAGAAACCGGAGAGTATGATAGAAATTTGTAGCTTTCTTGGATTGATGGGCTATTACCGTCGGTTCATAAAATACTTTTCTAAAATTTCCATGCCTCTTACTAGTTTGACAAAGAAGAGAGTTACGTACATTTGGTCAGACAAATGTGAAGCTTCTTTCCAAAAATTAAAAGAACTCCTTTCCGATGCTCCTATACTTGTGATTCCCGAAGGAAACCAAGACTTTATTGTTTATACCGATGCTAGTCATGTTGGTTTGGGAGCCGTTCTCATGTACCGGTAATGTGTTTCGCTTATGCTTCTAGGCAATTAAAGCCTGCTAAGACTAGATATGCCACTCATGATTTAGAGCTCGCGACTATTATTTTCACCATTAGAATTTGGCGTCATTATATTTTGGGAGAGAAATTTGTTCTCGATACCGATCATAAATCTTTGAAGTATTTATTTTCTCAAAAGGAACTTAATTTGCATCAAACAACATTGGCTCGAGTTCCATGCATCTTATGATCTTAATATTCTTTATACTCCCGGAAAGGGAAACCATGTTGCTGATGCCCTTAGTCATAAGAAACAAGCGATTGTTTCAATGATGATATCCGAACGAAATGATATCGAGACTTGTCTGCTTGTGAGATTCGAGATCGCAAATCCAAGTCGTGTTCATCACTTGTTTTATGTAGCCTTGAGGCTCATCCATCTCTTTTAGATGTATTCTTGGTGCTCAAAAGCATGGTCCTGAATTGGCTCATCTTATCCAAAGTTGTAGGGATAGAAATATTTATTGTTTGAAAGACATTGAAATCGATGCTCGTGGCAGCATTTGAAAATTTGGTAGACTTATCGTGCCAAATATTAGTGGTCTTCGTAAAAACATTTTAGAAGATTCTCATCGTTCTAAATTTACCATTCATCCCGGTATAAAATGTACGCGGATATGAAGCGACTTTATTATTGGGATGGAATGAAATCCGATACTGCTAACTTGTAAAGGCCGAGCATCAAAGGCCCGGTGGGTTATTGCAACCTTTGGACATTCTAGTTTGGAAATGAGATCAAGTCTCCATAAACTTTATTGATGCCTTCCCCGTTCTCGTTCGAGTCATGGCAGTTTATGGGTGATTGTAGATAGCCTTGCAAAATCCATCCATTTTATTCCCGTTCGGTCTAATCAGACCGTACCTCTTTTGGTCAAACTCTATGTTAAAGAAATTGTTAAATTGCATGGAGTTCCTACATCTATTGTTGGTGATCATGATCCATTATTTACTAGTGGATTTTGGAAGAGTCTTCAAAAAGCTTTGGAAACGAAGCTTAATTTTAGAACCACTTGTCATCCTCAGTTCGACGGACAAACCGAGCGTGTAAATCAAACTCTTGAAGACCTTCTTCTTGCATGTGTTATTGATTTTGATGGAAGTTGGAAAGATCCTATTTCTCTTGTTGAGTTTTCCTATAATAATAGCTTCCAATCTAGTATTGGAATGGCACCTTTCGAGGCACTCTATGGAAGTCCATGCCGATCTCCTTCTTGTTGGCTTGAGGATAATGCGAAGCTGGTTTTAGGTCCATATTTTATTCGTGATTCCACAAAAAATATTGACCTTATTCGTCGTAGGATGAAAGAAGCTCAAAGTAGGCAAAAATCCTATGTCGATAACTGAAGGAGGAATTTAGAATTTTTTGGGGGACATTTGGTGTTTATTAGTGTTTCACCTATAAAAGGGCGTTGTGCATTTCAGTCGATCGGAAAAACTAACACCATGATATATTGGTCCATTTCCCATCACCGAACGTATTGGTTCTGTGGTTTATCGCCTTTATATACCAGCTTAATTTTCTGCTATTCATGACGTATTCCATGTCTCTCAACTATGGAAGTGCTTAGGGATTCCGATTCTATTCTTGAGCCCGATGTTATTGAAGAAATTGAAGTTTCATCTAATTTGACTTATGAGCAACATCCTATTCGTATCATTGCTACGGAGATTAAACGTCTTCGTAATAAAGATGTCCCACTTGTGAAAGTTCAATGGTCCTCAAATCCTAAGGATTGCTCTTGGGAATCCAGAGAATTTATCGAGCGAACATATCCGGACTTACTCTCTCGTGCTCTTTAAAGGTGAACTTCTCGTTTAATATTTTCTTTTGTGTTGATATGCTTTTATGGTTGTTACTCTTTATTTACTTTTTAAGTATTGCGAGGACGCAATTTCTTTAAGGAGGGGGTCTGTAACAACCTGCATATTTTTTGACGGTATATTTAAATGATTTATTTAAATATAGCATCGTTAGTCCAATTAAAGTCCAAAATGCTACATTTTGTAAACCGTCGAATTAGGACTCGAAACTACTTCCGTTGAGTTCAAAACAATGTTTGCGACTTTTTTGAGTATAAATATCGATATGTTTAGAGTTGTGTAGAATTTTGCTATTATTCTATTGGCCTTTGGGTTTGGGTTTCAGCTCATTAACCCAACATAATACCCTAGCTCCACCCCCTCCACTCTTCATTCATTATCATTCCCTAACACTCTCAAGCCCTAGAAAAATGGGGGGAAAAGAAAAGAGATTAGAAATTCTTAAGCTCTAATTCTCTTAGGAAATTCAACTTCAAGTTATAAATCAAAGAGAAGCTTAGGTAAGCATCCTCTTCTTTTTTTCCACCTCAATCTCTCTCCAATTTTCAGAAATTCATAAACCCTAACTTAGAAAAATATTTGCATTTAATCATAGATTGGAGCTTCTAGAGTTGAAGTTGAAGAGTGGTTGATCTTTCCTTTGTTTTAGAGCTTCTCATTTGTTGTGTTTTGGTTTAAAGATGAGTTCTTGAACTCACATCTATGTCTATATCTTTGATAGTTGTTAGGTATGAATTCCTAACACCTATTTCATGTTCATTTGCTTGAATTGAATTGGATTAGTGAATTTTCCAATTTTTGATATTTTGAAGTCAAAATCTATGAAAATCCTACATTTTAAGTTTTGACATGTTGTTTGGAGTGTATTGAAGAGCCTAAAGGGTTGGGTTGTCACTTGGCATAAATCCTTGGCCATCGTGCTCGTTCGATCGCTTATGAGATGATTGGTCATCATTGGCCTAGTAGATTTTTGCTCTAAGCTTCAGCTCAGACGTCCGGTAGTATGCCCAGACGTCGGGAGCCACGGGAATAAAATTTCAGACCATCAGCTCAGATGTTTAAACTTACTTTCCAGACGTTTGGGCGATTTGGAATAAAATTTCTAGCCTTTCAGCTCAGACGTCTGGAAGAACCACCAGACGTCTAGAGCTGCTAAGTTCAGCAATCTTGCTTGTTTTTGATGGGCTTACATTTATATTGATTTTTGGTTGATCCGACCGACGTCGTCATTTATTATCGACTTTGATGACTCCTTTCTAGATTTTTGGGAATATCCACGTTGATGGATTTGACATCGATTTCTATGATTTGAGTCAAGTTTTCGTATGTGAATTTTTGGTGATCGATTGTTTCTACAATCATTTCTGTGATTTGTCACTTTAAAATGCCAAGGTCTCTATACTGTAGTAAATATTCAAACTCTTTCACAAAAACGATTTCAACACTATTTTTAATACAAAGCTTGTTTTTAAACCCGCTTTCCAACCTATTAGTATATACAAACCTTTACCTCACTCGTATGAGAAATCTAATTAAACGGGTTAGTAAAACAAGTGGTATGAAATGCTTGCGTTTACTTCGTCGGTTAATTCTTGGACTTGTTCAATTGAAATCTTGTGACAATTTTCGAGTGAAAATCTACAATTTGTTCGTAAATACTTAAGTTAAGCCAGTGGTTATGGGACATGAAGCTAAACTCATTTATTTACTAGCTTAGTGTAATTCACACTTTTTGTTGATCAATGGTGATTATTTTTATGGTTTCGACTAGCGATATGCGATGTCTCTTTGTCCACGTGGGGGACTGTACCACGTTTTGTTGAGCTTCGTCTCTCTTTGTCCATGTGGGGATTATACCTCGATTTAATGGAGCTTTGTTTCATTTTTGTGGGCAAATAACCCATGGTCTTTTGATCGTTCTTTGGAGTTTCAACTCATTTTTATGGGCTACCGACCCATGTTCTTTTATGGAGTTCGTTTCATTGGACGTACCGTTGTACTACGTTGTTGTTCCGGCTTATCAGGTTCATCGGGCTTACCGTTGTACTATGTCGTTGTTTAGAACTATTTGAGTTTCAGGTTCCTCGGGCGTACCGTTTTTGTACTACGTCATTATACCGGCTCTATGGTTAGCGACCATGAGATAGCGTCCCGTTTGTGGTACAAGTGTTGGTGAGTTTTCATGCTTTCATTTTTGATAAGCCTCCCCCTTTGTGATTTCTGGATTTCTAATTGATGATTTCTATAATTTGTGTTTCACCATTTTTTGCGATTTACAGTGATAAGTTTTATCAATATTTAAGGTTTGGTGAATAAGCTAAAGAATATGATATTCTTTTTGGTGTTTGAGAAAGTTTGAGATATTGTATGATTTTTGTTTTTATTTAACGTATACTTGTCACAGTATGGCATTATTGTTATCATACGTTTTTGTCATATCTCTTATCCTATCTCATTTTATCTGATATTTATAGCAAGACTGATCCGTTTATTATTATCTTCTTAAAATAATACTCGGGTCCGACTGAGGTATTTCAAATGCTTCTACTTGACTCCTTATGAGGGACCATCATCTGATTTTTGGCTAACTACTTTAGATTAGTAGTTTTTGTTTTATACATTCAAGATAGAGACTCCGATACATACTCTTTTTTCTAGCACTTGTACCTATTCTTTTGTGATATAGTGGGTCTTTCACGACCACTACTTTGATGTACACTTCTATGTTAGCCTGAGTACCACAACATTTAAGACTTGCCTTTAGAACTTGGAGCTTTGCTTGGAGATCTATCCTTATCTATTTAGCTTTTTAGTTGTTTCAGTTATTTCCTGTTATTTATGTTCAGGCTTGTCATTTTCTTATGTATTAGAGACTTCCATGCATGTGGACTTATGTTGTATTTGCTTTAGACTATGATGTTTATGTAGTAGCTTCATGAACTACTGTTTATCTATTCCGCTGCATATTATTGTATTACTCTGTGTCTGTGATTCTGTGATTGATTTATTTACTGTATATGCTACGTTTTTTCAAATATAAATAACAATCTATTGTTTTGAGCAATTCAAGTTTGACATGTGTGGATTATTGTCGATTTGAATGGTTCGAAATGGATGGTCGTTATAGTTGGTATCCGAGCTTAGGTTTAGGCAAAACTTAGCTTATGGACTAAAAACTCATTAGAGATAGCGTAGTAATACCCTAGACTGGGTAGAATTAATTATAGAATCACCTTCGTTTGAGCTTAATATTCTTACTTATGATTCTCTTTGATTAAGATTTCTTTTGAATTTTGGAACTTTTACTTTGTTCTAAAATCCATTCTTGTCTATTCTAGATGAGTAACTATAGGAACGTTCGAGGTAGGAGTCTTGGAAATGCTCCCCACCACCAGTTGTCGCACTCGTTCCACCAGCTTAGCCGGTTAGTTTCACCGCTCTTTGTAACAGGTACTCTCAGCTTGGAGGTACCAAGTTCACTGGAGCAAAGAGTATTATTGAGGCTTAGCAGTGTTTGAAGAGTTTAGAGAGGACTTTCACCGGACTTGAGATTACTGATGCTCAGATGCATCGGTTTGCTATTTGGCAGTTGCACGAGTCCGCTCAAGATTGGTAGGAGTCAGTTACCGCTCAGACTATCAAGGCTAATATCACTTGGCAGTTGTTTAGGGATGCTTTTATGGCTAAGTGGATGCCCGAAGCGGAGAAGTCTCAGTTATATAGGAAATTTATGGACCTTTAGAAAGGGAATATGACTTTTTCAAAGTATGAGAGGAAGTTCAATGAGTTATCTAAGTTTGGGCCCAGTTTGATAGATACCCTGCTCAAGAAGAATGAGAAGTTTATCCACGGTGCATGCCTAGAGTATTATAATCATTAGATTAGTCATGTTCATGGCACCTTCACTTCTCTTATGGATATGGCCACCAAATTTGAGAACCTTAATTCCAAAGGAAAGCAGGCTATGTACATCTCAAGGAAATTCCAGCAGTTCGAAGAAGAGGAAGCCCAACTTTCATCAACAGATGAAGAATTAGCGGAATTATCAAGGTATTGGATATTCTACTCAGAGGTAACCGCTTGACTTATCATCCATCACTTGATTCAAGTGCAATAGTAGGATCATTATGCCAACAGCTGCCTATCTTCTGCTAGAGCCACTATTCTTCCCGCCCAGACGACAAGGAACAACCTTTGCCACATTTATTTGCAGTCAGGCCACTTCCAGAAGGATTGTCCGACTCAACAGAGAGGCAAGACATCTAGAGTCTTTGCTATGACCTCTACCACACCTCCTTCTGCTAGTGATACCCAAGGTACTCTTCAGGGCACCTCTTCTTTGCATGATTTTCTTGTTCATGTTCTTTTTGATACTAGAGCATCACATAGCTTTATTTCTATTGATCTTTGTAATAAATTTGAGCACATCTTGCAACCTAAATTAGCAACTGAATCCTTTTGTGTGACTAATCCTATCAAAGATCCCGCCAACCTTAGTATCATTTGTCGAGGGGTGAAACCCCTTTACAAAAAATGTCGATTTACCGGAGATTTCTATGTTTTGGGTTTCGATGCACTTGATATCTTACTTGGAGGTGATTGGTTAAAGCGATATGATGCAGTCATTTCTTGTAAGGCTTGAATGGTTTCTTTAGTAAGCGAGCTGGGTGAGTCTTTAGTTGCCTAATGATTATGTAGGCAGTTTTATCTTTTCGCTTGATTCTCTGCCTAGTGATCTTGAATCCACCTCAATAGTCAGGGATTATCCTGATATTTTTGGTGAAGTCACTTCTCTACCTCCCCAGCGGGAAATTGGATTCCACATCGATCTTATTCCTAGAGCCCGACCTGTTGTTCTTCCTTCCAAATGGATGGCACACAGAGAGAAAGTCGAGTTAGAGAAGTAGATTGAAGACCTATACTCTAAGGGTTTGTTTAGGAAAATTCTTTCAGAAGGGGAAACAGCTATGATTTTTGTCACTAAATCTGATGGTTCTTTGAGGATGTGAGTTAATTATAGAGAGCTGAACAAGCTTACTCTTAAGAGTAGATATTCTATACCTCGTATTAATGATATGTTCGATCAACTCTATGGAGCTAAAGTATTCTCTCAGCTTAATCTTGCTACCAGTTTTCACCAGCTTCATGTAGCTGAGGAGAGAATTCCCAGGACAGCTTTTCGAACAGAGAATGGTTTCTATGAATGGTTAGTCCTGCCCTTTGGATTAACCAATGCTTATGCCTTCTTAGTCGATCTCATGAATCACGTATTCCATGATATTCTCAACAAGTTTGTCCTGGTTTTCGTTGATGATATTCTCGTCTTTTCTAAATCAGAGAAGGAGCATGAAACACATTTGAGCTTTGTCTTCCAAACTCTTAAGAGTCACCAGTTGAAAGCTAAATTTTCTAAATGCCATTTCTGTAGGGATGAAGTCTGATTCCTTGGGCACAATGTCTTAGAAAATGATGTCGCTGTTGACCTGGTTAAGGTCACTGTGATTAATGTAAGTTTATCCACCTTTTATCTTTTTTAATTTATTCATTTTATCTTCCTTAGAGCTCATTCATCCTATTCTATTCCAGGATTGGGAGGTACCTAAGACTCCTTTCGATATTCGTAGATATTTGGGCTTTGTCGGTTATTATAAGAGATTCATTGAGAATTTTTCTCGAATAGCTGTACCTCTTACTGCTTTGAATCGTAAGAAGGATAAGTTTATTTGGAGTGATAAGTGTGGAGCTGCATTTAATGAGTTGAAGTAAAAGCTTATATTTTCTCCCGTTCATACAGTTCCGAGTGGGAATGAAGGATTATCACTTTATACCAATGGTAGTCAGGAAGGTTTTTGTGTTGTCTTGTTGCATGATGGGAAGGTCATTACTTATGTCAGTCGTAAGTTAAAGCGCCACGAAGCCAACTACGCCATTCATAATTTGGAATTTCTTGCTGTTATGTTTGCTTTAAAGTTATGGAGGCATCATCTTTTAGGAAGTAAGTTTGAGGTTTTTACGGATCGTCGATCTCTTAAGTATATTTTCACCCAAAAGGATTTGAACCAGAGGCAGGTCAGATGGCTTGAGTTCTTAGAATATTATGACCTCGTCATCAACTACTCTCCCGGGAAAGCCAATGTTATGGCTGATGCCTTAAGTCGAAAGAGAGCCATGTTATATCAGATTGTAGCATCTTCGTCTCTTATGGATCGTATCGCAGCCAAGCAGGGTGAAGAGATGCTTAAGCTCATGAAGGGGAATATTCGTAATAGGGAAGGTGATAACAAGAGTGAGTTAAGATCACAAATTGATCAAAATGGAGTTTTAAGGATTAATAACCGAATTTGTGTTCCGAATGTCGATGATTTAAGGCTAGAGGCACTTAAGGAAAATCATCAGTCCAAACTCTTTATCCATCCAAGCGTCAAGAAGACGTTTCAAAATATGAAGAGGATTTATTGGTGGAGTGGTAGAAGCGGGATATCTCCATTTATGTTAGTAGATGTGCCACTTGTCAACAGGTTAAGATTGACCATGAGAAGACCGCTGGATTGTTGCAACCCCTTGAGATTCCCATTTGGAAATGAGACTAGGTTTCTATGGAATTTATTGATGGATTACCGTGGACTAGAAAGGGTAATGAGAGTATATGAGTAGTTGTTGATCGATTGACCAAATCCTCTCATTTTATTCCGGTCAAGTCGAACCGCTTCGAGCTTAGCTGAGGTTTATATGAGGGAGATTGTCTGACTCCATGGTGTTCCATCTAGTATTTTTTGTGATCGTGATCCTATCTTTACCAGAAAATTTTGGAAAGCTTTTCAAGAAGCTTTAGGTACCCGTTTGTACCTTAGTATTGCTTATCATCCTCAGATCGATGGTCAGACGGAAAGGATGAATCGAATTCTGGAAGATCTTCTTTGTGCCTGTGTTCTTGATTATGGAGGTTCTTGGAAAGATCATCTCCATCTCATCGAATTCACTTATAATAATAGCTATCAGCTATAACTTTATTTTGAAATTTAAATCATCTTAAGCTTAAATCAATTAAATCCCATTCTTTTGAATTCAGGCAAGTATCGAGATGTCTTCGTTTACTGCTCTTTATGGACGATCTAGCAAATCTCCATCTTTTGGATTGAATCTGGTGATTGTTTAGTTCTTAGGCCTGATATGATTCTGAAAGCATCCGAGAAAGTTGAGGAGATTAGGAGGAAGATGAGGATTGCTCAGGATAGGCACAAGAAGTATGCTGATAGGCGAAGAAGGGATTTGGAATTTTAAGTGGGTGATCAGGTCCTTCTTAAGATCTCACTACTGAAGAATGTGATTCGCTTTGGTCGAAGAGGGAAGCTTGCTCCTAAATTCGTTGGTTCTTTCCGCATCTTGGAAAGAGTTGGTCCTTTAGCTTATAGAGTAGTTTTGCTGGAGAAGCTATCGAGTGTGCATAACATGTTTCACATCTCTCACCTTTGAAAATATCTTCATGATCCATCTTTGATTGTTTAGCCTGCTTTATTAGTGAATTTCGATGTTGAGCCAAATCTCACTATTGAGAGGAAGCCAGTTCGCATTGTCAATAAAGGTACGAAGCAACTTAGGAGGAAATTTGTCAGTATGATCAAAGTACAGTGGAGTACAGGTGGTCGAGATTGCTCCTAAGACACTGAGGAGTTCATGCTTTCTTTGAATCATGAATTGTTTGTCTTAGGTACCCTTCGTTTTGAATCTATTTTATCTTTCTGGTTGCTTCTAATCTCATTAATTTTTGGGGACGAAAAGTTTTGAGTGGGGGAGCGTGTAACGATTCAGAAATGTTAACGATTTAAATAACGTAATTAACTAAATTTTCATGAAAATAAACAACTAAGTTTTGGCAACGAAAATTTTATACTTAGGATACGTCTATTTAAACATAGCAAGTGGAAGATTTTTGTTGGAAAATTTGTAAGTTTGCTCGGCTGCAAAATTTTAATTTAAGTTAGTTAAAAATTTGATGGAAATAAATTATTTTTGAAATCTAGATATTTTTACATAAGAAAAAAGTAGAATATTTTCTGAGTAAGACATCATAATTTGTTTTGCCCAATTTGGACTTCTTTAGCCCCGTTTAGATTATTTTCGACGATTTAGCTGCATTTTAACAACGAAAAGTGGATTTTTGATAGGAAGCTCATGTCACTTGTATCTGCATACCAACTTGTTTGTTTCATCAAGACGATCTCCATAATATATTCATTTGTGTATTTCGACTTCCGGTATGCGGCGAAATCAGCAAAACTGTTAGCCGTATCGGTTCCCGTTTTGAGACTCTTGTGTGTTCAGTGTCCTTTCATTTGTCCATCGAGAAAACCAATGGTTATTAACTATTAATATTCCTAGAATCCAACATCTGACTTTTGCTATCCCCACTATTTCAATATATATGCTAGTTCATACTCCACTTCCATTCTCTCTCCCCTCCTTCTTCCTTTCGTTCTGTCATGCTATAAAAAATAAATATAAAGCATATATACATTGAGAACGAAAGCATGTCCTCCTTTTCAATTGCAACGCCCGTATCCAACTACCTGCCACCCAGCCCTAACCACACTCGACCGGCCTTCCCTCCTCCTCCGCAACCAACCTCCGCCCACTGCCATGCCTTATCACCCGCCATTCTCCACACCCACCGCCAACAACCCACTTCGTCGCCAAATAGGCTCCTCTCCACCATAGCACGCAGCTACATGCCACCCTCGCCGCCTATCCTTCCATTGAACGCCACCCGACCACAACAAAACCCCCTCCACATCGCCTCTCCACCACAGCTTTTCTTCGACCTTCATATGCCACCCTCCAACCTCGCTGCCAGCCGAATCCAACACACCCTCTGCTTGTGCCATTTTCCTAGCCAAACTCCACACTGCAACCTCCTCCACCTTGCCGCCACCTAAACCCGAACCAACTCATCACCCTCAGCCTCGACCGGACTCCAGCCCCTCCCTGGCCGAACACAACAGCCCCACACCCTCTCTAACCTTATCCGCCACCCATCTCGACGGCCTTCCACCTTGCTCCACCCACTGACGTCGTTCTCCCTTTCTCCTGCCTGTGCCGTGACACTCAAGTACCCAGCACCTACCACCGAACGTAGCAACCTGATCAACTCTGTGTCTCTCCGCTTATCGAACTCGTCTGGTAGTTGCTGCACTCTTTTGTGCTTGCTGTTCGAAGATTTACAGTAGTAGTTTGTACCTCGTCTTGCTGTCCCCTTAGTTCATGTTTGCCGCTTAGCGCACTAGTGCTTATCCGTGTCTTTTTGCATCTTATTCGCGTTGTTTTCATTGCCACGAAAGGTGAGCGATCACTCAAGACTGACATTCGTTTGTTTAGTAAATTTATTTAAGACGAAATTACGATTGAAACATATGGTTAAATTTGAATTGGTTAGTAATTAAATCATTGAGTATGATATGTTATTATTCAAAATTATTCACCTATGTTAATTGACATATGACACCTATAACATGTTAGTATATACCCGTAAATTTTGAAATGATAAACCTGAGCGATTTTACTAATTTTGAATAAACCTGAGCGATTTTACTAATTTTGAAATTTCGAGATTGCGGGTTGAAATGATATATACCCGTAAATTTTAAATTATTGCGGGTTGAAATGATAAATATCCATATCACTTGATCATATAATAGAAAACTATATACGGACACCGTTGGTTTATTTTTTTTAAACGCTTTCCAAAATTTTGAAAATATATGTGTTTTAATAAATTTTGATTTTTTAAAATATAATATAAAGATTTTTTTTAAAACATATGTAAAATTTAGATTTTTAAAGTATATGTTTTGGAAATTTCAAAATTGTAAGTAAGTTTGAAAAAATGTAAATTATAAGATTTTACTTATAACTTTATTATTTTTAAAATATATAAAATAAGACTTAAAATAAAGTAAAATTTAATTTAATTTAATTTAATAAAATATAAAGAAAATTTAATTTAATTAATATATTTATTGTGTTTAAATTATTTATTTAGAATTTATGTTAACATTATATAAATAGATTTTGTAATAACTTTAATAAATATAGGTTGGAAAGATAAATTAAAATTGATTTGTAATTTAACTTTTTTTAAATTGTATTTAAATAGGAATTGATTTGAACTTATAGGATTTGAAATTTTAAAAAGACATGATTTTATAATTTGATTTGATTAAAGGTGATAAGTGAATATTTTCAAAATTAAATAAAATTTAAGTTGAATATTTAATTTTGATCTAATTTTTTGAGTTGAGATTTTATTTAAACTCTATAAAGAAATGTTTTATAAAATGACCACGGTGTGAAATAAGCGTTTGGTTGTTAAAGAGACTGGGATCGGATATTGTCATACTCTTTAGCAATACCGAAAACCACTTTAACAACCGTGCATGTGGTCGAGGATCCAGAATGAAGTAGGATGGTTTGGCGAACGCTACTAGAATGAAGTAAGAGAATGATGATGGATAGCCTTAACTTTTAGGTCATAATTAAAATGACTAAAACAGGAGACGCGTCGGGCCAAGTGGGATCGCTCACCCGATCGAGCATGCTTCTTTGAACTATATCTATTAGTTTGTGATTTGATTGGTTCGCACCTTTGATTATGGGAGTGTATCTCGAGGTGGGCGGTAGTAGCTGGTATGCGTTACCACCAGTCTGAATCCACAGAACGTTACCACCAGTCTGAATCCACAGAACGATAGTATCCTACTTGGACATTGACTCGTGTGCCTTGTCATATTTAGCCTAATCGAGCCCACTACGATTTTGGTTTGTATCGTACCTATAGAGTGCTCCCTGAGTATCCCACTAGTTTGGTGGAGCTTACCGTATCTATATAGACTACGATATTTATACAAAATTATGTTAATGGGGATATCGGTAATGTCTTAATGCTACTTTAGTATTTTACTTTATGACATACATTATTTACGCAGCGTACTCTATTATATATGTAGATAGTTCCATGGATCCATAATGGTGGAATCTCAAACATCCTTTAAGTTATTTTGCATTTCACTTGAGTTGATTTACTTACATAAGAATGTTAATCTTGACTCGAGTGTTTTGTATTTTGCTTTATGCTCGTGTCAGCCTGAGTATCACAGAATTTGAGACTCACCTTTGGAGCTTGGAGCTTTGCTTGGAGATCTATTCTTATCCATTCAGCTTTTCAGTTATTTCCAGTTATTTATATTCAGACTTGTCATTTTCTTATGTATTAGAGACTTCCTTGTATTTGGACTTATGATGTATTTGCTTTAGACTCTGATGTTTATGTAGTAACTTCATGAACTACTATTTGTCTATTCCGCTGCGTATTATTGTACTACTCCGTGTTTGTGATTGATTTATTTACTGTATATGCTAAGTTTTTTCAAATACAAATAAAAATCTTTTATTTTGAGCAATTCAAGTTTGACATGTGTGGATTATTTTCAATTTAAATGGTTCGAAATGGCAAATCGTTACACCTTTTATAACACTTCCCCTTCAAATCTCTAAATCATTTATAAATCTTTTTCTGGAATCAATCAAACCCAACTTATTTTCAAATTCCAAACCTCTTTTAAATTTATAAACACCTTTAAATAAATCATGGTTATAAAAAAAATCCTTTTATAATCGATTTATTATTTAATTATAATAAATAAAAACTTAAACATCATAAAGATAAACTTAAAACATTTTTAAACAACATAACAATAAACTTTAAAACATTTTAAATAATATAATAATTAACTTTTTAAAACCTTTTGAATAATATAATATAATAATTAACTTTAAAACATTTTAATAAATATAATAAAATTGCTTTAACGGCTTTTAGATAAATAATTAATTAACTTTAAACTACATTTCTAATACAACAATTAACTAGTTTTAAATAATCAATAACAAAATAATTTATTATATTTAAACAACTATGATAAGTAATTAATCATCTTGAATTACATTAATAAAATAATTAATTTTAAAACATTATAAATATAATAATTAACTTTACTAAAGAAATAATTTTACAAAACACTTTATAAAATAGAACTTACATAAACACTTTGTTAAAATAATAATTTAATAAAACATTTTACTTCAAATTATAATATTTGAGGTTAGTTAAATACGAAGCTTTTGAAATCCATGAGAAGTCTTACTGACCACAATGGTACTTAAGCAGGTTACCATTAAATTCAATTTAACTTTCTAAGTTAAATTATAGGTATTTACATAAACATGCACATATGTAAATCAAATCCCTAATTAACAATCAATTACTAACAAATCGCTTATCTAGCATTAATCAACTGACACTTAAATGAATGTCCAAATTAATATAATAGTAGAATGTTTTTTATTCTGCTAAACAAATGTCATTCAAAATAAACTCTTCCATTTATTATCAAACAGTGTTTATTTGGTCAAATAGATAATACAATATGCTTAAATTAATCATGTTATTATTTAAACAACGTAATTATATTAAATCAGTAATATTTTACCACTATATAATTATTTCCCTTTTAAAAAATGATAATTTATCCAAATAAAACAACCAGCAAATACAACATCCAAGTGGACAACAAATAATTTTTATCTACCATATATCATTACTAATAAACCAAAAAGGTGAGTTTAACTCATCTAAATTGTAGTTATCACTGGCATGTTCCAATTCATCCTAAAATCAAACAATGCGTGCGATTTTAGCTTGAAATTCTACAAGGTCCGGACTCTATGAATCCAATTCCAGAGCATATACATCGTCATTACGAATCAAATTTCAAATTAAATAATATATTTTAATCACTAGTTACATCACTAGCCACTAATCACCATAGCTTAATCCCTAATCTCCTCTAATCGACCCAGGTCGAACCCCATAGAATACTTGATGTCACCATTGTTTCACCCACTGCTATCGCCTCCTGCCACCATCGGCCGCCACTCACCCATAGATGAAAGTCCCGACCACGACACTTCCAATGAACCCGAAGCTGCCCTCGCTTATGCCCTGTAGGCCAAGATCTGGCCGAAACCTCCATCGTCGTTCAACTTGAAATTCCCCCACCACGCTCCACCTTAACCCCATCCACCACCATCGACGAGTTCCCCTAACCCCCGTGCAACTTTCTCCTATTGTGACCCATGCCTAAAATGACCTCTGGTGGCCGGAGCAATTTTAGCCTTTAGATTAACTAGGATTAGGGTAAGAAAACAGCGGTTAGGGTTTTATTCTGGTTTGAGCAAAAACAAGGGGTGAGGGTCCTATATATAGGCAAACATCCGGCACTATTCACGCCATTAAACACACAAACTCCAATCAAGGTGTGCCCACTGGAGTTCGTAGCCAATTACCCATATTCCAAACTCAATGGAACTATTATCAAGACCTAATTCCCAAGTATACAAAAATTAACTTTTAAAATCAAATTATATTATTTTAATTCCCTAAAATTGATGGTACATGTTTCGAGCTCGCACGACCACAAAGTATGTCCGATTGTCACGAAACTCGTCGACGTATGCTAATTTATTATTCTGGATCCAATGGCACTAGTTTCTTTAAAATTCAAGGTAGTGCCCCAGAATGATAATTTCACACATTAGTTAAAATAATTTATTATTTTTATAAAAAAATTCTGTTCTGTAAAATCATCAAAACACCTTTATTGCTTATAAATTAAAAGGAGTTAATTAAGACCATTAAATCTATTAAATTAACATTAAATTAAAAATCCAGCTATTTGAACCACTATTCAAATATTAGTTCGCAATTTAAATATTTTTAAACATTCCTTATATTTGAATCCAAATTTAAAACCTTAAAAACCAATTATTCTAATATTTAAAATTAATTAGGTATTAAAAATCTAATGACCAAATTTTCAAGCTGTTACACTATTATTTATGAAATATTAATTATAAAACTTAATTTAATTTTTGTTGATCATTAATAAAATAGTGTGCATAAAAGTTGTATACGCACTTATCGATATTCGATATTGACGTATGTTTAAATTTGATTCAAATGTATATTATCTGATCTTATTTTGATGTGGTTGGAGGCCCAACAAAAGGGCATATATGTCTAGCTGTGATGGTAGAGGAAGAGATTTGATTTCAATGCCAAAATGGTGTGAAATGTCAAAGGAAGGAAAGATATGCTTCCATCTTTAAACCCTTTTCTTTCTTATACTATTTAAACACGTTTAGCCACTCTTTTCTATTATTCTATTTTAAGGTTTTTGCTTCCATATTCCCTGTATCATATCAAGGTAAAATCTTTCCTCTCTCAGTCCATTAGTTTACACAATAAACAAAACACAAATTCAATTAAAATCTAAACAACGGCATATAGGTTTCTCTATCGGCTTGCGCATTTTTAAAGTGTTGAACAAAGATTCAAGCGAATTTTTAACATTCAATATTCAAGGTGTATTCTTGGGGAATTTTAAGGTGTTATCCATATTCACAAGTTTTTATAATTGTAAACGTGATCATCATATGATTAAGTTTAATTAGATTAGCTCTTATCAAAATCCCTATATGTATGTTTGTCAATAAGAGATGTGAATATATAAACATGTGTATATATGTGATTGGAAATTTCTTTTATGTATTTTTGCATGTTTTTACATATGATTTTGGCCATGGAGTTATATATAATTTTATTGAAACATGTATATGCATTTATATATATGTTATGATTTTCGAATAAAAGGGAATTAGAATTTTATGTATACATGTATAATCATACACACACATATGTATGTTATGATATGATAAACTGTTTTAACATGCATGTTGAATGAAGTACATATACATATACATATACATATACATATACATATACATATACATATACATATACATATACATACGTTTACACATATACGTATACATATACATACACACACACAAATACACACACACACACATACATATACATATACATACACATATACGTACGTTTACACATATACATATACATATACAAACACATACACACATATATACACACGCATACATATACATATACATACACATACACATATACATATATACATACATACATAAATATGTATGTATGTATAATAAACATAAAATTATATATACATACATCATTAATTGCACGTTCTTGAATGACACGGAAGGGGCATATGAAATGGACATTTGAAAGAGAAACTAAAGGAGAATAGTTCAAAAAATAGGAATGCATTATTGTGTTATGAAAGTGGCATTCTAAAAGGGGCATTTCAATTGTTTATTATTAATAATTATTTTTGTTGTTTTTTTAATTAATATAGTTAAATAAATTAGTTTTATTTATAAATTATAAAATGCAAAAGAAATGCAAATAAGGAAAAAAAATTCATACTATTTTGGAACACAAATACACATCCGGCTCTTAAATTTCGCTATTAGATATAGAACAAGTCATTTAAGCATCATGGGCTTATTCAACAGCAAACATACAACTCTGTTGTCTGGCTCACTGTTGGTTATAATATATAAGTCACATCCCATTCTTTAGTTGGGTCATTCTCATGTAGCACAGCCATACGTCTTTCAATGGTTTATGACATCTCCGTGTCTTGCAAAAAAACTCAACTCGGCTTACGTCTACTAGAGAAAGTATCAAATGAGTGACATTGATGTGTAGGAGTATGAGGAGTGCGACTACTGATCTCTAGAATATTGCTCCTTAGAAAGTTAGTATACATCCAAAGTGTTGAATAGGAAATTATAGGTAGAGCACCTAGAAGTTCAAATTTATAGGCTGGAGTTCTGACGCAACCTTCGCATATCACATTCAGTTCCCTAAATTTTGGAGGCGGGCCCACTTTAAATTTCTCATACCTACTAGCCTTCAAGTCCCACCACTCATTAGTTCCTTCATCGGCATCTCTCTCCATATTTCTAGAATCTGCCGCCAATCTATAGTAACTATTCCTGCTGGTTCCAGTCACGCTTGAGGTCGTCGAACTTGTTCTTCATCTGGTTATTAGTGTATTCAATGTCCATCCATTCATTGAAGGTGGCAGCCAACCCGACCTTCCCCGTGTTCAATATGCTCATAGCAAATATCTATGAATGCCAGCGTCCTTTCCTTTTTCCAATCAACGATATGGCAAGTTGAGCGGGAAGATTCATGGATCGATATTTCCTTAAAAAAATACATAAAAAATTCAAGAAAAATAGAAGAGGTACAAATTAATACAATAAACATAAATAAGAAAGAATTTACCTCAAAAAATCGATGGAGAATTGGAAAAAAGTTGATTGAAATTCGGATTTGGGGTGAAAGCATGGTGGAGAGAAGAACAGCGTAAAGGGAACTAAAAGGGAAATTCAACCGACCGTTTGGGATAGGCATTAGGGTTAGACACATCTAACACCAACTGCTGGCTCAACTGGTGTATTTCGTGGGCCCTATGTCTGACATGTCAAAGTTTACTCCAACTAATGAAAAAATGATGGCGAATGCACCCTATATTGTTTAAAAAATTTTATTTTGATGATAATGAAAAAACCTCTTTTAAAGCCTTGAGGTTTAAAAGAAGTACTAAATTATTTGTAGCCAAATACACATGTTATTTTTTGCATGTGTCAAGCATATAAAGTTGCTTTTATGTAATTTTCTAATAACAAGCTTAATGAATATACATATATATATATATACATGTTTTCGCATATTAAAAATAAATAAATTTGTAAGTATACACACACACATATATATATTTACTTATTATAATTCATTGCATAATTATTTTGAATTTGGAATTTGAAATTTGAAATTAAAGCTTGATTTTAAATTTAAAGTTTTATGTTAGTACGTATAAAATTTAATGTTTTGCAATATTATAAATACATAAGTATGTACGTACGTACGTGTGTGTGTGTGCATATGTATATGTACATGTACATGTAAGTTATACTATTATTTTATATTTAGATATATATATATGTATGTATGTATATATACATATTAGATAATACACATGTATATAGAGAGGCTAACCTATCTGTTGTTGGTAAATTCCAGCCCTTATACATGGGTATGTTAAACAATGTACACTGTGAATATTGCATGTGCATATACACACATGTGCACATGATACACATGTTTACATTAAATAATTCAGATACCACTTCAAAAATATTCAACTTCAAATTAAATAGTTATTTTATTAAAATAAATTTAAATAAGATCTAAATGACTTTAGGTTTCATAGGCTTAACAAGATCCAAAATGGATTTTTTTTGAAATTCATCCATTTTAGTTGCTGCGCTCTTGAGTAGTTCCTTCAAAAAAATGTTCATTATCATAGCAGTGCAAATGAAATTAAAGACATTGATGCTTGAAAAAAACTAATAGCTTGGTAAACTATTTGTTGGAGAAGTTGTATGTAAATACTTTGATCCATTGCCCGTTAGCTATTGCAAATGATCCAAACCTACGAGACATTTTAAGTTAATTCATAAAGCATATTTTATAAATTTGAAGTCAGGCAAGATGTGAATTTTTTGTTTAAGTTCACCTTACACGTCAATACAATCAAAATCCAACATGACAACGCATGAATCATAGATAATTCAAAATTTAATTCCAATTTTTTATATAAAGGAATATTTAGAGATATAATTTGATTTTATGAAATATAGAATTAATGTGCACATGCACATATACATTTAAATTATTTAATAAACATATACAAACAAAGAAGTTAACTCATTTCTAACTCAAGTCATCAACGTGGAGTTGAAATTGACAATCATCTACATAAACTAAATGATGTGCACGTAAATGTGCATATTTTTACCACCATATTTAATCTATTTAAATTGAATAAATGATCGTATTGGGTATTTTTACCTATTTAAACCAAAATTCGAATGTAACGATCCCGAATTCTAATTTATTTTAAATTGATAATTAAATTTATTTTTGATTTAAAATTGTGAAATTTAATGATAAATTGATTCGAGTTTTTCCAAATTCAAATAAAAATATGTAATTTATTAAAATAAAGATAGTTTCTTTTATAAATTGTTTTAATTAAATAATGAATTGTATATAAACAATATTAATAGTATAATATTTTTACAAATGGATTTTTATAGATAGAAATGGTTATTTCAGATTTATTTTTATATATATATATATATATATATATATTTAAAGAAAGCTAGGATTTGTGAATTTAAAATAAAATAAATTACAAACAAATGTATGCATACAAACATAATTAAAATAGAAAATTATTTGCAATACAAAGTAAACTAAACAAAATAACAAAACAAAACAAAAGATAAAAACAAAAGAAAAAGTAACAAATCAAATACAAGAGCTTGTAAATTAAATCAAGCAAGTTATGTTATGTACATATAGGAGTAAAAACAAACCTGGTAAAGCAAGAATAAAATATAGCAAATTAAAGTATACAAAGCAACAAGTGCAAATATCATCTCAGCCGAACTAAAGGGAAAAATTGCATAAGCCTGCAAAGGAAGAACAAGTCAAGCATCTAAGTACTACAAGGTAAAATAAAACACATACAATATATTCTCAGCCGAGATCTTGTTAATAAAACAAAGAAATGTCATCTCAAATATATGCATATAAACATGTCAGCCACCAAATCAGAACAAGCTAGGCAGCAAACAAAGTATCATCAGCCACAAAACCAAAACTGCATAGCCAACAAGTATGAGCAAAATATTATTAAAGTGCAAACAAATATAAGTATGAAGACATGTAGTACATTAGCATTTAATGCCATCATCTTGGTAACAACATTGTGTCAATTCAAATTGTTTTAAAAAATTATCTCAGCCGAAGTACATACAACAAACTTCTGTAATGCAGCCGAGTTAGAAAAGCAAAGGCAAGTGAAAGAATAACAAAGTATAAAACAAGTATATTAACTAAAGCAAAGTACAAAATAAAAGCAATACAAAATCTTTGCAACCATATTCACTAGCATACAAAAGAAGAATTTACGCCACCATTACATATTTTCTATCAGCCTCCATTTCATAAAAAATATACACTATTGTACAAAACTATTTCCACGTATTTAGATACATCCATACTAGTAGTTGTTTGTTCAAAACAAAACTTAAGCAAGCCAGTAAAAAGAATTTCAAAACTGAGAACCCAAAGAAGAAAAAAAATCGAGCCTGAGACAACTTCAACTTGAAAAGCAGATGTGGATTGAAGTCTGCAGCCTGTTTGAAGCTTCAACAAATTCAAAACTATCAAAGAAAATAAAATGCCTGTCTCTGTTCTTCTTCTCAGACTTGTGAGTAACTTCATGTTAAAAAGCTTAAGATTTTTTTATAACTGATTGCTTGATTTATGTTTGATATGAGTATATATGTATGGAAGAGATACCTGTATGATTGAATGCATGCTGAAAACAAGACCTGTAGAACACCTCTGTTTCAATTTTGAGCTCAGGATTTACTCAAAGAAAACCTTTTCTGCTTGATCCATTGGAAATTAGGACTTAGTATCTTAACAAGTTATGTTTGTTTGATTATAAAGTAAAATTTTAAACTTGAATTTTAAGTTAAATGAATTAGAGTCTGCTCTAAAACTTAAGAACAGTTAAGGGTTGAAAATAAGTGATGATTTCGAACATCTTAAAAATATAAATTCAGGTTTATAACTTGAATTCTCATCTGAAATTGGGATTTTTAAAACTAAATTCACATTTTTTTGTTAAGTATTGAATGAGAAATTTTGAGTTGAACAAAAATGGGTTATGGTCGTTTCTTGGGTGATCAAGTGGACCGGCATGCTCGGGGTTTCGCGTGGGGGTGAAGGAGCCTCCGGAGGTGTTGGAAAAAATAGCTGGAGTTGCTCCAGTTTGACGTGGAAGCGGTGGTAGGGTTTTGAAAATTTTTAACCTAGTTTTAGCGTGAGGTTTTCTATCGGCTTGTTTCTCGTGCTCGTGAGGAGGCAGTGGTGGATCGAGTTCGATGTTACTCGGGGATATGTTAGCTTGGGGGTTGTCGGAGATGCGGCCGGATTTTGGTGGCGAACGGTGGTCGGAGCGTGGAGGGCGAGGCGTTTTCCAGATTCGACATCTGTTCCAGTTTGAGCTCATATGCTCGATTTTGATTTTTGACCTCTGCAATTGAATTGATGATCGGTATGGCATTGGGAGATGGCCGTTGACTTGCGAGGATGATTGTGAGGGGTCAGAATTGATTGCCGCGGTGGTGCAGGTGCACGGTTATCATGTGTATCAGTTTGTTCTGGGGGAAGAAGGGAATGGGTTGTCGCGTTTGTATCGGGCTGAATCGTGTTTTGTTCGAAGCAAAGGGGTTTGGGACTCGAAGTTGATGGGAATGGGAAGTCTCGGGTCAGACAAGTGCTTGACTCGAAGTGATGAAGTTTAAAATAAAATAAAAAGTAAAGCTATAAATAAAAATAGAGATTTAAACTTAATTTTAAATCTGGATTCAAATTTGAATCTGAATCTTAGTTTTTTTTTTGAAGTAAAAGAAATTTGAAAAAAAAATTAATTGTTTTAAATAATTTGAATGATAAATGTTCTTTACATTTAATTTAAGGATTATAAATTAAATTTAAGTTTGATTAATGTTTAAATGGTTAATCATTTGGATTTTAAATTCAAAGTGGAATTTAAATTTGGATTTAAAGTGTAATGTTTTAAATATACACTTAAACGTTAATTAAAGCATAAGTAAAGGAAATGAATTTTCTATAGTAAATCGATTTATAATTAGTAATGGTTAATGTGAGAAATTTTCTTTAAAAAGGGAATCAAAGAAACTTAATAGTTAATGAAATCATTAACTAAGATTATCTGAACAATTAATTTACGTGATTAAATTTTTAACAATAAATTAGATTAATAAATTTGATGATAATAAATTGTGGAATTACTAAGTATAATTACTTAATGATAGAAACTATGGAATTGATTTATTTAGCATAACTAATTATGTTAATTTGATTTATTAAAAAATCTAAATTTCTTAAGTTAATTAATTCAGAATAATCACTTAATAATTTTGAAAAATAAAATTACTTAGAGAAGTAATTAATAGATAATTAATGAATGTAATCAATTAAATGGTGATTTGAAATTTGAGTAAATTATTTGTTAATAAATTTAAAGGATTAATTAATAATGTGATTAATTAAGATTAACTTAATAATTAAAGATTAATTGATTCATTAATTAAGAACGATAGTTAATAATTAAGGGTTAACTAATAAATGGTGAAAGGGAATTTATTTCAAATAATTTGTAATTAGATTACGATAATTAACCCGGATTAACAATTGATACATCCGATTTAAATTAATTATTTGATTAATAAATTCATTTGTGAATGTTTGGACTTGGCTGAATAATTGTTTTGTTTGATACCTCTGATATGTGATGCTTTGTTTTGAGCTGTGTGACTTATTTATCTGTAATTTATATATCTGCGATCTGTGATCTGTAAATAAAGATGAGCATTATAGTTATATCGCTTATCAACTATATTTCTGTGTTTTAATCTATGATGGTTGAATGATGTGCACTATTGTGTTAAACCCCTGGACCACACCATACGCACACAGATATGGATTTCACGAGGAAATCGATTAAGTCACAGATTTTTTAAAAATAGTTTTGAATTTGAATTTTTAAATTCAAATGGTTTGAAAAAAAAAAGATTGGGTTTTAAGTGAAAAGCTTTTGAAATGGAATTTCAAAGATGAAATTTATTTCGAATAACTTGATAAAGTATGAAGTTTAAATAATTTGATTTAAACTTAAATTCAAGATTTGAAATTGAATTCTAGGATTTGAAACTAGGGATTAAAGATGTTATACCAGTTATATATGGGTTAAACTATTTTTAAATGTATTGATTTGAGAATTAGAATTTTAATTCAAAGGCTTTAACTCAAGCAAATATAATTGGATTTTTCTGAAAACGAAAACTGTTCGTTTTCAAATAATAAAGGCTTTCACATAGGTAATGAACTTCCAAATTTGTGTTAAAAAAAAAGATTTCTAGTTAAAATGAAATAATTTCCAAGTTATAGAAGCAGTTTGAAAGCTATAAGTTAAATCTTTGATTTAAAGATTTAATGTGTTAATCCAATTGGAATGAAAATTGTTTTGAAATCTATAAATGGATCTTTATGAAATGGGGGTGAACTTTATGAAATGAATCTTTTTGTTTAAAAGATTAGAAATGGTAAATTGTTTAAACCATTTGAAAGAAAGTTTTGAATTATTTAAGTTGTGGCTTAATTGAAATCCCAATATCCATATGTTTTTAAATATTGCGCTCACTATTCGGTTTAGCCGGGAGAGGACCTTTGTGTCATATATCCCATTCCGAATATGTGATACGTCGTTATAAATTGCATTTGAAGACCGGTGTTGAAAACCAGATATTTTTGAAAACGTAAGGACAACTCGTCGAATGTCTTTGCATCGAATGGCCCCGGTATAGAGACTCCATATGTGATGGGAAGTCCGAACGTGATTAGTGAATATCCGGATTGCAAGGACTTCTTTGGAAGTGCCTTCGGTTCTGTTCGAGCCCGGAACAGACTTGTATGGATTGTGTGTCTGACATTACAATTTGAGATATAAAGCAGATTTCTTTCAAATACATTTCTGTTGGTGGCGGAGAATTTATTCTTTAGCTTAACACCCTTCTCTGAGACGTACGAGCTCAGAGGTTATGTAGATGAAGGTTATCAGCGATATATTCCCAATTTGGTAATGTGACATGCTAAGTGTTGCTGTGAAATGATCATTGTTTGATCATTTGTGATATGATCATTTGTTTGATCATTTATCTTTGTGATCATTACTTTGATCATTTGTTGACCCAAAGCATGGCTTTGTACCAAAGCGTGGCTTTGTGGACGTGACTTCGTCGAACCTCACACCCCGGAATGGTCAAAACAGGAAAGAAGCGGCAAGGTTATTAGGGGGTAGCGCCCCTTTAGGGTATGTTCATTTCCTTCTGGAAAGGGGTGGTATCATGGTATGGAGCCCAGATACTTACTCATGTGGAAAACACTCTATTTACTATAGTGTGATGTTGGTTATCGAGCGCTCGGATAAAGGTCCTAAAGGACCGGTCAGTAGTTACCCAGTTAGGGGTAACCCGGCCTTGTGTTGGCAGAGATCCGGTTAGGTTCTCGGGAACGTCCTTCCAGAGGCGTTTCCATGTGGCAATGGGAAGTTCCTTGGCCTGACCATTTGTTGGAAATCCAAAGAAACAATACGAGCCTTGTACGGTTTTAATTGTAGAACCTGCCTCCTCAGGAGGTAGCTATAGCGGGCATAATATAATGGTACTTATGCTGGCTAAGATTAATATTCTACTTTCGAAATGCTTTTCTGCACCGTGCACTTATAATAATAATATCGAAGAAATTTTCTGCGTATTAAGCATGTTTGACTATCATAAGAAGAAATCTCCTCCAAGTCTGCGTTTGCATTGTGTGTGTGGCGGGAGGTCTTATGGTAGTTTCATTTTCTAAAAAGCATTGCGAATTTACTTTAAAATTCTTTTGTTGATTGTTTTAAAAAGATAAACTGTTTTTGTTGCTCACACCAGTCCCATGACTGATCCGGAGTTTATTGTTCCTTTCCTAAACTCTGGGTGCTCATTATTTTCTACACGAGCAGTCTAGAGTTAGGTTTTTCAGATAGTCAGATTAGTGGATTATCTAGAGTTAGTTCAGTCTTTGGTTCGCACCTGTCTTGCTTAGCTTGGTGCATTGTTATGGGGAGTTCGAGCTATTGCTGGATTGGTTCTTGGAGATGGAGTTCAGATTTGGAGTTCTTCGTTGAAGACTATCTTAGAGTTATTTGTTCCGCTGCTAGCATTATCTATATTTCTTTTCCGCTGCTATTTTCTTGTATCTCTGATGTATATTGATATCTATTGTATCATCTGTTGTATCAGATATTATATCAATGTATTATTCTTTTTATTCCGCTGTGTTATTTACTTAATGTTGTTATAAGCTCCGACGAATCAGATTTGAACGATCGAATCTACGGCATTCGAATACGATTTGAAGTATGGATGTCGATTTTCGAGCGGGCAAAATCCGCAACGTCACATTTGGTATCAGAGCTAAGGTGAAACTTTAGCTCAGGAGTATAACACGTTAAGTAGCTCATTAGAGATAGGGTGAAGTATTCCTAGAATGAGTAATCCCTAAGATATCCGTTTGAATGCCTCAGTAAATTCTCTTACTATCCACTGATAGTGAGTATGAGTGCGAGAAGAGAACGAGATAGGGGACAGGTAAATACGACTATAAATGGTCAATAACCTGCAACAGTGGAAACAACTTTCTTATCAATATCCTTTGATTCGTTTCTAAATTCTTTTGATTTCTTCGTGATAGCTCCAGAAAGAAGTTTCGGTGTGATGATGGCCCTACGTATCGTTGTAAGAAATTTTTACTTCGTATCTTCATCGGTTTCTTATCGGCTTTTCGATTTAAACTCTAATGAATGAATTGGAAATTTGACATTGAATTTTTTTTAAAATAAATTGGAAATTTAAATTGAGTTAAATTGATTTATAGAATATGAAGAATAAATTTGAATTGAGTCGATAAAAGGATTTCGTTTAAAACCGAATTAGAAATTCTATTATAATATCTTGTGAATATCGAAGTCCGAAGAGGGACAAGTTATGTATACTTTGGAATATTCCGGTTTGAGTTTGGAATCAATATCTTGTATTTGAGGAATTATAGGAGATCGAATCTACCTATCTCTATGTTATTTTCGTGCCTGCGAATTTCGAGGACGAAATTCTTTTTAAGGGGGGAAGTCTGTAACGATCCCGAATTCTAATTTATTTTAAATTGATAATTAAATTTATTTTTGATTTAAAATTGTGAAATTTAATGATAAATTGATTCGAGTTTTTCCAAATTCAAATAAAAATATGTAATTTATTAAAATAAAGATAGTTTCTTTTATAAATTGTTTTAATTAAATAATGAGTTGCATTTAAACAATATTAATAGTATAATATTTTTACAAATGGATTTTTATAGATAGAAATGGTTATTTCAGATTTATATATATATATATATATATATATATATTTAAAGAAAGCTAGGATTTGTGAATTTAAAATAAAATAAATTACAAACAAATGTATGCATACAAACATAATTAAAATAGAAAATTATTTGCAATACAAAGTAAACTAAACAAAATAACAAAACAAAACAAAAGATAAAAACAAAAGAAAAAGTAACAAATCAAATACAAGAGCTTGTAAATTAAATCAAGCAAGTTATGTTATGTACATATAGGAGTAAAAACAAACCTGGTAAAGCAAGAATAAAATATAGCAAATTAAAGTATACAAAGCAACAAGTGCAAATATCATCTCAGCCGAACTAAAGGGAAAAATTGCATAAGCCTGCAAAGGAAGAACAAGTCAAGCATCTAAGTACTACAAGGTAAAATAAAACACATACAATATATTCTCAGCCGAGATCTTGTTAATAAAACAAAGAAATGTCATCTCAAATATATGCATATAAACATGTCAGCCACCAAATCAGAACAAGCTAGGCAACAAACAAAGTATCATCAGCCACAAAACCAAAACTGCATAGCCAACAAGTATGAGCAAAATATTATTAAAGTGCAAACAAATATAAGTATGAAGACATGTAGTACATTAGCATTTAATGCCATCATCTTGGTAACAACATTGTGTCAATTCAAATTGTTTTAAAAAATTATCTCAGCCGAAGTACATACAACAAACTTCTGTAATGCAGCCGAGTTAGAAAAGCAAAGGCAAGTGAAAGAATAACAAAGTATAAAACAAGTATATTAACTAAAGCAAAGTACAAAATAAAAGCAATACAAAATCTTTGCAACCATATTCACTAGCATACAAAAGAAGAATTTACGCCACCATTACATATTTTCTATCAGCCTCCATTTCATAAAAAATATACACTATTGTACAAAACTATTTCCACGTATTTAGATACATCCATACTAGTAGTTGTTTGTTCAAAACAAAACTTAAGCAAGCCAGTAAAAAGAATTTCAAAACTGAGAACCCAAAGAAAAAAAAATCGAGCCTGAGACAATTTCAACTTGAAAAGCAGATGTGGATTGAAGTCTGCAGCCTGTTTGAAGCTTCAACAAATTCAAAACTATCAAAGAAAATAAAATGCCTGTCTCTGTTCTTCTTCTCAGACTTGTGAGTAACTTCATGCTAAAAAGCTTAAGTTTTTTTTATAACTGATTGCTTGATTTATGTTTGATATGAGTATATATGTATGGAAGAGATACCTGTATGATTGAATGCATGCTGAAAACAAGACCTGTAGAACACCTCTGTTTCAATTTCGAGCTCAGGATTTACTCAAAGAAAACCTTTTCTGCTTGATCCATTGGAAATTAGGACTTAGTATCTTAACAAGTTATGTTTGTTTGATTATAAAGTAAAATTTTAAACTTGAATTTTAAGTTAAATGAATTAGAATCTGCTCTAAAACTTAAGAACAGTTAAGGGTTGAAAATAAGTGATGATTTCGAACATCATAAAAATATAAATTCAGGTTTATAACTTGAATTCTCATCTGAAATTGGGATTTTTAAAACTAAATTCACATTTTTTTGTTGAGTATTGAATGAGCAATTTTGAGTTGAACAAAAATGGGTTATGGTCGTTTCTTGGGTGATCAAGTGGACCGGCATGCTCGGGGTTTCGCGTGGGGGTGAAGGAGCCTCCGGAGGTGTTGGGAAAAATAGCTGGAGTTGCTCCAGTTTGACGTGGAAGCGGTGGTAGGGTTTTGAAAATTTTTAACCTAGTTTTAGCGTGAGGTTTTCTATCGGCTTGTTTCTCGTGCTCGTGAGGAGGCAGTGGTGGATCGAGTTCGATGTTACTCGGGGAGATGTTAGCTTGGGGGTTGTCGGAGATGCGGCCGGATTTTGGTGGCGAACGGTGGTCGGAGCGTGGAGGGCGAGGCGTTTTCCAGATTCGACATCTGTTCCAGTTTGAGCTCATATGCTTGATTTTGATTTTTGACCTCTGCAATTGAATTGATGATCGGTATGGCATTGGGAGATGGCCGTTGACTTGCGAGGATGATCGTGAGGGGTCGGAATTGATTGCCGCGGTGGTGCAGGTGCACGGTTATCATGTGTATCAGTTTGTTCTGAGGGAAGAAGGGAATGGGTTCTCGCGTTTGTATCGGGCTGAATCGTGTTTTGTTCGAAGCAAAGGGGTTTGGGACTCGAAGTTGATGGGAATGGGAAGTCTCGGGTCAGACAAGTGCTTGACTCGAAGTGATGAAGTTTAAAATAAAATAAAAAGTAAAGTTATAAATAAAAATAGAGATTTAAACTTAATTTTAAATCTGGATTCAAATTTGAATCTGAATCTTAGTTTTTTTTCTTTGAAGTAAAAGAAATTTGAAAAAAAATATTAATTGTTTTAAATATTTTGAATGATAAATGTTCTTTACATTTAATTTAAGGATTATAAATTAAATTTAAGTTTGATTAATGTTTAAATGGTTAATCATTTGGATTTTAAATTCAAAGTGGAATTTAAATTTGGATTTAAAGTGTAATGTTTTAAATGTACACTTAAACGTTAATTAAAGCATAAGTAAAGGAAATGAATTTTCTATAGTAAATCGATTTATAATTAGTAATGGTTAATGTGAGAAATTTTCTTTAAAAAGGGAATCAAAGAAACTTAATAGTTAATGAAATCATTAACTAAGATTATCTGAACAATTAATTTACGTGATTAAATTTTTAACAATAAATTAGATTAATAAATTTGATGATAATAAATTGTGGAATTACTAAGTATAATTACTTAATGATAGAAACTATGGAATTGATTTATTTAGCATAACTAATTGTGTTAATTTGATTTATTAAAAAATCTAAATTTCTTAAGTTAATTAATTCAGAATAATCACTTAATAATTTTGAAAAATAAAATTACTTAGAGAAGTAATTAATAGATAATTAATGAATGTAATCAATTAAATGGTGATTTGAAATTTGAGTAAATTATTTGTTAATAAATTTAAAGGATTAATTAATAATGTGATTAATTAAGATTAACTTAATAATTAAAGATTAATTGATTCATTAATTAAGAACGATAGTTAATAATTAAGGGTTAACTAATAAATGGTGAAAGGGAATTTATTTCAAATAATTTGTAATTAGATTATGATAATTAACCCGGATTAACAAGTGATACATCCGATTTAAATTAATTATTTGATTAATAAATTCGTTTGTGAATGTTTGGACTTGGCTGAATAATTGTTTTGTTTGATACCCCCGATATGTGATGCTTTGTTTTGAGCTGTGTGACTTATTTATCTGTAATTTATATATCTGTGATCTGTGATCTATAAATAAAGATGAGCGTTATAGTTATATCGCTTATCAACTATATTTCTGTGTTTTAATCTATGATGGTTGAATGATGTGCACTATTGTGTTAAACCCCTGGACCACACCATACACACACAGATATGGATTTCACGAGGAAATCGATTAAGTCACAGATTTTTCAAAAATAGTTTTGAATTTGAATTTTTAAATTCAAATGGTTTGAAAAAAAAAGAGATTGGGTTTTAAGTGAAAAGCTTTTGAAATGGAATTTCAAAGATGAAATTTATTTTGAATAACTTGATAAAGTATGAAGTTTAAATAATTTGATTTAAACTTAAATTCTAGATTTGAAATTGAATTCTAGGATTTGAAACTAGGGATTAAAGATGTTATACCAGTTATATATGGGTTAAACTATTTTTAAATGTATTGATTTGAGAATTAGAATTTTAATTCAAAGGCTTTAACTCAAGCAAATATAATTGGATTTTTCTGAAAACGAAAACTGTTCGTTTTCAAATAATAAAGGCTTTCACATAGGTAATGAACTTCCAAATTTGTGTTAAAAAAAAAGATTTCTAGTTAAAATGAAACAATTTCCAAGTTATAGAAGCGGTTTGAAAGCTATAAGTTAAATCTTTGATTTAAAGATTTAACGAGTTAATCCAATTGGAATGAAAATTGTTTTGAAATCTATAAATGGATCTTTATGAAATGGGGGTGAACTTTATGAAATGAATCTTTTTGTTTAAAAGATTAAAAATGGTAAATTGTTTAAACCATTTGAAAGAAAGTTTTGAATTATTTAAGTTGTGGCTTAATTGAAATCCCAATATCCATATGTTTTTAAATATTGCGCTCACCATTCGGTTTAGCCGGGAGAGGACTTTCGTGTCATATATCACATTCCGAATATGTGATACGTCGTTATAAATTGCATTTGAAGACCGGTGTTGAAGACCGGATATTTTTGAAAACGTAAGGACAACTCGTCGAATGTCTTTGCATCGAATGGCCCCGGTATAGAGACTCCATATGTGATGGGAAGTCCGAACGTGATTAGTGAATATCCGGATTGCAAGGACTTCTTTGGAAGTGCCTTCGGTTCTGTTCGAGCCCGGAACAGACTTATATGGATTGTGTGTCTGACATTACAATTTGATATAAAGCAGATTTCTTTCAAATACATTTCTGTTGGTGGCGGAGAATTTATTCTTTAGCTTAACACCCTTCTCTGAGACGTACGAGCTCAGAGGTTATGTAGTTGAAGGTTATCAGCGATATATTCCCAATTTGGTAATGTGACATGCTAAGTGTTGCTGTGAAATGATCATTGTTTGATCATTTGTGATATGATCATTTGTTTGATCATTTATCTTTGTGATCATTACTTTGATCATTTGTTGACCCAAAGCATGGCTTTGTACCAAAGCGTGGCTTTGTGGACGTGACTTCATCGAACCTCACACCCCGGAATGGTCAAAACAGGAAAGATGCGGCAAGGTTATTAGGGGGTAGCGCCCCTTTAGGGTATGTTCATTTCCTTCTGGAAAGGGGTGGTATCATGGTATGGAGCCCAGATACTTACTCATGTGGAAAACACTCTATTTACTATAGTGTGATGTTGGTTATCGAGCACTCAGATAAAGGTCCTAAAGGACCGGGGGATGGCATACTCGTGTCAGTAGTTACCCAGTTAGGGGTAACCCGGCCTTGTATTGGCAGAGATCCGGTTAGGTTCTCGGGAACGTCCTTCCAGAGGCGTTTCCATGTGGCAATGGGAAGTTCCTTGGCCTGACCATTTGTTGGAAATCCAAAGAAACAATACGAGCCTTGTACGGTTTTAATTGTAGAACCTGCCTCCTCAGGAGGTAGCTATAGCGGGCATAATATAATGGTACCTATGCTGGCTAAGATTAATATTCTTCTTTCGAAATGCTTTTCTGCACCGTGCACTTATAATAATAATATCAAAGAAATTTTCTGCGTATTAAGCATGTTTGACTATCATAAGAAGAAATCTCCTCCAAGTCTGCGTTTGCATTGTGTGTGTGGCGGGAGGTCTTATGGTAGTTTCATTTTCTAAAAAGCATTGCGAATTTACTTTAAAATTCTTTTGTTGATTTTTTTAAAAAGATAAACTGTTTTTGTTGCTCACACCAGTCCCATGACTGATCCGGAGTTTATTGTTCCTTTCCTAAACTCTGGGTGCTCATTATTTTCTACACGAGCAGTCTAGAGTTAGGTTTTTCAGATAGTCAGATTAGTGGATTATCTGGAGTTAGTTCAGTCTTTGGTTCGCACCTGTCTTGCTTAGCTTGGTGCATTGTTATGGGGAGTTCGAGCTATTGCTGGATTGGTTCTTGGAGATGGAGTTCAGATTTGGAGTTCTTCGTTGAAGACTATCTTAGAGTTATTTGTTCCGCTGCTAGCATTATCTATATTTCTTTTCCGCTGCTATTTTCTTGTATCTCTGATGTATATTGATATCTATTGTATCATCTGTTGTATCAGATATTATATCAATGTATTATTCTTTTTATTCCGCTGTGTTATTTACTTAATGTTGTTATAAGCTCTGGCGAATCGGATTTGAACGATCGAATCTACGGCATTCGAATACGATTTGAAGTATGGATGTCGATTTTCGAGCGGGCAAAATCCGCAACGTCACATCGAATTATTTTCAAACGATCACATATTCATCTTCATACATGGGTAAAATGGTCATTTTTGTGCATTTATTAAATTGTGAAAATTTACTTGGAATTTTCTATGTCGTTTTGTAGGAAATTTAGTGAATTTTACAAGTGGTTTTATGATGAAATATGCATGCACAAAGAACATACAAAAGAATGAAGATGAAAATAATTCAAAGTGAAGAACATGGAGGATCCCACTCACCCATCTACCTTAATGTACAAATTGGAGACCAACGCACATGCTTATGGAATTAATTGCTTCATGTGCACTTAAATGATGATTAGTAGAAGCTAATGATTACTCGGCCTCCACACTTTCTCAACGACATTTTGGGCATTCCCCAAAAATATGAATTAAGTTTAACACATGTATATATACCTCTTATGTTTCATGTAACCCTCTCTTACTTAGTCTCTCTTTAGTTTAGTTAGGCTCAAAATAAAAAGACAAGCTCTCCTTCTCTTTTCATGGCTACTTAGCCATTTTTCTTTTATGTAATTCTTTTTTTTATGCAATTTCAATACATGTTCTTTTCCTTTTCTTGTTTACTTCCTTTCATGTTGTAGTGTAGATTTACTTTCATACAAGTAGAATAGTTTTTCTTTACCTTACTTTCTTTTTCCTTTTCTTTTTCATTCATGTTGCAAGCTACATTTGTTAATCAAATGACAAATATGAGAAGCTAAACCCCTTCAATTTAGGGGTAATGAAGCTCTCTAATTATGTAGCTTCAACTATTTGTTAATTCATGCTCTTTTTTTGTGCTTAATGATGATGATAAAAATGTTTTATTTGTTGTTCCTGCTTTGAATTTGATAGCTTATATTGTTAACACCAAATAGACCATGCTTAAATAATCACTAACACAATGTATCTTCATCAAAATATGATTATGGCATTAGAAAGTGATTTGAAATTCAAATTTGATGGTCTATATTTCTAATCAATAGTTAATAGGTTATACTCAAAATAAATTTCATTTTCTTTGTCAAGTTTCATGAAAGTTAGTAAGTGCTTTAAGGGATGTGTTATAGTTTGATGGCTTATGTTGGTTAATCAATAGCACAAATGTGTCATACTTATGATAAACACATCAACTAAAGCATTAATGACCATAAAAAAGAAATCATGATTTCATATATATTGAACTATGTGATCTAGAGAGTGAATTTATTCTCTAAATTGTCATTTAACTCTTATATTTGCATCTCTTTTTTTTTTTACTTAATTAGCCAATTTTCTAATTCTCTACCTAACTTTCACTCGACTTTCCTATAATTTGATCGAATAGAATTTTTTAAAATTATTAATTCCCTACGGATCGACCCATGTTCGTCAGGTACTACGATAGTACGTCATGCGCTTGCGGTTTATTTTAGTTTGAAATTTTTGGGCAAATTTCTAAGCCGATAGAAATTGTGTTGATTAACAAGTCTTTGGCGCCGTTGCCGGGGAGTTGTTTTGATTTCAATTTTCTATTCTTCGAATTATTTATTTTAGTTTGAATTTTTTTGTGTATATATTTTGTGTGTATTTGCATTAAAAAAAATTATTATGTGTTTGTTTGATTTTTGTGTACATTTGTTTGTGTGTTTACTGTTCTAGTTTCCTTCTTCATTTGCATTGCATTTCTTTTCAAAAAAAAAAATGTTTTTCCATTTCATTTTCTTTTTTTATACATTACAATTTTCATCGCTACTTTTACATTACAAAAAAAAAATGTGCACTGCTCTCTGTGCATTGACTGTCCTGTGCACATTTCCTTTCTGCCGTTCTTCCAGTCCATCCCCTGGTTAAACCACACTGCTTCACACCCCCTTGCCTGAACCAAACCACCACTACAAATTCCTCTAACCAAACTGTGCTGCTGGTACACAATTTCCACTTATCAGAACGAACTCCATCACAATTTGCCTGCTTTTCTACAACTACCAGACTATTCCTCCTCTTCCAGTTACCATTCAAAACCAAGCATATACCATACATTACTTCACTTCAGGCTACACACATCTGCCTTAGCTGCTTCTACATCTGCTGCTTGAACTACTTCAACCGCCTCAACTATGTCGATTGCTTGAACAACAGTGAAAACTACCCTCATTCCTCTGCCCCTACACAGTCAACATACAACTCCAATCAACAGAGTTTCACCACCAACCCTTCAAACTTCCCTCGGGTACCTGACTTCATTCACCACACTTCACATCAAACATTCCTTTCCCGTCACACTTCACATCCAGACGAACACATCACCAGCAACAATCAACCACCAATTTCACTTCATTAACCAAACCCACAAAACATTTACAACATCATCATAAACCCGCTTTGACAACCTTACCTGCTACAAACCCGAAGCCAGCAAACAAACTCCCTGTTCCTCCTAAAGACAGACCAAACAGCAGCCTCTACATATAACAACTCCATACTCCTCCCTTCCCGCATATTTGCATTTGCTTCTCAATACTGTCACATTCACCTTCTAACGGATCACAACAGTTCAGACCCCCTGCACCTGCTTGTTCATCCAGTACATCAACCACTACAACAGTATATCACTGACATCGTCATTCTTTCATTTCCACCCTGCAATTTTCAACAAATTCAAACATTATTTCCTTCCACCATATCCCTCTAATTGTCTCTCATCTCCAAACAAAAACAAAAAAAAGAGAAAAAACTTACTGTCGTGCATTACAAACCCACTCATTCATATTCTAGAACCACTTTCAACCACGACTCCACACAACCCAAATCACCCAACTGCACTTCATAACATCCTCCATAACTACCACTGAGCCTTCACAATTTCAACTCCCCTACAATTCTACCACCAGCCTGTGCACTGCCTTGAACATATTGCAACAAAACCACTTCAGACCCCATTCTTCACAACATCCAACATACCCCAAAACTTCAAGCAACCCACTGTCATCGCCCTTTCCTCTTCAAAAATTCCACTGACTGCTTCGACAACCACTACTCCTTTCCTCATTCAGCAACCACTACTCCTGCATCTACCACCAGACAGCATAGCCTTCTCCCCTTCACCGAACCAATTCACGAAACTGCAGTTCACTGTCAACATGCAAATCCCACTAACAACTTTCCACCTGCAAACTCTCACATCGCAAAATCCACTTGACCCCCTGACAGATACTGACCATTTTCGACAAACAGTCAGCACCACACTGCTCCAACAGTGCCTTCGACTACACTTCCGACCACATCACTCTTACCGCCACTTCAACATCAAAATTTCAACCGTCATAAAAAAAAGGAAACAAAAACCACTGTCTAAACTGCCATCTGAACCACCATCCAGTTTCATAGTACAGCAACTCACCTGAATCCTCTGCTTACCCAAATCACCAACCAGAACCACGCCAACCCGTTTCCAGGATTCGACTACCAGACCCAATTCAAAAAAACTGTGAACAACCAGCCATCCCCTCACCCACCACGCGAACCACACATTCACTGTCTTGCATCCGCTACTCGTCACCAAGCAAACATCGCCGCACCACAATATTCCTCCAATACTCGTTGCAATCGAAGACACTCGACTCGACCGCCGCCTCGAACTCACCCAAGTCGACGCAAAGCAACCACGACAAGCAACTCTACCCACCAAATCGCAAGCTTGAATATTGTCTCTTTTCTAATCACCTACCTTCGAATTGAATTACTTGATGGCAGATAAGTGTTGATGTGGGATTTTGATTTTCTGAAATCCAATTTCGATTTTCAAAGTTGCATTTCGATTTCGATTGTGATTTTGATTTCGGAAGTCGATTTTGGGACTTGGTTGGTCTGCGGCAATTCCCTTTTCTTTTTAAGCTTTTATACAAAAGGACCAGGATTAGTCAATTGAAACAAGTAAAAAAAAAAAAAAAAAAAAGAAGAAGAAGAATTGAAAGAAAAAAACCGATTCTTATATATAAAGTATTTGTTTTTTTAATCTAGCTTGAAGTTCTAATTTTTAATTTTTTTTCATCTCTTCTTTAAAAAAAAATCAAACAAATAAGAAGTATCATTTTTCACTTGTTTTATTTTCTTCTTTGATAAACATATTAAAAAAATTTAAAAAAAAATACATAATATATCTTGTTTTTAATTTCAGGTTGCCAAAGCATACTAGAGGAGTGCTTGCCTTGCTCAGCTTGCCAAAAAAAACTGCTTGCCCTATTAATTGTTTTTGTTGTCTTACATTGTTGTTTGCTTGCATTTTAAAAAAAAAAATTCAAAACAAAAATCCATTCGTAATTGCATTTTAATACACGTTTAATTTATGCTTTGTATTTCATCTTAGACTTTTGATTAATAATAACAGTTTTGATAACACTTAATTGTATATTGACAAGTTGTCTTCTTTGAACAATTTCATTTCTTGGTGTATAGGCCACGGCAGAGTAATAACTATTTATAAATATTCGATGATTCGTAAAAATTATAGTGGTTGTTCCTCTAAAGGTACTTAAACCTTCGGCTGCATTGCTACGGTGATTCGTGGTGCACCAATAAATCATGTCCGTTAACTGGCCGAGAACTATCTTGTTGATTTAAGACAATGTGTGACTATACAATTTTGGATTAACTTAGGATAAATCATTTGTAATTGACCCTTGCATTCATTTAGTTGCATTAGTTCATGCATATAAAAACAAAAACAAAAATTCAAAATCCAAAACTAAAAAAATTGTAAATATTCCTTTCCTTTGAAATTTTTAAATACATTTTCTTTGAAATTTCAAAAATCCAAAAAAATTTAGAAACCAAAATTCAAAAAAAAAAATCTTTGCAAAAAAAACAACAAAAATAATTTGAAAAATCGAAAAAAAAATAAAAATCAATTTCCTTTTGAAAAATAAATTTTATTTGTAAATACCTTTCCTTTATAAAAAAACCAAAATAAAAATTCTTGAAAATGTCCAAGTTTCCTTTTCCTTACTCACTTGAATTTTCCAATAGTCGTGAAAATCAGTATAATCCATACGATTTCACTCCAAATTCTTATGGATATTTTATCAACAACTATTCTTTAAACAATTCAAATTTTGAACCACAAAATTTTCAAAATTATGAACAACCCTCGTATCTCGAACATAGCATTTCCATCTCTACTTGAAATCTCTATTCAACAAAATACAGAGATAAATGATTTGTGTAATTCATATTTGTCCAATAACTCAAGTAAAATTTTTCAAAATAATGAAAATTTGAATTCAAATGATTTCGAGTGTAACCCATGCCAATTAAGTTCGGTCTTCAAACTGAATTTCAAAATCAAAACGAAAATGGAAACAACTTTTCAAATAATTTTGGCAATGGAAAGAATCTTGATTACGATACGGTTGAAAATTTTTGTTCTCAACAAATCCAAATCGAAAATTCTCAAGGTAATAACTACGAATTTGATTTTGTTGAACAAATGAACGAAATTTACGATGATCGCATGGATTCGTTTTTTGAAACTTATATGAAACAACGTGAACAACAAAACCAAAACCCAATGTGTGATGAGTTAAGTAATAATCCATCTTTTACCAAAATTGTTGATTTTCAAACAACTTTTGAAATTGAAAACGAGAATCATAACGAAGTTGTTGAAAATACGGTAATTGAGTTGGATTTCAATTCTTTTGAGGGTGTTGAACTAAATTTAAAATTCGATCTTCCTTTTCTCGATTTCGAAAATTTGAATATAACAACTTTGGATTTTGAAAATGATATACGAAATAAAGTAGTTGATAATCCAACAAAGGAAGGCGGATTTAATGAACACGATTTTTATGGACTTTTGGATGACGATTTGTTAAATTCTGACGAGGAAGATTTAAATCACCACTTTGATTTTGAAATCGATAATTTTGAAGAATTTCTCAATGAAAAACTTGAATTTCAATTTGGTGAAAATAAACTTGAATTTCAATCAATCGTTTTATCAACCCTGAAAATCATCGAAAATAAAACAACTCGTACGATTTTCAATAAAATGACATTCTTTTTCCAAATCCAAATTCAACTTCAAAATCATTTTTGGTTTGGTTTTTCAAGCTTAAGCTCTGTATTGCATACTTGATGAGACAAATGAATAGGTCTTTGGAAGACCGTTTCATTTGCTTTTTAACAATATACTTTCTGATGCCGTGTAAATACATTTCATTTTCATGTATGTATAATAAACGTTCCTTTCACTTGGGTTGACTGTGGGGATACGGTCAAAATCAAGTGTGGGGGGTGACTCATCTTCTTTTTTTGATTTTCCATAATTTATTTTACATTTTTTTCAGTCCCAAAAAAAAACTTAAAAAAAATGAGCATTTTGATTTATTTTTAAAAAACAGTATAGGATAAATATATAGTTTTGGTTTATTAAATTGAAATTATTGAAAATTTATTTGTCTTAACAAAAATAAAAATGAAGTTTGATTGCAAATAATGATAGTTTAACTAATATATAGGAAGGTTCAAACGTGATAATTATGAAATATATCCTAACTGAAAACCTTTGTTTTAAAAAGTGGTTGATTTAAAGTAAAGGATATAACATTTTTTGTCTTCTAAGTTAAGTGGTGCTAAGATTATTTTGCAAAACTCTCTCTTTAAAAAAAAGAAATAAAAAAAAACATTTGTACATATGTAAATATTTTCTATTAACACCTACGGTCAATAGGTGTACATACTTGTGTGTACACTCGCCATGCACAGTGTCTTTCTCACGTAAGCCCAAAGGCAGTGCATGATCAGTATATCTGGCCTCGGTTTATCTAAACTAGGTGTATATATAAAAACTCTTTTAATAATGCCTACAATCAATAGGTGTTCACACTCGTGTGTTCACTAGCCACACTCTGTATTCCCCTCACATAAATCCGCAAGGTAGTGCATGGGTAATATATCTGGCCTCAGTTTATCTGAGTTAGGCATATATAAATATTGTTAATCTTAATAAAAATTTCAAAAAAAGAGAGAGTAAGCAAATGAAATCCAAGCACTATTTTAACTTATTTGATTTGACTTGTTATTGAAAAGAAATGAATATACCATCTTCATAAACTTTGATAATCAATTAAGAATATATTTCATAATTACACTTTGTTATCAATCTAAATAACAGTTAAACTGCAGTCTATTTGTTACGATAACTTGATTTTTGTTGGAAATTTTGACGAGTAAATGAACAAAAAAATTCAAGATAATAACCCAAACCTTTATTTAACTTATTCATGTCAATTTAAAAATAAATCCTTCATTTGTAAATATTTTCAAAATCTCACACTCATCTCTTTGTAAATAAATCTTACATTTTGTAAATATTTTCATCTTGTATTTGGATTTTGTGGGTAATATCCGTTGAAAACCCTCACGAGACAACACTCGTCCTAATGGAGACACCAAGAGGTTTAACGGCTTGTTGCATATGCTCAATGCAATCGTGCTCCCTACGAAAACAGATTTATCTTATTTTTTCTTTATTCGAGGATGAATAAAAAGATAAGTGTGGGGGCATTTGATGTGCATATAAATGTGCATAATTTTACCACCATATTTAATCTATTTAAATTGAATAAATGATCATATTGGGTATTTCTACTTATTTAAACCAAAATTCAAATTATTTTCAAATGGTCACATATTCATCTTCATACAAGGGTAAAATGGTCATTTTTGTGTATTTATTAAATTGTGAAAATTTACTTGGAATTTTCTATATTGTTTTGTAGGAAATTTGGTGAATTTTACAAGTGGTTTTATGATGAAATATACATGCACAAAGAAGATAAAAAAGAATGAAGATGGAAATAATTCAAAGTGAAGAACATGAAGGACATCATTCACCCACCTACCTTAAGGTACAAATTAGAGGCTAGTACACATGCTTATGAAATTAATATCTTCATGTACACTTAAATGATGATTAGTAGAAGCTAATGATTACTTGGCCTCCACACTTTCTCAAGAGCATTTTGGGCATTCTTCAAAAATATGAATTAGGGTTTAACACATGTATATACACCCCTTATGTTTCATGTAACCCTCTCTTACTTAGTCTCTCTTTAGTTAAGTTTAGGCTCAAAATAAAAAGACAAGCTCTCTTTCTCTTTTCATGGCTACTTAGCCAGTTTTCTTTTATGTAATTCTTTTTTTATACAATTTCAATACATGTTCTTTTCCTTTTCTTGTTTATTTCCTTTCATGTTGTAGTGTAGATTTACTTTCATGCAAGTAGAATAGTTTTTCTTTACCTTGCTTTCTTTTTCCTTTTCTTTTCCATTCATGTTGCAAGCTACATTTGTTAATCAAATAACAAATATGAGAGGCTAAACCCCTTCAATTTAGGAGTAATGAAGCTCTCTAATTATGTAGAATCAACTATTTGTTAATTCATGCTCTCTTTTTGTGCTTAATGATGATGATATAAATGTTTTATTTGTTGTTCTTGCTTTGAATTTAATAGCATATATTGTTAACACCAAATAGGCTACGCTTAAACAATCACTAATACAAATGCCTCTTTATCAAAATATGATTATGGCATAAGAAAGTGATTTGAAATTCAAATTTGATGGTCTATATTTATAGTCAATAGTTAATAGGTCATACTTAAAATAGATTTCATTTTCTTTGTCAAGTTTCATGAAAGTTGGTAAGTGCTTTAAGAGATGTGTTATAGTTTGACGTCTTATGTTGGCTAATAAATAGCACAAATGTGTCATACTTATGATAAACACATCATTTAAAGCACTAATGACCATAAAAGAGAAATCGTGATTCATATATATTAAACTATGTGATCTAGAGAGTGGATTTATTCTCTAAATTGTCATTTAACTCTTATATTTGCATCTCTTTTCTTTTAGTTAGTTAGCTAATTTTCTGATTCTCTAGCCTAACTTTCACTCGACTTTGGTATAATTTGAATGAATAGATTTTTTTTTAAAATCATCAGTTCCCTATGGATCGACCCATATTCGCCACGCACTGCGATAGTACGTCGTGCGCTTGTGGTTATTTTAATTTTTAAATTTTTCGACAGTTTTCTAATTCCATAGGATTTCCGTCGATTAACACTAAACAATTAGATTGCATTAATCCACTGACATAATGACATTAAGAATCAAAGTATCATAAAATTAAGTATGAACCGATAAAATATTGTATCATAGCTATATTTTTGTTAACCTTACGAAATTTGGTAAAGAAATACTTGATCTTTGAGAACTAGATATTTTAATTAATCTTTAACCATCCTCAAGAACCCAGTTAAAATTACTTATTGATATAACAATCATTCAGAAATGTTGAAATCTGAATGATTGATTTGTAATTTTCCATGATGCAATTGGTACCTATGAAATCAAAGATAATATAGTGAACGGAAATTAAACAACAATGGTAGTTTAATGACAACACAATTAAAATAAAATAATGATAGGCTTTGCAATTAGCCGACGACCATTTGTTATTGAAGGCGTAGAGTAGGAGATATATATGAAGAATGGATTCAATGGTTGACTTGCTGTTGAAGGCATTTGACATTCCAAGGAAACGGTTCACACTCTAAATTTTAAGTTTTTTTTATAAGCACGAAGTTTCTAGAGATTGAGAGAATACACTAGCTAAGCAAGATGGTTTTAGAAATTCCAATCTAGGATAACTAAAATTGCGAAGAACTAAGTATTTATTTTCCAAAATTTTGAGAAAATAGAATATTAAAGGATAAAGATTCACTTTTATTAAAGATATAATTGTTTTCGTAACTTTTGACCAATTATTTTAGTTAAAATGGTAAATACATTAAAATATTGATTTATAAGAAAGTGGTGAACCATGAAAATAAAGTAGTGTGTGTCAATGTGTGTTATACCAAAGCCTATCAAAAATAAGCATTAAAAATGCATTATTATTATGTAGCTCCGTACAAAAGCTAAATAATCATGGAATTACATATACACTAACAAAGGTGAAAACGATTACACAAATACAGAAAAAAACTCATGATTAACATTGCTAAAATTTAAAAAATTTATCTCTTGATTATTTATATACAATTAATTATGGTAAGAACAGAAGGGAAAATGGTAATACTAATATCTTGTACAACCCATAAAGGTAAAGAGAACCAAGTTTTAGGCTCTCCATTCTAGCTTTAACACAAGCAGTACTTCCTCATACATTAGGTAAACTTTCTAATAATATCTACTAATAACTAATTCTCATGTTCTTAATATAGGTTGAGAAACTACTCCATGGTTTTAATTTTTAATTTTTTTTGTAAAAATGCATTGTTACAAGAGAATAATGAAGTGATCAATAGTTCAGGCTATATTTAATACATATACCGCAAAAATAATTCACAAAAGTGGCATATATTTTATAAATAAACTTGAATACTTAAAAAAATGAATAATTTTTCGACAAAACCATCAGCTAAATATCCAACTCAAATGTAACAACAAAAGGCTACAATAGGAAAGCTACAAAAAAAAAATAAGTATAAGACTAATTTGTACAATTATGAACTTGATTTTTATTGTGGAGTGAAACTATCCAAAAGGGTATAATGACAACTAAATAAGGCACTTCTAGAGAAGCCAATGGATTAGAAAGTAGCAAAAGAAACACAAGAAGCTTAACATATCCTATTACTTAATTATGTGACTGATATTATAACAAATTTAATCCTTCATCAATATGTTCTATTACATTGGAATTTTTTTGTTTATATACCCAAACAAACACCATTCAAAACAAATATTATAAATATCAAAGAGATAGAAAAATGTAAAGGACTGGAAAAAAAATTTGTCTACTTACCGACAAACTAAAAGTATTTATTACATGACAAAAATTAAAATCCTTTGAATTTGCAATACCGTAGATCTCGATTGCTCAATCGCAACTACTGAACTCATGAATACTCGGATTGTGGGAACTTGAATTAGTGGTGAATCGTTGGAGCCTGATTCAGTGTTCCACACAAATAGGTTGTGTGAGCGGCTCATATTTTGAAGGTCGATGATAGCTAAATAGGAAAGATTTTGGCTTCTAGAAAAATAACGTTTTCAATCTTAGATTCAAAAGTTCAACGACAATCCAGTTTGATTTTTTTTTGTTTAGTGCCTCAGGTTTGGATTTTTAAGCGGTAAGGGTAAATTTTATTTTCAAAGAGGAAGCAAACTAAAGGTGTGGGGTAAAGTAAGGAACACATGTCTTATCCTACCTCCTAAACTACTTTTTCCCGCCTTCTGCTATAGCGTTTCTTCTGGGTATGTCTTTGCTATTAAAATGGAAACGTTGTAGAATATAACTATGAATAATTAATTTTTCTTATGGTCATTCCTCAAAAATTGGGGTTAATACGTACAGTTCAACTTATAATGGTATGTTTATCAATAAGGGTTATGCTCCTGATGCAATGTATAACTAAATGTTGAAATAATTTTTTTCCAAACAATATAACTTTGAAGAAACAAAATGAGATCAGTATCCAGAAGAAATAACTTCTCACCCATTGTGTCCTGAGACTTATCTTTTTTACTTTAATTAGTCAAGGCATTGGTGACCATTAAATATAATTTTTCATGCTTAATAATAGAATATAGTAATTTAATTGTATGCTACACCATACCCAATTCTTTATTATGTTCCATAATAGAATGCATTAATTAGTTGAAAGGTATGTGGTTACAATGCCAAAATTGGTATATAAGTTCCACTAAGTATATGTTCCTTATATACATTTATTTGAAAATTAACTAGAACAATTATATTGATTTTTATCACAAATTTTTATATTTGGATAAAATATTTGGCACCATACCATGTTCAAAATTTATGTTATTATTGTTAGCTTATATATCAATAGTCAAAACAAGTTCTTAAATCATTATACAATCTTTAAAATATTAATGAATGGATTATTGTTAAGCCTAAAAATAAATCAAATAGAAGGGTATAACAATTTGTCTTTTCAACCCTCGTGTTTAACGTATGAATTAACGTTAACACCTTAAGAATCAAAAGACGAGTCATTGGAGTGAGGTAAAATAAAGTATATAATTCTAACTAATAATTTTTCAGAGTCTCATAGCAGAATAAAAATAATAATAGACAATAATCATAATCACATTACATCACCATAATTTTCAAATTGTCAGATACATATATCTATATAATACAAATCAAACCATAAACATAGTACAGGTCATAACACTTATTTTCATCATACACAATATGTACAAATAAATCCTTATGTCAGATACCATCTCATTTCAAACTCCGACAGCCTATAACAGAAGACAATAATAAGAATGGATCAGACGTAAGTCCGTTGAGCGAGCCATACTTTACTCCACACTTACTACAATAATTATATTATAGCATGATATGAGTCTAAAACTCAGTCACTTCACGTCCGACTGGTCACGTTACACCAGACTACCATATACATCTATGGGTTACAGAATTGTGGATCTTAAGGCTAATTTAACACTAGAGGGGGTGAATAGTATTTTCTAACTTATGTAAATCTTTTTAATTTTATTTCAAGATTGATATTAGATCACAAATAACAACACATAATTATAGTAACAATCAATCACAGATGTAGTCACATATAAAAATAAAATTAGTAATGTGAGAAGTTAGAGGGATGACACCAGAGATTTCACACTGGTTCGGGTTTCTCCTACATCCAGTCCCGCACAATTGTTGTACATATTTCTTTTCAAATGTTAAACTTTAACCCAGCAAAAGGCAAACCATATACAATCTGATTTCGAGGCTACGGGACACACCTTCTGTATACCGAGTCCGGGGTAAACTCACTTGATTTAACCATGCAATAAGCATACCCACTAGATTTAAACGGGCTACTAAGCATACCCACTTGATTTGAACGGGCTACAAGCACACCTAAGCAAACACAATCAAACCCATATACAATCCGATTTCGAGGCTTTGAGACACAACATCCTGTATTTCGAGTCCCGAGTAAACTCACTTGATTTAACCGGGCTATTAAGCACAACCACTATATTTAGCCTAGTAAGAGCACCCACTTAATTTGAATGGGCTATGAGTACACCTAAGCAAACACAAATAGAGTTGATAGTTTTCCAAATACAAATTCTTGTACTTTGGATACAATGGATCCTACAACCTCTTGGGTAGCACTTTGTCTATGAAATGAGAGAGAGTTGTTTGCAAGACAGTAAGAAAGTAGTAATGAATCAATATAATAACATATTAATTGATTTTATAGGATTTTGTAGAGAATAGAGAATATTTTTCAAGAGATTTTTCAAGGGAGTAAGAAGAGAGGAAAATATGTAATTAGTTATCAAAAAAATTCGTCCATACTCCTCTTTATATAGTAAATTAACAAATGTCTCCATTTATGAAAGGTTGTGTCAAATAGACACTTTCATTCAAAATTTGAAAAACCATTTAGCGGTATGTATGTCGACATATGCTAGATATGTATGTCGACATATGCTAGCAGAAAATGAAAATTGTTTTCTTTAAAATGGTTTGAAAATTCTATACTTTTGTAAAATAATTTGAACATAGTTTTTAAATATTTTTGGACTTTAAAAACCTTTGTAAAATATTTTAAAATTATATTTAGTGTGACAGCCCGCAAATCCGTACCCCTTGAATCAACACTATTCTACCTCTATTAACTCAAGTGGCACAGAATTACGAACCATTAGGGTTAAAGAAGAAGAGATAGAAGAAGAAGAAACTAAACAATATCAAAATCTCACAGTCGCAGCGGAATAAAATATAATAGTAGATATAGAACTTTACACAAAATGAAATCTATAACTGTTTTTACAATATCATCAGAGTATCTCATACATCAACAATTTCCAATCAGACATACCATACAATCATAGCAGCGGAATATATATATATATATATAGGTACAGATAATACGTTTCAGACTCCAGCCCCTCTCCTGCTCCAAAGCATCCTGTCCTGTAGAAATAATACTCGGTCTGACCCGAGCATTATAATGAAATAACACCCGAGTCAGTCTGGAATACCAACTGATAATAATGCATCCAAATTGATTATTAAAGTTTCAAAAATCCTTTGAAAACAAAAGCATCTCGTAAGACCACGCCACAAATAAACATGTCGGGTTTTTACCTTACGATAGCTAAAACACTTTTTATAGAAATCCTCTGATATTATAATAGGGTCTATTTACAAATACTTATAAAATAGCCGAAATTGTTACATGATTAAATTCCAGCTACTAGCCACAAAAGTGGGTAATACAAACAAAACTCGCACAAGGCTCGTAGGGAGAATGGATTTCCATCAATGGCTGAGCTACTGGGGTACCGCCCGTCACAGTACCTAGCCTAGATCAGAGTACCGAGGAGTACGCCCGCTCCCCTGCAACACAAGGTCGGAAGCATTCCTTACTGAATAGTCCCGAACAAGATAACCCCGTGGTTGGCGCGACCAACCACCCACTAAGCCGAATATAAAGGGACATCTAGACAGAGGAAAATCTTGTCCTGCTTGGACATGACCCACCCAACCTTGCCGCACCTCCCCTGTTTTAGCCATTCCCGGTTGATGAGGCTTGAGGTTAAACGTTACCTTTTAAGAACGTTTTCACTTAGAATGCCCATCGCCCACCTGACGATGTTTCGCAAGCATTCGTCCATACAAGTCCGTCCCGGGTTCGAACGGAACCGAAGGCACTACTCCTACTACATCCATTTTGGAAATATCCTCAGGATTAGCAGCGACTAGCCCTTGCACTTCACTGTTCCATCTTCGACTCTGAACATGTTTTTCGCACGAAACGTACAAACCGGATCGAAGTGGTTTTCGAGAAATAAATCTCGATCCAGGTCTCTTCGAAACGATCAACGCATTTGTCCAATATTGATAGTCGGTAATTTAACTATCAATTTATATTCATAAACATCCATAAGCATCCATCACACAATAAATAATTTCCACATTATTTATTCGCCTCAAATATCTTTAAAAGATATATTTCAAATTTTCAAAACTCTTTGAAAACAATTTCCCAAAGTTCTTCCTTTACAAAGTAAATCCTTTACCATATATTCCCATTGGAGATAACCAAGTTCAAAAACATTTAAATTTAAAACAATTTAAAATACTTTATTCTTAGATATACTTTGAAATATTATAGTTTCTACTAATTATTTACTCTAAAAATAATTTCAAAATATTTTAGGTAAAACCACTTGATAAGGTATTAACTAGTTTAAATAGGGTTTAGTTAAATGAAATTTTAAAGACAGAGTTTTAAAAATATTGCTACAAGGTTCCAAATAACTTAAATCAAACTATCTTTTAAATAAATCCCTATATAAAAATAATTACTATTATAGCTAATTTAAATAATAATTTCTCAAAACACTTTTGAAACAAGTTTAAACTTTAATTTTTCTAAAATCTGCCTTAAAACACGAACTTGGTTTCCCAGGGAAATACACTTCTATTCAACAACCCATACAATCCTTCTTATAAATCCCACCAATTTATTCCGATTCAAATTTACGTTTAATTATTTTATTTACGTTTAAAATCTATTAATTTATATTGGAAAGTCTATTTTAAATATATTTTAATTTCCAGGAATACATCATCAAATAACCATCGTTATTTTTAACAATTTATAATTCCTTATGGAATTTATCCTCATAAATCCATATTTTCACATTTATCAACTGATAAGTTTTCCATTTCATTTATCAATTCCAAAATTTACCAATTTCCATTCTTCATTCAACCAGATTCCAAATTTTATTCCTTTAGATCTTTTATTTAACAATTTCTGCTATTTCTTTTAAATCACAATTTATTTTATTTATGCTTATCAATTTCAGGTTTAAATTTATCAATTCATATCACAACAACTGAATTCCAAATTTAGCTATCACAGGATATATAAATGGAATACATCATCAGTCATAACAACAATTCCAATATTGTGAGGAATCCAGTTGCATCACTCCAACCTGTTTTCCCTGCATCCACAAATATTAGCACATCACGTAAATAAATATCATTCCAGACTGATAATAACAATTATAATCAACCAATCACGTAGATATTTAAATATCGACTATTTAAAATAGCTAGCATCCAAATGTGAGTGAGTTAAACTCACCTTGAGTTTTGGCGAGCGTTCAAAATTTAAATTAAACCGAACGACGTTCGATTTAACCCAAATTTCTACTTGCCCGGAATGATTCCCGAACTGCACCACTGCGTTGTGTTCGTCGCTGCGATTCCGGCGTTCCATGTTTCGTCAAATTCCGATAACATACGAGCGAGATATTAAATTTTGAAGTTTGAATTTAAATTTAAAACAATTTTTTTTATTAATTTTAATTAATTACCAAAATAATGAACGGCCACGTGATAGCAAAATGAAGGCCGCATATCATCTTCCTCGCGTCGTCGTTCCAGTGCAATAGCCGAACCCAAACTCGAGTTCTAGGGTTAGAAGTCGCACCTCCTTCCCTTGACTATTCAACGATCGGGACCCAATGTTTCGAAGCCTATGGCTGCCTCTACCCTCGCCTGAAGTCATGTCAAGCTCGGTGGTCTCCTTGGCGCTGGAAACGAGATTGAACGCGCCTCCTGTCGGTCACGATCCTGTACACCATGCTCTGCTATATACGATCTCGACCGTTGAATACGTAGATCTCTCTACGATCTACAATTATCTAGTTGATGATTTCTGAAATTAGTTTGTAGATTGATCGAAAATTGAAGATGAAAAATCGAAGAGTTTCGGCCATAGAAAAGGTGGTAAGCGGCGGCCTGAAAGAACACTAGGGTTTCGTTTGTTTAAACGTATATATATACGTATATACTTATTAATTTAATATTAAATTCACTTTAAACGAACATTCTCGAACGAAACCCAATTCACACGTGCCGACTGGCGTTCCTAGGGTTTTTCCGCGTTCCGGACACAATGGAACAGGTTTCGTAAGCTAATTCGGTCATACGTGCGAGTTACGGGATTTAACGATCAATTAAAAATTAAATCGGTTAAATCGATTTCGATACGTTTCAAGCTGCCACGGTCAAACGACAACTCCGATTGCTACGAAAATTGAAATCCGAGAATAACTAACTATTACGGATCCAATGGAACTGGTTTCGTCGAATTCCGAGACTGTGCCCCGGAAGGCTATTTTAACTCGTCTATTAAATCGAGCGATTTTCAAAATTGACGAAAACGCTTAAAATTTTAATAACTTAATAATAAATCATATAAAATTTATAAACACAACAAAAATCATTCTGGCTCATTCCGGACCAAAATCTGATTAAATTGCATTTTAATAATATTAAATTCATTTTTAAATTAATATAAAATCCCAAATATTAACTTATCGACTTAAAAATTTATCTAAAATTCTCACCATACTATTTACACTCAAATAACTCAAAATAAACTTTTAAAACCCTTTTTATCACTATTTACATCCAGATTTACTTTTATTTAAGTTCCGAATATTTAAATTATTATTTTCCCATTATTCAAATTCAACCGGAATTACTATAATTAAAAATTATAGCTTATTTCACTGATTGAACCCGAATCCATCCATTTAAAAAATCAATTAAGAATCCACATTAAACATTTAAAACGAATTAAATGTTCAAATTCAATGGCTTAAAAATAAAGGATGTTACATTCCTCCCCCTTATAAAAATTTCGTCCCCGAAATTTGCTAAGGTAAAAACTATGCTCAAACTCACTTACTCATCCAAGCTGGTTAGTTAAAAGCTTATATTCACTTTCCAAAATCCTTTAGCTCAAACTCCCAACCCATGAGCTTCATTTATAATCAAAAGCTTTGGTTTCAATATTATTTCAAAACAACATTACTAGTCACTAAACTTTCCTCAAAACCCCAAAAACTTTCTAACTCCCAAAATTTCGAAAAATTTCGGCAGAGTCTCCCCTGCACAGAGGAGCTTTCGCGATATCGCGATACAGATAAATATATATACATCGACCCACACGGTCGGAAACCAAAATATATCACAATATATATATATCATTTTCCCAATTATATTTGCGTAGGCGTACATTTTTAGCAAATTTTAATAGCGAGCGGCTAATATAACGCATATACGCGCTCCAACTCTCCCGAACGCCTTCTATACCTGTACTTACTCAACAAACATATCAGTTTTCAAAGATATGAACATTTTACAACATTTCCAATATAAGTATAAGCCAAAACATATCCATTTCATATCCTAACAACACTTTGCAAAATTTCATAAGCAAACCATACTTTATAACATGCACAAAGTTCCTTTTCTAATGCCAAATTCCATTTTATTCACACAAAAGATTTACAAACAAGTTTCGCCATTCCAATTCATACTTTACACAATTTTTGAATTGATTCACCAGGCAAGTTTTATTTCAATTTGCAACATTTGCATTTCTATTATGATTCACTTAATAACATTTCAATCCATCCCAATTAATTCAAAAACCAATTATTTGCTTACTTTAAACTATTTATCTTCATTTACCATAAATCGACAAATTTACAATGCAAATTTACATGTTATTCATGTAATAACCCATTACTTAAAAACTTTGGGGACAGGGAGACTATGTCGCCCTGACCTTTGGTTAAGCCGGTTTTAAAGTGGCCGTGCACTTATGTCTCATACTTGTGGCCGCTGGGAATCGAACCTGTGCCACCACAACAAGATGCAGCAACTCACCTCATGTCGTAAACCACTGGACCACTAGTACTTGACAAAACTTTGGGGACAGGGAGACTATGTCGCCCTGACCTTTGGTTAAGCCGGTTTTAAAGTGGCCGTGCACTTATGTCTCATACTTGTGGCCGCTGGGAATCGAACCTGTGCCACCACAACAAGATGCAGCAACTCACCTCATGTCGTAAACCACTGGACCACTAGTACTTGACAAAACTTTGGGGACAGGGAGACTATGTCGCCCTGACCTTTGGTTAAGCCGGTTTTAAAGTGGCCGTGCACTTATGTCTCATACTTGTGGCCGCTGGGAATCGAACCTGTGCCACCACAACAAGATGCAGCAACTCACCTCATGTCGTAAACCACTGGACCACTAGTACTTGACATGAGGTGAGTTGCTGCATCTTGTTGTGGTGGCACAGGTTCGATTCCCAGCGGCCACAAGTATGAGACATAAGTGCACGGCCACTTTAAAACCGGCTTAACCAAAGGTCAGGGCGACATAGTCTCCCTGTCCCCAAAGTTTTGTTTACGTCCCCAAAGTTTTAGTTTTTTTCACAAAATGGCGTCCCCTAATCCCGCTTCTACCCAGTCCCATCATCCATCCCTTGTACCTCCCGCCCATTCCCTATCGCATCAACCATCCCTCCTGCCAGATCCCGTACCTCTATCACTTGTTCCAGACCCTCCGCCCATTCGTCCACCTATTCCGCCTTCTATCCCTTGCCAGACTATATCTTCTCTCTCCAACCCTTCAACATCCGGTCCTCCCAAACCTTCTATCCCTTTTGCTTCAGTATCTCCCTCTTCATCTTCCTTGCCTTACCAATCGAATGAACATGCTTGGACTTCTCTCTTCAAAAATCTCCCGCGCAATGCGGGGAAGTACACACCTGTTCATATGGATTTACAATTCGAAGGAGACGCAATGATTCCACCAGAAGATGTTCTATCAGCTGGAACTGATATATGGAACAATTACGTGGTTGGATTCTTTCTCGACAAGCCTCTGTCCTTCACAGCAGTATCTAACCACCTGAAAAAGTACTGGAAACTGAAAGGTAGCTTTTCCATGAAATCTGATGGTACGGTTTTCTTGTTTCTATTCTCAAATGATGAAGACAGGGAAATGATAATTAGTGGTGATCCCATCATCATAAAATCAAAGATGTTTATCACCAAAGAATGGGATTCGGCCATAAGCAATGTTTGTGGCTCCATCAGATTGGTCCCTATATGGGTTCACCTTCATAACATCCCTTTGTTTGCATGGTCTCCATTAGGAGTAAATTGGTTAGCATCCAGACTTGGGAGATTAAAATGTATGGATGAGCTCACTGAAAAACAGGAAAGAATGAATTATGCAAAATGCTTAGTTGAAATAAACCCCTATCAGGAGCTACTAAAATCCTTCTTGGTTAAACTACCAGATGGTAATCATCAAACAGTGTATGTCGAATATATGTGGCAACCTGATATATGCATAGATTGCTCTATGTTTGGACACAAAACAATGGACTGCAGACAGGCTCAAAATGATGACAAAAATGATGGGAAAGCATCAAAGGATTGCGAAGTATTGAAAAGCAGAAAGAATGAACAACTCGAAAAAGACAGAGGGACAAGGATAAATCATGTTGAGAGTAAAGGAAACTGGAAAAAAGTTGTGGGGAGAAAAGATAGAAATGTAATTAATGAGACTGCGATGCATGGAAAAGGTGCTGCTCACCAATCCAAACTGTCCACAATCTCATCATACATAAATGCCCATGCAAATCATCCAACCTCCCATGCCATGAATTCGTCCAACCCTTCTACTGCCAAATATCCCCACTTTAACCTATCCACCTCCAATAAATTTGCTCAACTGCTGGATCCACATGATGTTACTGACAAATCTGATAAACTTGCTTTTGATTTGGATCATCCTTCTTCCTCCTCGCACAAGTCTAAATCGTCCCAGCCAACTATAAGCTCGAATACTGCGAATATTAATAAGCAATCTCCACCCGTGCATGTTTCCTTGCATGCACATGCTTCCAAAGCATCCAAGCCATCCAACCCTAATCCCAATATCACCATTCCAAATTGTCAAGCCCCCCCTATTATCACTACCCCTCCATTGTTATATCATCTATCTAATCAACCGTCCAACAACCTGACCTCTCAGTCATACAACTCCTCCCCTTCATTACCCATTCCTGCCGATAAGATTTTCCAAATTGGCAGCTCTTCTATTTTTTCGCCTCCTCCTTCTCCCACTCATTACTCCCCTCATCATTCATTGTCCCACTCAAGATCAAAGCAACCCAAGAACAATAAAAAATCAAAACCCATTGACATCTCTTCCATCTCTGCAGATTCTTTATCAGTCAAACCCAAGGGCAAGAAGAAGTCAATCCAAACTCTTTCTCCTATTGAATCAGACTGTGAATCGATTCCTGATTCAAGCTCTGAAATTCTCCCACACATTTCATCCATCTCTAAAAGAGATAAGAAAACTGATAAACTAAAACATCCAAGAGTATAATCATGTTGATACACCCTATTGGTGCTTGGAATATCAGAGGTGCTCATTCGTATCATAAACTTGAGCAAGTGAAAACGCTAATACAACATCATAATCTATCCCTTCTATCAATCTCTGAGACTAAACTTGACCTCTCTCTCTCTATCAAGGCTTGCAAAAACATTCGATCTACTTGGCACTTCATCACCAACCATACTGAAGCTCCCTATGGCAGGCTCCTCATTCTTTATGATCCAGCCATATACAAAGTCTCCCCTGTCATTTCTGACAGGCAATTCATTCACTGCCTCATTCATCACATTCCATCCTCCACTCCTTTTTACTCCACCTTCATCTATGCTGACAACTCCCTGTCATCTAGAGTTAGACTGTTAAATTATCTCCCTCACCTAAGACAATCATCCCACCCATGGATAGTTCTAGGAGATTTCAACTGCTCCTATCTTTCTAACCATAGAAAAGGTGGTAATCCATTAAGTGTTAGAGAATTAACCCCTTTAAAGGATTCTATCTGCAACTCGGAATTGGTTGACATTCCATCATCTGGCTGTGAATTCTCTTGGAATAATAAGAGACATGATGGCCCAAGAACTTTCTCTAAAATCGACCATGCCTTTATGAACAACATTTCTTTCAATCAGTGGCCTTCCATTCACTCCAATCTTCCTCCTCCTATCCTCTCTGACCACAGCCCCTTGATCCTATCCTTTGGGGACGCCAACCTTTTCAAATTTGTAAATTTTAAATTTTTTGATAATTGGTGTCATAATCCTCAGTTTATGCAGGTTGTTATTGATGCTTGGGCTGTTCGGGTTTATGGTAACCCTATGATGAGACTCCAAAGCAAGCTGCAAAACACTAAAGCTGCCCTCAAACTGTGGTCCAGAACAATATATGGGAATGGCAATAAACTTTCATCTGACATCCATAAGTCTCTTGCAAACTTGCAGGAACAAATAATCGGCTCCCCGCATAACCAGAGCTTTCTGGATGAAGAGAAGATCCTAGTTCATAAACTGGAACAAGCATACACGGTTGAAGCAAACATGGCAAGACAAAAATATAGGGACAAATGGAATTTACATGGCGACAGAAATTCAAGGCAGTTTCATGCTGCTTTAAAAATTAAAAATGCAAAGGCATACATTCATCAAATTGAAGACATACAGGGAAATATTCATACTACTCCCAATGATGTGGAGAGTGCTTTTCTTACCTACTTTTCTTCTTTACTGGGAAACCCTCCTTCCATTATTGACTACTCCTTCATTCAAAATTTATCCATGCCATCCCTATCCACTGATATCCAGGCTTCATTGACTTCTCCTGTTCTTGATGAAGATATTAAAAATGCTATATTCACCATGAGAAAGGAAGCAGCGGGGGGGCCTGATGGATTCAACGCTGTATTCTTCATAACTTGTTGGAATATTATCTCTCCTGATGTATACGGGGCTGTCCATAATTTTTTCGACAAATCTAAAATGCTCAGTTCTATAAATTCCACAAACTTAGCCCTCATCCCTAAATCATCCAACCCTGCTTCAGTTACCCAGTATAGGCCCATTGCATGTTGTAATATAATCTACAAATGCATAGCAAAAATCCTAGCTTCTAGACTAAAAATGGCCTTACCCTCCATCATATCTCCAAATCAAGCAGCTTTTCTTCCCAATAGATGCATCCTTGATAATGTTTTACTATCTCATGAGTTGTTGAATGGTTACTCTCATAAAAACATATCTCCAAGAGCTATGATGAAAATTGACATCATGAAGGCATTTGATTCTATCCAGTGGCCTCCCCTCCTTCACATTATGGCCATAATGAATTTCCCATCTAAATTTATTAAATGGATTGAACTGTGTATCTCTACAGTCAGATATTCCTTGATTTACAATGCAAAGACTGTGGGGTATTTCAAGGGCTTCAATGGTCTTCGACAGGGTGACCCCATTTCCCCTTACTTATTTATTATCATGATGGAGACGCTGACCATTTCTTTTCAGAACCAAGTTAGACTGAAAAACTATCAACTTCATCCAAAGTGCAGAAACCCCATGGTGACTTCTCTTGCCTTTGCTGATGATTTAATCATCTTCACAAAGCCAACATCAAAGTCTCTGGAATCTATTATGGCAACATTACAATCTTTCTACACATTTACTGGCTTGAAAATCAACCCTCAGAAATCTCACATTCTAGTGGCTGGACTTCCGACATCTCAAATCCAACACTGCTTGTCTATCACTGGAATGCTTCCATTTGAGTCATCTATGTCTTACCTGGGTATTCCAATGGCAACTAAGAGAATCACCTTGTCTCAATGTACTCCTCTGTATGAGAAGATTTCTGCTGTTTTTGATAAATGGCACAATAAATATCTTTCCCAAGCAGGCAGGATCACCCTTCTAAAATCGGTTATATTCTCCATGTCAGTTTACTGGAGTAGGACCTTCTTACTTCCTTCTAAACTTATCTCCATGCTGAGAACTGCTATGATTAACTTTTTATGGTCTGGCTCGATACACACCAAAAAACTGCCTCCTATTGCTTTCAGTAACTGGAACTTCCAAAATCTAAGGGAGGGCTTGGAATGCTTAACTTGAGAGTATGGAACCTAGCTGCCGTTTCTTCTCATCTCAACAGCCTGCTAAACAAAAACAATACCCTTTGGGTCAGCTGGTGTCTTAAGTACAACTTGGCGGATAAGGAAATATGGACTGTTGCCCCAAAGCAACACAGCAGCTGGGTATGGAAACTCATGCTAAAAGTTAGAGACCTTGTTCTGCCCTTCGCATACGTTCATATGTCCACCTCGAGTAAACTGAAATTCTGGTTTACGCCCTGGTTAGGTGTGGGTCAAATTCTTGGCAAGTCTATGCAGTATGATGACATAATTGCCTCTGGAATCCCTACTAATGCTAAGGCTGTTTCTTACATCAGAGGCAACAGAACTACCCTGCCTGATTCGATCATTCGGATGTGTGTTGGTGATTGGGGAAGATACAACCACAAACCTTACCTATGGGGAGATATGGATAAGTACTTGTGGACGGAGAAGAAATCTCAACACTCTATTCAAAGCTTATATGAATCTTTGTCTAATCACACCCTATACCCTAGATTCCCATGGAATAAAAGAGTATGGCTGTCCCATACTAGTGAGAGACATAATTTAGCTTTATGGAAGGTTTTGAAGGATGCTTTGCATACAAAAGAGAAGTTGATAAGGAAGGGGATCAGTGTAAATCCGTTTTGTGTATACTGTCAGCTTGATAAGGAGGATATTCATCATCTGTTTTTCAGCTGTCCCTTCACCTATTATATATGGAAGCATGTCAGGCAGAAAGCTTATTATGGTAACCCTAGTATGAACAGTACGTTGGAATGGCACAACATTTACCAAGCAACAAGATGGAAAGTACCTTCAGCATATGCACTACTGTTGTATCTGAAAGTGACAGTGCTTGAAATTTGGAAAGACAGGAATGATAAACTCTTTAATGGAGGTAACAAAAATAGGTTGGACGTCTTCTACACAATCAGCAAGCAGATCCACTATGCATTGAAGAGTTCTCCTTATGCTTTTGTCCCGGGCTTGATTGAGCTTTGGGCATCATAATCCCAGCTCTTTCTTTTTTATTCTCTTTGTTGTATTTAATATTTTTTCCTTTGTTTCCCCCCTTCTCTCTGCTCTTTGTTATCTATGTCTTCAGTTTATGATTGTAAGTTATCTTATAATTATAAATAATATGGAAGGGGCCATTTAACCCCGCTGGCTTTGCCAAATAACCCATTACTTAAGCTTATAATAGTTTTAAAATTAATTTTCACTTAGATTTATATTAATTTATCAAATTCTGCATGGTTCACAATCCAAGCATTCTTATTCCATTTCAATTATTAAATCAATCCTTATTCTCACTTTTCAAATTTATTAATCATCTTAAGTTTATTTTTATTATTATATTATTATTTTTATTATTATTATTACTATTATTATATTTTTTTTTAGTTATATATATCATTCCATTCTTATTTACAACTCATATATTCTTTCTTTCTCACAATTACAATCTTAAAAGTCATTTGCTTGCATCCAAATTTTATTTTGCAAACAAATTCATTTAAAGCTATTTTCATAAGCTTAAAATAACCATCTCATCATTCTCTTAAATGATTACAATTCCATAATATCTCAATTTATTTCCATTTTAATTGATTCTTACCAAATCAAACCCTTTACAAATTTTAATCCAACTAGCTTATACAATCAGCTTAAGTTCAAATTAATAACATCTCAAATCTTATATTTCCAATTCATTATCCAACTTAAGTTTACTATTATCATTCCACTGGATTTATTGACAACTCTTATATCCATATCACAATATTAATTAAAACCATTCCACTTGCAATTCAAATTTATTACCCAAACAAAATTTATCCGAGACAAAATTATAAAGCTTAATCACAATTACCATTCAACTTGCTTAAGCTTTCTTTACAATATTTCCATTATCTTCTTATAAATCAATTTTTATTTTCATTTGATTCTCATCCAAATCAAATTCCAATTCATTTACAAACTTTAGTGCACTTTGCCTATTTATTAAATCCATTTTAGACTTATTTTATTAGCAAAGAAACCACTTTAAATTATTTCACTCATTTGAATCTATTTACAATTCAAACTATCACCATTATAATCTAATGTCATCTTTCAAGCTTCTATTTATTTAAATTAGCTTACGCTAAATTCATTCTCAAACAATTCCTTTAAAATTTTGTTGAGTGAAGATTTAATTATCCAATATCATTTCAATTAAACTTAACCTTCCCTCAACTCAATTCTTTTCCCATTTAAACTCAAGTTCAACCAAATTTATTTAGTCATCTTGAATCCATACCATTTCCATTACTATCTTAAATAAGAATTAAATTCCATTCATTTCTATTCTTAACACAATCGAATCTTGTTTTTAATTAAATCCAAGTCCCTCCCAATTCCACCCGATTGAAGTTAAATTCAATTCAATGTAATTGTAATTTTCCATATACAAGTTCAAAACTTATTTACTAACTCAAGTTCATTCACTTCTTTTATATTTCACTTTATCTTATCTTAATCCACATGTCATTTGAGATTAAGTTTGAATCCACCATACCATTCCACTATTTCCCATTTGTGATTATAACTTCATTTTCTATTTATAAGTTCACCCACTTATTTATTTCAAAGTTTATATTGCTTATTTTCAACCCATCTACATCATATAATAAAAATTTTCAAATTTTATATATATGTGTATATATCTCTGACCTCTTAAAGATACAAATTTTCTTTAATTTAATTCCTTGGACAATTTTAAATCCACAATTTCAGATTATAAGTATAACACTTAATAGCTTATGGGTACAATTCATTACCCAATGACCCACAATTACAAAGTTATTTTACATTTCCATTCAACCCAAATCAATTTAATTCTAATTCCCAATTTTATTTAACTTATCCCAAGTTAAATTCAACTTTCCATTCATTTCAATAATTTCATTTACCTCCATTTACCCAAATTAATTTTAATTTCAGGATTAAAATTTCATTCCCTTTCTTACTTAATATCAACTCCAATTTTTTTTCAACTTTATTTACAAGTTATATAGTTGATTCATTTTAACTTCCACATTTTTATTCTAAACAGAATCTCCAGAATTCAATTTACCCGGATTTGTTTCAAAACCAATCTGAAATAATAAATAACTCATACACTCCTGGTATCAAATCAAATCTCCAAATTCCAAAGCGCTTGGTTTTATTAACACAAATTTCCCTTTGAAATTTATAAAACCACTTGTATACCCAACAAGTCAAACAAATATCATAACCAACCACTTTGGTAGCAATCCATCACTTTAGAAACTCGAAAATGAATTCTAATGATGTGGCCAACATCATCAGGATTATTTTCCAGCGACTGAAGTGAGTTCAATGCTTTCTTACTTCCCCAAATTCATTTCAAAACAGTTCCCATTCAAAAATACTTCCTAAATCAATATTCCAATATACCTTCCAAACACTTTAGCAAACATTTCAAACTTTCCCAGGATTTTAAATTTCCAAACTTTTGTTTCAATACATTTAAAATCCTTCCCAAAACTTCCGGGATTTAAATTCTGGTCCAATTCAGATTTAGTTATTCTCCCTTTTATATAATTTATATTTGCAAAATTTTATTTTCATTATAACTATTTCAAATTTCAGATTAAATTTTAGATTCTTATTTGATTTTTAATATTAGCAACCAAACATCCAAATATATATATAATTTCAGAAAATTATTTCCTTTATATCAAAATATAATTTTGGGTAAAATTATTTCATTTACCCACCTTTAAAACAATACTATGTCGATTTATCTTGTTTAAGAGTTTAGAAATCCCTATCGATACGGTTGTACTTCCCGCACCGACCAGAATTCATAAACACTCAACCGATAAGTCAACACAGTATAAAAACAATTTTATATCCACTAACAATTATGCTCTCATATCTATTAATACACTCAACTCATTATAGAGTATTATTGACTCTATTTAATGAGTAATTTCCCCACCAAAGCCTAGGTTGTCGACAACCTCGCTCTGATACCAAGAGTGACAGCCCGCAAATCCGTACCCCTTGAATCAACACTATTCTACCTCTATTAACTCAAGTGGCACAGAATTACGAACCATTAGGGTTAAAGAAGAAGAGATAGAAAAAGAAGAAACAAAACAATATCAGAATCTCACAGTCGCAGCGGAATAAAATATAATAGTAGATATAGAACTTTACACAAAATGAAATCTATAACTGTTTTTATACAATATCATCAGAGTATCTCATACATCAACAATTTCCAATCAGACATACCATACAATCATAGCAGCGGAATATATATATATATATATATATATAGGTACAGATAATACGTCTCGGACTCCAGCCCCTCTCCTGCTCCAAAGCATCCTGTCTTGTAGAAATAATACTCGGTCTGACCCGAGCATTATAATGAAATAACACCCGAGTCAGTCTGGAATACCAACTGATAATAATGCATCCAAATTGATTATTAAAGTTTCAAAAATCCTTTGAAGACAAAAGCATCTCGTAAGACCACGCCACAAATAAACATGTCGGGTTTTTACCTTACGATAGCTAAAACACTTTTTATAGAAATCCTCTGATATTATAATAGGGTCTATTTACAAATACTTATAAAATAGAAAAAAATGTTACATGATTAAATTCCAGCTACTAGCCACAAAAGTGGGTAATACAAACAAAACTCGCACAAGGCTCGTAGGGAAAATGGATTTCCATCAATGGCTGGGCTACTGGGGTACCGCCCGTCACAGTACCTGGCCTAGATCAGAGTACCGAGGAGTACGCCCGCTCCCCTGCAACACAAGGCCGGAAGCATTCCTTACTGAACAGTCCCGAACAAGATAACCCCGTGGTTGGCGCGACCAACCACCCACTAAGCCGAATATAAAGGGACATCTAGACAGGGGAAAATCTTGTCCTGCTTGGGCATGACCCACCTAACCTTGCTGCACCTCCCCTGTTTTAGCCATTCCCGGTTGATGAGGCTTGAGGTTAAACGTTACCTTTTAAGAACGTTTTCACTTCGAATGCCCATCGCCCACCTGAATGTTTCGCAAGAATTCGTCCATACAAGTCCGTCCCGGGTTCGAACAGAACCGAAGGCACTACTCCTACTACATCCATTTTGGAAATATCCTCAGGATTAGCAGCGACTAGCCCTTGCACTTCACTGCTCCACCTTCGACTCCGAACACGTTTTTCGCACGAAACGTACAAACCGGATCGAAGTGGTTTTCGAGAAATAAATCTCGATCCCGGTCTCTTCGAAACGATCAACGCATTTGTCCAATATTGATAGTCGATGATTTAACTATCAATTTATATTCATAAACATCCATAAGCATCCATCACACAATAAATAATTTCCACATTATTTATTCGCCTCAAATATCTTTAAAAGATATATTTCAAATTTTCAAAACTCTTTGAAAATAATTTCCCAAAGTTCTTCCTTTACAAAGTAAATCATTTACCATATATTCCCATTGGAGATAACCAAGTTCAAAAACATTTAAATTTAAAACAATTTAAAATACTTTATTCTTAGATATACTTTGAAATATTATAGTTTCTACTAATTATTTACTCTAAAAATAATTTCAAAATATTTTAAGTAAAACCACTTGATAAGGTATTAACTAGTTTAAATAAGGTTTAGTTAAATGAAATTTTAAAGACAGAGTTTTAAAAATATTGCTACAAGGTTCCAAATAACTTAAATCAAACTATATTTTAAGTAAATCCCTATATAAAAATAATTACTATTATAGCTAATTTAAATAATAATTTCTCAAAACACTTTTGAAACAAGTTTAAACTTTAATTTTTCTAAAATCTGCCTTAAAACACGAACTTGGTTTCCCAGGGAAATACACTTCTATTCAACAACCCATACAATCCTTCTTATAAATCCCACCAGTTTATTCCGATTCAAATTTACGTTTAATTATTTTATTTACGTTTAAAATCTATTAATTTATATTGGAAAGTCTCTTTTAAATATATTTTAATTTCCAGGAATACATCATCAAATAACCATCGTTATTTTTAACAATTTATAATTCCTTATGGTATTTATCCTCACAAATCCATATTTTCACATTTATCAACTGATAAGTTTTCCATTTCATTTATAAATTCCAAAATTTACCAATTTCCATTCTTCATTCAACCAGATTCCAAATTTTATTCCTTTAGATCTTTTATTTAACAATTTCTGCTATTTCTTTTAAATCACAATTTATTTTATTTATGCTTATCAATTTCAGGTTTAAATTTATCAATTCATATCAAAACAATTGAATTCCAAATTTAGCTATCACAGGATATATAAATGGAATACATCATCAGTCATAACAACAATTCCAATATTGTGAGGAATCCAGTTGCATCCCGCCAACCTGTTTTCCCTGCATCCACAAATATTAGCACATCACGTAAATAAATATCATTCCGGACTGATAATAACAATTATAATCAACCAATCACGTAGATATTTAAATATTGACTATTTAAAATAACTAGCATCCAGATGTGAGTGAGTTAAACTCACCTTGAGTTTTGGCGCGCGTTCAAAATTTAAATTAAACCGAACGACGTTCGATTTAACCCAAATTTCTACTTGCCCGGAATGATTCCCGAACTGCACCACTGCGTTGTGTTCGTCGCTGCAATTCCGGCGTTCCCTGTTTCGTCAAATTCCGATAACATACGAGCGAGATATTAAATTTTGAAGTTTGAATTTAAATTTAAAACAATTTTCTTTATTAATTTTAATTAATTACCAAAATAATGAACGACCACGTGATAGCAAAATGAAGGCCGCATATCATCTTCCTCGCGTCGTCGTTCCAGTGCAATAGCCGAACCCAAACTCGAGTTCTAGGGTTAGATGCCGCACCTCCTTCCCTCGACTATTCAACGATCGGGACCCAACGTTTCGAAGCCTATGGCCGCCTCTACCCTCGCCTGAAGTCATGTCAAGCTCGGTGGTCTCCTTGGCGCTGGAAACGAGATTGAACGCGCCTCCTATCGGTCACGATCCTGGCCACCATGCTCTGCTATATACGATCTCGACCGTTGAATACGTAGATCTCTCTACGATCTACAATTATCTAGTTGATGATTTCTGAAATTAGTTTGTAGATTGATCGAAAATTGAAGATGAAAAATCAAAGAGTTTCGGCCATAGAAAAGGTGGTAAGCGGCGGCCTGAAAGAACACTAGGGTTTCGTTTGTTTAAACGTATATATATATATACGTATATACTTATTAATTTAATATTAAATTCACTTTAAACGAACATTCTCGAACGAAACCCAATTCACACGTGCCGACTGGCGTTCCTAGGGTTTTTCCGCGTTCCGGACACAATGGAACAGGTTTCGTAAGCTAATTCGGTCATACGTGCGAGTTACGGGATTTAACGATCAATTAAAAATTAAATCGGTTAAATCGATTTCGATGCGTTTCGAGCTGCCACGGTCAAACGACAACTCCGATTGCTACGAAAATTGAAATACGAGAATAACTAACTATTACGGATCCAATGGAACTGGTTTCGTCGAATTCCGAGACTGTGCCCCGGAAGGCTATTTTAACTCGTCTATTAAATCGAGCGATTTTCAAAATTGACGAAAACGCTTAAAATTTTAATAACTTAATAATAAATCATATAAAATTTATAAACACAACAAAAATCATTCTGGCTCATTCCGGACCAAAATCTGATTAAATTGCATTTTAATAATATTAAATTCATTTTTGAATTAATATAAAATCCCAAATATTAACTTATCGACTTAAAAATTTATCTAAAATTCCCACCATACTATTTACACTCAAATAACTCAAAATAAACTTTTAAAACCCTTTTTATCACTATTTACATCCAGATTTACTTTTATTTAAATTACAAATATTTAAATTATTATTTTCCCATTATTCAAATTCAACCGGAATTACTATAATTAAAAATTATAGCTTATTTCACTGATTGAACCCGAATCCATCCATTTAAAAAATCAATTAAGTATCCACATTAAACATTTAAAACGAATTAAATGTTCAAATTCAATGGTTTAAAAATACAGGATGTTACATTCCTCACCCCTTATAAAAATTTCGTCCCCGAAATTTGCTAAGGTAAAAACTATGCTCAAACTCACTTACTCATCCAAGCTGGTTAGTTAAAAGCTTATATTCACTTTCCAAAATCCTTTAGCTCAATTACACGTGTCGACTGGCGCTCCTAGGTTTTTTCGTGTTCCGGACACAATGGAACATGTTTCGTAAGCTAATTCGGTCATACGTGCGAGTTACGGGATTTAACGATCAATTAAAAATTAAATTGGTTAAATCGATTTCGATGCGTTTCGAGCTGCCACGGTCAAACGACAACTCCGATTGCTACGAAAATTGAAATCCGAGAATAACTAACTATTACGGATCCAATGGAACTGGTTTCGTCGAATTCCGAGACTGTGCCCCGGAAGGCTATTTTAACTCGTCTATTAAATCGAGCGATTTTCAAAATTGACGAAAACGTTTAAAATTTCACTTTTAAAATTTTAATAACTTAATAATAAATCATATAAAATTTATAAACACAACAAAAATCATTTTGGCTTATTCCGGACCAAAATCTGATTAAATTGCATTTTGATAATATTAAATTCATTTTTAAATTAATATAAAATCCCAAATATTAACTTATCGACTTAAAATTTTATCTAAAATTCCCACCATACTATTTACACTCAAATAAACTTTTAAAACCCTTTTTATCACTATTTACATCCAGATTTACTTTTATTTAAATTCCGAATATTTAAATTATTATTTTCCCATTATTCAAATTCAACCGGAATTACTATAATTAAAAATTATAGCTTATTTCACTGATTGAACCCGAATCCATCCATTTACAAAATCAATTAAGAATCCACATTAAACATTTAAAACGAATTAAATGTTCAAATTCAATGGCTTAAAAATATAGGATGTTACATTTTGTAATTAAAATAATATATATTTTTGTTTAAAATATCAAAGATTAGAATTTAATGATAGAGATTAGATGTTGCTATCAGGGACTTTAACAATATATATTAGTGACTCTATGCACTAAATTTTAATCTTGAGATCTTCTTTTCTTCATCTCTGAAATCATGAGTCTTCGTATATATCTTGAGTCATTATGCTTTACAATCTTCAACCCAGCACCTGGGTAATATTCTGCACTATATACTATAAAAATGGGAAAAACATTAGTATCTATATTTTATATGGTTTTTTTAATCAAAATCAATAACTGAGGTATTAACAACACCTAGTCGTGTCATACCATGTATTTGTGAATATGAGCTCACATCCTTAAACCGAGCTTGTATTCTTTAGGATCACCTACTGTACATTGCCTTGTAAACCATATATACATATGACTCGCTTTCTTGGACATTTCAAAGCATATAGGATTGCATGTTGTCCTCGTACCAATTGGACCCATGCGCTGACCATCCAAAGCCAACATGGCCGCTTACCATCGATCCTCCATATAGATTCACCAAATCCATCAATGGAGAAATGCAATATTTGGACTACCTACTTATGTCACAAGTCCATATTCATATCTTAGGGCACCAACTTAGGCCATAGGTTCGTTCACGTTCATATCCATCATCATATCATTTTCCATGTCACAACAACATACATATCTATTATAAATAATGGCAAATCATCACATACATTCATTCAAAATCGTAACACCATAATTTTCATCATTAGCAGACTCCAAACGCCTTTAGAAAACAAAAGGAACAAGGTTTGAATAGGTAAACATTATTTTATATAGCCCACATGCCTAGGTTCAATATGACCCTACAATAGGCCTTCAGTGCACCGGTTAGTATGACCAATGGATCGGTGTACATAAATATTGGTGGTTTTCCAAATCACGATTTTGGTGGTTTATGCATCATTCTACTTCCAATCTCCTCTACTTAGCCTCCAATCACATATGAACATGCATAGTACCTAACCTTATGTTTCTAACTCCGTTTAAAACATTATTTCACCAAGGTTTAAGTATAAACATAGTTTCTAACTTACAATTTATAACAAATTCCCTCCCAAATTTCTGTTAATTCCAAGTTTATACTTATAATAGTTTGTTTACAATAATATAGCCCACTTGTCATTTATATAGAATTAAAATAACGGTTTATGAAGAGAAAACTACGAATCACTCACCAAAATTGCTTTCCACTTCCCAAATCTCCTCTGTTCGGTCTATCTCCAAATCATTATAAATACATAGCCCTTTCCAATAGCTTTACAACGCCCCTAATTTCACGTAATTTCGTTAAGATTTAAGGATGATATCGTCATTTGATTCTTTGTATGTAAAAAGGAAAAGAGAGGAAGAAGAAGAAGTCGGTTTTTGGATATACTGAAAGTTAGTTATGTGGTTTATATTTAAATGGAAGAAGGAAAGTGTAATTGACTTTTTAAATTCGAATTTCAAGTTTTATCTTCCGTTCAACATAGTTTTGACCATAACTCCTTTATACGGACTCTGAATGAGGTAGATCAAAACACTACGCGAATACAAAAAAACATGATGGTTGTAATGGCGCCTGATTCATTTCATCAAATTCCAAAGTTCAAAAATGATCATTTTCCTCTTCATATTTAATATTTATTTTTAGCACATTAAATTCTGTTATTTTCACTTTATTATATCATTTTTATTTCATTGAAATATTTACTGAATTTTTATTGTGTTACATTCTTACCCTTAAAAAGAATTTTGTCTTTGAATTTCCCAAGGAATGGAAACTGTAGCATAAACATTCACTCATTTACCAAACATATATAAATAAAAAAGGTAACATTCTGTTAACATAAAACTATGGATATGAAAGATATCAACAACATATAGATATGAATAATTCCATGAACTTGCATTTCCTGCACCAACGACAATAAATGCAGCCGATGCATCCTATATGAATGCAATAAGATGACATATCAGGCATGGAGGCATAACAACCTAATATAAGCATATATATTTCTATGAAAGTAGTTTTAAAAAAACTAATCTAACAATAAAATCATCAAAAGCATCCAAATCCTAATCCTAATCCTAGAATAATATAATCTAATGAAATCAAACAAATCATAAACGTATCAGAAAAGAGTTGAGGATGAGTAGTCTTCATCTTCTCTTCAGGCTTCCGTGTATTCTCCGTCGGATTATTCCTCCATTGCACTCTAGCCATTTCACTACTTTGTTCCTAAATTGTTTCATCACATCCTCCACAATGCGGGCTGGACCATGGGATGATCTTGGCTCAGGTTTCTACTCTACTTCCTCGATTAATTAGGTGTAATCATAGTCATCAGATTGTATACACTTCACAAATGTGACACGTGGAATACGTTATGGACTCATGTTATCTTCTTAGGAAGCTCTACTCTATGCGCCTAACTATCTATCCTCTCCAGCACTGGAAATGGACCAACAAATCTAGGTGCTAGCTTTTTTCGAACTTCCGAGCCTTACCACCCTTTTAAATGGAGAAACTTCAAAAAAAAACCAAATCTCCTACCTTGAATTCCAGTTTTTTTTCTCTTCTTAACAGCATATGACTTTTGTCGATTGTGTGTAGCTTTCATCCTCTTTGATATGAGATCCACCTTCTCCGCAGTACTTCCAGCCATCTATGGACCTAAAATAATCTTACCGATAAACTCCCACCAACACGAAGGTGACTTACATGACCTTTCATACAATTATTCTTATAATGTCATGTTTATAATAGTCTGGTAGCTATTATTGTAAGAGAATTCCACTAGAGGTAACTGATCCTCCCAAAATCCTCTAAATTACAATATGCAAGCCCTCAATAAGCCCTCCAATACCTAATATACTCTTTCAGCCCCTCCATCAGTCTGCAGGTGGTATGCTGTGCTTAGATTTAATTTAATCCCTAAAGTCTCCTACAGAATCCTCCAGAATTCACTTGTGAAAATTGTATCCTAATCGCTCACTTTTCTAGCTAGAAATCCATATAGTCAGACCACTTTAATACATCGCATCGCCAATGTCGCTGCTATTTTCATACTCTTCACCAGAATAAAGTGTGTGCTTTTCATGGGAAGATCCACTATAACCCATATTCTTTCGTTTCCTCTCCTACTATGAGCTAATCCATCCACTAAAATACATAACGGAAGTAGTGGTCCACTTGGCTTATTCAATTCCACCTTCACCCTTTTGGAAGCATACACTTCGCCAAATGTTCTGCTACCTGCTTCTTCATCTCTGGCCAATAAATTTTCCGCTTTACATCATGACACATTTTATCTACTTATGGATGAATTGTCATTTAGAATGGTGACATTCGCTCATGAATTCCTCTATAACATGCGGTATGCAAAACCTCTCATCTCTCCTCAAGTAACCCATCTACCTTTAGGGTGATGATCCAAATGACTTGATCGTTCACCTTATCCTAACTTCTACACGATACTAACCAATGATGTGTCTTGCCTTTGACTCGGCCCAAGATGATCCATCAGTTCAGGTCTAATCTTCATTGTTGCTAAAATTCTGGGTGTGCACTTCGATCGGGGTTGGAAATCAAACTCTGATATAAAATCCAAAATCCTCCACTCTAACAACATATCATTCAACTCGGCATGTCACTTACTTAAAGCTTCAGTGACTACGTTTTCCTTCCCAAGAATATAAGAAATCCCAAAACCATATGATGATAAGAACTTCATCCACCGTTATTGTCTCAAATTTAAATATTTACGAGAGAACGAGGACTTGAGAGATTTATGGTCCGTAAATAACATGAATCTCTCACCCAATAAATTATGTCACTAGAATTTCAGTTCAAATACAATGGCAGCAAACTCTGGATTGTGCATCAGATAATTCCTTTAGTGATTTTCAACTGCCGGCTCACGTACTTCACTGTCTTTCCTATGAATAGCATAAGACTAGTATCACATGCATATGTATAATTTATGAAAGTTTTGGTACCATTAGGAATGAACAAAAATGGAGAACTCGTCAATAACTCCTTCGACTTGACGAACTTTGCTTCACACTATGAACACCTAGTATAAATCAGGTTCTTCATCGTTAAATGAGTTAGAGGTGCCAATATATTCACAAATCCTTAACAAAATTCCAATAAAATCTTGCTAAATCCAAAAATCTATGGACCACTGAACCATTCCTCGACATCTTCCAATCCTTAACTTTAGCTACTTTCCTTAGGTCTACAACCAATCCATCTACTGATATTACTTGCCAAAGGAAACGAACTTTTCTTCTCTAGAAGTGACATTTAGAGAACTTAGCCTTCAATTTATTTCTCCTCAATACGTCCATCACTTCTCTCAAATGAATCTCATGTTCCTTCTCACTTTCAAAATATATTAGGATGTCAACTGTGAACACCATGACAAACCTATTTAACTACTCCTAGAATACCCTGCTCGTCTAATCCACAAAATAAGCTGGAGCATTAGTCAAGCAAAAATGGCCTAACTAGCCATTTAAATAATCAATCAAGCGTACGCAATGCAATCTTTGGGATACTACCTTCGGCCACTCTCACCGATGAAACCCAGCTGCCAAATCAAACCGAGACAAAATCTTCGCCTCGATTGGCTTATTGAAGAGGTCGTCAATATGAGGTATTGGATAGTGGTTTTTCTTTGTTGGCTTGGTCATTTTGCGATTGTTGACTCGTTGCTTTAGGGAACCGTTTGCTTTAGTAGTGAAAAAGGCAACTGCTTCTCATATTGAAATACTCCTCCTAGTAAAGCCTTTTTGCAACAATTCCAAAATCTTCTTATCTAGCTCTCTTCTTTCCGTTGGAGCCATATGCCTAAGTGGCTTCGCTACAGGCCTTGAATCTTTTTCATGATTAATCTAAAATTTGATTTCTCTATAGGGAAGTAGACCAAAAACTTCTTCGAATGCATCTGGATAATCCTTCACTACGGGCATAAATGATATCCTTTCTTGTAATAGGCTTAGTGCATACAACTATATCTCTATAATAGAAATATTAGGCTCACAACATTGAATTAAATCAAGTCCTTTGCCCTTTCACAATCAAAGAATGCTCCTAGTACATTCCAACACTACCTTTTAGCAGAACATCCATTTCATTCTGAAAATCAACCCGACCTCAATAAGTTTAGTCCATATACATCACAAGGGAATTTCACACAACAGATGACCACTTTAAGCTTGACATAACATCGATAAATGTGTTAATCCCACAATAGAATTCGATACCAAGATGGGTTCATACACAATGTCAAGTTTAAGAGCTATACCATCAACTAATGCACTTTCTATGATTGAGTAGGATGCACTAGTGAAAAATAAATTACGAACATGAGAACTAGATAAAGTCAACACACCTTCCATCATGATTTGTTTCCTTTTCTCTGAGCTAATGGTGGTGGAATACCGGAGGTTGGAACGACATCTAGAGCATATTCCTTAACTACCTAGCTTCGTTATTCAAAGTTGGGCAATCTCTCTTCATATATTTGAACTGGTTACAATTGTGGCACTTCACATTACATTAAGCTAGAGCTACCATAGGATCCTTCACCACATATCCTACTTGATTACAATTATAGCACCTACCCTTTGAATGTTTTGTCTTACATTTCTTTGTGATATATCCTACCTTTTGATACTTATGATAAGTAATTGCCTTCCTTTTGCCTTGCCCTCCTGTTAGGTTCATTTCCTTTACGCTCATCCTTTTGATGGCCCTCTCCTTCCTTAGTTTGATCGTTAACCAATTTTCCCTTTAGAGAATTCAATAATGCTGCCTCTATGAGTCCCCTAAATGTAGCTCTATACGATACTTGATTCAATGCAGGCTCCACCAGAGGTGAATTCCAACCCTTTGCAAACCTTAATGCCTTCTTCAGGGTGTTTATCAATTCAAAACCGAATCTGGCCAACTCATTCAACTGACCCACATACTCTCCAACAGTCCTCTCTTCAAGCATAAGATGAATAACTTTTCAAGTGAAAAATCCCTTTTAGCTCTAAAAAAACAATTCCATCTCAAACTTTGTCTTGAATACCCTCAAGTAATGGTATTCTCATCTACTTCTACTATTCCCACCTTCTACCGGCATGCCCCTCACCTTGTAAATGTTAGGAAGCTAAAGTCTCTTAGTAACATCTCCAAATCCTAATGCGTTGAAAATCTTCTCAGGTTATTAAGCCATGCCTGAGTCATCGAGTATGGTTTCATCCCAATAAAATTTTCCTACCAAGGCTAGAGACATCCCTATATGGGCTGGGGAAGTAAACGGTTAAGGTGCTAGGGCTAGAATCACAACATGGTTGGAAGTGGCGGCGACGGCAATGGATTTAGTGGGGTTGGCCCTAGATAGGCCCGTTGCTCGAATATAGTATTTGAACCGTGCTAGAATATTTACACTAGGAATATCTAGTACATCTATTCGGATGCTAGCTCCTTTGCTAGTGTATGCTCCACCACCATTGGTTGCATTAGTCTCTATTCCAATTTTGACTGAATTGCTCATTTCCACTATCAGTAAAAATGGTATTCATTAGCAACACCCTAGAGTAAACAAAACCAAAACAGTAAATGGTATGTGCATATGTACTTGATACACACACAAATATATAATAGAAAATACAAATATGTACTCTCATTATGTTCCAATTTCCTATCCTAACTGTATGTTTTGCTCTGATACCGAATGTAACAACCCACTTGTTCAACCCTTGGGTTCAATGTTGTCCGAACCTGTGTAGTTAATGCCCCGCTATTATCCCACTATAACTCCGCTATATCTTATAGCGGATTTCTACCGCTACGATTTTCCTATGTAGCCTCAAAATATAGCCTTTCCGCTTTAAGCCCCGCTATTTCCGCTGTATCCCATTATTCCCGCTATATTTCGCTATTTTCGCTACATCTTCTTTAATAAAATGAATTGAAAAATTGCATTTATGCATTATAAAAATTATGAAACTAATTTATTTGATTTAGTTTTTAATATATTTTCAGAAATGAAAATACTCTAATATTCTACTAAATTCAATTATGTTATATAATAGTTTTACGTTTATTTAAAGTATATTTGCACATGTTTTTATTTGAAATTATTTATGTATTAATTATAATTCAATTGAATGATGATTTTTCATTAATTACCATTTATATATTTGTAAAAACATTAAGTACGAGTTTTATATGCTATTTTAAAGTCATCCGCTATATCCCGCTATATTCCCGCTATGACTTTTTACACCTCCACAGCTTTGAATCTGCCGAGCGCATTAATTGCACAGGTCCAAATCGATGGTAACACCTCGAGAACCAAAAAAGATGAGTAGTTGGTTAAGATGAAATAAACAGATATAGTTCTAACTAATAACTTGCTGAGTCTCACAGCAGAAAGAAACTAAATATAACAAACAATACTCATAATCACATTAGCATAACATGCCTAACCATTAGATACATACGTTTTTAGAATACAAATCAAAACCATACATATAGTCAAAATCCAAGTCACAACATTATTTACGTCATATGTAATATAAAAATAGGTCATTGTCTTCGATACCATCTCATCTCCAAACTCCATCAACCTGGATATATAAAATAAAAGGAAAGAATAAGTTTGGGTTAGACATAAGTTTGGACAGTGAGACATACGTTACTCTATATATACTACAAAATAATATTATAGCATGATAAGGTCGGTATCTTCACGTCCTGCTGGTTACATCACACCTAAATACCATATACATCTAGTCGTATCGTACCATATATATAGCATCCAGCCCTCTCGACCCCTAGATCCATGCACGACCCGACACCGACACCAACACCCGAGAACAGAAAAGACGAGTCGTTGGGATAGGATAAAATATATACAGCTATAGATGGATATCAGATATTAAATACACTTTTAACTAACACTATCTACTTTTGGAGTCTTATATAGGAATGAGCCAATTATAATACTTAATAAATACCACAATCACATCACCATAACATGCCTAAAACGTCAAACACATATGTTTGAATAAATATAGATACAAGCCAAATCCACTGTTTGAATAAATATAGATATAAGCCAAATCCGCACACAGAGTCAACTCCAAGTACAATACATATTTACACCGTATATACAATACCCCAACAAATCCCTACCTCTAGTATCATCTAGTCTCTAAACTCTATAATCTTGGATATATATATAACAGAAAGTAGGAGTGTGTCAAACATAAGTCTAAGGAGCGAGACATACTCTACTCCATATATACCATAAAAATAATACGATAAGATGACACGAGTCTGTCGCTCGACCACCGCACGTTCTATCACCATGTCATAGCAAACTTTCATATACATCTAACCATATCATGTCATGTATGATACAGTTAGAGGTATACCATAGGGAAAAATATCTAATTTGTTACATATATCTAACTATATAACCAATCTGTTCAAAATAAAAGTTGTTTCCTTTCTATTATATACTTGACACAATATGTTATATTAACTAATTAATTTAATTAAAAGTATAATTAATAGGAAATCCAATATATGGTATGTTTTGTGATAGTAGTTACAAAGCGTTGTAACATGAGTGATTTATCATAATAAAATAAGCATTTTGTTTTAATTATTCCGAGTTAAGATGTATTAAGACTGGATATCAATGCATTCGTTAGGACTAAATTACGTAATGCACTCCAAAATGTTGAGCGGTGTATTACTCATGACTGCTGGAGGCACCAAAGGGTTACATGGTGATAGTTATTGGATAATTATGGAATGACTCATTCGATAGTTATCTGTTGGTTATCGTAACTGAGATGAGACATAAAATATCGATATGATAGTAATACATAGTTCTCTTGACTTGAGAATACCATTAATCTACAATGTGAAAGCTCCTCTTTGATTATAATTAAATCGTGACATGACGTCCATCGAGCGACTATAGTTGGGTCGAGTAGAAGCATTGAAAGTGCAAAACTGTCTAAGAGAGGATTAGTCTCCTCGGTTATATGAGGTTAGTATCATGGTCAACTGAAGTCAACTCAAAGTCAAAGTCTCTAACCATAGCATTTAGGTTAATAATAGTTGTTATTATTGAACCAAGGACTTTGTGTTTGGACTATAGAATTGAATATGCATGATAATGAAATTTTGACCATTATTAAATTCCACAAGTCCAAAATGATATAGTTTTGATAAGGATAATTGGTGTAAATAAATGTCACAATTGGGTAACGCTTAATCAAGTAAAATTAGATTTTACAAAAACTAATTAAGCGATAAATTTGGCCAAATGTCACACCACTTACTAAGTAATGTGTGAACGTAAATATTCAAATTGTTTGATATTAATCGCTAACCAAATTTACACCTAAAGAGTCACACGACCAAAAAGATGTATACTTCTTTGCCCATATGATTTAACTAATTTGTAATTACTATAAGTTAATTAAATTAGTCAATATTTATGAAATATTAATTATAGAAAAAATATTTGATGTGTTGAAAAATATTAATAAAAATGTTTATAACAGTTATAAATATATTAATCAATATACGATATCAATACCTATTAAACATGGATTTAAATATGATAAATATTATTTGGGCTTGAAGTGGGTTTGAAGCCCATATAAGTCATGGAAATTTTAACCATGATGAAATTAGGAAAGGGTGGTCATAAGATGGAAATAGAGGTGGGTTTTGATATTTTAAAAGGTAGAGAATGAGTAAGAGGAAAAAAAGGATACTGATCCCACTTTATCTCTCTATCATCTTCTTTATAAATAGATTACATCCCTCATTCTAAATTGGATTTTTCCAACGTCCACCCCTTTCTTTGCTGGCCAAAAATAATCCCCTTCTCTCCTTTAACTTTTCAAGCTCAAATCAAATAAATTAAAAGTTATTCGATAGCCAACGATCAACAATTCAAAGCTAGCACCTTCAAGATTACTATAGCATTCAAAGGAACTCGTATATTCATTTCAACGTGTATCAATGGGCCTTGATGAAGGTGTATCTTTGATTTACAAATATAAATTAATATCATATGATGTTTAAATCGATAGATAACGAATCTAATATCAAAGCTCTGTCACATATTTGATGGTTCAATATATATTGGTGCATTTATATACATATATGATTGTGTATTAAGATATTTTTGCATGCTTGTTGATATTAAAGCTTATAGCAATGCAATAAAAAAAATTCTTAATTAAATATTAGTATATATAATTTAATTAATTAATTATACCGTAAAGTTTAAAATCATCTAATAAACATTTTAAAATTTATACAGTTTACCTTTATATAATAATAAATAGGCAAAAAAGCTTTATTTTAATATATATTTTTATTTCTTATATATTTAAATATTTATATAACTATTTATTTAAATAGAAAAAAAATAAAAAAAATAAGTAATATACATATACACAATATGAAACGAAATTAAATATAAAATTTTATACAATAACATTATATAATTTTTAGATTTTGAAATTTATTTTTCAATAATTTCAATAATTACTTAAATTGATATTTAAATTTATTTTATAATTTTTTATTTACAATTAATTTTAATTATAAAAAAATTTATTTTTTGGATACCGTGAGCTTCCAGTATACATGCACTAATTTTATAAAATTTATTATTTATATATTCATATATTTAAATTAGTTTTCAAATTTTTTTATAATTTTTTTATTTGAAGTTCTTTTTGAAAGGCAATTGGGCTAAGGGTGTCTATCCCATTTATATTAATTAGAAATGAAATCATAAAAAATACAGCTGTATAAAATTTCCAAAATCCCAAAAGAGGCTAAATGAAAAGGCCCTAAATAATAAAAATAAAGTTATCCAATACCATTGTTACTCTTCCCAAATAGCGGCAACAAATCTTTTTAGAATCATTGAAAGGATAAAGGCCTTCGGCGATTTACATTGAGTGGCATGAAAGATATTATGCCATTCATCATTTCTGGAAGTGGATGGTGTGCGGTAATCTCCATGAATAAGAATGCTGGACCAAAGATTCTATGAGAAGAAACATGAGAAAAAAAAATACAAGCGTTTGATTCCATATCATTGTTGTATAATACACAAGTATCATTCGTAGTGAAGTGGTACTTGTGCAGCTTGTCTTTCGTTTGGATTGCATTAGCCATTACCTTCCAATGGAGAAGGTTGTTCTTCATGGGACTATGAGAGTTCTAGATCCAGCCTGACCAAGGGAATAATAAATTTTCTCCAATTAGGTTTTTGTATGCTACTGCTATACTAAATTGCTTGTCTAGTTGCCCATTGAAAATGGCTCATTGAAGTGAAGTTACTCAACTCAATTTGCTCCTTCAATTATCTAACGGCGACAGAGCTGCTGTAAGGGAGCTCAGGGTGTCGATCTATTATATAATCGATTGCTAGTGCAGCTGAAGGAATACTAAATAAAAATTGAAGATTACTACTTACTGCATTCCTCAGTATCAAGCCTGGAGCAGCACATGGATCATACTAGATTTGATGTATGGAACATGGAGAGGGTTGTACTGTTTGGGAGGTAGAAAAGTGGCTCTAAGTTTCAAAATTCCCCAAATCTAGCTAGCATTTGAGGGGATGGTGATTGACCAAAACCTCTTCAGTTTGATTAGATTTTTTCTTACCCATACAACCCATAAATTATTACTATCAGATAAAACAAGATTAAAGCATTTAGTTATGCAAGATTTAATCCATTTCTTGATATTTATAATTCTATGGCCACCATTAATTTTTTGAAGTTGAGCTTTCTCGAAGGCAATCATGATCATTTTAGATGAGTATGGATCACCATGCCAAAGAAAATTATTCATGGTTCTATTTATCATTGCGACCAATTTTGTAGGAAGAACGAAATGTCGTGACCAATATGAAGTCATTGCATAACAATGGATTGGACAATAGTCAGTCCACCAGCCTGAGATAATTTTGTGTTCGGCAGGGATGTTAATTTATTTGCGATTTTTTCATAAAAAGGAAGGCAATTGGCTATTGAAATTATCTTGGTAAGGAAAGGACACTTACTTGGCAGGCTGAAATAGGTAGTTCCGTAAGCATTGACAAGTTAATGATATCTTCTTTTAGATGCGGAGAGACTCCAGCAATCAGAATTTGGGATTTCTGAAAATTAATATTAAGCCCAATCAGATTCTTAAAGTCCGTTAGAGTTTGCAGAATACAAGGGATATTCGATGATGTTCGCTTAAGGAATTTCTTATGATCCCTTGAAGTAGCCATGCGAGGAGCTATTCCTGATGATAGAGTAAAAGGGTATAGAGATACATGTGTAATTCCAAGCTAAGAAGGGGAGAGGAAAATTCATTTGAGACAATACCGCGTGAGATAGTGTCAAAAGGTTTTTGTATATCAAGTTTTAGCACGCAGCGTAGAGAGATTCCGTCCCTCCCATAGCCATTTAGTAATCCTTGAGTGGGTAGTACGTTATCACTAATTAACCTGCCATGGATAAATACTGTTAACACCTAGAAAAAAAATCCAACTAAGTGATTATTCCGATAGGTTATACCTTCTTCACACACCTCCTTGAGCGGAGCCTTCGATAAACCATCTCGAGCAATGCCAAAATGACGCGGCTTGAAAATTTCAGCATTCCTTGGCATAGATTAATCCCTGCATATCTCAACATACCACTGCAGTTTCTCCCCAGATCATTCCCTACCTGACAACATAACTGCCACCCCTTCTATTCTCAAACCAACTTGACCACTTGATAACCACAAACACCTCCTACACATTACTGTCACAACTCTTCCACCTGACAGTTACCCCATATATACAAACGTCATCAACAACCCAGTTGCACTTACCATACTTCACCGGTGCTCACATATTGCTACCTCAACCAACCATCAGTGCTGCCTTCGGCACTTTCATCATCTCCACAATTCATTCACAACATCTCCCACTACATAACTCCTTCAAACGGTAAGCAGCACAATTACCTTGCCAATACTTCATTACCCCTGTCATCAGCAACTTCCAGTTATATCACATTGCACTGTAACTCCTTCCACCCATCCATTCACCCAAACCCGACAATAGCCATTGCTACACATTAGCACCATCAACCACTTCTTTCCACTGACCATAAACAAACTGCCTGCAGCACATTCAACTAACCACTGCACGGCCCAGTATAACTCCCCGCTGCATCGTACAGCATCATACAATTGCCTGAACTTCCAGCCACGAACACTTCGTCAACCAACAACCCAAGCAACCCACGGCTACCCATCACTCCACCCACAACCGGACTCAATCAACTCCCCACTCGATCACCAGAAACACCATATCAACTTCATTTCATACCCAACTGCATATACATCAGTTCAAAACTGCCTTCTTGCTTTGCCCCATCGCCTACCTCTGGCCAACTATCTGACCACCACTCTTCTCAACTACTTCACCTCAAAACTGCTATCACCGCACCAAAACCAATCACAAGCATTCTTCCCCGCTGCCTCAAACCAACATAAACCAAATTTCACCAACAAATCGAAAAAGAAAAAAAATTCTCCCTTTGTTCATCTCCAACCACCGCCTGAACAGCATCTGCACCTCTGTGCATCGCGATTTCAAAACCAACACTTCAGCATTCACCACCCATAAGCAACTGCAAATGCCTACAATCGAACTCCATCTCGCAATCCCCAGTTCGCTACTTCGATTCAACTTCCATCACCAGAACCAATTGACTGTCAGACCCAGTCGAAACTGTTTGCACTCCTCAACCATCCATCTAACTGCCTCAACCACCACAGCATCACGCGACCTCAAGCTCGCTACCAGAATACCCAAATCGCGACCCAATCAAACCAAATCGATCGCCTTCATCCAAGCTTCAACAATTTCGAGCAGCAAGTCCTCGCGAACAACCAATTGCCACCTCCTCCAACTACCTCGATCGCATACCCATACAGTTGCAGGCGAACACCCATCGCGACCCAATCCCTAGAACACAACGTACAATTGTGAATCGATCTGGGTTCGAAAATTGGTTCTGGAATTTGGAATTTTGATGAGTTTTAAAACTGTTAAATTTCGTTCGATTGAGAAAGTGAGAAGGTGAATTGAAAATTTAAGCACTATTTATAGAATTTTTTGCTTCTTTTAGTTGGGCCGGGCTTCGTATAGCTTTGTGTTGCATATTTTATTTGTCTTTTACAAGTTGTGAATAATTCCTTATAAATCTTCTCTGTTACCAAAAAAAAAGAGTTTAAAAAAACATTGTTTTGGGATTGTGTATTTTGTGGGCCGAAGTGAAAGTTAAGCCTGTGTTCGAATTTTTTTTCCTTCACATTGATTATCTAGTTTAAGTTTTTTTTTTACAAAAAAAAAGAACAAGTTTGAATTTGTGTTGCTTTCAATTATTTTGTTTATTTTGTTTTACTTTATTTTCTTTCTTCGTCTTAAAAAAAATTGTTGTATATATATTTTGTTTTTATTTCAGGTTGTCAAAGCAGATGAAGAAAGGAGCCACTTGCTAAAAATAATTGCCTTGCTTGCTTATAAATAATTCTGTTGCTTCTAACCTCTATTTATTGTTTTCATTTGCCTTGCATTGTTGTTTGCTTGCATTTTATAAAAAATTCAAAAAAACAAAAAAATCCATTCGTAGTTGCATTGTTAATACACGTTTAATTTCTGCTTTGCGTTTCATTTTAGAATTTTGATCAATAACGATAGCTCTTGATTGTATATTGAAAATTTGTCTTTTTTGAATAATTTAATTTCTCGGTGTGTAGGCTACGGCAGATTAATAACCATTTATAAATATTACGGTGATTCATAAATATTATAGTAGTTGTTCTTCTAAAGATACTTAAAACCTTCGGATGCATAGCTACGGTGATTCGTGGTGCACCGATAAATCATGTCTGTTACCTGGCTGAGAACTATTTTGTTTATTCAAGGCAATGTGTGATTATACAATTTTGGGTTAATTTAGAACAAATCTTTTGTAATTAACCACTGCATTCTTTTAGTTGCATCAGTTCAAGCATATTTAAAAATAAAAATCAAAATCCAAACTAAAAAATTGTAAATATTTTTATAACTTAGTTTTTTCCTTTTCCTTTGAAAATTTTCAAATCAAAATTCCAAAAAAATATTTAATTTAGTTTTTTTAGAAAATTAAAAACAAAAAAAATATAAAATCTTTTCAAAAAACAAAAAAAAATTGAAAAATCGTAAACAAAACAAAAATCAATTTTCCATTTTGAAAAATAAATTATATTTGTAAATATTTTTCCTTTATTTGAAAAAACACAAAAAACATTCTAGAAAATGTCCGAGTTTCCCCACTTACGTGAATTTTACAATAGTTGTGAAAATCAATATAATCCATACGATTTCACTCCAAATCCGTACGGATATTTCAGCAATAACTATTGTTCAAATGAATCGGATTTTGCACCACAAAGTTTTCAAAATAACGTGCAACCCTCAAATCTTGAAAATAACATTTCATCTTTACTTGAAATCTCAACACAACAAAATCAAATGATAAATGATTTGTGTAATTCATATTTGTGCGATAACTCGAATCAACGTTTTCAAAATAATCAAAATTCGAATTCACTTCAAAATTCAAATGATTACGAGCATAACCTATGCAAATTCAATTTCGAACTCCAAAATGAATTTCAAAGTCAAAACGAAAATATGATCCACTTTTCAAATAATTTTGGCAATGGGAATAATCTCAACTAAGAAACGAGTGAAATTTTTTGATCTCAACAAATCCAAATCGAAAATTCTCAAGTTAATAACTATAAATTAGATTTTGTTGAACAAATGAACGAAATTTACGATGATTACATAAATTTGTTGTTTGAAATATATATATGAAACAACGTGAAAAACAAAACCAAATCCCAACGTGTGATGAGTCGGGTGATAATCCATCTTTACCCAAATCGACGATTTTCAAATAACAACTTTTGAAATTGAAAAATAAAATCTTAACGAATTTGTTGAAAATTAGGTAATTGAGTTGGATTTCAATTCTTTTAAGGATGTGGAACCAAATTTAAAATTCGATCTTTCTTTTCTCGATTTCGAAAATTTGAACACAACTTTTGATTTTGAACTTAATATATGTGATGAAGTTGTTGATAATCCAAATACGGAAGACGAATTCAACGAACACGATTTCTTTGGACTTTTTGAAAATGAGTTGTTAAATTCTCAAGGGGAATATTTAAATTACCATTTCAATTTGGGATTAATAATTTGAAAAAATTTGTTGATGATGAGCTTGACTTTCAATTTGGTGAAAATAAACTTGAACTTCAATCAATCGTTTTATCGACCCCAAAAATCATTAAAAATAAAACAACTCGTACGATTTTTAATAAAACGACATTCATTTTTTCAAATCAATGTTTAACTTCGAAATCTTTTATGGTTTGGTTTTCTGAGCTTAAATTGTATCTCGTATGCTTAGCGAGACAAATGAATCGGTTTTTGGAAGATTGGTTCATTTACTCTTTAACGGCATACTTTCTGATGTCCTGTAAATAATCATCATTTTCATTTAAATAAAGGTTATGTTTTTATTTTTCTCCTTCCACTTGGGTTGATTGTGGGGACACAGTCAAAATCAAGTGTGGGGGGTGTATCATCTTCATTTTCAATTTTTCATGATTTGTTTTTACTTTTTCTTTGCAAAAAAAAATCTCAGAAAAAAACAAAAATAACAATTTTATTTAAGCATTTTTTATTTATGTTTAAAGAAACACTATAGGATAATTATATGGTTTTGGCTTATTAAATTGAAATTTTTGAACGTTTATTTATCACAAAAATAAAAATGAAGTTTGATTACAAATAACAATGGTTTAACTAGCATATAGGAAGATTCATACGTGTTAATTATGAAATATCCTAATTGAAAATCTTTGTATTAAAAAGTGGTGAATTCAAATAAAAGGATACAACATTTTTTTGTCTTCTAAGTTAAATGGTGCTAAGATAATTTTGCAAAACTCTCTCTCTCTTAAAAAATAAAATAAAAAATAATAACATCCAAAGTATTCACTCTCATTTTAAAGTCATCACAGTTATGCATGGGTGAATTACTTGAAATCATTGATTATATGCTTTCATACTCATTTAAAAGTCCTCACGGTTATGCATGTATGGAATACATATAAAAAAAGAAAAAGAAAGAACAGACTTAATAAAAACCACCTACGGTCGATAGGTGTATGCACGAAAGTGTGTGTACTCGCCATGCTCTGTAATCCCCTCACGTAAGCCCAAAAGGTAGTGCATGGGTGGTATATCTGGCCTCGGTTTACCTGAGCTAGGTGTGTAATTTTTCTTGCAAATAATGCGAGAGCAAGCAATTGAAATCCTAGCACTATTTTTACCTATTTGATTTGATTTGTTATTGAAAAGAAATGAAAATACCCTTTGATAAACTTTGATAATCAACTAAGGATCCATTTCGTAGTTACACTGTGTTATTAACCAAAACAACGAGTTAAACTATAGTCTATTTGTTATGATAACTTCATTTTTATTGGAAATATTGACGAGTAAATAACTTAAATTTCAAGATAATCACCAAAACCTATATTTAACTTATTCGTGTCAATTTAAAAATAAATCATTCATTTGTAAATATTTTCAAAAACTCACATCCATCTCTTTGTAAATAAATCTTGCATTTTGTAAATATTTTCATCCTACATTTGGATTTTGTGGGTAGTATCCACTGAAAACCCTCACGAGACAACAATCGTCCTACTGGGGACACCTAGAGGTTTAATGGCTTGTTGCATACGCTCAATGCAATCGTGCTTCCTACAAAAATGGATTTATCTTAGTTTCTAGTTTATTCGAGAATGAATAAAAAGATAAGTGTGGGGTTATTTGATGTGCACGTAAATGTGCATATTTTTACCACCATATTTATTCTATTTAAGTTAAATAAATGATCATATTGGGTATTTTAACCTGTTTTAACCAAAATCCATATTAATTTCAAATTGTCACATATCCATCTTCATATAGGGGCAAAATGGTCATTTGTGTGCATATATTTCTTTGAGAAAAATTAATTAGAAATTTCCACACTATTTCGTAGGAATATGATCTCAATTACAAGTTGTTTCATGAAGAAGATATGCATGCAGAAAAAGAACACAAAGGAATGAAAATGAAAATAATTCAAGGAGAAGATCATGGAGGACCCCATCTACCCACCACCTTAATGTACAAATTAAAGGCTAATGCACATGCTTATGGAATTAATGGCTTCCTGTACACTTAAATGAGGATTAGGACATGCTAATGATTACTTGGTGGCCACATTACCTCAAGGGCATTTTGGACATTCCCTAAAAATATAAATTTGGGTTTCATACATGTATAAACACCCATATATTTCATGTAACCTCTTCCTCTCCCTTAGTCTCTCTTAGTTTTAGTTTAGGCTCAAAATAAAAAGCTCTTCTCTCTTCTTTTCCATGGCTACTTAGCCATTTTATTTCATGTAATTTTTCTTTCTTTTATGTAATGTTAATTCTCTTTTATTTACATGCTTCTTCTCTTTTTACGTTAGTAGTGTAGTTTACATTCTTGCAAGTAGATTAGTTTTAATTCTTGTTAATTAGCTTCTCTTTTCCATTAGCTTTTAATTTTCCTTTTTTTTTGCTTTCATGTGCCTAGCTACATTTGTTAATCAAATGACAAATATGAGAGGCTAAACCCCTTCAATTTAGGGGTAATGAAGCTGTCTAATTATGTAGCTTCAACTATTTGTTAATTCATGCTCTCTTTTTATGCTTAATGATGATCAATGAAGTGTTTTATTTGTTGTTTTTGCTTTGAATTTGATAGTCTAGTTGACATCAAATATGCTATGTTTAAACAATCATTAATACAAATGTCTCTTCATCAAAATATGATTATGGAAAAAGAAAGAGATCTGAAACTAAAATTTGATGGTCTATATTTCTAATCAATAGTTAATAGGCCATACTTAAAATAGATTTCATTTTCATTTTTTTAGTCAAGTTTCATGAAACTTAGTAAGTGCTTTAAGAGATGCGTTACAGTTTGTGGCTTATGTTCGCTAATCAATAGCACAAATATGTCATACTTATGATAAGCATATCAATTAAAGCACTAACGACCATAAAAGAGAGATCATAATTTCATACATGTCGAACTATGTGATCTAGAGAGTGGATTTATTCTCTAAATTGTCGTTTAACTCTTATATTTGCATCTCTTTTCTTTTAGTTAGTTAGCTAATTTTCTAATTCTGTAGATTAACTTTCACTCGACTATGGTTTAATTTGATTGAATAGAATTTTAAAACCATCAATTCCCTACGGATCCACCCGTATTCAATACGTGCCCCATTTGTACACCGTGCGCTTGTGGTTATTTTAGTTTTGAAATTTTTCGACGGTTTTCTAATTCCATAGAATTTCCGTCGATTAACAATAATACCTTGTCGTATGTCATCCAAACCCCGGATTGTGTGGGCTACGCATTTTCGATGATGAGGTCACGTTTGGCATCTTCACACGAGTTTTCATCACTTAGACAGAACATGAATCCCTAATTGGATTCCCACATCTCGAACAGATCTTGAAATCATACAAGGATTCCAACCTTTTGAACAAATCCTCTTCCAAGAGATAGAACACGTATCTCAGTCATGAAGTGGTTTTCGATAAGTAAAACACTTACCGATTCAGGTCTATTCAAGAATAAATCGAAAAATTCGGTCATATTCAACAATAATGAGAACGATCACATATGGAACCCAAGTCCCATATACATATCACATTTTCGATATTTTCATCTCACGCTATCTCTCATTTAAGAGTGAAGCCAGGTTAGAGCTTTATTGCTTATATCCTTACTCAAACATCATTCTTAACCCCCACAAATAGACAAACCTACGCCATCGGCTTTTAGTGCTAAGTATACGACTAATTGTATTCCATAAACGAGTAAATATACAAAGTACGATCAAGTCATATAAAGCACCATTAAGTCATATAAGCAACTTCTAATCCCCTTTTTGTTTAATTAATCTTTTATTAAGTAAAACATCTTTTATTAGTAAAATTTCTTTTATATAATAAAAAATCTTTTGTCAGTTTCTAGTATTCATTTGTACGCTTTTAATACTTCAAACAGTATTCATATACTTATCACAAATAGTACAAGTAAATTCATAAATTCTTAACAAGATTTATTACTTTAAACCTTTGCTTTTTCTATCTTTTTCCAAAAGATTCCTTACTTGTAAAATCCTTCAAAATATCCATTTTATGGATCTAAGTACATTCAAAGAGGTTTAAGACTAATGTTACTCAACAATTGTCATTACAAACTCAAAACCATATCACTTATTCATATCTTTAAAACATTATTCTAAAGATCTACTTGCATTCATAAGTTTAATCAAAAGGGTTAAAGACTAATGTTATTAACACATTTTCACAACAAAACCGAAATCATTTTATACGTAAATTATCTTAAAAACATTCTTTTAAAGATGTAAGATAATATTTGGTTAAGTTCGATAGTCGACTAAACAACTATCTAGTTAAAAACAATCGCTTATAGAAATCATGGTTCGTATGATTAACTCATTTCCGACATTCTAACTTAACTATTCCTCTTCCAAGAGTAAAGTCAGGTAAGTAAGAGCACTGATCGCATATCAAAGTCTTGTCTAGACACTTCATTCTTGAATCTCCCAAAATAGATGACTCTACTTTATCCGCTTTTAGTGTTAAGTATAGTACTAATGACTTACATAAACGAGTAACAAACAACATGATTAACCCGTTTCCAAAATTCTCGACTTAACTGTTCCTGGGTCAAAAGGGAAGCTTGTAGGTTATAGCTATATTGCTCATATCCCTACTCGAATATCAATTTTAACTCTCACAAATAGACAAGCCTACTTCGTCGGCTTTTAGCATTAAGAAAAGTTAATTATTTTTTCAAATAAATAAGCAAACAACAAAATTAACACGTTTTGACCTTCCAACTTAACTATTGCTCAGTCAAAAGGGAAGCCTGTAGGTTAGAGCTCTATTGCTCATATCTCTACTCGACATTAATCTTAACTTCGAAAATAGAGAAGTCTACCTCATCAACTTTTAATGTTAACCTAGTCAGTTACCTTTTACAAAACTTTAAAAATACTTGTATATCTATGTAGAATATTACTTAAAACTAACTAATTTATAATCTGATTAAAAACATGTTTTATTTAATAAAACTTCTTTACTTTGAAAATACATATCTGATTATTAAAAATATATTTAAGCTTCAACCAAACTTTAAGATACTTCATAATAGATAAGATAACATCTCAAAAAAATAAGAGAAAAATTACAAATTTAAATATCATTTTTAAACACTGAAAGCCTTTATAAACGTTGTTAAAAGTCTTTGTTAAAGAACAATAATTAAAAGCGCCATCTTTGCGACTAATTTTAACCACTTTAACAAACAATTAAAGACTTGAAATTTTCACAATAAGTACTACCCTTGCGGTACATACAAATCAGGGAAAGAAAACCGTAAGCATATCTTCTCGTTTATTTATAAAATTCCCAAAATTATACTTACAAAGTGTATTTATAACCACATTTTTGCTTCAGCTTTCACAACTTTGGGTCATAATTTCTATAACGTTCCAAACCAGCTATAACTGTATAATATACCAAAATATGTGTAAAGAACAACCAAATTAAATTATCCTAAGTTAAGTTCATGAAACTTCCATTTTCACAAGTTAAAGTCAAGGGATATCGAAGTACACTTTTAGCAACTATTCTCACTTCAAACACTTTCTAACATACTTCAATTCAACATACAAGTCAAAAAACCATTAAATATCAAGTCAAGGCCACGCCACATGTTTAGAAGGGTAATATAAGTGATGTTTTACCATGTAAAGTTGTCATTTTGCTTCAAAAGCAAGAGGGATCCAAAGTTTATAACTTTAATTAGTTAATGTTATGCATACAACATATATATACACAATATATATAAACAAGATAGTGAGATAAATCACTTAAATCCAAGCCAAACACATGCTCAAGCACAACCAAACTCCAGAACACTTCCTACATCAACTTGCAATCACTTTTCCTTCCTTTTTGCTTTAAACTTGTTTTAGGCACTAAAGCCCCTATATTTGCTCACTACCATTGAGGGAGGGGAGAGTTTGGGTTCACTTTTTCAAAATCTAACTTGGTCGAAGGTGTTGTAATGTTGTCCTAAAGCTTATGACAAAGTTTGAGTTGATTTGGAGTTATTTGCAATTATTTTCTTTAGAAATTTTGGGAAGAAGAAGACATGAAAGGAGCTTGCCTTTTGCTTTGTAAATTTGTCATTATAAACCAAGGGTATGCGCATCCTTATATAGGGTCAATATGGTGTTGCATAAGCTTGTTCACACCCCCTCCCTCATGTCATGAAAGGCTCACCCCACCCTCCCCCCTCACTTGCTCCATCACTTCTTCTTTACACCTCTTTCTTTAAGTTAATTCCTTTAATACCCTTCTTTCTAAATATCCCTTATCCATTTGGAAGCTTCTAGAACCTTCCATCTACATAATGAATTAAAGCATGTTAATTAGTTCCTAATGTTCATTTGATCATTAGATAGATGAAAAAGAGTTCGAACAACTTATATTGAATAAAAATTTGTTTATCGATAAATCAATTTTCGATCACAATATCGACTTTTCTTCGAAGAACGTATTTTTATAAACAATTTTCAAAAACAACTTTCATATCATTAGTCATGATTTAAAAAGTGTTTATGAAGTTTATTAAAGCGATTTGATAACATTTAATCTAAGATTCGAATATTTAAATAGTTTAGATATTTAAATACGAAGTGTTTGGAATTCTAGATCGTAACACACAACTCCAATATATTAAAAGGTGAAAAAAAAATATTTCTTACAGAATTTACACGTACGTGTATATTTTGAAATTTCAAAACGTAGAAATCAAAGAGTTAAAAATAGAAATATACACATATATATAACTTTAATTATTAAGTAAAAATAAAAATACACATAAGGTATATAATAAAGCATAATAAATTATACGGTTCTCATATTAGTTGCAGTTAAAATGTTTGAATATTAATAACGTATTTAATCAAAGTTTTAGGTGGTTGCAATGAAAAAGGGGTAATAACTCCAATATTAATGAACAATTGCAATATTAATGGGCAAAAAATGCACCATTAATAGGAGATTACAGAATCAAATAAGAACATAAATAGGTTTAATAGGATTAACCGTGGAATTAAACGTGACATTTATGAAGAAATCGGAGTAGGCATAATGAGTTAGATTTGAACCAAAAAATCGAGTCAATATCCAAGATCTTGTTTAAAGTAATATAGTTCGAAATGGTCTAATAATATTCACGAGCTTTAATATAATCATGAAGTTGTTTAAAGTTCTAGTCATATGCCCAAGGGTAAAATTATCAAGTCGCATGATTGTGCGATAGTCCATTGCTTGTTTGTTAATGGGCAAACAAGCAATTCAATATATCACAATCCTTTGTTCATATGTCAGTGGGCATAATAGTCCATATACATAGTAAACTTCAACTTAGGCAATGGCTTAAGTATCCTTTTTCAAATCATTAATATGCAAGTCCAAGTCCAAAAAAAGTCATATGCATGTCTATTCTTCAATAATAGTCAAAGATACAAATTCGAGGGAATTATATTATGCAATGTTATTGTCTAAGTCCTCATATGTAAAAAGGTACAAGAGTTGAAATTAGCTCTAAAATCCCTAAATCAATCTAGGGTTTACAACTTGTAATTTGAGATGTAGGAAAGAAATGATTCACTCCGTCTTGAATATAAATAGGGTTTATTTATAAGGGTGCAACCACTCGAGATGATTGACATGTGTCAGGGATCAGAATTCAAGGGTTCCTATAGCACTTGCTTGATAAAATCTTGGCAATTCTTTATTAAAAATTGACATTACTTACTTTCATAAGTTCAGCAACCCAATCTCCCTCGCTGAAACTCGACATCTTATACATCTTTTGAGTTGCAGTATCTCTTTTTGGTAGAAGCTCAAAACCCCTTGCTAAAGTCAAAGTTTGTCATTCCTTCATAATTCATCATCCTTCTCGACACTACTTATTGTTGTCAGATGCTCTACAACATTTATTGTTGTAAAGGCTTGATAACAGTTTCTTTATTAAAGGCTCGTCCTTGATATCCTCCCTTTATAATAAATGCTCGACATCCTCCCCTTGTTACATAATCTACAACACTCTGTGTTGTAGAGATTCGATGCCCCTTACATAGCTTTAATATTAGGATTATCTTTAGGCTTGCAACTCTCGTGCTGTAGAAGTTCGATACCTCTAAACATTTATTGTCATGATATGTCCATTGCCTTTCAAAAATTCGACAGCTTCTTATGTTAGGCACTCAATAACCTCTTTCATTGTTAATGTTCGACATTACCCCTTGCTTGTTAAATGCTCGATTACACTTGCCGCTGTAGAGACTCGGTACACTTTAAAATTTTAGCACTTCTTCGCTGTTATTAATTGCTTGGAGTTGGACATCCCAAGAGGTTTGGCACCTCTTCTTTACCCGTTAACTATTTGAACATTAGATATCTTCTTTGCTATAGAGGTTCGATGATCCTATGTTTCTTCAGGCTCGAGACCATCTCCTTTAGTTATAGATATTCGTCAACCTTTCTATCTTTAAACTCGACACCCTTGTAATTCAGCATCTCTACTTATTCCTTGATTCTTTTAAGCCATTTAACTATTGATAGTTATCTTTAAGTTAGATAATCAGTACCCCTTGCTTCCATATCTTCCCATGCTTCCTTTTCCCTTGGCTTCTCAAGTACATTTGATAGTTGAAAATATGTGGATAACATTTTCCCCCTTCCTAAGGAGCTTTTTACACTTTAGTGTAAACAAAGTTCAATTGAGAAGATCATAAATCCAGTCAATAAGAAAACCAAAAAATCATAAATTCAATTGATAAGAAGATAAGAAATCCATCTGGTAAGAAAACCATAAATTCAATTGATAAGAAGACCATAAATCCATCTGGTAAGGTTCATATTTCAGCTAATAGGAGACTGGAAATTCGACCAATAACGGAAATTCCCGTTATTTGATAGAATATTTTGGACAAGGAAATTAAGGATTTCTTACATGTCCTCATTTAACGCTGAGACCATTGATAATGGGTAATATATAGTCTTGACCTTTCTCTCGAAGGCTGCTTTAATTTTATTTTATTTCCAAATTGGTCATCTTTTATTACATTTCCACTTAGAAAATTTCTCTTATCTATTCTCAAGATGAAGTTACACTTGCCCGATTGATTTCTCTTACCCCTCTTTCATCCCTTATTACCTTATCAGTAACGATTCAGGCTTTAGTCTCTTTCACCCCTATTACCTTATAGGTAATGACTTAGGCTGGTCGGTGTATTTCGTTAGCAATCTTAGGTAGAAATAAAGTCTTACCCGTCCTCCCTTTAGGAGATGCTCCGATCAGGCCTTGTAGGAAAAATTGAGGGCTGGTCTATGCTTTGGTCAGGCCATCTTAGGAAGAACCAAAGGATTACTCCATCCGCCCACTAGGAGGCGCTTTGGCCTAGCCATGAAGGCCGGACCGAAGGCTTGTAGTGCTTTAGCCAGGTCCTATAGGCAGGACTAGAGGCTTACTCTGACCTCCCTTGGAGGTGCTTTGACTAGGCTCTTTTCGAAGGATCAAAGGATTTTCCTTCGTTTTATGAGTTCTTTTCTCTCAATCAGTTATCAATTCCTTAGATATACGTATCTCAATTTCTTCATTTATTCATTGCAGGAAAATAAGACCTCAGATGTTCGGCACTCCAAGTTTTTTCTATTACATTACCATCAGGTCATCTTATTCGATAAGTTCCTAGTGGGATTACTTCATGGATAAATATGGGTCCTTCCCAGTTTGGTACAAGTGGTCATCTGCTAAATTTTTGGTATTTTCCATGACTTTTTGAAGTATGAAATCTCCTTTCTGAAATGATCTCCCTTTGACTTTTGAGTTGTAATCTTGATATCAGTATCGACATATTTTCCTACAACTATACTAAAAGAGTTATCTAAGGAAAAAGAAGCAGCTAAGTCAATAGGAACATATGGGAGTATTCAAAGATAGACATCGAGCCTATAAATACATGATGATATACCGAGCCGATAACTTCATGGTGATATATTAAGCTTTCAAGTAAGTAACATATCGAACCTCTAAAGGAAACACGTCGAGCATGTAGATAATGAAAATGCCAAGCTTGTTGGTGGACATGTCGAGCATGGAAGAGTCAAGCCCATATCCAAAGGTAGTATCGAACTTTTAATGCAAAGGTGATATCAAGCCTATACAATAATGGAAAGGTTATCGAGTCCCTATAGCCATGGGAATATCATATACTTAAACAGAAGATATGATATTACAAAGAATGAAGAGGTGCCAAGTTTCTAAAAGGGTAATGAGCCTCTACAATAGCAAGTGCTGTTGAGCATGCAAAAAGCGATTTTGAAAATTAGCAATGAAGAAGGGTATCAAACTTGTAAGAAGAAGAAGATGTCGAACAAGTAAATGCTTAGGGATATCGAGCTACATTAAACTTGGAAGAACAAGGGATGTTGAACCTCTACAACACAAAGTATTGCAAAGTATATAACCAAGGAAGGATGCCCAACACTAAAGGATGTTGAGCGTCCAACTACAGGTGGAGAATATCGAGTTTCGATAAATAATAAGCCAATGAAATATCAACTACTATCGAATAACTATTGTAGAGCATCTACTAATAAATGGTATCAAGCTTCACCATCATATCAAGTTTCAGTACTAGCAAAGGGTTTCGAGCTTTTACAAGTAGCTAGGAATTTCGAATCTTTAAAGACAATAAAGGAGGCTCGGTTTCTACAAAGGAGCTTATGTTATCTAACTTATAAAACCAAGAGATGCCGAATATCAATATTAGGATGTCGAGATTCATCAGGATGAGGTACCCTTGGATTCAAAATCATGCCACGTGTCTGTCATCCCATACGATTGACATCTCCATAAATAGGTCCTTATCGAAACCTAGAGAGAAGAGAATCATTTCTTTTTTTATATCAATTTACAAGTTGTAAACCCTAAATTAGTAAGGGTATTTTCTAAAGTCGATCGTAACTCTTGTACTTTTTACATATATGGACTTGGGCAATTTGCATAGTATGATTCCATCGAATATGTATCTTTGACTATTATAGAATGATGGACATGTACATGACTTTGTCTTTGAACTTGGACTTGAACTTGGGCTTACACAAGGCCACTTAAGCCTTTGTTTAAATTGATATTTACCTTGCATATCGCTTATTATATCCATTAAAGTATGGACAAGGGACTATACATATATGGATTACCTATTTTTCCCACTGATATATGGACAAAGAACTATTGCATATTTAAGAGATTTGCTTATTTTTCCCTTGAATATATGAGTTGAAACCTTAGACAAAAATCAAGGGATATAATTGGAACATTTTTAAATAATACCGCTTTGTATAATGTCTTGGGTGTTAATCCAATTTTGATTTAACATTTTGGTGCTAGAATGAGGGCACCAACCTCTATCCCATCAATTCCTTACTTAGAAACTAATTATGTTAAGTTTTTATTATAGGAAAATAGTGAGAGCTAAGAAAGTCAATGTTCCGAATGAATAAATTATGCAAAAGAGGATAATATCACTTTGAATTTTAATTTTGAGAATACAGAGATTGGACAACCTTCAACACCAGAGAATCCGGCAAGTAGCAAATCTAAAATTCAAGATTTACTATAGCCACTTGCAGTGATGTAAGAGCTTCTTGAAAAGTTCTCTTCAAAAATTATTCTAAAACAACATTCTTGTCAAAGGAGGAGAAGAAGTGGAATCTCCAAAAAGAAACATAGACACTTCAATGCTCAAAAGAAAGATAAGGGTAAATGTATCATGGACCTAACAAAGAAGAAAGAAGCCCAAAATAAAGAGCCAGCACAGCGTTCTCCAAAATCGAAAATGAAGGAAGACAACTTGGTCAAGTGGATCACTGAAAGGAAAATTAGGAAAAGCTAGAAAAAGGGTCTACCAAACAATTAAGTAGCTCGGTCTCACATAAAAAATACAAGCCTTGCAGAGGGGATTACTGTGATGATGAAACCTACTTAAGGGACATGGATAATAAAACGGCGAAAGACATGATTGATCTAACAGGAAAGAGACCCATGTCCTAAGGATTAATAACAATTTCCGTAAAACACCATTCAAAGAGAAGATAATGTCTCTTAGAGTTCATTCGCATGTTAAAATTCATTCACTGAAGTGTAATAGAACCACCGATCTTGATGATCATCTTTTGGATTTTGAGAGCCAAATGGATTTGCATAACGCTTCTGAAGCAATACGTTGTAGCTTCTTCCCTACAACTTTTCAAGGACCGACTGCCAAATGGTACAAGTACTACAAAGATAAATCATTATATGAATGAAAAGGAAATCAAACAACAAATGTTATGAAATGAAATTGATAAAAATGAACTTGATATATTGTTGAAATTGTTGTTTGTTTGGTTTATGGTTGTTTGGGCAAGGATACTTTAAAATTGTTTGGATGTATGAACAATCTATCTAGTTTCATCTAAGACTGTTGAGTAAATGGTGCACTTAGTAGTTTATTCTTCATTCTGTACAATTTAAAGTTGTTGAACCCGAACAACTATTTGTGGGTTGATATGAATGGATAATTGATAGGGTTGATTTTTATGTGATGATTGTATGTTGGTTGCAAGTGATTGTTGTTTTATATTGAATTGATTGAAACAACTTTAAACATTACATTTTTATAATTATTAATTCTTTTTGAATTATATAAGTGAAATACATGTTATGGAAGCAATTGCTACTGTCTTTGGTTTCATAATTAAGCGTAAATTGCCCAACAAATAGGTAAGTTCTCGGATTACGGTTTTATAGCACTATTATATTGTTTTTCCCGTGTTGGGATATATTATTTTGAAAATGTATGTTGTATATTATTATATTTGGTATTATATTTTCTCCCGAGCCTCCCCGTACAAAGGAGACTCTGCCGAAATTTTTGGTAAATTTTTGGACTTAGAAAATATTTTGAAAATGTTTTCCAAACTTTATTAATTTAGGTATAAAAATATTTAATGGTTATAAATTGGTATATTTTATTTAAATTAATTAATTTTGTAAATTTATTTGTTTTAATATTTTAAGTAAGATATATTGATTTCTTAATTCTTTCTTTTCCTTTCTTTTTCCTTTTCGGGGATGAAAAGTTTTCAGCGGGGGAGAGTGTAACGACCCGTAAATTTCGATAATTAAAGTGGTTATTTTAATAAGATTTTTGTAATAAATTTAGAAGGAAATAAAAAATTTATAATTTATAATGAAATGAATGCTAAAGTGAAATGCAACCATGGAAATTAAAGCCTAGTATTAACATTTGAAATGAAATTACAATTAATTGAAGTAATGTAAAGTTTTATATACTAGGCTATAAATTGAATATAAGGAAATAAACGTAAATATTGAATTAGTTAGTGAATTAATAATAATAAATAGTAATTGAATAAAATCATTGTCCTGGAGGTAATTATAGTATTGTTTGGAAATGATAACTTATTAAAGTATGATTTAGAGTTAGTGGCAACAATTACTATAAGTTACTAATATATTTCAATCCATTAAATTTAATTGAAATCAAGTGCAGTTAATTAACTTAATTAGTGCAGTTAGGGTAGATTTAACTAGTAATTGAAGAATGTTAATTCAATATGAAGTAACCAATGTAAACCCTATCCATAAAATGGCAATTGATTGAATGAAAACAATTGAAATTCATGTTTGATAAATTTATTGGGTTTTGAGCTGTAATAAATGGATTTTTGAAATTAAATTAAATAAAAAATTATGATAATGGGAAATAATGTTAATTCTATTTATAATATGACAATTGGTTGAATGAAATAATGTGTATCAAGATTTATTAAATTATCGGAATTTAAACTTAATAAATGGATTTTTGGGAATTTTTAATTTTTGAATTTAATGAAACTGGAATTAAACACTGAAATTGATGGATTAATCAACTTTAAATTGACATCTAAATTTGTTTTAACTATTGAAATTGTTCATGAAATCAAAATGATAAGATTTGTTAATTATGGAATTGGAATTTGAAAATTTTGATTTAATTGATTTAATATTTATTTAATTAATTAACTGAAAATTAGCCATTTTGGCCACTGACAAGGATTTCGGTGAAACCAGTTTCATCGGATCCGTAACGGTGAATTATTGCTGGATTTCAAGTTTTGTAACGATCGGACTTGTCGTTTGATCGTACGGACTCGAACGCCCAGAAATCAATTAAATTGAAATAAATTTGAAATAACTTGATTTTAGCATTACTTCTTCATACGGTGGAACTTGGACCTGAAACCTGTTCCATTGATTTTAAAGTAATTAAAAATATCTATTTTGATATATGGGTTGACCTAATTTTGTTCCGGAGTCGGAACGGATTTTTGGGCCATTTATCGTTCAACGGTCCGTACCAATCGTGCCCATTCATCTCTATTTCTGACCTGTCTATATATACCTTGTTATAAACCCTAGCATATTTCTTATTCCTCATTTATATACGTACAATTCAGCTATCTCTCCTCCTCAATGACAGACAACAATTATCACTTCCAAATACAATTGCAATTCAAAATCAAATCAAAATTTCAAACTTTACGAACTATATCGAATTATATATGGATTTGAAGCACTCGACGAGCGCAAGTCAAATATATAATTCATTTTTTGATTTGGGTTTCGGTGCGTCCAAAATTCGTGGATTCAATTTTGGTCGTTCATCATCGCGTTGATCGACTTCGTCCGATTGACGAATCAAAGGTACCGTTGCGGAGAGAGGGTCGAGTGGAGGCCATTGGTGTCGTTCGTTCATCAAATCAACGGTGGGATTGCTCGCTAAATTCACCTAGGGTTTATTATTAGAGGAGGCGACCGGTGAATGGCTCGTGATGATCGATGTCGTGGTGATTGCATGGCCTTCGCGCGTTCGGCAGGGGGTTTGGGAGGCTTGCGCCTCGCCGTGGGTGGCGCGGTGATAGCATGAGGCGGCGGCGTGACTATGGCCAGTGGCGGCCGTGGATTTCTGCTCGCGTGCGTGTTCTGGATGGCCTAGGGTTAGAGCCTGGAGGGAGATACGTGACGTGTGATATTTATTTATTTTAATTATCTTCTTATTTAAATCGTTTAATGTTCTAATGCATGTATCTTTCACATACGAGGTCCGTTTCACGGGCGATTTTCTCTGCTAGGTTCGTAATAAAATTCCGGACATTTAGGCACTGGTTTGGACAAATTCTGAGACTGTTCAAATTTTGAGTTTAAATTGGATTTAAATTCAATTTAAATTCAAAAGGTGGGTGTTTTAACCCACTCACAACTTCTAAAATTTCTTATGTGTGCTAAATTAATTTTTGATGTGATTAGAAATATATTTATGACTGTTAGCATACTTTTAATCATCATCTCAGTTAAACTAGATTTATTGAGTTAAATTGTTATTTAATTTATTATTGCATATAAAGTGCCGGTTAAATTGTTATTTAATTTAGTATTGCATGTAAACTGTCAGTTAATTTGTTATTTAATTTATTATTAAATATAAACTGCCAGTAAATGTCTGTTGTTTATTTTCTGTTATTTTGACGTTATTGATTTAATTGGACGATGATTGTGATAAATGGTTGATGATTGATATTGGATGAATGGATGATGTATGTTATATTGTTGTAAACTGCAAGTTGTATGGATTTTTATTTCATTCGAGATTGCGGTTTGAAATGATATATAACCCTATTTATATTTTAAATTACGGATTGAAATGGTAAATATCCGTATCACTTGACCATAGGATAGAAAATTATATACAGACACCGTGGTCTATATATAAAAAAATATTTTGAAATTAACATCTATGGTTTTGTAAAGAAATATATGGTTCTATATCAATGTTGATCTAGATACTATATAAATGTTATTTTATCATTGATCTTTTGCCATGTATAAATTTGTTTTGAAATATAAAATAAGTTAAATAATAAAGTTTGATTGCTTTTATATAATATGGTTAAGTATTTATTTAAATTATATTTCTGGAAGTTTATAATGACTTAAAGGAGAATAAAGTTGGAAGATAAATATGAAATTGATTCGAAATTTAATAAAATTGAGATTTTAAAGGTATGATTTTTATAACTGGATTTTGATTTAAGATGAATTAAACGAATATTCCAAGTAGTAAATAAATTGAAGGAAATATTTAGTTAATAGTCATTTGAGTTTTATTTAAATGATAATGGATTTATTATGCAAATATTTCAAAAGTAAATAATATAAAATGGAATTGTTGAATCGTAATTACCAACCTTAGTTTTGAAATTGTTTAATACTTAAAGTTGAAATATATCGAAACTGAAATGGTTTATTGAAAACTGAAAGTGAGTTGAAAGTTATGAATTGAGATTTAATTTAAAGTGGATAAAATTGTGAAGTCGAGGAAATTATTTTACTTTATAAAGTAATTTAAATTCAAACTATTTTATTTTATGTATTGTTTGAATATCCAAACCATTTAAGTTTGGAAAGTTACGGTTTAGAAGCTATGAAATTTGAAGTATTATGTTTGAAAGGTTATATTCCAAGCGTTTGGTTTCGAAATATTATAATTTTGAAAGTGCTATGGTTTTAGAAAGGATGTTTGAAACAAAATGATATCGTATTGACTTGGTTTTTGAAAAGGCAATGATATTTTCGTTTTAAAGTATAAACTATTTTGAAAATGACTGCGGTGTTATAATATCGTTTGGTTGTTAAAGAGACCGGGATCGAAAGTTGTCATACTCTCTACCAACTTCGAAAATCACTTTAACAACCGTGTACGCGGTGGAGACTCCAGAATGAAGTAGGATGTTGGCGACGTTCTATTAAGGTATATACGTGGACTCGACTCCCGTGAGTTGGCATAAGGTTGCTAAAACAGGAGCAATTCCGGGCCAGTGAGGTAGCTCCTCTTATCGGACACACTTCTTTAATACTATTCCATTATAATCTGACTTTGAGATTGATTCGATGGCCACTTTTTATTTTTAACTTTGGGGGTGTGGCTCGAGGTGGACAGTAGCTGCGCGCTATGGATCACCACCAGTCCGGATAGTAATTGGTATATCTACCCTGGCATTGCCTTGTGTGCCGTGTCACCTACCCTAGCGCGCCTTGTACGAGTTTGGTTTTCTCCCGTAGCCCATGGAGTATTTAAGGTAGTCTCCCGATCTAGAGATGCGTTGATACTGGATGGACTACTGGGACTATTATGTGGTAAGGGCTATATGGGTAACCTCTTAACGCTATTTAAAAGTAAGTTTATTTTACTATAGACATTATTATAATAGCGAAATATTACTACATAGTAAATAGTTTGACGGATCCTTAGAAGATGTGAATCCCGAGCATCTCTTAAGTTACTGCACCCACGTTAGACACTGGATAAGAGATATCAAATCCCGTAAACATCTCTGACGCCGTTCCACTCGTATTTATTTCTGTTGATTTAACTTACATAAGGTCTTTTAGTTCTGACTTGAGTGTTTTGTCTTTTCAATCCGCTCGGGTCAATCTAAGCATTTCAGGGTTTGAAGATCTTATTTTCGAAGGACGAAGATGAAGATTGTATTACTATTATTTATTATATTATTCCACTGCATTCATACTGTTCCGCTACATCATTTATTATTCTCTGGTATGTGTACTCTGATTCTATGTTGTATAAGTATAATCGAATGTTTTTGTAAAACAGCTTCATGAACTGTTATTTGATTATTATATTTTGTCATTCCACTGCGAGATTCTATTTTGTTTTATTTCTTTCTCTATTTTCTTATTTACCCCAATAACAATCCGTCCTTCTGTATGGTTTAAGTCTGACGTGTGTGGTTTATCGTGGGTTTAAAGCGTATAAAAAGGCGGGATGTTACATGAGCTTAAATGGTAAGGTAACAGCTTTAAAAAATATTTGTCTCCCACTCCATTAATAAATGCATCTTTTTTTCGATGTGATTTTAAAAAAAGAAGAATTTTAAGTGGGGACAACATTGCGGGAAACTTTTAACGAATTAAAGGAACACTACAACAAAACTTACTTCTCATTGCAATCATTTTCAACATTTCAATGTTAAATATGGTAAATTTGTTTTAGTTAGATGGAAGTTCACATTCAAATGCTGAGAATAACTAGGTTTTCTAGTTGCTACATACTTCCGCCAAATATTTGTTTTACTTTGTTAAATTGTTGTCTCACTCTACATAAAAAGTACATTATGTCATTCGCCTCCCGCTCTTTGTACTACGGCATAAAATTTGTTTTTTCTTCATCACTCGTACTTGGACCTCCATCTTCTTCGGGTTTCAATATTTTTCAGATCGCTCTATCACTTGCAGGTACCTTATGTCGATAATCGCCCTTATTTGTCGGTTTTATTATGTTTGTTCTATTCATTCAATTTTATGGTTATTGATTCATTATTTTCAAACCCAATGAATTTCTTTGTTTATTTGAGTCATTAGTTCAATAAAGATAAACTGAGGTATTAGCTATGTTTTGGATTTTACTTTATAAGAATAGCATAGAAATTATAAACATGTAAATTTTGAAATTCTATTGAAAACATTAAAATTTTTGGGATAACTAGGTCATTTCAAAATGTATAATTCATAATTTATCTTAGTGGTAGAAAAAAAATATAGATGGAAAGTTTCAATATGAGAAGGTTGCTTTTCTTATTTATCTATCGAAAAAATCAATTTTTATGCAAAGGAAATTGAACTAATTTTCTAAGAAAAATGAAATTTGATTTGAACTTTTTGAGGAAATTTGAATTATTTTGAAAGTGCTAGATCTTTCATAAAAAATAATAATTAAATTTTTAGTAAAACATTTAATATTTGAAGTTATCCCCGTTTATTGTTAGAAAACTATGGGAAAAATGGCCCAAGGGAACGGTGGAAAGTCTAATTAAATGAATTTGAGGGACAATTAGAACAGGTCAAATGATAATATTTTCCACATCTCATGTTTCCAAATTTCAACAAATTTTTGTTTTCTTTTTTCTAGTACAAACTCTCAATCAGTCATGGTTTGATAAGTTAAAATTCATTTTATTAGAAAATGTTTTGCCTTAGAATTAGAAATAACTTAAAAGTAAATAAAGGAAGAATCAAAAGTACCTACCTGGAGTTAATATAAAACAAGTTCATTTTGTTTGGATTAAATATCAGAGCAATAGCACAAAGTCAAGTAATTTATATTTAATTTATACTTTCATATAAGAAAATATTCACGGACTGCTTAAAAATTGATAGAAATACATAATTAGTTATGATTGTATATTTCAGTATCGAAATTTATGGTTGATGAGCAAGTGATGATGAACTAGACAGGGACATCAAAATGATTAAAAGTTGCTTTTAGTTCAAGCGCATCATGCTACCGGTTGTTTTGAATTTAACTTGCTAAGATAGCATGTTTATATGTACAATTTATTTTTGTTGTTTTGAATGTAAGTTGAATATTTTGGTGCACTATTTATAGGATTTACATCATTTATATTTTTTGTAAATACATTTGATCTCTAATGTACTGTTTCATATACAAAACTGGATAATATTATGATATTTCACTTGAAGTAATGTTGCGGAGATGCAACACTACAAAAATTTGTTTTACAACAACTGAAATATATGCAACTTTAAAAAAAAAATACATATTGTATATATTGGAATTGCTTGGTTTAATACAAGGATGTTGGTATTTTTCTCTCTATGCCTATGTTACTGTGCTGTTTGATTCTTCTGATCCAAATTTGAAGACTAGTAAGAAACAAAAGTTGCAAAATAAAACATTGGATAACTCAATCTATGCCTCAATTATCATTTAGTTTTTATCTTCTTAAATTCAAGATGTAAACCCAGCAATACTAAATTCAGTTCTACCTTAGTTTTTCTATATGCTTATAATGATGTTTATTTGTACAATGCGATACTTTATTTGCTCTGCCTTGAAATTTTATATGTATAGAAGATGCTTTTAAGCTAATTAATTTTATCGAAAAGCTCAACCAAGTTTTAAAAAATTGGATGTTGTGCCAAGGAAGTAAACATGTTTGATTTTATGATTTTATAATGTTTAAATTGAAACATTCGATCTCTTCATGTGGAACATAAACTACAGCCTTTTCAAACACTTTATTTAATCTTAGAACTATTTTAAGCATGGTCAAATGGCTTATCAGTTATAAAGCAAGTGGGTCAAGGACCCTTTTATTTCTCGTTTTTGTTAAATTAAGAAATGTAATATGTTACTATAAGGCACATAATGTAAATCAATGTGAATTGTTATGTTTCATCTATAGACTTACAGTGGGAAAGCACTGGTCCAAATATGACCAAATTGGAGTATGAGTGTTTCAGGAATTGCAAGATAATTTTTTTCTTCCTTACTATTGCAACTGTTATAGTATAAATTCTTGGATTAGTATAATAATTGTTTCGAAAAGCAATTTGTAATATTTCTACTTTGTTCAACCAAGAATTGAGGCTTCGTATGCTTTATAATAACTAATCCAAAATTCACCTACCTTATAGTATCTAGTACAGTTTGTTTTATAGGTAAACAGTGGTTAACTCTTTGTTTATAACTAATAACTAATTATTGTTTGAATTTTAGATACTTGGTTGCACACATATTGTAATGATGATGGAGAAAGACAGGTTGTGTCTACATAGGTAATCAAGAAGTAGCCAATTTACACTTTGCTTTAGCATTAATACTTTGATAATAAAAGCTAACTTTTTTGTTTTTTTTCAATCTTAATCGTACAACTAGTATAGAGTATGGTGAAGGAGCTTGGAATTTTTTGCGTGTTGTGAAGAAAAATTTAGAATATGTGGAAAAAAAATTGTCCTTTTTAGATTATCAAAATCTCATTCGTCCTACGATGAAACCATTGTTGAGCACCTGATTATAAAGGGAATGGATCCTAGGTTAAAACGGTATGTGGTATAATCATGGCGAGCATGTGAATGTTGAAAAAAAGATTAAAATGGGTGAGACGTACGACTTGCTCAAATCGATTCACTATGAAAATGATGACTATTTTAATCATACTTTTTTTAATGAGGACAAAGATAAGGATGATGCACAAAAGCGCCAAGATGATTTACTTCAAAAGTTGGAAGATGGAAACACCTCATTGTATCTTGGTTGCACAGACCATACAAATTTATCTGCCATTACTACTTTCTATAATCTTAAATGTTAAACTGGGTTATCTGATACTGGTTTTGATAAACTTCTTAAAGCCTAGAATTTGTTTTTGCCCAGGAATAACATGCTCCCGAAGACTTTATATGAAGTAAAGAAATTCCTCAAACCATTTGATATGGGGTTTGAAAAGATTCATGCTTGTGGGAATGATTGTTGTCTTTTTCGTAAAGAGTACAAAAATATAAATAACTGTACAAAATGTGATTCTTCACAATGACAGATAAATCAGGATAAAAAGGAGATTATGTAGGGTATCCCGGTTAAGGTGTTGAGATATTTTCTAGTAAACCTAAGATTTAGAAGAATGTTCAAATTTGAAAAGATTGTAGAAGGATTAAGATGGCATTTAAAAATAAAAGTAACGATGGAAAGATGCGACACCCTGTAGATTATGTAACATGAAGAATGGTTGATGAAAATTGGAAAATATTTTCACCCGATCCACATAAACTTTGACTTGGTCTAGCTACAGATGGGCTCAATCCATTTTTCATGTTAAGCTCCAAGTATAGTTATTGACCAGTAATGCTTGTGATATATAATTTATCGCTTATGTTGTGCATGAAGAAGGAGAATATTATGTTAACACTTCTAATTCCAGTCCAAAGCAACCAGGAAATGATACTGATGTATATCTAGCACATTAGTAGAAGATTTGCATTACTTATGGAGTAATGGAGTTGAGACAAATGATGCATTAAGTAAAACACTTTTTAACATAAGGGCTATTATACTGTTGACGTTAACTGATTTTCCGGCTTATGGTAATCTTGTTGGATGTTTTGTAAAGGGTAAAAAAGCTTGTCCGTTATGTGGTGTCAATATTGACCATCGATGGTTGAAATATAGTCGAAAAATGCTTTATGGGTCATAGAATTTTTTTATCCACAAATCCAATGAGGGAAAAAATGCTTGGTTTGATAATACTGTGGAGGATGGGAAGATACCCATAATTCTAACCGGAAAAACCATCATTCTTTTTTGAAAGACTTTCCTAATGATTTTGGAAAATTATGAAAGAAGGAGCTATAATGCGGGATTTGGAAGCTTTCGCAAGTATTGAGATGGCTTCCACAAGTATCAAAGAGGTTTCTGTAAGCATCAAAGAAGCTTTCGTAAGAGTTTAGGGAGCTTCCGAAAGTGTTAAAGTGGCACCTTTGAAGACATCAAGAGGAAGTGAGGCTTTTGATAGGGTTGAAAAATCCTCCTAAGCATTAGAGAAGATGCTTTCATCTTAGTCGAAGGTGCTTCCATAAACATCAAGGAAAACACTTTGCATAGGTCAAATGGAATGCTTCCACTAACATTTTTACCTTCTGGAAGAGTTGAATCTTTGCATTCCACAAAGGTTGAAGCCCCACCTTCCATGGGGTTTAGATTATCACCTTCCACAATTATTAAACAATCAAGACAAGTTATCATTTCACAAGGCAAACATCACCCCTCCACATATATTAAACCACCTTCTACAATAGTCCTTCCTCGGCTCTTCTTTAAAAACACTTTGGCACATGTCCAAACTCCCTTTCGCACTTGTTCAAAAACCACTGTCCCATAAAGCTGCCTCGCTTCGACAACAATGGAGGAGTCCAAGATATCTCCAACAACACAGTGTTGCTTCTATACCATCTGACAGCGTCGAATGTTTCTGGAACTAATACAAAAGCAGCATTTGGGAGGCACTTAACCCAATAGACTTGGAGACACCACTTTCGACAGTGACAAAAGGGTCCACTTATGTGTAGCGACGTCATTGTCTACAAACAATAAAGGCGTTACAGCATCAACATTGGAGCAAGTCATGAAGGAACCCCTTTTGACAACGACGAAAGGATAAGGATGGAAGGTACCAACTGCATCTATATATAAGACCCTAGGGTGCCATTTTGGGGATCTGATTTCATTTCTTGGAATTTTATTCATTTTTAATCTTATAAACCCAAATTTCCAAATCGAATTGGGGATCCCTTCTCATTGTAATACCTAAGCCTTCATATTCATAAAGCTATCAATAAAGTGAATACTCAGCATCAATAATAGCGTATGTCTTGATTCAATATCATGTATGGAACTACTTATTAGAGATATTCACTTATACCTTTCGAAGGGGTGCCTTCTGATGTTATTGGTCGGCGTTGTTGCCGCCTCCCATCACCATTGATTTCAAACCTCATTTGATCACTTGGACTATTCCAAGCACAATTTTGGTAATTCTAACCGTTTCGAAAGGCTTCTAAAGGATCTCCAGCTGGTTAATTTCAACACTTAAGCACATTTGGGGTGTTAACGATTTTTATCGTTAACATTTTTTATGCTAGAAGGAGGTCCTGAACCTCCGATTTCCTACAGCCTTCTCTATAGATTAATTGCATGTGGTTCTTCATTCAAAAGAATAAAATTGTAAGAGCGAGGAGTAATAACAACATTCCAAACGAAGAAGCTGCATCAAAATTAAATTTGGAAGGTAATATAATCCAGAACTTTAACTTAGAGAATATGGAAATTGATCAACCTTCAACCTTAATAAGATTTGAAAATAATGAGACTAAAGTCAAGAATCTACTGCAACAAGAATAGCTATGCGTGAACTTCTTGAGGGGGCTCTATCTCAAGGATCATTAAAGGTTGTGGAAGGAGGAGATGAAGCGCAATCTCAAACAAGGACCAAATTGGAAACCAAGAAAGTCAAGTTAAGGGGTCACTTGCATAATCAAATTGTTCAATTTAAAGAGACAATAGAAATTACCACGAGAAGACATCCCACACCAAATAATAATGGATAAGCTTAAGGAAAAAGGAATTCCTAATATAGAGAAATATGTTATCCCGCAAAAGACTCCTTTTTAAGAAGAAATAATAGCAGTTAGCATTCCTCCTCATAGCCAGATTCCCCCACTAAAGTATGATGGCACCACCGACCCATAGAATCACTTAATAGCTTTTGGAATATGAATGGATCTCTAGAACACTTCTGGGGCAATTTGTTGCAAACTTTTCTCGATATTTTTTCAAGGAGCGGCCATCAAATGGTATAAGAATTACCAAGGAAGGACCATCCTCTCCTGGGAACAATATTCTTATGAGTTTATTATGCAATTTTTCATATACAAAGATCTAACTATGGATTTTAGTTTGTTAGCTCCTATTAAGCAAAAACCAAGAGAGATACTTGATGAATACTTGAAAAGATTTAGTATGGAAGCATTGAAAGCAAGGAAAACAACAAATAAAGAAAAGCTTATGACAGTTCGATCAGGATTGATAGAGAAAACACTACACCATAACAACTATTTTGCAACACTTATTTTTTTCAGTTGTCAACTATTAATTGCTTTGTAGGTTAGTCACCATACTCAGCGTTGCAATAAAACAAATGTGTTGCTAAAAGTACACATTTACATTTTTCATTATGCCAACGCTTTTTTATCGTTGTTAGCTATAGTCGAATTGAAATTAACTACAATGTACTTGGGAAAAATTGTAAATGAGTAACATATCTCGTTCCTAACCCTAATCCAATGCTTCCTCAATTCAGTTTTTATCAAAACACGACATCACACTTCTTCTCTGGGGTCTTAATCCTATCGCCGCTTCTTACCTCACTAACTGCATCGATCTTAGCAGCAGCACCGGTAGCGACTGCGAAGCCGAGAACAGCCCGGCGATGAGAACGATGTAGGTGTAATAACCATACTCTCCTCAAGATGATCAGAGAAGGCGACATTAGCACCATTGCAGGAATGAAAGGAGAAAAAACAACATTAGCACCATTGCAGGAATGAAAGGAGAAAAAGCAATTAGATTGAAGGACATCAGAGCAAACTTCATGGATATCAACTGCACATTATAGGAAGTAATGTATAAGTATTTGTGTGCTTGAATGTAAGGGATATGGGCTTGTGCATGCTGTTGTGCATTAGTTGGAGAGTTTGAATGGGCTGTTATTGGGCTGTGTGTGTATTTGGTTCTTTATGTTGTGAGTTGCGTCTATATAAGTAGGGATATAACAGTTGTAAGGTGCGAAGAAATGATAAGCAATAAAATTCATATGTCTGTTATTACTATATTGTAGCCTACTGTTCTTCATCTTCTAGTTGTACTTCTTCCTGTTCCATTCATTTTGATACTTAGTATAACCAGTTTGTTATCTTTTAATTTTAGTTTAGTTACTGTTCTTTATTTTCCAGTTTAAAGTCAATCTTATTTTCCAGTTCTCGTTCTTGTATCTGCTTATTCCTTGTGTCTTTACATCATTGTTCAGAAATCTGCATTTAACATTCAAATTTGTTTCAGTTAGTTTCATTGCAAAACTGAAGGCTTGTTCTTGAATTGACATTCTATCAATCTTGTTACATTCCAGTTGTTTAGTTTTTCAACTCCTCTAGGTGATTGCTAATGATCTTATAAGTCATATTATCACATTTCTTGCTTCTGTTCATATGCATGATTTTGCCCTGATTTTTCCGAGAAAATTCTACACTTTCCCGACTGCTTCTTCGAGTCATTGTTGTCTACTGTTAGGTACGATCTTGTAATTGTTGTTGTAATTTTTTTCATTCTTCCAGTTGTTATATTTGACCTTGTATTCATTTCTGTTAGATTCATATGCTTTTACAATTCCAATTCTTGTTTCTAGTTCTTGAATCAGCTTTTATTTCTTGACCAAATTAGTAAGTTGATCTTGAAAACTGCACTTGTATCTTTCATGTTATCTCCCAGTTCTTCATTTGTTAAGTGATAACCGTTCTTAAATCTTGTTCATGAAGTCACTCCTGAAATCATATGAAATTTCTGCTACTAACCCTCTACCTTTGAAACTATTCTTGAATCAATTTGTTTGCTTGAACTACAAGAAACCCTAGACATTGTCACTTTGGTGTACAACCATATCAGTGCACTGTTAATTGCATCTTCTTCATTTAGACAATTCCTCAAACACCCTTGCAAAATCTTCGAACACCTTCTCCTTCACTGAAATAATGTATCACTCCTAATGGCAACTAATCAAAACCCACCAGCCCCTTCCAATTTGGTATCAGAGCCAACTGCCGGGTTGAATTCCAACTCAAATCCTCAGACCGATCCTGACAATCCTGGAAATCATGGACAAGAAGCCATTATAGATCAAGACTCTGATCATCAATGGCAACGGCAACGACAACATGAATATAACAACAAAAGTGACGCACTCTTGAATAGTCTCATGCAAAAAGTTGAGGGATTTGGAAATGTTTTGAATGCTTTGGCGCGGCAACAATCTCGAGCAGGCATCATCATCCATACCACCTCCTCCTCAAGTTTCTACTCCACCACCATTGATTAATACCTCAACACCCATTAATCTACATCCATACTATCAATATGTTCCTCCTCCTGATACACCAATACACAACCCAAACCCTAGAAACATGGTTCCTCCTACTAGACCGGGAATACCTCTACCAAGAAACTATCATCCTCCACCAAGAAATACTCCCACGCAAATAAACACCCCTCTAAGGCCACAAGAACCACCTCCTCAACCAAGAATCTACTACCCCCATTATCCTATGCCTGAACATCCCCATCATTACTACCCACCAACTTACCATCAGACCATCCCCACCATGAAGTTGGACTTTCCCATGTTTACTGGTGATGAGATTGTTACAGATTGGTTGAGACAAGTGGAGCAATACTTTCGGTTTCATCACACTGACGTGAGTCAATGGGTCGAGATTGCTTCGTTTCGTTGAAAAAAGAAGCTTTACAATGGTGTCACTGGTATACTAATACCATAGAGAATCATGATTTGTGGCCAGTGTTCAAAGAAGAAATCTTGGTGAGGTTTAACACAGAGCAAATGGAGCGACCATATGAGACCTTATCCAAGCTAAAACAATACACCACTGTCAGGGCTTATCTAAGTAGATTCGAACAGTTGCAAGCTGTGATTGAAACATTACCTCCTAAATTTTTGTTACACCGTTTCATTGGTGGATTAAAAGAAGAAATATGTTATGATGTGTTGACTTCCCGACCCCATGATTTTAGAGAAGCTGTGTCTTTGGCCAAAATGTTTGAATGCAAATATATGCAAGTAAAGAAAAGTTCCAAAAGCAGTAAACCTCCATTGTCAAAACCTACCCAGGATACCTCTACTCCATCCAGTAAACCTATTCCAAATCACCCACCTATCTCAAATCCCAAAGAAAACAATACCATTGTAGAAAACCCAGCTCGCACCAAAGGCTTGACCCCTGTTGAGATTGCTGAGATGAGGAGATAAGGCCTATGTTATGGCTGCAAACAAAAATGCATAAGGACCATAAGTGCCCTAATCCCCGAGTATATGTGCTAGAAGGAATAATGACACTCAAAAATGAAGAAATAAATGATGATGTTGTATCAGAGGAGAGTGGTAAAACCAAGGATGAAATTGCAGTAGAGGAAACACTTTCTATAACCTTGCAAGCCATGTGTGGCATTCCAGCATTATCCACTATCAAAGTACAAGGAATTATTAATAAGAGGCCAGCACAGATCCTAATTGACTCTGGATCAACACACAGTTTCATCAATGAGGAATTGGCAAGAAAACTCATATTAAAAATTGATGAATCCAAAGTATATGAAGTGACAGTAGCTAATGGAGAGAAATTGAATGGATCAGGGGTTTGTAAAGATGTATTGTTGAAATGCCAAGGGTGTAAGATGCCAGTGGAATTGCTTCTTTTGCCTTTAGAACGCTGTCAAGTAGTGCTTGGTGCTCAGTGGATGAGGGGTCTAGGTGAAGTCATTTTGAATTTGGAACACTTGCAGGTAAAGTTTCAGTATAATAACAAACTATACATATGGCAAGGCATCAAGCCAGATGATGTAAAAATGATTGATAGAAAGACTATGGATAAGGAGAGTTCCCATGCCCAAACCACCATGTTATTATGTGTTCACTTGTTACCTACCCATGAACCTGATCCCAATCTTTCCCCTGCCATTGTTGAACTCCTCCACAAATTTCCTATGATTATTACTGATAAACCACCTTTCCCACCTCAAAGAACCCATGATCACAAGATTCCCCTTCAGCCTAACACCAAACCCATCTGTGTGAAACCATACACACTCATATCACTTGAAGAATGAATTGGAGAAAATTATAGAGGACATGTTGAATACTGGACTTATCAGGCCTAGCAATAGTTCTTACTCATCCCCAGTGGTGATGGTTAAAAAGAAAGATGACACTTGGAGGCTATGTATTGATTACAGAAGCTTGAATTCACATACTCTCAAAGATAAATTCCCTATTCCTTTGATTGATGACATCTTTGACGAACTACAGGGCTCTAACTGGTTTTCTAAGCTTGATTTGAGATTAGGTTATCATCACATACGTATGGATGATTCAGATATTTACAAGACAGCCTTCAGAACCCATCATGGCCATTATGAATTTCTGGTGATGCCTTTCGGTTTAGTAAATGCTCCATCTACATTTCAATCTTTGATGAATGACATTTTTAAGGCATATTTGAGGAAGTTTATATTAGTGTTTTTTGATGATATATTAGTATATAGCAAAACATGGTTTGATCATCTGCAACATCTTGAACAAACTTTCCAAGTCTTGCAGAAGAATAAATTAGTAGTGAAGCTTTCCAAATGCAGCTTTGCTAAAGATACTCTGGAATACTTGGGGCATGTGATTTATTCACAAGGTCTAGCTGTTGATCCTACAAAAATTCAAGCTATAATGGTTTGGCCTTTACCCCAAACCTTAAAGGCACTGAGAGGATTTTTAGGACTCGGTGGATATTATAGAAAATTTATAAAGAACTATAGGATAATAGCCAAGCCTATGACAGAGATGTTGCGGAAAGATTCTTTTAAGTGGGATGAAGCCTCAAAACAATCCTTTGAACATTTGAAGCAATGTCTGATTAATCCCCCTATCCTAGCTATGCCTAACTTTAACCTACCATTTGTATTGGAATGTGATGCTAGTGGGTATGGAGTGGGTGCTGTGTTGTCTTAAGAGAACAGACCTATTGCATATTTGAGTAAAGCTTTGCATGGAAGAAACCTAGCTTTATCCACATATGAAAAGGAGTTCCTAGCCATTATTATAGCCATAAAAAAATGGAGTCAGTATTTGTTAGGAAGACAATTTGTAATCAAGACAGACCATCACAGCCTTAAATATCTTATGACACAAAAGCTACACACTGGATTGCAACATAAATGGCTAGCCAAGTTACATGGCTTTGATTATATAGTAGAGTACCGTAGTGGAAAGGAAAACATAGTGGCAGGTGCTTTGTCTAGGAGAGATGAAATAAATGGGAAGCAGCATGGTCATAACAGTGAGCTTCACTTGCAGGCTATAACAATAGTACAGGCTTCTTGGTTTCAGGAGATTAAGAAGACTTTACATTCTTCAACATGGTACAAGCAACAGTTGCAAAAGCTACAAACTCAGACCCCATCTAACATTAAATATAAAGTAGTGGATGAAGTAATATTTCACAAAGGCAAATTGTTGATAGATCATAACATAAAGGAATTACTTTTTCCACTGATAAAAGAACATCACTCATCTCCTTTGGGAGGACACTCTGGCATCAAGGCTACCCTTAAAAAATTAAACAAGTTTTTTATTGGAAGCAAATGAAAAGGGATGTTGAAGCCTTTGTCAAAACTTGTGATGAATATCAAAGGAATAAAGAAGAAAATATACTCATTCCCGGACTTCTGCAGCCCTTGCCTATCCCAAAAAGAATTTGGATTGATATATCTATGGATTTTATCACTTGTTTGCCAAGGAGTCACAGGTACACAGTCATATTTGTAGTGGTTGATAGGTTGAGTAAGTATGTGCACTTTTTCCCTCTGAGTCATCCCTTCACAGCCAAAGAGGTAGCCACTGTTTTCTTTGATGGTGTCTTCAAATTGCATGGTCTACCCAAGTCCATAGTGAGTGATAGGGATGCTATCTTTACAAGCAAGTTTTGGCAGGAATTGTTCAAGCTGCAGGGGCGCTCATTGAAGTTGAGCACTGCCTATCACCCTCAAAGTGATGGCCAAACTGAAGTGGTGACCAAAATTCTAGAATGTTACTTGAGGTGTTTCGTTTGTCACAAGCCACAGGAGTGGGTGAAGTGGCTGACATTAGCAGAATATTGGTACAACACTATATGGAAGACTCCCACTAATACAACCCCATACAAGGCAGTGTATGGTGTAGATCCTCCAAACTTGTTGTCATACGTGCCTAACACAGCCAAAGTGGAGCAAGTTGAGGAAGCTTTATACTCTAGAGACATCATCATAGAGTTTTTGAAGGACAACATTAAACTTGCGCAAAGTAGGATGAAGAGATATGCAGACAACAAAAGAACAGACAGGGAATTTAATCGAGGGGACTGGGTGTACTTAAAGCTCCATCCATATAAGCAAATCACTGCAAGAATTCAGAAAACTCACAAGCTATCTCCAAAATATTATGGTCCATATATGATACTTGAAAGAATTGGAAAAGTTGCATACAAGTTGCAGTTGCCAGCTGAAGCAAAGATACATCCAGTGTTTCATGTTTCTCAACTGAAAAAAAAAAACTGGGAAATGATGTAGTATTACAAGACAATGCACCTAGCTTTGCTGAAGAAATTGTGGAGAAACCGAAAGCTATTCTTGACAGGAGAATGGTCCCCCGTGACAATGATGCAGTGGTGCAGATATTGGTGAAATGGAAAGACAAATCTATAGAAGATGCTACGTGGGAGGATTATTGGCCAACTATACGCAAATTCCCTACATTGGACCTTAGGACAAGGTCCATTCTTGAAGGAGAGGGGAGATGTAACAACCATACTCTCCTCAAGATGATCAGAGAAGGCGACATTAGCACCATTGCAGGAATGAAAGGAGAAAAAACAACATTAGCACCATTGCAGGAATGAAAGGAGAAAAAACAACATTAGCACCATTGCAGGAATGAAAGGAGAAAAAGCAATTAGATTGAAGGACATCAGAGCAAACTTCATGGATATCAACTGCACATTATAGGCAGTAATGTATAAGTATTTGTGTGCTTGAATGTAAGGGATATGGGCTTGTGCATGCTGCTGTGCATTAGTTGGAGAGTTTGAATGGGCTGTTATTGGGCTGTGTGTGTATTTGGTTCTTTATGTTGTGAGTTGCGTCTATATAAGTAGGGATATAACAGTTGTAAGGTGCGAAGAAATGATAAGCAATAAAATTCATATGTCTGTTATTACTATATTGTAGCCTACTGTTCTTCATCTTCTAGTTGTACTTCTTCCTGTTCCATTCATTTTGATACTTAGTATAACCAGTTTGTTATCTTTTAATTTTAGTTTAGTTACTGTTCTTTATTTTCCAGTTTAAAGTCAATCTTATTTTCCAGTTCTCGTTTTTGTATCTGCTTATTCCTTGTGTCTTTACATCATTGTTCAGAAATCTGCATTTAACATTCAAATTTGTTTCAGTTAGTTTCATTGCAAAACTGAAGGCTTGTTCTTGAATTGACATTCTATCAATCTTGTTACATTCCAGTTGTTTAGTTTTTCAACTCCTCTAGGTGATTGCTAATGATCTTATAAGTCATATTATCACATTTCTTGCTTCTGTTCATATGCATGATTTTACCTTGATTTTCCCGAGAAAATTCTGCACTTTCCCGACTGCTTCTTCGAGTCATTGTTGTCTACTGTTAGGTACGATCTTGTAATTGTTGTTGTAATTTTCTTCATTCTTCCAGTTATATTTGACCTTGTATTCATTTCTATTAGATTCATATGCTTTTACAATTCCAATTCTTGTTTCTAGTTCTTGAATCAGCTTTTATTTCTTGACCAAATTAGTAAGTTGATCTTGAAAACTGCACTTGTATCTTTCATGTTATCTCCCAGTTCTTCATTTGTTAAGTGATAACCATGTTCTTAAATCTTGTTCATGAAGTCACTCCTGAAATCATATGAAATTTCTGCTACTAACCCTCTACCTTTGAAACTATTCTTGAATCAATTTGTTTGCTTGAACTACAAGAAACCCTAGACATTGTCACTTTGGTGTACAATCAATTTGTTTGCTTGAACTACAAGAAACCCTAGACATTGTCACTTTGGTGTACAACCATATCGGTGCACTGTTAATTGCATCCTCTTCATTTAGACAATTCCTCAAACACCCTTGCAAAATCGTCGAACACCTTCTCCTTCACTGAAATAACATATCACTCCTCATGGCAACTAATCAAAACCCACCAGCCCCTTCCAGTAGGCTTGTCAGGATCGGTAAGAGGTCCAGGCTTTCAGATGGATCTGGTAAAATCAAAAATCACAAAGCTTTGCTTGTTGGCATTCTTGATCCACTACCGACGATAGACAACACGGCACCGACCGTTGCGGTGGCGGTGAAACAGCGTAGACAGTTTTTGGAAAGCGGGGAATTATGATGGGAGTTCGGGTTTTGAAGATTTTTTGTAGTTAAATGGTATGCATTTTAATTTATTTCTTCAATTATTGGTAGCATATGGATTTTTTTTAATGCAAAGTTTGAGTATGAAATGTTGATTTAACATTTACAGTTTGGGGTTTTTGTTGTTGATTATAATTATGCTTGCTTTATCGCACCATTCTAATGTTGCTTTTTATGTTTTTTGTTTGTTTTCTTGTAACTTAAGCACGCGAAATGTTTATAGAAAAATATGAACTAAAACTTCACACATCGTATTGTCTAATATCTATTTCATAGCAAAAACGTAGGGAGTGCTTTTGTTTCAGATCATTCAATGAGGCAACTCATATGTTTAATAACATGCAACCATAATAATATTGGTTGAGCATCACTTTCATATAACATAGAAATGATTTTGCTTATGTGTTATAATGAATCATATGGTATTAGTAATATAAGGATTTCATGACCAAGCATTCAAAATAAATAAATAAATTTGATGTATAGTGTAAAGTCATATTCTCTGCAAGTTATGTGGCTAAAACAACTCATTTAAGCACCAAGAGTAATACGATGGTATTTGAAGTATTGACAGCAGCTCCCTTTAGCACAAAAAGAAACCTATTTAAGCATAAAATGTTTGTACTTATAGTTAATATGGTGCAACATGGGTAGCCTAAATCAGACTAACAACAAACAATAAAAGTTCAGTTCATAAAGGGAAACATATATCCCTATGATATATGAAACTGAGGCTGTCTATATAGTGTATGTTTACCATTACACGATTTTATTATGTATCCTTATAGGCCAGCATTTATAGTTCTAAACTACAACACTACCATTTATTTCAATTTCAAGCTTGAGTTAAATATATAAGGCGATATAATGAGTACTTACTAATTGGACTTTTCGTATTTTCTATGGATACCAATTTTTAATTTTATCGGTAAACAATAATTTGATATTGGTATAAAGTTATTTCATGTGGGCTACAATAATATTGATATTTTCATCTAATTTATTCTCTTTATCTCACCCTCTTCGAAAACTGTATTTAGAATCCTCTCTTAAAATTATGGGATTTCATTCTTGGGAGGTGACTTAAATACTATATTATGATTTTCTTATTAATTCTTGGATATTATTCTTGATTACTTCTTGAATTAAGGTCAAAGTGTTTTCTTTCAACAGTTTCAGCTTTCCCTCAGCCCAAGCTTTGCTTCATCAAATTGATCAGGTTTAAATCGTTATTCATTTTTATATAACCTTTTTTGCATGTTTTTTATGCAGTTCAATTTTAGAATTTGTTATTTTTATGGAAAACTCAGAATAAAGAGCAAAGCCTTTGGTAGAATTTAGTTTGAAATTGTATTTTTTTTCAAAATCATGTTTTGTTTGTATCCATATCCAAATTTGCGCTGAAATTTTGTTCTTCATGGACACTTGGATGTCTAAACTCTAATTTTCTATTTCATGATCATTTTTTGTCAATGTTGATGTCCCTTTATTAGTTGCTACCATATGTCGTTGAAAGAACAATTTTTTTTAATGATTAATTTCCTTGTTTAATATGTAATGAAGAAAATGATATATTTTACTTGCAGCTCCTCAATGGACATGAAACGAAGTGAAAATGATGCATAATGGTTAAAACAAGTTGAATATCATGCTTATGTGAACTTTAGTTTGTGCATTGCATTGCATGTTCACATATATGGCACGACGCAAATCTGACATGTCAAACACAGCTGCACTTTAATTTTTATCGATTTCTTATCGCTGTCAATGAGCAGACATCATGTGTGGCCTGAATGTGATACCAAAAAAGGTAGTTTATTTATGAGAGAAAATTAAGTTCTATGTTAAAAAAATTGGATCTTTAGTTGATCCTGGAAAACAAAAGTAACCAACTATTTGCTAGCAACATACCACTTATTTCCTTTTTATTTTCCTAAAATGTATCACATATCTTTTTTTAGCTTACAAAGTTTTTTCATTACCGATCTTTGATCCAAATGGGATGACATTGGCATATTAACAAAATTCGAAGCTGTAGCAAAACCTGATTCTACTTAAAAGAAAAATCGACTAATTTTTATTTATAGATTTTTTTAGTTAAAGCTCCCATTATTATTGAAACTTAAAAGTATTTTATACAATATAAACCCCCTTATTTTGGAGGAAAAAAAAAGAAATGTCGCATAAAAATGTTTTTTTTTTAGGCCAGAGAAACATACTTAAACCATGATCCTGCACAAAATTCAGAACAAGAAAATGAATCAGCTGGTTAATGTTCAAATAATGAGAATATACATCAAATGTTTCATAATGAGGTTGTAATTCGCTGAAAATGCAGAAATTATTGTTACTAATTATCCAATTCCAAATTTGATATATATATTTTAAATTTGTGTATTCCAATTATATAACATGGTACTCATTGGGATATATGTTGCAACTTTTTGTTGATATCCTTTCTTTATTCACTTAAATTCCTATATGTTTCTGATAGATGTTGATATTAACATAGAAAAGAAGTTAATATAAATAGTTGACATAGCAATATAAATATGGGGAATTGATATACTAAACCTTAAATTGGTATATACCAATTATATGGGCATGTCGATTGAAATATATACACATACATGAGGTTAGCTGAAGGACGAATTTGTCGTACCACAAACCCATTTACCCAACAGTGCAATTATACATTTGCAGTTGGTATTAGGGTTCATCATTCGTTGCCACCTTATTCGACTATAGCTTATTCTTCACTTAACCAGATCGATCATCGTGATGGCATGTACCACAATCTTTTTTTTACTTTTTTTCTTCACTTATTATTTTATTATAGTTCTATTCGCATTCAATTTCTTTAACGTATATACCACTGATTATCTCTAGCTCGGATATATATATCAATCTTTATTTATTGTTCAATTGGATATTGTGACCAACTTACGACTACAGCGATAATTAAAATTTGATAGGCATCAACAGGATTTCGATAATTGCTACTGTATTTCTTGCTGGTATTTTTAATTTTTATAAGAAAATAGATTATCTATACTAATCTATGCACTTAGCCATCCTCATGGTTTTTCGCTAACTTGTTTATGCTGTAGTTGATCAGTATATCATATCTTTAAATGCTGCTTGAATTTGGCCTTACATTAAAGCCTTGCTATCAAGTTAATTATAAATAGTAGTTGATTGAATCAAAAATATTGCTACTTCTCTGTAACTACTATATACTACCGTACTAATTTGATGATAATGAATGTTTTTGTATGATATTCAATAATATGTGATGAATTCTTGGCTTAATCATGATTGATTTCCACCTGTACTAATTCTATGTTGAAGTTGTTTAGTGTATAGTTTATATTTGCACGATTAATATATTTGTTTGCTAACTTTGTATTACTATTTAGCCTTTTTTTTTAATGTCAATTTGGTTAATAACCATCCTATTTTGTCTTCTAATCTCTAGTATGTTATAGACTGCATCTGAAGAAACACCCGTATCATTTTTTAATGAGGTTGTATATACCAATTTTTGCATAAACGAGCTTCAACTAAGTTTTCAAACTGAGGTACAAACTCACTTTTTAAAACCGGCAGCTTAGTTTTGCAAAGCTCAGTTTTGCTATAGCTCAACCATTTTTAATCAAAACTAAATTTCACTTTTCAAATGCAGGCACTTCTAGGGGAAAGAGGAGGAAAAGAAAATGCTGGAAGTTAATGTTGATGACATAGCAGGCATACACAATCTTGATTATGTTCGTATTGCAAGAGTTTATGGGCCCGATAAAAAGAAGAACCAGTATCGTGGAGCTAACTCTACATTATCAACAAAGTAAAGATGGCATAAGCTACGAAAACCTTCATAATGTCAATGCATCTATATTGTTTGTAAGATATCATATTTTTTTAATAACATTTTTTTTTGGATTTTATTGTGATTTGAATAAGATATTATTGTATTTTGGAATTAGAAAATTTGGAGTTGAAATTATAATGTTACTCGGGTACTAGTTGTATTTGAAAATTAAAATCTTTAAAGTCAAATTGTAATTGAACTTCTCATTGAATTTATACTAACCTCTTTATGACAAATATATGTACGAATTTTGCAATAGTTATTAATGTTAAGGTATAGAAACCTCAAATATCTATTTATGTTACTATTTTGATATTGCTCATGTTTATATTTGTTGATATCATGAATTTTGCAATTGATATTCATATCACAAAATGGATATTACCAACGCCTATTTTCGTTGGAAGATGGAATTCAGTAACATATATAAATTTTGCAAATACGATATTACTAACATTTATAATCGTTGGGAGAAAATATTTCACAATGTTTATAACTGTTGGGAGAAAATATTTCCCAACACTTATAAACGTTGGGAGAAAATATTTTTCAACGCTTATAGCCGTTGGTAAATGGAATTTAGTAACGGATATAAGCGTAACAAATAAATGCCCACGCCTCTATAGCAACACGTATAAGTGTTACTAAAATTACTGGCGACGATTATAACCATTGGAAATTCTCTGTTCTGGTGTAGTGAAAGCCCTTTCTGAGAAGAACTTCATATCCATAGATGTAGGGACGAAACTCCTATTTTCAAGCCAAGAAATTTATTCAGATGGAGAAGAGCCATCCTGCTGCATGGGAATCCCAACAAAATAAAATAGAGGAAGAGATCAAATATGAGTCTCCTAGTAAAAGACGAAAGAAAAGGAAAGTAGAAGAAAGAATCAGAGAAAGATTTATGAATCCAACTACATGAATTAAAATAAACCCCTTTCTCATATATTTTTTCCATAGCAAAAGACAATGGAAGTTTCTTAACTACTCATAAAATGCAAAGCAAGCCACAATCCAAAAAAGGGAAAAGTTATAGAAACTATCATAAAGTAAATGGACATAAGACCGATGATTATTGCATCTTAGCAGGAATAATTTAGAATATAATCATATCGAAAACCTTAAAGGAACTTATTAAAGGAGCTTAAATAAATTTCTTGTTCAAGCAAGGATGCTCAAACATTTGAAGCTAATCTTTCCATGTAAAAAGAAAGCGGCTTAAAAACTTGAAATTCGGACTCCTATCAAACCATGAAGTCTTATAACATTTTCCAATTATGAATTTTCTTTTCTTATAATTTTGTACTTAAAATAGATCATGTATTAATACAAAATTTTAGCGACTTTATAGGTAAAAAGAAAACCAGTCCATTATATCCGACGGACTCTTAAAGCACAACAAATTTCTAGCTGCTTAAGAAAGACTATTCAAATTCCTTGGAACGAAATGACTTGTCCTTATCTCAAAGCTTGAATCAATGTGGTGTAAAGAACTACTTCCATTGAACCTTGGATTATCATCAAGCTTCAATTGTAAACTCATTCTTGATGAAAGGTTAAATATCCAAAATTCTCCCAAAAGAGGGGACACTTGGGAGAAGCATGCCCTTATTCGTGAAAGTCTATTAGTCCATGCATCATGGCTTTTTAGACTTGCGAACAAGACATCTTTTTCTACCGAGCAAAACCAAAGGAAGAATAATCATATATACCATACATATTGATTCTGTTTTCAATTGGTTATTCTACTATTTAAGGAGAATTTTACTAAATATGTTTTCAAGAAAGTTGTTTTCGGAAGTAAAAAAGATTATCTCTAATTACCTTATAAATAAGGGAAATTAGTTATTCATTTAATTTTTTTAAAATGAACCTGTATAATCTTTAAAGAATATTATTTGGCATTAGTAAATGCGCACCAAAGGTTTTAAACTGAGCATGTCTTCATAAAAGCATTTTCAAAGCTTTTTGAGGTTATTAACTGAAGGAGAATCTATACTTATCCCAGGAAAATTTTCGAGCTACAAAAGATAATTATAAATTTTTTAGTGAGAAAGACTTATTCTTGATTAAAAGACTATTCGTTCATGAATTATGGTCATTCAGTCCCTCATTTGAGATTTATGATTCTATTATAAGAATGATTTAAAAACCGTCCATGGTGACAGTGCTAAGGAAGAACTTATTCATCAGAAAATTCTGATATTCAAAGTTTTTTTAGATGAAAAACCAATTTCAAGAAAGGTTTAAATATTTATCAGAGAAAATCCTATTTCAAAAGTTATATGTACCAAAAGAAGTTTTCACAAATATTTCAAGAACTATTCTCTCAAATAAAGTTTGCAAAACTATTTTTATACCTCCTAGAGGGAGGGTCAAAATTACTTTCATACCTTCTAGAGAGAGGGTCGAAAACTATTTAAGCCTTCTCCGGAAGCACCTCTTAAAGAGAGGAATGAAAACTTTTTTAAAAGAAGAAAAAATGAAATAATTAAAAAAAATTGAGAATGAGCTTCGACGTCCACTCCAGAGCAAAATGTTATTGAGAATGAGCCTCCGACGTCCACTTCGGAGTACCTCCTGAAGGAAGGGATAAAAGCTGTAACATAAAGTTCACCTCTTAGGGGAGGATCGGGTCTAGCACCCACTAGTAACCTTTTAGAGGAAGGTCAATCTAACATACATTATAGCCCTTACGATCAGGGAAAGCCCAGAGGGGGCACCAAACAAACAAAGAAGGACAAAGATGTCTGCAACTCAAAACAAAAGTCAAGACCCAAGGGAAAAAAGGGTTAAAGGAATAAAGTTATCCACTATCTAAAACAAAGTTGAAGCACGAAAGAGGGGTAAAAACAAAAGGATAAGGATAAATGTGTCCTACGTTATAGACAAGAATGGATAAGATATCCAAGACCATAATCAAAAAGGATAAAGTATCATCTAGGAATCTTTAAAACATCTGATGCCTGAAAAGTGGCTCCTACAGCAAAGAATTAAGAAATCTTCATCCTAAAAGGAAACATGAGACAGGTAATGGATAAAGAGATCCACAATTTGAAATGTAAAACAAAGATCTTTACAAAAACTAAAGGAATAGAGCAGATAGCATATTTTTACTACAAGGATAAAAGTGACTTCATTCGAAGAGTAGATTAAGTATACCACTTCTAAATCCTTAGAAATAAGGTGACCCTTTAGGATAGAAGGTCAATATATTATATATATTAATGAGTTATTTGGACCATTGCACTGCTGAATAGCCAAGCAGTAGGACTGAACTTGCACAGCTGATCGACTGACCAATCAAACGGAGCTTGCACTATTGAATGACCGGCCAGCTGAATGGAACTACTTGCTGAATGCTTGAACGGCTGTGAACAGAACTATCTACTGAACGGTTGACTAGTCTGATGGAATTACTACTCCGAATGACTGACTGGTATTATGGAATTATTTTTTTGAAGGGTTGCATGGCCTTACGGAACTATCCGGCTCTAATATAAAAATAATACTACTAACTTATAGGAACTTTAAGAATTACTTATCTACTAGTAGAATACTCTCCTTCGAATAAAGGGAATCCTTATTTATATTCAAGGCATGAGTTTAATATAAATCTCTGGCATAGCATTTTTGGTAGAACTTTGGAATTAGGGCCAAATAGGATTAAAGGTCTTTTGCTTAAGTCTGCTCAGGTTACCATTACTAGATAGTTTTTTGACTTTGTACTTATATTGAATGAAATTTTGAGTAGTCTATTCGTCACATAAGATCCTGACAAGTTTCTGACTGGAATCCTGATTTTGTGAATTTTCAATTTCCTTGTTTCTTCTCGTAATGGTTTTCTTATTGAATTTTTGGTTTTATGAATTCTCAATTTCCTTATTGGATTTTTGTGATGATTTGCGGACTTCTTATTGAATTTCTAGTTTTACAAATTCAAATGCTCTTGATGATTTTCATAATAATTTCTGAATATTCCACTGGATTTGTGGTTTCTTATGAAATTAAGTGCCTTCGTCAAATTATCAAACAGGAATTTTGAATAGGGATTTCCAATGGCTTTATGATCCTCTAGTTATCAAATGGTAGTTCTCTAATCTTCTTATTACCAAATAGTGTTTCAGATTAATGTTGGATCATTTACTTGCTGAATGAACAATTGATTCATTAAAAGTTACTGACGTGTCATCATAGTAGAATCAAGGGTCTTTTACTTTGATTTTCCTCGGGTCATGTATTGCTAGGTAGCTTTCTGACTTTGTACTAATATTAGATAAAATTTTGAGCAGTTTGTTTATTAGATGAGATCTTGGTAAGTTTCTAATTGAATTCCTGATTTCATGAATTTTTGGTTCTTTTCATGATGATTTCTTACTGAATTTCTGATTTTATGACTTCTTGATTTCTTGATTTCCTTATTGAATTTTCATGATGATCTGTGGACTTCCCATTGAATATCTGGATTTGTGAGTTTTCTGGATAAGTCTTGAGATTTTTTTATTGAAATTGAGGTTTTATTGAAAATTCAATGTTCCCACACTATTATTAGACAGGAATTCTTAACAGGAGTCTCTTGATATTAGACAGACTTCTATTCTTTTTGTTAGAAGATGATGGTAAAAGGGAATTAGAGCCCTCCAATATTCGTATTATTAGACAACGTTCAAAATTAATACCAAACTATCTACTAATTTATTAAAGAATGAACAAAAATTACTAACATACAACACAGGGTTGGAGATAAAATTATAGTAATGAGATGAAAAAATCACCTAATGAAAGAAATTAATTCCCGACGGCCAAAGAAAACTTAACCCAAGAAAAAAGTCTTTGGGGTGTATGATAGCTTTCTTGAAAGGTCTTTTCACATAGCCAAAATCTACTGCATGTAATATTATTACGCATATTTATCGTCGATGTTAGAAAGGGTTTAATCATGTATTTCTCTAGATGCTCTATCCAGTGATGTTATCAGATAATCTCTTGAATTTCAGTTTCAGAATTTAGTGTTATCAATCAAAATCCCATAACAAGGTTATAATCCTAACAGAAGTTATTATCTCTTTTATAGAAAAATAAAGAAAGAAATTTCGTTGAGGTTTGAGCAGTCTAAAAGAGATTCTCGTATTTTTGTCCTAAATAACAAAAGATTCTTTCATACAGAGAGGCAAAATGTTATCCATAAAAATCTTTCCCAGGTTAAAAGTGTGAAAGGAGCTATAATTCGGGATTCGGAAGCTTCCATAAGTATTAAGATGACTTCCACTAGTAACAAAGAGGGTTTTGTAAGCATCAAAGAGGGTTCTGTAAGCTTTAAAGACGCTTTCGTAAGAGTTAAGGGAGCTTCCGAAAGTATTGAAGTGGCACCTTTGAAGACATCAAGAGGAAGTGAGGCTTTCGATAGGGTTGAAAATGCCTTCCAAGCATTAGAGAATATGCTTTTGTTATGGTCGAAGGAGCTTCCGTAAATATCAAGGAAAACATCTTTGCATAAGTCAAATGGAATGCTTCCACTGACATTGTTACCTTTCAGAAGAGTTGAATCGCTACCGTCCACAAGGGTTGAAACCCCTCCTTCCATGGGGGTTGTAGTATCACCTTCTACCTTTATTAAACTATTAAGACAAGTTATCATTTTGCAAGGCAAGTAGCACCCGTCCACGTATATTGAATCACCTTCGGCAATAGTCCTTCCTTGACTCTTCTTTAAAAACCCTTCTACACCTGTCCAAACACCCTTTCACACTTGTTAAAAAACCACTATCCCATGAAGCTACCTCACTTCGACAATGACAGAGTCCAAGGCATCTACAACAACACAATGCTAAATCTATATCTTCAGACGGTGTCGAAGGCCCCTAGAACTAATACAAAAGCAGTATTTAGGAGGAGCTTAGCCCAATAGACTTGAAGACACCACTTTCGAAATTGAAGAAGGGTCCTCTTATGTGTAGCGACATCATTATCTACAAACAATAAAGTCGTTGCAACACCAACATTAGAGCAAGGTCACGAAGGAACCCCTTTCGATGATGTTGAAAGGATGAGGGCGGAAGGTCCCAGCTACATCTATAAATAAGACCCTAGGAGCACCATTTTGGGGATCCGATTTCATTTCTTAGAGTCTTTGCAACGACCAGGGTTTTTTGACCCTCGAAAACGACATAAATACGTTCACTATATTACATGTCGAGCAATCGAATGCCCAAAAACCCGATTCTTAAGGGAAAAAGAAAGAAGGAAGAAGATAAGAAGAAACTAAACAACGTAGAATCTCACAACAGAACAAATAATCTATAATATATAACAATCTTTACACAAAAGCAAAACGATAATATATATATATATATATATATATATATATATATATATATATATATACACAGACATCAATCAGAGTATACTAGAATATTTCAGCCTGGACGATTATAACAACCTGTCCTTACAATTACTGATAGATACAACAATGAATACGGCAGAAAAATAACCATCTACGTGAATAGGTCTCTAGGCCTTCAACTCGTTTCCTGATGCTCCAAATCATCCCAAATTAATCTGTAATATTTTCGGTCTAACCAGAGCATTATAATATAATAACATGCCGAGTAAGTTTGGAAAACTAGCGTGAGAAAACACACCAACTGGATTTTATGCTATAAGAAAAAAATTTAAAATCAAAAGTATTTCGTAAGACCATGCCGCATATAAACACAGATGGGTTTTTATCTTATGATAACCAAAACATTTCTATAGAAAATCCTTTATATTATAATAATGTTTAGGGGTCAAAGTAAAATAAGAATATAGCTGAAATGCTTGCATCTCACGTTTCAACATAGTTGGGCACAACTAAGTTCGTACGATGCTTATTGTAGAATGGATTTCATGTGATGACAAGGTAAGGAACTACCATCTGAATGTACATCTCTAGATTAATGCATCGGGGTCTGACAAGAACATCTTGTACCCCTGCCACACAGGACTTCCTACCACTTGACTATACGATCACCCTGCTTGGGCCTCGAAGCATACACGAATAGATAGTAACCTATCCAGATTTGGAATGACCACACCATAATGGGAGCGATCCACTTGGCCCTGCTGCATGCTCGATGTTTTTCATTTCTCGGTAGATAAGGCTCGAGGCTAAGCTTTACCTTTATATAACACTTCCTACTTAGAATGCTAATACCGCCTTCTAGAAAACAATGCAAGATTAACATTCATCCATACAAGTTCATTCTCGGACTGAATGAAACACTTGAGTGCTCCATCTCCAATTCCATCATCTTCCAGATGTCTCCACTTTGAAACACATTCGTTGGATCAAAGTGGTTTTTCGGGTAATATACCTGACCCCGGTCTCTTCGAAACAACATTTGGTGATTTCTGGTAAACATAACCCCGGTTCTTTAGGAAATAAACAGTCAAAGATAAGATCGAAGATCACCTCCCAACCGTTATTAGACGGATTTCCTTATCATTGTCCTAGGAGAATGATACGGGATTTATATGCACAGTACAACATTATCGGAGATGACTGTGCCATATAACTCACGTGTTTCTTCTAGATATTTCCAAAGTTACGTTTGGATCTAATTTCGATAGTCCGATATTTAAGTATAGAATAACAAACATTCAATTAGGGATTTATTGCATAGGAAAAACCAACATTGGTTAATAACATAAGCAACTGCTAATCTTCTATCATAAGTCTTTCATTCATTAAAAATCACTTAAATAAAAATACATTACAAAGGTATATCTGCAAATCCCTATATTTTCAATAATTAAATATATCCATATATTTATCTCAACGGTATAAGTATACTTACAAACCAAGAAAGATTCCTTTTTTATTCGATTCAAAAATCATTGATAAAGTCCTTTTAATTCTCTAAAACAATTTACAAAACCATTTTATAAAACTTTTGGAACTATTTATAAAACTTCCTTTATACATTTCAACCAATTATAAATCATCTTTGAACATTTCTAAAACTCATTTATAAATCCTTTGTAATCTCCAAACCATTTATAAAACTTCTTTCATAAATCTATAAACCTGTTTCTTAAGTCCGTTTATAAACATCTAACCGTTTATACAACTCATTTTAAAACTCTTTACCTTGTAATTAATCTTCCTTACGTCTCCAAACCATTTCATAAGCTCCTTTATAAAATCCAAGTCATTCACCTCTATTCATGCGTCTCAAAAACATTTATAAACAATTTAAAATCTTTTACTTCATAACACCATTATATAGTAATAATTATTAATAATAAACATTATAAATGAATGAAAATTATTAACGTTAAACATCTTAATAATAATTAATAATTCCAAAATATTGTTATATAAACAATAATAATTGTTCTTTATAATTTTTATAAATTTATTTTCTAAACATTATTAATAATCCTTATTATTAATTTCAAACCATAATTGTTCTTGAAATAATTAACCTTTTCATATTTTTATAAATTCTTTAAAACAATATTAACTATAAACAAATAAATTTAAAACAATTCTACTATAATTAAATAACTTTAAAATTATACTACTATAACTAATTAGCTTTGAAACAATATTAATATAACTAAATACTTTTAAAACAATATTAGTTTAATTAAAAAACTTTAAAGCAATACTAATATAATTAAATACTTTTAAAACAATATTAATCTAATTAAATAAATTTAAAACAATATTCGTATATTTAAATACTTTTAAAAGCAATATTAATTTAATTAATATTTTAATTAAATTAATATTGTTTTAAAGTTATTTAATGAAATTTAAATACTTTTAAAAGCAATATTGTTTTAAAGTTATTTAATTAAGTTATTTAATTAAATTAATATTGCTTTAAAGTTATTAAATTAATATTGTTTTAAAGTTATTTAATTAATATTGTTTTAAAGTTATTTAATTAATCTTTTAAAAAAATATTTTCGAAACCCATTTTCGAATTTAAATTCATTTTCTATCTTGAACCTAATTTCAATTTAATTGGCCATTTATAGTATTTCAAAATACTAATTTTCAAACCAATAGCCACCAAATGCTCAACCAATATTGATATTGATTTTCTATAATCGCTAAGTTTTTGTTTTTAAACATAGAACAATGTTATAACCATCCGAATGCTTGACCACGCCATTTCACTTCTAAACTAGTATCGTTCACACGACTCTCAAATGCGGACTTAGATCTGGTTTCTTGATTAGAAACCATCGTTCTCCTTGTACGGTCATATATTATGATAGAGAATTCCAAAATCAATCAAATATCCATATCTAGTGTTCGCTGTAGAGAATCGAGTGAAAAATCATAACTCGGACCAATGTAAATCATTTCGAAATCATTTCGAAATCATGTACTCAAATCTGGATCAAACCGTTATGCAAAACGAATAATATACGTACAACTTATGTATTTATTTCCATTTATTTCCATTCAATTGATTTACATTTAATTTCTTTTCCATTCATTTGATCTGCATTCAATTTAAATCAAATTACCTTATTCATATTAATTTCACTTACATTCAATTATTCCTATTGCTTTATCCATATCCATTTATTACGTAGTATATTTCTTTCAATACTAATGTCACTTAAGAACTATTCAATCTTTTCTTAAGTATATTATAAACATCTATACAACACCATTCATGTTCATCATCACTTCACAACTTAAGTCATATTCGTTTTAAATCAAATCTGATTTCATTTAACTCAATATATTGTTCAATATTCAATTCTATCGACCAACATTCTGAAACCATATTCAACTCACTAATTAATTTAATTAGCTCATTTCATTAATTTATTTCAATCACCACCAATTCCATTGCCAAAAATTATTTCATTTAATCTAACTTAGGCTAAATTTCTTTCAAAATTCATTTTGTTTAACTTATCTTAAGTTAAATTTCATTCCCAAGTTCAATTCCAAATTTACTTTTCTTTAATTCTTATTCAACAACTTCAACATTGTTTTAACTGACGAATTCTCAAAATTCATAAGTTATCAAACTATTTTTTATTCATATTTTCATAAAACACTCAATGAAAATTTTCAGAGTTTTTAAACATCTTATTCTTATTTATTTCAAATCATTTTGAAATCATATATTTACATAATCCCATTGGTATATCAAATCATTCCTTTGAATCTTAAAATCAAAACTAGTTTTACCAAAATAAAATCCCCATGGTAGCAATTCTTCCCATGAAAACCCGAAAATGAATGTCGATGATGCTGTAGTCATTGTGGAATATGCGAGCATATGATTTTTTGTTTGATGATAATAAACATATATACATTCATTTAAATGTATTTGTTAACGTACTATTCTATTTTTCATAGATTAAATAAATATTTGTTGAATAAAATAAATTACACAGAATTTGAATAGAATTTGAATTCAAACAGAAATTTTATTCAAACAAATATTTATTACAATCTTGAATAGTACAAATTCAAGCTCTCACTATTCATATACATCTTTGAATACATCACAATTCAATTTACATTAATAACCTCACTACATATCACTCACACTCGTATTTTGTCTTCAACTGCATTCCAGTTTGAATCCAGCATCTGAGCAATCTGCAAAAATATTCACTAACGCAGTAAAATTGAAAAAGAAATATTTTTGCAATATAAAATGAAATATGATTTTTTTGAAAATATGATTTGCCTCAGTTATTTGGGTTGTTCGTCATCATTTACATTTGAATTCATCATACACGAACAGTGTGACATGCACAGTGTATCACTGTACATGCCACAAGGCCGTGCACATCGGTATACACTTGATAATGCTACAGGGATAGGTGAGCACAGGTCAAACCCAAATGAAAGCCGGGTTCAACTCACGTGCAATACATTGAAAATCACGACATGAGCACAAGGTCAAACCCGAGTTTTTAAAACTGGGCTCAACACAAGGCACGATAAACTAAATGCAACGGTCAAGCCATTGTTGTCATGACTCTACTCATATGCAAAGCTTCGACAAATCAAAACTGTATCAGATCACAAATGCAATGCTCAATGCACGAAGTAAGTAACAGTAAGCAAAGGGCCAGAACAATGTATGGAGTGTGCAAGTGAACATGACAGCAGACCAAAGTGCAGACCAAACAGCAATGCAAATGCAGTAATGGGTGAACAGACCACAAATGTACAACACAGTGAAGATGACAAGTGCATCCAGAAGTTCAACAAAGATCAAGTTCAAGTCATCAAGTTCAAGTCATCAAGTTCAAGTCAGACCACTGTAATAAAGCAAACATGACAGGAAATATATCAATATGAACTGATGAAGCAGTGCAAATGAACAAGTGCAGTTGAAATGGACGGGCAAGTGCACAACCAACACAATCACAAACAAGTGCACCACTGAGCTATGCAAATGAAACACAGTGGCAACACTTGAAATACAAGCAACATCAATAAACCAAAGTGCAGACCAACCAGAAGTACAAGTGCAGGCAAGTGCACAACTTCACAACAATCAAGGCAATGCACCAATGCAAGTGACTCATGCAACATGAAAAGTAATCAGTGAAGTCACAATGACTATGCAGTGGACATAAATGCAATGAAGTTGTACAAAAATGTCCAGAGACAGTCTCATAAGAAAGTACAGTGATACAAGGCAAACTAGCAACAACATGAAGTGAATCAAGTTCAAGGCAGTAGTGTACATGAATACAACTCGATTACAAAAGCATCACAAGTATATCAACTTAGCAACAGCCAGTCCAATGAACAAAGAACACAAGTACAAGCAGCAGTGTGCAACTCGAGAGTGTACACAAGTGAAACCAGGAAAATCATGACATCAAGTATGATCAAGACCAAATGCAAACAGCATCAAGTAGAGACCAAGTTCATATGCAATGAGAAGACCACAAAGACAACAGTCAGTGCCAACATGTCTAATTACAACTACAAGTCCATGTTCGAAATCAAAAAATGCAGACTAACAGCTACATCAAAAGCAAACAACAACTCACATGTTTGAAACCACTCGAGTGCAACAGTGAAGCCATAAGAAATAAAGAAATGCAGATCAATGATATCAAGTCCAGTGATGTAAACAATGAACAACAATGCAATGTTCAAGTGGAGACCAGTGAAGATGGCCAGAGACGAAGACAGGGATAAACACAAAGATGGCTGAAGCCATGTCAAGAGCAGGTGTTAACCAAGTCAGAATTCAACTCAAATTTGTATCTTTGAAAAAGTCAAAGAAAACTAAAAAGGGAAAGTTTCTGCCGTATGAACCAAAGATAAATCAAACGTTTGAAAATCAAAGCCGTGAGTAACAAGTCGAAGTTATATCAGGAAAGCCGTGCGCATCAAGCAATAGAAAAATTAGGAAAGTATCGAAGTGATTAGTGTATTCGAATTCATATAAATACCAAACTCCAATCATCATCATAGGCATCGAGTTCAATTCAAGCAAATTAAACCAGCAAAGAGACTACATACCGCAACAGTGAACTCGATCAAAGGAGCAGCTGCGAAAGAGCCCAAGCAACGCAAATCAGAGAATCGAGAGAGCAAAAGCAACGCAAACCAGTGAATTGATCATCAGAGAAGGAGCGACCAACCGAGCAAGTAAATCAAACAGTCGCGATCTCCAATATTCAGAAAACCCTAATTTCAGAAAGAAGAACGACCGCAATTGTTTCAGAAGGAAGAACAAAGGATCGGGTTAAAAGGGCCGGCCTTCATTGTTATAAAGAGGATTTGGTTTTAGTTAGGGTTTTATTAAAAGGGGGTCTTTTTTATTTGAGCAAAAATTAGGGATTCAAGTTTATGTTTTAATTTTTGCTCCTGCATTGATTTTTGAAATTTGGTTTTCTTTTTCGAGTCAAAGAATTTGTAAATCACCACCTAGGTTGTAGGTAGTGTCAGATTGTCTAGTTAGAATTAGTTCGGTAAGCAGGGTGTGCGAGTTTGCAAAACTCTATAGGAGTTTGCGAGTAAGCGAAACTCTATAGGCGGAGCAGGGTGTGTGAGTCTAGTAGAGTGTTTTTGAGCGGGAGCAAAAGGTTTGCGAGTCTGTTAGAGTGTTTGTAAGCGGGATACTGTTTAATTCTAATAGAAATCTGGAAATGCAGCAATAGGCAGGGGTTGCCGAAGCTGGGTAAATTTTGTGTGTGATTCACTTTTCAGCGTATTTTTGTAGTTTGTTTCTGTGTTTAATTCGAGAAAATTTGCTATAAGCCTATTCACCCCCCTCCCTCTAGGGTTAATCTAAATCCTACAAGTGGTATTGGAGGACGGTATTTTTCTTTAACTCTAGAGTCATTAATTCACCAAATAATGCTTTTTCTGAGGGGCAATCTATTGTTAGGCCACCCATGTTTAACGGGAATGATTATGCTTATTGGAAAGTTAGGGTGAGTATTTATCTTAGTTCCGTTGATTATGATGTTTGGGATATTATTGAAACTGGCTATAAATCTCCCACTATAACCGTTGGTGATACTGATATTCCTAAACCTAAGGATAGGTGGGATGCTAACGATAAGAGATTAAAAACTACAAATGCTAAAGCCATGAATGCTTTGATCTATGCTCTTGATAAGAATGAATTTAATAGAATTTCTCATTGTAAAACTGCACATAAAATTTGGCATACCTTGGAGGTGACACATGAAGGAACTTCTCAAGTCAAGGAGTCTCGTCTAGCCCTATTCAGCAATGAATACGAGAACTTTGTGATGGACAAAGGCGAGAGCATAAAGGACATGTTTGGACGCTTTTCAACTTTGGTGTACAACGCTAGAGCGGTTAAGAAGGTATTCACCGAGGTAGAGCTTGTGAGGAAGGTGCTACGAGTCTTACCGATAAACTTTGAGGCAAAAGTTACGGCAATCCAAGAATCAAAATATTTGAGTAAACTAAGCATGGAGGAGTTGATTGGTAACTTGATGACATATGAGCTTGAGCTAAAAGCAAAGGAGGAACGCAACAACTCCGAACCAAAGAAGAAGACGATTGCCTTAAAGAGCAAAGAAGAGAGCGATGAAGAAGAAGAAGATCCGATTAAAGAGCTTGCAATGGCTGTCAATAATCTTAGAAAATGGTCAAGATTCAAGCCACGCAAGAAGAAAGCAAAGGGTAATAGGTCAAAAGATTCTGATAACTCCGATAATGAACTGACATGTTATAACTGCAACAAGCCTGGCAACTTCAAACAAGAATGCCCACTTCTCAAAAACAACAAAGGAAAGAAAAAGAAAAAGAAGGTTTTTGCAGCAACTTAGGATGATGAAGAAGGAGAGGAAGTTTCGGATAGTAGCTCAGAGGAGGCTAACTTGTGTCTCATGGCAAAATCAGATTCAGAAGTAAGCTCAGAGGAATCTAGTGAGGTAGATGACTATTCCTATAGAGACCTTGTTTTTATGTGTTCTGATCTCACTAAAGTAGTTGATACTCTTGAATCCAAAATTAGAAAACTGAAATCTGATCGGAGAGAACTTGCTCGTGAAAATTTTAGGTTAGAAACTGAACTTGAAAATATTCATAACCTAGAATGTAAAAAATGTAAAATTTTAGATTCGGAATTATCAAGACTTAAGAATGGCTTTGAGAATCTTGAAAAAGAAAACTTGAGTCTTAAGGAAACCATTGACACTAGGAAAAAGGATTTCATAAATAGATGCACCTCACTTGTAACTGAAAACATGACACTAAAAACCAAAGTCCAAAATCTTGAGAAATCTCTGAATAACTTTTCAAGAGGAGAAAAATCATTCAACATGTTATTGGGAAATCAAATTTTTGCTAACAACAGAAAAGGACTAGGTTTTGGGAAATCACAAGTTGATGATAGTGCAAAAGGTAAGAGTGTCTTTGGTAGATATGAAATAATTGGACATCATGTTGAAAATTGTAGTCATAGGAACAAGAAAACAAAATTTATACAAGTTTGGGTTCCTAAGAATTCTACAAACAAATTTCATGTCTATGGGAACAAGAATGAACGGATTAAACAAGTTTGGGTTCTAAAGGGTTTATTTATTCACAAATATTCTGCCACTAATAATCATGGACCTATAAAAACAAATAGATCACAAAAATCTTTCATCGTGTAGGTATGGTGGCAGGCTAAGGAACAACAACAGTGTTCTCTGGATTTTGGCTGTTCCAGAAACACAACGGGCAACAAAGCAAAGTTCCTTAGCCTAGTACAAAGGTGACAGAATCACAATGGGCAATCACGAAAAATGATCGTAAAGGTAAAACAGGTGAAGGTATATTTATGTGATAATCTGCACCATACTCTGAATGAAATCAGCCAATATTGAGATATGGTAAAGATAATGATTTTTTTTATTCTGACTTGTTCACTGTTAAAAATTTGAGTTTGAGTTTCTTATGCACACTTCATGGTCTAGTTTATCAAATTTAGTTAGTGATATTTTGGATTGAAAAGAGAAACTCAGATGCAGATCATACTGGTAATCTAGTTGATAGAAAAATTACTAGTGGAACGTGATTAATTTTTTGAAACATTCATTTGCTGCATCGTTTCTCAAAGAAAATATCTGCATATTTTTCACTAGAAATAATTTTTCAAATAGCAGAATTTTTCTCATATAACCCCTTCGAGAAAATCATTGTTGACCTTATTTTCAGATTAGTCATTCTTATTTGATTTTGAATGACAAATTTTGACTAATCCGACTCCCTGCTGATTATCGAAAAGATAAATAGTGATTGAAAAGATGATAAGTGTTGATAATTAACATACATTACTCAAGAGAATATATTTGGAAAAATTCTTTAGGAATTTAAACAAGGGTTATAAAACTTTTTGTTGGGTAAAGATTCCATGATCATTCATATATCTATCATATTTCTATCGACCATTGTTTATCAAAACTTAAATATAGTTTGTCGATATGTGGTACTATAATCAGGGATCATTTGTTTTTCATTTCACATTTTTTTTGTAAAAATAAATAAATATCCAAAGTATTCACTCTCATTTAAAAGTCATCACGGTTATGCATGGGTGAATTACTTGGATTTTTGATTATGTGCTTCCATACTCATTTAAAAGTCCTCACAGTTATGCATGTATGGATATTTGGTCTAATTTTGATAGTCGGATATTTAACTACAGAATAACAAACATTCAATCAGGGACTTATTTCATAAGGAAAACCAACATTGGTTAAGCACATAAGCAACCACTAACCTCCTATCATAAGTCTTTCATTCATTAAAATCGCTTTGTAAATCACTTGTATAAAAATACTTTTGCAAAGGTATATCCACAAATCTCTATATTTTCAATACTTAGAAAATATCCATATACTTATCTCAACGGTATATGTATACTTACAAACCGAGAAAGATTCCACTTTTATTCGATTCAAAAATCATTCATAAACTCCTTTTAATTCTCTAAAATAATTTATAAACCATTTTATAAAACTTATGGAACTATTTATAAAACTTCTTTTATACATTTCAATCAATTATAAATCCTCTTTGTACATTTCTAAAACTCATTTATAAAACCTTTATAATCTCTAAATCATTTACAAAACTTCTTTTATAAATCTATAAACCTGTTTCTTACGTCCGTTTATAAATATCTAACCATTTATAAAACTCATTATAAAACTCTTCACCTTGTAAATAATCTTCCTTACATCTCCAAACCATTTTATAAGCTCCTTTACAAAATGCAAATCTTTCAACTCTGTTCATGGGTCTCGAAAACATTTATAAACAATTAAAAATCTTTTTCTTCAAAACACCACTATATAATAATAATCATAACAATAAACATCATAAATAAATGAAAATTATTAACTTTGAACCTCTTAATAATAATTAATAAATTCAAAATATTGTTAAATAAAAAATAATAATTAATCTTTACCATTTTAATAAATAATAATCATATATTTTCTAAACCTTATTAATAATCCTTATTATTAATTTCAAACCATAATTATTCTTGAAATGATCAACCTTTTCACATTTTGACAAATTCTTTAAAACGATATTAACTATAAACAAATAAATTTAAAACAATTCTAATATAATAAAATAACCTTAAAATAATATTATTATAGTTAATTAACTTTAAAACAATATTAATTTAATTAAATAACTTTAAAACAATACTAATACAATTAAATACTTTTAAAACAATATTAATTTGATTAAATAATTTTAAAACATTAATATAACTAAATACTTTTAAAACAATATTAATTTAATTAAATAACTTTGAAGCGGTATTAATTTAATTAAATAACTTTAAAACAAATTAATTTAATTGAATCATCTTTTAAAAAATAATATATTTTCAAAACCCATTTTTGAATTTAAAATCTTTTTCTGTCTTAAACCTAATTTTAATTCAATTGGCCATTTATAGTATTTTCAAATACTAATTTCCAAACCAATAGCCGCCAAACGCTCAACCAGTATTGATATTGATTTTCTATAATCACTAGATTTTTGTTTTTAAACATAGAACAACATTATAGCTATAGTGTCAACAATCAGGTTCATTAGTCAATAATCCATATAAAAGGAATATTATCGAAACAATTCAACAATAGCGAGAAATCCCCTTGGTTCCTTCCAACATGTTTCCCCCTACATCACAAATGTTATATAATCATAAAATGTAAATCAACCACTTCGAGATGGGCTTCGTATACAATGGGAACGTAATAGGGTCTCATTCGCTCCAACGGACGGGAATATATCCAAACCAACTAATAAATATAGTAATTCATCTAAATAATCATTCAACAATTTTTATTAACTATATATCATACTAGTTTACCAAAAGGTGAGCTTAACTCATCGAAATTTTCTGTTGTCGCCGAGGCGTTCCAATTTGGAACTAAAACCGAACGATGTCCGATTTTAGCCCAAATTTCAACAGCCTTCAAATTCGTCCAAACCAATTCCATTACAAAGCTTTCATCGTTAGAGCACAACGCAAAAAAAATTATCTAGACTAGACCTCATATGAGTAAAATACAAATTTTATAAGATATCGATATATTCTAAAATAAAATGAAATAAACTAATTACAAAATCATCTTAATTACACTTTATGTCATCTTCCTCATTTCAACCGTGCACATGTAACATGCTCCCCTCTACCATTATCGACCGTGCGCACACGCATCCCCACACCCACTACTCGACGATATCCAATTCAGATCGCACCGCTGAACTCATCTTCGCGATCTCCATCCATCGGACCCCTTGAATTCATGCTCGGCCTCTCGTCCACGAACGCGACCTACTCCCTGTCGACGCCACTGCACTAGGTCGCAATTCACCCAAAGCCGTTGTTCGAGCCAAAACTTCGGACATGGATACTATTTTCTTCGACGAACCCGAATACGAACTCCAAAACACGAATCGATGCCTCAATTTGATAAAATCGCGAACCCTAGCCATTTTAACCCTTACGACATCAACCTGAACCTCCAACCTTGCAGCTGCACCTTACATAAAACATACCGGGTCGAAGCTTTCATAAAAATGAGATTTTAAAGGTTGCTTTTATAATTTTTAGTTGGGCGTATATTTTAAATTTCAATTTTGAAGTTTTGAATGGAAAAGGGAAACCCATATTTCATCATCCATCAAGTTTAAATAGAAGGGAGGCAACATGCATACGGGAGCATGGATATGGATACAGTAGAGGAATGGTGAAGCATGGCCTTAATATATAGGGCTTATATATATTATTGTTTTAAATTTTAAATTATTCCACAAAACATAACCAAAAATCTCAAACTCCAAACGAGACGTGGCACCTGACGTTTTATATGTTATACCCCTATTTCGACAGGCCGGCCTTAGGGTAAGGCTGGCAAGCCCGCCGTCTAGGACAATGGGGGATGGAGGGCAACAAATTATTAGTTTAGGGCTTGGTAAAGTTGTACTGGATAAATTAACTAAAGGAGAATGTCCCCCAGTGGTAACTGATTTCAACCTTGAGTTATACGTCTGTTGTTCGATTCTTGTTTTTGACTTATTTACAATACATTTATTTTTATTTGTGCTCAAAATTTTTGTTTGGGCTGGGGCAACCAGGTTAATCGGGCCGGGCCTGTATTTCGAATGTAATGTAACTTGTTTCGAGACCTAATTCGCTTGTATGCAGAAGATAGCATTTTGAACCTAATTATTATATTAAATTTTTAATATTAAATTCTATGCATTTTGAATTCGTACGACCAAACGATTCATCAGATTGTCATGAAATTTGACGGCATGCTATAATTCACTATTAGTAATCTAATGAAATAGGTATCGTCGAAATTTGAGACAGTGCCTCGAAATGCTATTTTTATATGTTAATTAGAACAAATTATTTCCAAATTAGTTAAATCGCATTTAAATCCAATTTAAATGTTTTATTATCTTCATTCTTATTAAATAAAATTTAAATGAGCTTTGAAATTACTTTTATCCAGATTAAAAATCCAATATTCAATTATTTAAATAATTTGAATTATAAATTCAATAATTAAATTATCTAATAAATCACTATATTTGAAATTCAAGTTATTTAATCTATAAAATTAACTTTTCAATATTTAAAATCAATTAAATATTCAAATTTCAAATGACTAAAATTCTGGGTCATTACACTCTTGTTCGTTTTTAATCTTGTAAACCCTAATCTTCAAACCGGATTGGGAATTTCATCTCTTTGTAATACCTAAGCCTTTGTATTCATAAAAGCTACAAATAAAGTGAATATTCAGCATCAATAATATCATATCTCTTGATTAAATATCATGTATGGAGCTACTTATTAGAGATATTCACATGTACCTTTCGAAAGGGGGTTCCCTCTGATGTTATTGATCTCCCTTCGATGTTATTATCCCCTTCCGTCACCATTGATTTCAAACCTTATTTGATCACTTAGACTATTCCAACCTCAATTTTGCTATTTCTAGTCATCTCGAAAGACTTCAAACGGGTCTCCATCTAGTTTATTTCAACTCTTAAGCACATTCGAGGTATTAACGATTTTTATCATTAACAAAATTGGTCATAGAAGATTTTTACCCTCTTCAAATCCGTTGAGGAAGAAAAAGGCTTGGTTTGATAACACTGTGGATGATGAGAAAATGCCTCGAATTCTAGCCGGCAAAAACATCTCTCTTATTTTGAAAGACTTTCCAAATGATTTTTGAAACGGCACTGAAAGCGAAAAGAAGAGTATAAAGTTAAATAATACAAGACAAACTAAAAAGGAGAGATTAAGGGCAAAAGTAAAAAAGGAAGATTGACGACAGTAGTGAAGAAGATGATGATGATCCTATTAAAAAAGAGCTATCAAGGTGGAAAAAACGATCAATCTTTTTTAACTTGCCATATTGAGAGGTTCGTATTTATGTTTCATATTTGTTTATCGATCCGTTAAAAATAAAATATAGGAAGTTTTAATGCTTAACTTTTATATTTTATTGGAACTTCCATTACGTCATAATTTAGATGTAATGCGTGTTGAGACAAATATTTGTGAAAGCACATTGGGTACAATGTTGCATGACAACAAATCAAAGGATATGATTAATTGTAGATATGATTTAGAGGATTGGGGAAATTGGCATGGTCTTTATACATAACCTCGTGGGACCAAAACATATCTCCCACCGGCTCTGTATACATTGTCAAAATTGGAAAAAAGAATTCTACAAAAGGTTTTATGATTTCAAAAGTCCTGATTGTTATTGCTCAAATTTCAAAAAATGTGTATCATTGGCGGATAGTAAAATTTAGTGGTTTGAAGTCTCACGATTATCATGTTTTGATGCAACAGTATTATCGGATGCACTACGAGGTTTGTTGCCAATAAAACCCAAAAACCAATTATTCGTCCATGTTCATTTTTCAATAAAAAAATGTCCACGTGTTCTTGATCGAAAGAAGTTGCAGCAACTCGATGACGAGATTGTTAAAATATCATGCGAACTTGAAAGATATCTTCCACCCTCATTTTTCGAAATTATGATATACTTGACAATTCATCTTGGAAGGGAAGCACGATTGTGTGGACTGATTCATTTTCGTTGAATGTATCCCTTTAAAAGATATATGAAAATGCTTAAAGATTACACAAGGAATTATGCACGATCTGAGGGATGCATTGCAGAATCCTATTTTGCAGAAAAATGCATGAGATTTTTTAATGAATTTTTGAGTAGATCGATGAATATGGCAAAAAAAGATTGAAATGAAGATTATGAAGATAACACAATACTTCAAGGGCGTCTAATATCAATGTCCAAACCAGTTACGTTGTCTTCCAAGGAGAAAGAAATTGCTTATTTAGCAATGCTGATGAATATGACCGTGGTGGAACCATTTTTGAAGTGAGTATATATTGTGTTGTGCTTCCATTGATTTGTTGTTTTTGTATTTGCAATTATAACTTAACATCACTTTTATTATACTAGTTTGCATTTGGAGGAGTTGCTACATTCAAACAAACGCTTAGAAAAAAAGGCAACTTTACTTTGGAAAAATCATGGAGATAATTTCGCTGACTGATTCAAAGGATCGTGATGAAATGTTAAAATGGATTGCATATGGTCCTAAAAATACAGCGTAGCCCTGCAAAGGATATATTATCAACTTAAAACGATTTCATATAAAAAATGTTGATAGAGAAACTTAGAATAGTGGGGTGATCTATGATGCGACTATCATGTGTAGAGTAAGTGCAAAAGACATTTCTCAAATGGTTGATTTGATCACTTACTATGGAATATTGACTGATTTAATTTTATTAGATTATAATGTTTTTTATATTTCTTTTTTGAAGTGTCATGGGGCGAACACAAGGAATGGGATGAAAGTTGAAGATGGATTCACTCTTGTTAATTTACATCAAAGTCAGGTTTCATTTTCAAAAGATCCTTATATCCTTGCAACTCAAGTGAAACAAGTTTTTTATTTAAGAGAAAATGATTCTTCTGATTGGTATGTTATGATGAAAGCACCGCCAAGAGGTTTTCATGAATTAGAGATGGATGATTTTTATTGAAGAAGTAAACTATGTTGCAAGAGATTGTGAAGAAATCGATGATAACTTGGTCGAGGATGCTGGTTATGTTAGGGAGGATTGCGGAGGCATACTTTAGTAGTTTTAATGTCATGTTTCTTTTGGGTAGTAAAAAGGTAGTTTTGAATTAGATTTGATGTCTTATGTAATGCTAAATTGTAAAACCTGCTGATTTGGAATTTAATATTTCCTACATGATATTGTTTAGGTCAACTTATGCTATGTGATTCAACTTTCTTACACAAATGAAAATTTCCTAAACTTAGTGTTTTGGTGTGCACCATTATCATTTAAACATGAATCCTTATCTTATGTGATTCAATAAACAAAACTATACAAAGCAAAAACTAAATCATAATATTTGGTCATTCTAACCATAAAATTTTAGAGAAAATGGGACATTTGAGGTAAAGGAAAATCCTTATTCATGAATACATAAATGAAATCTTTATTTTTTTATTCAATAAAAATATAGTAAACATAAACTAGTTTAACTTTGTGGAAAATTAACTTGTGCTTTTTGAGAAGTGTCTCAGCAATTCTACAAATTTCGATAACAATTAATAATGGATTTAATAGATATTTATATAACAATTGATAACAAATTGTGCATATTTACAGCTTCGTATTTTTATATTTTGAACTCTATACAAAAGCGTCATGTAGTTTCTTTACGTGTTTTTACATATTACAGATTTCATTTAGACATAAAGAAATTATCTATTGAATGAACTCAACCAGTTTTGCAGCAAAACTAAAAAGGAAGAAAAATAAGAAGCAACTACCGGTATAATTTGCAACAACTAGAAATAAGATAAAACGTTATGTTTGCCTGTTGGGCCATCATGATCATTTGTGAAGAACACAAGTGATACAAATGAACACCAATAGTGTGTATGCGCTAGTGTGTGTATTGATTACGTGGGTGAGTTCTATTGAGAGAAAAACAATACTAGAAGCACACTTATTGATCCATGTGGTTGACGGCATTTGATATCAGCCTTTGATTAAGATCAACGGCCAGTATTAGAGCTTTCATTATGTTTGGATTGCCAAAGATAATATATGGGCTCTGTAGCTTATTTCCAGCCCATTATATTTTGTATATAAATACTCAGCTCTTGTAATTAAATTATCATCAAAGTATTATCAATAAAAGCTGATTTTCAACAGTTATTGCTTTTATGGTATCAGAGCAAAAAGGCCAAACGGCAAAATTCTCAAAAAAATCATTAAAAAAAAAGGTTTCAAAGATTTAGGCTGTGTATACTCCTCTCAGAAAAATATCATCATCGAGGAGGTATACCTTTCTCTCAATTGCATTAAGATCGGTCATATCTGTTCTATATCCACTTCCTGCCATATCAGAGGAGAAATCAGAATTACTTCATCACTTATCCCCCTGACTGCAAGATTCTTTACCGCTGTCCATCTATATTATTGCTTCTTGATGAAACAGTAATATACATTTATCACTAGCAGTATCATTTCAACCTTTTCTCGCTTCTTGGCTGCTATTTCCTAATAGCCACGCCAAAGTTTCTGTTATCTGCAACTTACATCAAGAAACCAGGCATTTCAAGATTCTTGAATCACCATGGCTCTTGAAGAAGAAGGAACGACATCAGCCACTTCAGGGAACCAGTCCAGTAATCACCAAGATTCGAATCTGATCTTGATCAAACCTAAAAGTCAGGTCATCACAACACCGCTAGATGAAGACAACTATATCTTATGGAAATATCAAGTTGAAATAGAATTAAAAGGATACGACTTACATGAGTATATTGCTGGAACCAAGAGCATACCACCAGTCATGATAACTGACAAAGAAGACAAAATGGTTAGCAATCCAGACTACAAACATTATCAAAGACAAGATAATCTTTTATCATCATGGCTTCTATCTTCAATTAGTAAAAACTTACTCTCACAAATGGTTGGATGCAACAGCTCTTATGAGATTTGGTCAGCAATTGAACGCATTTTTAGTTCGCAATCAGCAGCAAAGGTCATGCAATATAGAAGAGAATTACAAAATGCAAGGAAAAATGATATGCCAATGAGTGAATATTTTGCCAAGATCAAAAACTTATGTGACAAATTAAAGGGGGTAGGTCATAATGTGTCTATCAATGAGCAGATACTGGTGATAACCAATGGATTAGATCAAGATTATGAGTCCTTGATAACATACATTGCCACACAACCAACCCTACCCGATATTGAATACATCCACACTGCCTTACTTGCTCATGAGGGGAGGATTCAACAAAGGAAATCAATGCAAGAAGAATGCAGTGTCAATTATGCAGTCACATCAAGAAACAGAAATCAGAAAAATACATCAAATCAACCCAAACAAGACAATCAAAGTCAGAGAGGAGGCTATGTTCAAAGAGGAAGAGGTAGAGGAAGGAGTGGATACAATAATAAAATTAGATGTCAGATTTGTGAAAAACTTGGGCACACAGCAAACAAATGCTATTTCAGATATAAAGAGGATTTCAATGCAGGACAAACATCTCAAACCAGCAAACAACCAAGTGCAAATGTGACTCAAATCAGCAATCAATCCAGAAATAATGGAGATAATATTACTGATGATACCCCCAAAACAGATGATTATAGCATTGATGAATGGTTTCCTGATTCTGGAGCCACAAATCACATCACAAACAGCCTACAAAATTTGAATTTGGGGAACAAAGGATACACAGGTAATAAAACTGTTCTTATGGGAAATGGTGAAGCTGCAAACATAACACATGTTGGTACTGGCTGTATAAAAGGTACAAGGTTACTCTATTTAAACAATTTGTTAAGAGTACCAAGTATCAAGAAAAACCACATTAGTGTTTCACAATTTGCCAGTGAAAATAAGGTGTACTTTGAGTTTCACCCAAAAACATGCTTTGTTAAAGATTCATTAAGTAAAAATATATTATTGCAGGGTAAGCTGGACAATGGTCTATACAAATTTAGCAATGTTCAAAACACTGATGCTGCTGATGAAAGAATTTGGTCATATAATATTAGCTCAACAAATGACAGTAATGTAAAGTTGTTTCACGAATGGCACTGTAAACTTAGCCATCCTAGCTATGATGTAGTTAATCTGATTTTAATGCAAAATAATTTTTCTGTACCAAATAAGTCTGATTTATCTCTATGTGATCATTGTCAAATGGGCAAAATGCATAAATTGCGTTTTCAAATTTCTGAAACTATATATGAAAAACCCCTTGAGTTAATCACTGCAGATTTATGGGGACCAGCACCACTGTTTTCAACACAAGGGCACAGGTATTATCTATCTCTTGTAGATGCACACACAAGATATACATGGATTTATTTTCTCAGAGCCAAATCTGATACTAGTTTTGCTATAACACAGTTTATTACTCATGTTGAGAAACAATTTAATCAATGTGTAAAGATAATACAAACAGATGGTGGGGGAGAATTTAAATCATTAAAAGAATTTTTTAACAAAAAGGGAATTCTTCACAGAACCACCTGCCCCCACACATCAGAACAAAATGGTATAGTTGAGAGAAAGCACAGACACATTGTGGAAACTGGTTTAACACTTTTGTCCCATGCATCTCTACCTTTGAAATACTGGAGTGATGCTTTTGCCACTGCAGTATATCTTATTAATAGGATGCCGACAAAGGTGCTAAACAATATTTGCCCACATGAAAAACTCTTTAATGTTAAACCAAAATATGATCATTTAAAGGTGTTTGGGTGTTTGTGTTATCCCTATCTCAGACCATACAACAAACACAAATTGAGCCTGAGATCAAGTCCATGCACTTTTATGGGATATGCACACAATCAAAAAGGATATAAGTGCATGGACAATCAAGGCAAAATTTATATTTCTAGGCATGTTGTGTTTAATCAAAATGTGTTTCCATTTACAAGTCAAAAAGGGCAGAATCATGAAGCAAACAATAACAAAATTCATGATTTTTACATCCCAGATTTGACAGAATGTGCTCAAAGAATCAACCAGGCAGTGCAGGATGATGACAAAGATGCATCCATATCCAGCACCAAATCTGGATACAGTTCAGACAATGAAAATAATAACAGCTACTCACAAATTGATTTCAACAATCAGCAAAATGCTAGCATATCAAGTAGTAGCCAGAATAATGATCAAAGTACAAGTGTGTCTAATAGCAACCAAGCAACAGATACAGCAACCAACACAAGTGACAACCAACTAGAAGATTCTCACAGACAGCAGACAGAAATAGGACACCACATGATCACCAGATCTAAAAGTGGTATTTTTAAACCTAAACTATACATAGCTCAAACACATGAGGTGGAACCAAGTTCTTATGATCAGGCTAGCAAACATGAAAAATGGAGAAAGGCAATGGATGAAGAATTAAATGCTTTAATCAAAAATAAGACCTGGACACTTGTGCAACCACCAAAGAACAAAAACGTAGTGGGATGCAGATGGACTTATAAAATCAAGAGAGATGCAGACGGTAATATATCCAAGTATAAAGCAAGGTTGGTAGCAAAAGGATATTCACAGCAGTTTGGTTTTGATTTCACTGAAACCTTTTCCCCAGTAATCAAACCAACCACCATAAGAATTATGTTAACCTTGGCACTTCACAAAAATTGGAAAATAAGACAGCTAGATGTTCATAATGCTTTCTTGAATGGTGAATTATGTGAAGATGTCTACATGCAACAACCAGAAGGATTCAATCATCATGCAGATAAAAATTATGTTTGCAAATTACACAAGGCCATATATGGATTAAAGCAAGCCTCTAGAGCTTGGTACGAGAAGCTCAAAGGTACACTAACACATTTGGGTTTTGATGCCACAAAGTCAGACAATTCTCTTTACTTAAAAAGGGGCAAGGATTTCAGCATATATATACTTGTGTATGTGGATGATATACTCATTACAGGAGATAATCAGCAGGAAATCAACCATATCATAAAGCTACTAGACAAGCACTTTGCAATCAAGGACATGGGTGAATTAAAATATTTTTTAGGAATCAACATCCAAAGGAAAACTGACAATGAATTCTTTCTGTCACAAAAGCAATACATCAATGACATTTTGGTCAGGCACAACATGGGCAAAGCAAAGCCACTACCTACACCTATGACATGCAGCAAGCAGTTATCAAAAAATAAAGGTGAACCCATTGATAATGCCAAGCAATACAGAAGTATTGTTGGAGCACTTCAGTATGCAACTTTTACAAGGCCGGACATATGTTTTAGTGTCAACAGGGTATGTCAGTATATGCAGAATCCCTTAAACGAGCATTGGATTGCTGTCAAGCGAATTCTTAGATACCTCAAAGGCACCAATACATATGGATTAACTTTAAAAGCTAGCAAAGATATAAATATTCATGCTTACAGTGATTTCGATTGGGCAAATGACATAGACGACAGGAAATCCATCTCTGGATATTGCGTCTACCTGGGACCAAATCCAATTTCTTGGTGCACGAAGAAGCAAAATACCATTTCTAGAAGCAGCACTGAGGCTGAATACAGGTGTATTGCAAGTACGGTCGCTGAAATCGCCTTGATCGAAACCCTAATTTGGGAATTGGGGTTCGAATCAACTCGCAAACCCATCATCTAGTGCGATAATCTCAGTGCAATCTCTCTTTCCATGAATCCAGTTCAGCATACTCGAACAAAACACATGGAGATAGATCTCCACTTCGTTCGTGAACGAACAGGAAGCGGCAAGTTAGCCATTAACCACATACCATCATACTATCAAAGAGCAGACTTTCTAACCAAAGCTTTATCTGCCAAAAATTTCAATCGCTTTCGCAAAGAGCTCAGGATTTATTCAGCCGACATGGAAGACAAGGAAAATATGAAACCCTAGTTTTGTTTGAGGCGGCATATTGAGAGACAAACAATACTAGAAGCACACTTATTGATCCATGTGGTTGACAGCATTTGATATCAGCCTTTGATTAAGATCAACGGCTAGTATTAGAGCTTTCATTATGTTTGGATTGCCAAAGATAATATATGGGCTCTGTAGCTTGTTTCCAGCCCATTATATTTTGTATATAAATACTCAGCTCTTGTAATTAAATTATCATCAAAGTATTATCAATAAAAGCTGATTTTCAACAGTTATTGCTTTTAAGTTCATGCGTAGTAGTGACAGTACGAGAGTGTTTATGTTTGTATTGTATATCCACTTGCTGAATTGATTTAACCTGCCTCCTAATATGATGTACCTCTTCACCTTTTATATTGTTGCTTCTGTTCATATACTAACATCTATGTACATAGTTTTAATTTCTCTTCGGGTGGGTTAGTTTAATTATTCTGTTGTTTTAAACCCTGCTAATATCTTTCTGGGATTTGTGGAGTTCTCATTTTGTTTATGTACAATTCTGTATTAAAATAAACTTCATTAAATTATAATTAAATATATAAATATATATATGCAGACTTGTATATTTTATCTTTATATATGTTGTTGATGCTATGATTTAAGAGTTATCATCTTTATTTCTTTCACCTGCTTGTATATCTGATTTGCCTATTTTAGTCTCACTCGGTTTCATTTACCTATTTCTGAGTTGCCTGTTCTAGTATTTACTCCTTCCTGTTTTTCTAAGTTAGTTTGAACTAATCTTCTTCAATCCCTGTTGGCATATGCATGCGTATATGGGTGTTCATATGTTTTATTTTTAAATTTTCCTTTGTTGTTGCTGAATACCAAATATGATATTATAAATTTGACACATTTATACTCATTTAATAAATTTCTTTCAGGCAGCTACATACCATAGATGCGATGGTTGTTTTTCTTATAGCTTGAAATTCATATTTTGATAATAGTTCCCTGAAATGCTCAGAATTCTGTTGTACTAACATAAAATGGTTAAAAATACGAAGAAGACAACAAAGAAGAAGCTTATTCGCTACCAAAAAAGGCTCGAATATTCTGAATATGCATCCGACTGGTCTAATGCAATGGGAGAGCATATTGAGCCACCTTTGGCAAACATGGATGTCGAAAATGCAAGCATGTCAATCACATGCACAACCATGCAAATTGGTGAAAATCCTAAAACTGCAATGGAAATGGATAGAACAATTGAGGATGTAGATGCAAAACATGTTTCGAAAAAAAGGCTAGAGGTCAAACTAAAGTGAAAAGACTTACTTTTGATATTGCAAGCCGAATTGAAGTTGAGTTCAATTCGGGCATACAAGTAGGAAAAGGGTTGGTGAAATTATCTTCTTATTTAGTGTCATTTATCCGTGAGTGCGTTCTATTTACACTTGCTGACTGGAGGCAACTTGGTGATGATTTGACAGTAGTTCTATGGAAATTCATTCAAGTAATTTTACTTGTTCTTATTTAATATTATAGCAAACATTCGAATCCAATTTTCTTTGTGATGTTGGTCTGTACTTCCATTTTCTTATGAGGATGGGACATGGCTGTTTAATTATGTTCTTGTAAAGAATTGATGTTTTGATGAGATTGTTTTCAGTTTCGAATTGAAGAACAAAATGGAAATTTCGGATATTATTGAATATAGTTGATGGTCTACAAAGTGTTTTTCACACAATATAATACATTGCATATTTGTTTTCATATGCGCAACTTATATTAGTCGGGCTGGAGATGTGGCCTGAACCCATATTCTCATACCTGATAGTCTTCAAGCTTTATATTGTGGTATATGGTTCAGCTCAACTGTTACTTCTCATTTCTAACACCCTCCTCAAACCGAGATTAGGATTAGGGTTTTAGCGATTCTCTAAATCCATCCGCCACCTCATATTTCCTTCGAGTTTTATCAAATTGAGGACATTTCTTCAGCTCGCAGATCCTTCTCGGTTTGATTCTTCATGTCTTTACCAAGTTTGTTGGTGATTTTGCTGTGCTTCAGTGATGTCGGCGATTTTACTCCTTGAGATTAAGCAGCTTCAGCATATTCTTTTGTATCTGTTTGGATCTCTTTAACCTGTAAGTCACTTCTGAATCTAATGAAGTTTCACCTCAACAGTGCCTTGGTAAGTGCATCCGCGCTGGTCAGCAACCAATATTGTTACCCCGCCTTTTGGTCAAGGCCGAGGTATCAACAAAATGGCTGGAAATGATGGATATCGGGATTGGAGAATTGGAAACAAGGCTATGATCGATACTGTCAAAATCTGACCGAGCTCCAATCAAGACGGGATCGATTGGGAATGATAAACAAGGCTTGGAAATGCTACATTTTAGATTTTGGCTCAATCGAAGTTTATACTCTCAAGTTACGGATGAATTAATGTTGAAGAGAAATGGTTTGCACCGATACCTTCAGAACGATATAGTTCGTACTTTGGATCGATGGATGTCGTTCGTATCGATGTGGTTCGTATCGATCAAGGGATATCAAGATGGATGCGAATATGGATAACAGACATGGCTTTGGACCGATAGTAGTTCGTATCAATCAGGGATGGGCTCGGCAATTCAATTTGGTTTGATTGTTTCGTATCGATCGATACGGGCATGGATAAGGGAAATGCACTTGGAAATTTGCTTTGGATCGATCACAGTGCGTATCGATCATTTTCCTAATCGATACGAAATGCTACGCTTGGGATCGATACAAACAAGGAAGCAGCCGATGGGTGCGAAGAAGCAAAGCTTGGATCGATACGAAGAATAGATATGGACTTGATGGATACGAAGGAATGTCTTTCCCAAGGCGGCATCAGATCGATACAAATTGATGAAGGCGAAAGCGATGGATACGTATTGTTCGATGGATATGAAGGTTCCAGGCTACTCGCAAATACAAACTTAGATCGATCATAACTCTCATTCTACAATTCCAAATGCTATGAAATTTTCACAGAAGCTTGCTTATGCACTCAAGAGTGTTCAGGACCGGACTCGGCTTGTTTGGATCATTTTTTTTATCGATATGAATTGTACCTGGATCGATTCACTCTAGATCGATCTGAAGGGCCCATCTGTGCGAGAGAAAAGGTATTCCAGGTTTTGAGGTGGATATTTTTGGATCTACACCTATAAATAGCGGTCCTATGGCAAAAAAAAGAGGAATCTTCTTCGGCTTTTCTAGGAGAAATGTGCCACTTTTGCTATTGATTTCAAAGGCTTGTAATTGTAATTGTAATTGTAATTATAGTATAAAAGGATTTATTCAAAGTGGTCGTAGGACGGAGATAGCCGAACCACAATAAATCTTGTGTTCTTTCTTACTTTCTTACATTTTAATTTTGCTATTTCTTTATTTTTATTCTCTACTTTATATAGATCTGAGATCTGCGTTTGGATAGTGAGGATCTGTGTGTAAACACTGGTGCTTTCACTACTTCTGAGGTTTGTGACCAGTTTTGGCACAAACATTTGGTGCTTTCACTGAGAATGACTAGCACCTGCTATACCGGATTGAGAGTTCAGATTTGGAAGGCTAAAGGATCAGATCTAAAAGGAACCATGACAAAGCAATCAACAAGGAGACAAAGAATGGAAAGAAGTCGGCACGATAGGGGTCGGGAGGCTTTCTTAGGAGCAAATCAGGCCTCAGTCTTCATTACGAGAGATGAGATGGAGATGATAATGGGAACTATGCAGGAAGAATTGTTGAAAAGGCAAGAGAAAATGATGCAGAACTCAAACAGTTTGGACAGGCAGGAACAACTGGAGATGCTGGAGTTCAGATCCTTGGAGCTAGAACAAAAGGACTCAACAGGCAATCGGATGGAGCAGCTCAATAGGGCGCAACCCCCAATCAGCACACAGTTACCAATTTCGGATGGATCCAGACTTGGGGGCGCACCACTATGCAATGATAGACCAATTCATGGAGGAATCCCAGGTGACACCACACAATAGGATGCCTGTAGGAGCACAAGAGTACTGATGAAGAGTATATACCAGGATTCCCTCGGGGACTCGGGGGAAACCCTTGGTGGATAGCACTGAATTAGCTGAGATTATCAGGCAAACTATGCACGGAGGTTTAGAAAACAGAGATCTGGAAGGATTAAATAGAAGTCCGTTTACCCGTGATATCAAAATGTCTAGGAATCCACCAGAGTTCAAGTTACCTACTCTAGAGGTATACAACGGCAAGGTTGATCCAACCGATCATTTGATGAGGTACACGAGACACATAAAAGTACTGGGGGCATCGGAGGAAGTCATGGCCTAGTGTTTCCCTTTGTACTTGACGGATATAGCTGATATGTGGTTCAGGCAGTTGGAAAATTAATCTATTAGGACATGGACAGAATTGGTGGACAGGTTTTTGAAGCAGTTTCGGGTTCATATCAAAAGGCCGAAAAATGTGATGACACTGATGTCTGTAAAATAGGGGACAGGAGAGTCGCTTAGGACTTTCTTAACCCATTTTAATGCGACGGTTACTTCGGTGGATCGGTTGGATCCACTAATGGTTCTAATGGCGGCAGTGTTAGGAGTCGGGAACAACTCTGATTTTAAAATATCGTTGATACGGGATCCACCAATGGATCTCGGGGAATTCTTTCACAAAGCTGAAAGATTTCTTCGACAGGTGGACGTGGTTCTGTATTTGAAACTAAGAAAGTAAATGTGGTTAAGGGTGGAGAACCATCCGGTAAAAGCTCGGATAAAGATAAGGACAAAGGGAAGAGGAAGTTGGATGACAACTCTGGCAGGGCAAGGAAACGCTGTGAAGAGCCAAAATTCTCCACTTACACAGGATTGAATGAAACATTGAAGCAGATATTCATGGGGACTCAGGATCGCCTTTCTTATCGAAGGTCGGTAAGGAGGGAACCCTCGGAACGTAAAAGGGCATCCTGAAGGCACTGTCTTTTTCATGACCTGGACGGGCATGATACCAACTGCTGCAGGCATCTGAAGGATATAATCGAGGAGCATGTAAGGAGTGGTCAATTGCGGCAATGTGTCGGAACTCGGAATGCGGTGATGGAATAGGAGTAGCCACCATCTACCTCAAATGACGATGGTGCGAGGCCTAGGATTTATTCAAAGTGGACGTAGGCCGGAGATAGCCAAACCGCTATAAATCTTGTGTTCTTTCTTGCTTTCTTACATTTTCATTTTTCTATTTCTTTATTTTATTCTCTACTTTATCTAGGTCTGAGATCTGTGTGCAAACACTGGTGCTTTCACTACTTCTAGGGTTTGTGACCAATTTTGGCACAAACAGGTATGTAGCTAACTTGCAAGTTTCCTTTCTAGATTTGTTCTCTAACAAAGTAAAGATCTATTTCAATATGTTTTGTTCTTGAACGCAATATTAGGTTTGCTGACATGAATATCGTATTTTATTTTTCGCACCATAATGTCATTTGGTCTGTAATTTTATATTTAATTCATGAAGTAGTGACTGTATCCACATTATTTTTGATGTTGCACTTGCGATGCTCTTGTATTCAGCTTCTGTGCTGGATTGTGAGATAGTCGATTGCTTCTTTGAGCACCATGATACGGGATTATCACCAATATATATGCAATATCCAGTTGTTGATTTCCTATCATCTGGTTCAGTACCCTAGTCAGCATCAGAATAACCTGTTATATTGAGATTGTTGCACTTCTTTATTGATAAGCCATAGTTTGTTGTTCCTTTTATATATCTCAGTACTAGTTTTACTGCCTTCCAGCGATCATCTTGTGGTTCCTACATGAATTGACACATTTTGTTAATACTAAATGAGATGTCAGGTCTAGTAATTGTTAGATATTGTAAAGCACCAAAAATACTTCTGTATTGTTTAGTGTTTGTTATGTGTTCTCCCCTGTTTTTAGTCAGGTGCTGATGACTTATCATTGGAGTTGGTTGTGACTTTGCATTATCCATTTTAGTCTTGATCAACAACTCTAAAATATATTTCCTTTGATTGAGAATTATTTCTGATTTTGACTTCCTTCTAACTTCTATGCCTAAAAAATAGTTTAAGTCGCCTAGATCCTTGATTGAGAATTCTGTCTAGATACTGAGCAAGTTGGTTGATTTCATCCTCACTGTTTCTTGTAATAACTAAATCATCAACATATATTAGAATGTAAATACTTTATTTTTTTGTTAACTTTAATAAATAGTGAATTGTCTGATTTAGTATTGGTAGCCCAAGTGAGAAAGAGTGGTTTACAATTTATCAAACCAAACCATTGGTGCTTGTTTAAGGCTATATATTGCCTTTTTTAATTTGCACACAAGGTTTGAATTTTGTCTGTACCCTTATGATTGTTCATGTATATTTCTTCATGCATCACACCATTCAAAAATGCATTATTGACATCAATTTGTCTGATGTTCCACTGATTATGCAAGGCAATACTTAAAATAATTCTTATAGTAGTTGGCTTGACCATTGGAGAAAATGTTTCATTAAATTCAAATCCATATTGTTGAGTGTACCCCTTAGCTACCAGTCTTGCTTTGTATCTAGCCACAGTTCCACCTGGATTCTTCTTTAATTTATAGGTCCACCTACAACCAACCACATTTTTATTGTCTAATGAACACACTAAATTCCATGTTTTGTTCTTTTTAGTGCATTATATTCCTCATCCGTTGCTGCTTTCCAGTGTCTGTCTTTTGCAACTTTTCAAATGTTTCTGACTCCTCTAAGATAGATATTGCTGTGTATAATTTTGGTTTAAAGATCCCACTTTTTGATCTTGTAACCATTGGATATCCTGTTCTAACCTATGGTGATACTTATGTACTTACTTGATCGGTATTGCTTCCTGGTTGCATTTGTGAAGTAACCGAACTTTCTTCACTAATTGTTTGTGTCTGATCATTTATGTACAGGAGACTGACCGTGATAGCTGAGCAGTTCTGGTAATTCATAATCTGGTTGACTTGAAACTGTGAGTTAGGGATTATGAGCTCCAGCGGTCCTTTCAAATTCCTTTGGTTGTAGAACATCAGTACACACAGGTATATTAGGTATTGATACCTTTATATTATAAATTTTCTGAGTTGTTTTTTATACCTGCATTGTTGAAAGGAAAAATATGCTCACTAAATACAACATGCCTGCTTATGAAGACTTTCCACTGTCATCAATACATTTATAGCCCTTCTGATTTGTCCATATCCTATAAAGGTGCAAAATCTTGACCTAAAGCTCAATTTCTTAGTATTGTATGGTCTTATATAGGGAAAATATAGACATCCAAAAGTTCTTAAACTCTAATAATATGTTTTAATTCTATATAGTTTTACTAGTGGACTGATTCCTTTAAGAACCTTTGTGGGTAACCTGTTGATTAGATATACAGCAGTGTTAAAGGAATCGGACCAAAATTTTAATGGTAGAGATTCTTGTGCTAATAAAGTTAAGCCTGTCTCCATAAAATGTCTGTGTTTTCTCTCAATCAAACCATTTTGCTCTGATGTATAGGGACATATAGTTCCATGAACTATTTCCCTTTTATTGAAAACCTACTAAGTGTCTTATACTTAATGTCACTATTAGACTGTATAATTTTGACTTGGTGACCAGTTTGCTTTTCAGCTAAAGATATGAAACGTATTACTGCATTGTAAGTATCAGACTTTGTTTTCTGAAAGTATATCCATGTATATCTAGAACATGCATCTATAAAAGATATATAATATCTATATCCATAATCTAAGCAAATTGGAGTCGGTCACCATAAATAAGTGGCAACTAATTCTAAAGGTTTTGAATACTTGGTTAATGAATCATTAAATACTAATTTATGACTTTTGCTCATTTGGCAGTAAGTGCAAACAAATGGTAAAGAAATATCATTCGAACTTAAAATTTTTTTTCACCAAGTACTTGTTTAACTGCACTTATATTTGGATGGCCAAGTTTATAGTGCTATAGATCAAACACATTTCTATTTCTTTCAGGTTATTTCAACCGTGTGACAACATTTTTGTTTTCTCCTAGAATTGCTACTATTTCTTAGATTGAATCTATATTATTCTCTGACTGCATCACCCTACAAAAGAATTTTCCTTTGTACGTATGTCTCTAACTAAGCAATAATTTGGATAGAATTCAAAGTAAACATTATTGTCTTTTGCAAATTGTGATATTCTCATGAGATTTTTTCTTATCCTTGGCACTCTTAATAAGTTGTTTAAATAGTTCTCTTACACCATTAATACATGCATTACTAGTATGTGAGATATTAATTTATTCACCATTCCCCATGCATGTTGACTGTTTACCTTTGTACTCTTTGTTGCCAAGATTTAAATGTTAAGATTGCTTGTTATGTGATTAGTGGCTCCTGAATTTGGATACCAACTCTTAGTCTAAATGTGTTCTGGTCTTCTAATGATACTCTGATTGATTACACCATTTCCATCTACCTGAGTGGTTGATTCTTGTTGTATCTAAGCCATGTTGACACTAATATTTTCACTTCTTTGATTGTTTAAACTTTGGTTAGGCACATAACTAGCATTAAATCTGAAATAGTACTTCATTGCAGTATGACAAAGTTTCTCACATGTCTGCTATTTTAGTCTATTATTGTTGTTATTCCATCTCCCTCTGCCCCTTGATCTGTTGGTATGACCACCTCTTTGATATGATTGACCTTGTTTATTGGAGTTTTGACCATTGTTCTTGGAATTGAATGTGTAATTAATTGATAAATCTATATCTTGTGGTTTCCTATGATCAATTCTTGCCTCATGTTCAAGTAGAGTTGCATGAATATACTGTATAGGTTGCAGAGTTGGTTGAGATGATACAACTACAGCTACTTCATATTCTTCATTGATTCCGTTCAAAATACTCAATATTTGTTTAGTTTCAGATACTTTATGCCCTGCAGCTTCCAGCATATTGCATATGTTGTTGACTTGTGATAATCCCACATAGTCTGATTACTGTTGGGCGAATTCTCACCCAGAAGATCTAGGGACCAGGAAGTCACAATGTCACCCGGGCTTGCAGCCTCCACTTCGTTCGACAGCCAAGAAGCTCAATACTAACCTAGATGTCCATCCAACGTTCAACCATCACCTCATTCGGCTCCACCACATTCGGCTCCAACTCATTCGGCTCCACTTCATTCGGCTCCATCACATTCGGTCCCCACCTCGTTCGGCTCCACCTCATTCGGCGTCCTTTATACCACCAAACCACCGGACAAGACCCTTGCCGGTCCAAAGCCCACACCTCGCTACTGCCGAACCACAATCGCCACCGGACCAACCATACTACCGAACCACCACACCTCGCTACTGCCGAACCACAATCGCCACCGGACCAACCATACTACCGAACCACCACAACACCTACATGCCGAACTACCCAACATCGGTCCAAGCCTCCATATCCACGCAACACCGAATGAGCCTCGCCGAACCACATAGTTGCCAGTCCAGATCGCTTCAGCCCGGGCCCGCCAGCAGTTATATACTTCCAAGACCCCTGCCCCCTACCTCATTCTATAAATAGAGGGGCAGGGGTACAACAATGGCAGACAAGTTTGAGAGCTCAAGCAAGGAAGGAACTTTCAAACTACTTTCATACACTTGTATACAATGCATTGTACTTGTAACCTGAAAGAAAGAAGATAATAACATATAAAGTGGACGTAGGCACATTCTGGCCGAACCACTATAAATCTGTGTGTCTTTTACATTTCAGCCCCTACTTTTCTCATATTTACATACTCATCTAAAATCATTGAAAATTACATATAATCAACTAAATAACACGACTTGGAGGTGTTTGTCCATTTTTTGTGCAAACATTTTTGGTGCTTTCACTGAGAACTGAACTCAGACTTCATCTTCTCCCACTCAACCTTCTTCCTAACAACATCACTCGTTGCTTAGAAATCATGCCTTCCAAACAGAGAAGGGATGTTAACAAAGGAAAGAACATCGCAACTAGCAGCCTTCCAGATCCAGCAATCACAGATCAGCCCACTTCAACAGCAGTACCAGATGAAAATCAGGAGAATCCAACTGGTCCCGCAACGGAACAACCAACCACTAGGGCAGATCTGGACAGGGTTGTGGCTGAAGTAACTAACCGCTTCACATCCCAACAAGAAACTTTGGTGGACCAACTCATGTCACGCTTAAGGGATGCTGAAGAGTCCAACCGCAACACGGAATCATGGGGTGAATCCCAATCCGGAGGATCCCGGAGGCAACAAAGGTCTTCACTCTTCGAACAAGCTACCAACAGGAAAAACGATGATAGGGGCCGCGCCCGGACTCAGCCCGAATTTCGACTCGAGGAAGCCCTGGGAACCGAACCTAGCGGGGGAGGCACCAGGCGAGGGTCGGATGTAGCTGAGCCAGTCATGCCACCTAATCATAGAAACCCCGCTGAACGGAGCCGAGCTAGAACCCAGCCCGAAGTTGACCCCATGGATGTGCTCGAAACAGAACCCCACAGGGGAAGATCAAGGCAGGGGGCAACTGTAGCTGGTCCTAGCGTGCATCCAAGCAGCCAAAGACAACCACTGGATAATGCTAGAGGTGATAGACTGTACCATCCCTACAGGGCATCTGGACGAGATAGATCCCGCAGGGAAGAACCGAGCTCATTTTTGTCCGCTCCAAGTTCTGACGAACGAATGGCACGATTATTCAGAGAATGTGTCCAACGGGAGCAAAGGGACCGGGGAATAGGCGCTAGGGTCACCAGTCCCTTTACCCGAAATATCGAAACTGCCATCACTCCCCGGGAATGGAAAATGCCAACCATGGAACCTTACAAAGGAACTTCCGACCCCATCGTACACCTGCAGAGGTACACCCAGCATATTCTCATGAGTGGAGCAACAGAAGGAGTATTATGTAAATGCTTTCCGCTATTCCTATTAGATCTAGCTACCTCCTGGTTCTGCCATCTACCCCAAGGATCCATCAGCTCATGGGAGATGTTAAAAGAAAGGTTTATTAGCCAGTTCCGCATCCATGTGGAACAACCCAAGGATGCTTATTCTCTATCCAATGTCAAACAGAAATCCGGAGAGACGCTGCAACAATATCTAACACGGTTCAACGCCGCAGCGGCAGCAGTTCAAGATGCCGATGAAAAACTCACTCTGATGGCCCTCTGTAGTGGTGTACATCCAGACACCAAGTTTGCCAGAAGATTAACTAAGGAAAAACCAGCTACCTTGCCTGATTTCTTCCATGAAGCTGGGAAGTATATGAGACTTGAAGACGCTGCTACGGAGAGGCAGTCAGGGCAACAAGGCAAGATAGTTCAGGACAAGGTTCCCACTGCAGCTAAGGACGCTCGAAGAAATGAATCTAGAGACAATGCTGGGGGCAGAAAGGTTGAGAAGCGCCAATATCGACCAGGGCCAAGATTTGACTCCTACACTCCTTTGAATGAAACAATCGAAAACATCTACCTAGCCACTCAGGGCGAACTCGGATACAAGCGCCCCCCGCACAAGAAAGAATCAGATAACGCACTCAAGTCCGGAAAGTTCTGTCGCTTCCACGAATCCCACGGACATGACACCAATGAATGCCACCATCTTCGGGACTTGATCGAAGAACACATTAGAAGAAGAAGACTGGAACGTTATGTGAAAGGTCAGAACAGGACTCCAACTCCTGCCAACGAGAACTCAAAGCAACCCCTCCCAGAAGTAGGCGGAGGGAATCGCAACAATCACAACACCAGTGGCTCTAGTCAAGAGAAGATAGTGGTCCTTACCGTCTCAGGAGGACCACACATCGCCGACAGAAGTTGGGCAGAGATGGAAAGGTACGGCAAGTCGCTTAGAAATGCCGAAGGATATGTTAACTCCATTACGGAGGAACGCCACCCGAAACGAAAAGAAAACAATGACATTGTATTCAGTAGGCATGATTTGGAAGGAAGACAGTACCCACATATGGATCCCATGGTCATCTCTTCCTGGTTTGGTCCAGCTAAAGTTTTTCGGATTCTAATAGACACGGGAAGCTCCGTTAATATCCTGTTCAAACATGCTTTCGACAAAATGAAGTTATCAATGAAGGATGTATCCCCCTGTGACAAACCACTGCACGGTTTCACTGGAGATGCAAAGATGCCTCTCGGGCAACTTGACCTCTTCGTCGAAATAGGAAGTCATCCCCGCTCCGTTGTGCGAAAACAAACGTTCGTACTAATAGAAAACCACTCGGCTTACAACGCTTTCTTGGGAAGACCAGCCTTGTCTGACTTTCAGATTGTATTAGCCCCCTGGTGCCTGAAAATGAAATTTCCAACAGACAACGGAGTAGGAGAAGTAGAAGGAGATCAAGATGCTGCCCGAGACTGCTACGTAACTGAACTTCGCAATAACCGCAGAAAGAGTAAAGGAAAAGATGCAGAGACTACTCTCTGCATGAAAAGCTTGGAGGCATAGCAACTAAAGAAAGCCCCTCCTCTTCGATACACAAGCGATCCCTTCAATGAACTAGACCCCAGGGATAAAGAGGAGGAGGCTACCGCCGAGCCTGCAGAGGCTATGGAATTCGTATCGGTAGATAAGCATGATTCAAGTAGACTATTAAAAATCGGATCTCAGCTGAAAACGGGATTGAAGGATCAACTCATTGACTTCCTCCGCCACAACTTAGATGTATTTGCGTGGACCCATGCCGATATGACAGGAATCTCCCTAGACATAGCATGCCACATGTTGAACATCGATCCCACCAAGGTACCAGTAAAGCAGAAAAAGAGGAGCATGGGGGCAGAGCGATCAGCAGCCCTTGATGAGGAAGTAAAAAATCTACTTGCTAATGGCTTCATACGGGAAGCCATCTACCCAGAATGGATCGCTAACCCGGTGCTAGTAAAAAAGGCCAATGGAAAGTGGCGAACATGTATTGACTTCTCCAATCTGAATGACGCTTGCCCGAAAGACTGCTTCCCACTTCCCCGAATTGACCAACTCGTAGACAGCACAGCTGGGCACGAACTCCTATCTTTTATGGATGCATACTCCGGATATAACCAGATCCCCATGCACGCTCCCGATCAGGACCACACTAGCTTCATCACCGACCGCGGATTATATTGTTACAAAGTCATGCCTTTTGGACTCAAAAATGCTGGAGCTACCTATCAACGCCTCGTCAACAAAATGTTCGCAGGACTGATAGGACGAACTATGGAAGTATATGTGGATGACATGTTGGTAAAGTCCAGGAAAGCCAACGACCATGTAAGCCATCTGGACGATATGTTTCAGGTACTTCGCCGGTATGGAATGAAGCTGAATCCTCTAAAGTGCTCCTTCGGAGTTTCATCGGGAAAATTCTTAGGATTCATCGTCCACGCCAGAGGAATCGAAGCAAACCCTGAACAAGTCCGGGCTTTAAAAGAAATAAGGATACCTTCCACTCGAAAAGAAATGCAGAGCCTAAACGGGAAGGTGGTCGCCCTAAGCAGATTCATTTCCAAGGCAACTGACAAGTGTGTCCCTTTCTTCGAAGCACTCAAGAAAGACAAAGGGAGGTTCGAGTGGACCGACGAATGCTTAAAAGCCTTCCTCAACCTAATCGAACACCTTCAGAGACCACCAGTACTCTCAACTCCAAATGAAGGTGAAGTGTTATACCTATACCTCGCTGTATCATCTCATGCTCTAAGCGCCGCCTTGGTAAGAGAAGAAGACCGCACACAACGCCCGGTTTACTTTGTAAGCAAGAGATTTACGGGGGCAGAAGCCAGATATCCTAAACTTGAGAAGTTAGCATATTGTTTATTGATCGCGTCACGGAAACTGCGACACTACTTCCAGTCTCACTCCATCAGGGTTCTAACCGATCAACCACTAAGACAAGTGCTCCATCGTCCTGACACTTCTGGGCGACTCCTCAAATGGTGCATCGAACTAAGTCAGTATGATATCACCTACCATCCCCGCACCGCTATCAAAGGACAAGCCATGGCTGATTTCATTGCCGAATTCACTACCAACGAAGGCAAGGAACAATCCGAAGTGGCAAAAAACATCAAGTGGAACCTCTTTGTAGACGGAGCATCGAACGAAAAAGGCTCGGGGGCAGGTATTGTGATCGTCACCCCCAGGGGAAGAAAGTTGTACTATGCATTAAGATTGGAGTTCACGGCCACTAACAACGATGCTGAATATGAAGCAGTAATAGCGGGATTGGAACTGGCCCTAGAAATTGGGATCAATTCCTTGTGTATTCATAGTGATTCTCAGCTTATCGTAAACCAGGTACTAGGAGAATTCCAGACTCGAGGAGAACGGCTCACAGCATACCTAAAGAAAACCAGACTGCTGCTCGATCGATTGGACCATTATCTAATCAAACACATTCCTCGAGAAGAAAACCAAGAGGCAGATGAACTTGCAAAGCAAGCTAGTATGAAGGACAGCACCATTCCCGGAGCACTAGCAATCTCAAGGCAGCTAGCCCCGAGTTTCGAACAAGCGAATCTGATAGCTGCAATCGAAGAAGGAACCTGGATGACTCCTATCCGGAAATATTTGCAAGATGGCATACTACCCGACAGGCGTGACGAAGCCAAGAAGATCTTGAGGAAAGTTCCCCACTACACAATACAAGAAGGCATCCTCTACCGGCGTGGCTTCTCTAGCCCCCTATTAAGATGCGTCGCCGGAAGGGAAGCCAAGGAGATATTAATAAACATCCATCAGGGAGGATGCGGAGATCACACTGGAGGACAGACTTTGGCAAGAAAGATACTCCGATATGGATATTACTGGCCCACACTAAACAAAGATGCCCTAGACTTCGTTAAGAAATGCGACAGATGTCAGAAGTTCGCCAAGATCCCTCGACTACCCACAAACGAAATTACTCAAATGACCAGCCCTTGGCCCTTTGCTGTATGGGGAATTGACTTAATTGGCGAACTGCCAACGGGCCGAGGCGGAGTCAAATATGCTATAGTGGCAGTCGATTATTTCACCAAATGGGTGGAAGCGGAACCTTTAAATAAAATATCTTCAGCAAAAGTTATCAACTTCTTGATCAAAAACATTCTGTGCAGGTATGGAGTCCCCCTCAAGATCGTATCAGACAACGGACTCCAATTTGACAGCGAAGAATTTGCCGACTGGTGCCAAGAGCATGGAATTCATAAAAGCTTCTCATCAGTAGCTTACCCTCAGGCAAACGGACAAGTTGAAGCTGTCAACAAAATTCTCAAAACCCTAATCAAGAAGAAACTTGAAAAGTCAAAAGGCGCTTGGGTGGACGAACTTCCTACGGCACTATGGGCATACCGCACATCTTTCAGAACATCAACGGGACATACTCCTTTCTCTTTGGCATATGGATCGGAGGCAATGCTCCCAGTTGAGACTATTGTGCCTTCCCACCGTAGGATCCACTACAACCCAGAAGAAAACGAAGAACTCCTCCTCATGTCTTTGGATCTGATTGAGGAAAGGAGAAACGATGCAGCACTCAAAGCAGCAGCTCACAAACAAAAAGTGGCAGCACTATACAATTCCAAAGTCAAGCATCGCAGCTTACAAGAAGGAGATCTTGTCCTCAGGCGAATCTTTCCGCGCCCCGGGGCACTGGACCCCATCTGGGACGGACCATATGTAATTCACAAAGACCTCCACAATGGAGCTTACATTTTGTCAACAGTGGACGGAGAGGTGTTCCAGAGGGCATGGAACATCCGACACCTCCGTCGATACTTTTCTTAACTTGTACCGCCCATATGAAGTGAATTAACAAAGAGAATCAGTGGACGTAGGCATTTTCGTGCCGAACCACTTTAAAAAATCTTGTCTCTTTTTAACTTGTTCCTTTATGTCTTGGCTACTTGTTAAGCGTTATCCCTTTCTGTTGAACAAAATTCTATGGCATCTCCACTCAAGACGCACCGCGGCCTCATCTGGACTAGGCCTAACAGGTACGCTACGATTCTATGCACTCGCCAATGAGACTCTTTTGCCCCAGCATCCCTCTGCTGCGGGTTAACTCATTGCGCGCCTGCCCTCAAAGCCAACTGTAATGAGCCGATTATAAGTCATCATAAAGGCCGACTATAGCCGATGGCAGCTCATTACGGCGTTCGGCTCGTCGGTAACTGTGAACCTACTTTAAGCCCCAACATAAGGTGTGGCCAGCCAGGGGTAGTTCACGGCCAACGGCACCCACGCTAGCCGGCCACGGTAAATCGAATAATACCCACGATTACGGACCATAATGGTTCGGGTAGTTACCGTGCGCGATCTCGGCTCCGATGTGTCTTAAGTGCGGCTGTGGTAAAAAAGAAAACTCCCCGCGGAGGTGTAAGATGGGTGACAAATGTCTCCAAGACCCACAGCTAGGGAAAGTGACTACAAAACCCGTTTGCCACGAACTTAAGCACATCGACGGCCTTCCGTGACTGGAAGTTTTACTTTTACTATATTTCCATTTCATTTAAATATTTTTCTCCTATCCTGTATAACAAACTCTAAAGTACAGGAAACCAAATAGGAAGCATTCACTCATGAGGCTCTAAGCCTGCGTGCTGGGTAGCAGGGCGCTCGGCTATACCCGTGAACAGTTACACAAGACACTCAAAGCTACCGCCTGCGAATAAAACATAAAGGGCGGTACTCTCTTCTCTTGTACATAAATGCGTAACTATAACTTATTCATACACTGACATTGCGAAACGTGAAATTATATTTCAAGCAAAAACTTAACATCAAACACAAGTGGAATCACAGGCATATACATAATTATACTTCTCACACAGCACATAAAGATAGCAACAACATTTAAACATGACAAAATCAGCTTATATTATAAGATCACACGAAGTTATTCTTTGCAAATAATTTTATTACAGTTGCATATCAAAGACTAACATGAACAGTGATAAAAAAGAAACAAAAAGATGGCAGATGCACCCACACTCCATCACCAACTCCCCCAGCCTACTTAGCCGCAGGATCGGAGCCCCCAGCATGTGGATCTGAAGTCCCACCTGTCCAGATCAGAAGAGGAATTCATTAAACGAACGATCAAGTTATGAAAACACGAAAAGAAAAGAAAGGGAAAAGAATAACTCACCAGCATCCGCCGCTTGATCCTCATCATCCAACTGCACGCCCGCTTCCTCTGCAGCGAGTAGCCGCATCCCCTCCTTCACCGCCGCTTGCTCCTCCTTTGAGAACTGAGCAGTAACCACACTCAAGTTGAAAGCCTCTCCGCCTTCCTTACCTGCATTCACCCTGGCCTCCTCTAAAGCCTGGAGATACACCTTGGCCATGACCCGAGGGTAATCGTCCATCCAAGACAAGCCGCCCTCCTTCCAAGTGTGGAAGTACATATCCTGCAACATCTCATCCATCATCCCCTCGTTTTCCTCAAACTCCCTCACCCGGGCCTCGGAAGCTTGCAACTTGGTGATGGCGACGTCCCTCTCTGATTGGTATCTCAAGCAGTCAGCCTGGAGTGACCTCCTCATTTCCTCTTCCTTCAACTTGAGGGACCTCCTCATCTCCTCCATCTCCTCCTTCAACTCGGCCTGAGCCATCTCCGCAGCCTCGAGCCTCCCTGACAACTCCTCTACCCGCTCGAGATCCGCATTTCGAACCTCATCCACCGTTGCGATAGCTATGTTGATCCGTTCCCTGCAAGCGACCTCCATCTTCCGTAATTCCGCCCTACTGGCCTTCTCCATGGTCTCTTTCAGACGCTTGGAGGCTTCCTCATGCTGGGAAATCTGGATGGCTTGGTCGGCGAGTTGCTTGGCCTGATCGGCAACCTTTAACCTCAACCGAATGTTAGCACTCCCGATCTCTTCCCCGGCCTTGACCAACTTAGCATGATGCTCCATTAACTTCTTGGTCTCTGCGGCCACCCGGTCGATATTAGCCTTGGCCTCATCCCCCATGGTGACTACCCGTGTAGTAAGTAAATCAAGATCTAAAGATTTGGCCTCGTCCAGCACTCTTACCATGGGGTTGCGGGGAAGTAGGTGCTCGCCCGTGGTCTCATCGAATGAAATGTCCCGAAAACTTGGGTCTAAATCAGGATGGCCGGCAAAAGGGTCACGAGGCACGGGGCGAGGCACATCGGGACGCCTTATATGAATGACAGTAGAACTCTTGGAAGGAGGAGGAGGGGGGCAGGGCTCCGTGCTCTCCTCCGTAGTATCACGAGGAGGCTGAGTAGGGGGAGGCAGAGTAGGAAGCTGCGAAGCAGAAGAAGACTCAAATAAGGAACGGCTCCGCTTCCTTTTCTGAATGCCCTCTTCGATGACCCCAAGAAGAGGGCGGTACTTGACTACGTCCCCAGTGCGATCAGTAGAAGGTTTCGCGGAAGCTCTCCTCGACTTAAATTGTTCAAGGCGGTGTCGAACATCCGACGTTTTACCCGCCTGGCCTGCCCCTGGAATAAAGAACAAGTGTTACGAACATACAATAATCCGCAATTCAAAAAATGTGCTAAGTTAAAAAGAAAGAAAAGTGAGGAGACACATCTATTATACAAACCCGGCGGAGGAGTGGGATACTGCAATAAGTCCTGGATCTCATTCCAGGACGGAAGTGAACCGTAAAAAATTTCTAAGTCCTTATCGAAAATAGAATCGGCAGAAGACAAAAGTTCACCTTGCATCGCCGGAATCACCCTAGCTGAGGAACCCTTAGAGGATGGGTCAGTGCCAGCCACAGCTTTGCCGGTTTCCTTTGCCTTCTCCGTTCCCTTCTCCGTTTCCGACTCTCCCTCCGACTCCCCGAAGGCCCGACGGAGAGCCTCATCCAGTTCGAGGTCTTGTTCAGAGGTTAGAGCAGCAACACCACTACCACCTTGACCGTCGCCATCTCCTCCACCCTCCGACCCTTCTCCAACTTCGCCTCCTTCCTCCTCTTCTACACCTTCCTCCTCCGGGACAATCGGGCAAGTACTTGGAGAAGGGCCATCGGACTTCCTCAGTTTCTTCCCCCCGACCACGGGACGCTCTGCGAAAGGCTCCCTCTTACCGCTCTTTACCTTATCCCCCTCCTTAGCTTTAGCAGCCTTCTCCTCAGCCGTGTCTCTTTGCTTAACCACGGACTGGTGCGGTAAGATCAAATTATACTCCAAGAGGGTTGCGTTCCTGATCAAGAAGGAGGCCGACCGGTCCCGTGCCGGAATAGCCTTTAGTTCAGCAGCCATTCGCACCAAGGAATCATCCTCCACAACTGCAATACCACCTGTCGCTAGCCAGAAATAGAAGCATGTCAGAAAAAACACTACAGTCAAAACATGGAAAATATAAATGAAATCCATCTTACAGCCAGAAGTGAAAAGGCGGAAAGAAACAGCATCGTCCTTGATGAAGAACCACTCTTTCTTGAACATGGTAAACTTGGAATATAAGTCCAGAACTGGTTTGAAGGGTACGGCCGCCTCCAGACTAATATACGGAGACCCCTTCTTATAGCCTCTCAGGTTGTACAAGTATCGGATTTCCCGGTTAGAAGGAGGACGCCCGTACCTCCTCTGGAAGATGACAAAGAGGCTCACCAGGATAGCATATGAGTTAGGCTGAAGCTGGAAGGGAGCCACCTTCAAATATGTGGTGAAGCTTACTATCCAAGCGTTGATAGGGGGGATAGCGCCGCACATGCAATGGTACCTGCTAAAAGCGAAGTAGCCCTCGGGAGGATTATATGGCATCACTCCATCTCCCGGCAGCAGCATAAGAGCCCTATCTATCCCGAAGGAACGGGATATGACGTCAAGTTGCTCCTCCTTTAGGGAGCTAGGAAAGCAATCCGGGGGAGAGACCAAAAGTTCCTGTGGACCATATCCGTCCACTAGAGACCTCGGAATAGGTCGGTGTTGCCCGGATCCTGGTTGGACTGGGGGCAAGGAAGAAGAAGGCTCTCCTGTGCCTCTAGACTTCTTTCTATCCGATCGTGTTTCCGCTTTGCGAGACATTTTCTGCAACACAAGGAAAGCAAGGCATTAGAACAGGGAACATAGAAAAGTAAACAAACAAGTGCGTGCAAGTGTGGGATTTCATTCGCAAACTAAAGTTTTCAAGGTCATCGTGTTCATTCGGTCATCAAGTTCATTCGGTCATCGTGTTCATTCGGTTTCCATCTCATTCGGTCATCAAGTTCATTCGGTCATCAATTTCATTCGGTTTCCATCTCATTCGGTCATCAAGTTCATTCGGTCATCATGTACATTCGGTTTTCCATCTCGTTCGGTCATCATGTTCATTCGGTGGTACTGTATCAAGGGCATTCGGTACACAAGGCATTCGGCCCCAAGGCCGTAATCTCATTCGGAGAAACGAAGACGTACGTGTGTATTCGGCAATAAGTGTATACCTGGTCCGGTATAAGGTTGGTTCGGCAAAACACTTGGTTCGGCAATAGATTGATTCGGCGCTTGCTGGTTCGGTGAAGAAAAACAAGGGGGGTACGGCCTCTATATATAGGCGAACTCACAACCACCGAACCAAACGACTCGCCCAACCGGACCAATAATACCGGACCACCAGAAGCCGAATGTGAATAGCCGGACCAACCAAAAACCGAATGAAATTCTCTCTCTACCGATCAAGACCAGGAACTAGTGGCGTGCAAAGCGCCTCCCTCAGATAAGTACCGAACCCCAGAACTAACTAATAAAATAAGATTAAGATAACGATGAATAAGTCGTAAAATCCTCACCGACGTGGATTAAATCGTTTACACGTGTACGCGACCTCGAATGGTCCCTAGGCACGCTCTGAATGGTTGTTAACCCTACCATCGTGGGAATTTACACTTTGACACGCATTCTTAAGCCCATCGGTCATATGGATATTTGATAATTGTTATGAAATGGCTAAGCTACTTACACATGTACGGGGTTGCGAACGATCCCTAGGCATGCTCTGAGCTGGCAATAAACCATCTTCACAAACATAAACCGGGCATCGACGATGCCAAGCCCCTTCGGGGCTCACTCTATCGTCCTTAACGGCACAGTTCACTTCAACTCGAATATTTCGATCATGAACGGTCGTTATTCGAAATCACGCTAAAACTGTAAATTTCTTTGCAGGACATTAACGGAATACGAACGTCCGATCACCGGCATTACAAAGCCAATCTCCCCGCCACAAGAAAAACAAAGCGCGACACATGCAAGCACGTGCCCCACTTTGGGGGGCAAATGTTGGGCGAATTCTCACCCAGAAGATCTAGGGACCAGGAAGTCACAATGTCACCCGGGCTTGCAGCCTCCACTTCGTTCGACAGCCAAGAAGCTCAATACTAACCTAGATGTCCATCCAACGTTCAACCATCACCTCATTCGGCTCCACCACATTCGGCTCCAACTCATTCGGCTCCACTTCATTCGGCTCCATCACATTCGGTCCCCACCTCGTTCGGCTCCACCTCATTCGGCGTCCTTTATACCACCAAACCACCGGACAAGACCCTTGCCGGTCCAAAGCCCACACCTCGCTACTGCCGAACCACAATCGCCACCGGACCAACCATACTACCGAACCACCACACCTCGCTACTGCCGAACCACAATCGCCACCGGACCAACCATACTACCGAACCACCACAACACCTACATGCCGAACTACCCAACACCGGTCCAAGCCTCCATATCCACGCAACACCGAATGAGCCTCGCCGAACCACATAGTTGCCAGTCCAGATCGCTTCAGCCCGGGCCCGCCAGCAGTTATATACTTCCAAGACCCCTGCCCCCTACCTCATTCTATAAATAGAGGGGCATGGGTACAACAATGGCAGACAAGTTTGAGAGCTCAAGCAAGGAAGGAACTTTCAAACTACTTTCATACACTTGTATACAACGCATTGTACTTGTAACCTGAAAGAAAGAAGATAATAACATATAAAGTGGACGTAGGCACATTCTGGCCGAACCACTATAAATCTGTGTGTCTTTTACATTTCAGCCCCTACTTTTCTCATATTTACATACTCATCTAAAATCATTGAAAATTACATATAATCAACTAAATAACACGACTTGGAGGTGTTTGTCCATTTTTTGTGCAAACAATTACCTTTAATGATATTCTGTAATTTTCGTTTGTGGTGCATAACCTTTGCAGGTGATTGAGTATTGAAAATCCTTTCCACTGTAATCCAGATGTCATTAGCAGATTTGCAACCTATTAGTTGAGACAGTAGATTTATGTTGATAGATGACAGTAGCCAAGAAATTATTAGTCTATCTTGATGTAATATTTTGTATATTCTTCATTACTGATCATCTTGTTTTGTGAATCAGTGATAAATCTTGGTGAATTTGGAATAGTGCCAAGGATAAATCTTTCAAGCCATATCCTTGCATTGCTGTTTCAACTTGAAGTTTCCGTAGAAGATAATCGTCTTCTTTAAGATGTATGGTCATTAACTGGCTTTGTGGACTGATGACAGTCTGGATCAGTTTTTCGGGGATTCAGGGGTCTGTTGTTGAGAGTTGGCTACATTATCAGAGGTTGTTGAAGTGTTGTCTCCTTCATCCACGATGATACAACACAGTGACAATCAAACTTGATAATTCAGATACTTGCTGATTCAAGATTGCTTCAATAGTGGTATGAACAGGTAAGTTGCAGCTAAACTCATATGATGAATCAGTTCTGATGAATTCTTGGCAAGGCATTGCTTTCTTTCTACTTTTGATTACTTTCTTGATTTCAGTTTTCAGTTTTTATGAACTTTCTTGTTTGAGAATTTGCATACTTCTTTGTTGAGAACTTGTTGTAACCAGAAATCAGATTGATTTCTTTGGTATGGCACTTGTTTTTCATAAGAAAATTCAATAACAATCCAAATGATGAGTGTGCACCTGATGGTTATCAAGATTTCAAATGAGATAATGCACTGATGATGTCTTGACTTGAGTGCTCCTTTTCTTGAGGTTGAGACCCTAAAAATTTTCTAAATTTGATGCAGGTGCCATTAGGCTTAATGCGGCTCTGATATCATGTAAAGAATTGATGTTTTGATAAAATTGTTTTCGGTTTTGAATTGAAGAACAAAATGGAACTTTTGGATATTATTGAATATAGCTGATGATTTACAAAGTATTTTTCACACAATATAATACATCGCATATCTGTTGCTTTTATATGCGCAATTTATATTAGTTGGGCTAGAGATGTGGCCCATGAACCCACATTCTTATACCCGATAGTATTCAAGCTTTATATTGTGGTATATTGTTCAGCTCAACCATCACTTCTCATTTCTAACAGTTCTTTCCATGCACATACCGAATTAAGTAGTGTGATATCCAAAAGGCCAAGATAAATAATATATTCTATGGCCACATTCAGCACTGTAATAACTTTTGGTTACTGCAACTGTTGTCATTTTTTAGCAATGTACCAAAAGGCACGTAAATCATCTTTGACTTTTTGGTGTCCTAAGTGTGCGACACTAGCGTGTGAACTTCCGTGATATGGCTCTTAGTTTGTATGTAAATCTAGATCTCGGTTTTGTCAGGAATGAAGAACTCGCCAGCTTTTTAATTGATGTATGATTCTCGATAATGTATGTAAATCTGGATTGTTCGAAGTCCCTAGAGCAATGCCCTTCTTTTTTTAGAAAAATTGCTAAATAACATACTTGTAAACTAATGCTCGCAACTGTTTTGGTTCACAAGTCCAACGAGTCTTTGCAAAAATTGCTCCCAAAATAGCTTAGTATCATTTTTTGATGCAAACCATTATCATGTTTTTTAGATGTATCTATCGATAACTTACATATCCCTAAGTTAATGTTGAAGTACTTGAACAGAGCATTTGAATTTGCTAATGGTATATTGGCCAATTTTTCAACTTGGTACATCCCATATGACAGAAATTTTACAACTTGTAGTGCATCATTGCTGCTTAAAAATCACATATGAATTTTGATGAATGTTATATGCTAGATTTAAACTGGACGAGGAATGACAAAGGCTCCCGTTTTTTAGCAAATGGAATGCATTTAGAGGTGTTAAAAAAGAATATTTGTTAAAAAGATATTACAAGCAAAAACAAAAGAGGAACAACTTCAACTAAAACCAGAAAACGTTACAAGTATGAAGGAATGGAAGAAGTTTATTGAGTCAAAAAGGAGTAAAGAGTTTAAGGTAATTATGATGTAATTTTTATCATTTCTTATACAAAATATAAGCGTACATAAAATGCAAATTAACTAATTGATGTGATAAAACCTTGTAATCTAGTTACAAAGTGAAAGTTTTAAATCCATGAAGGACAAACAAATGCCACATACATGTAGTCGTCAAGGAATGGCTCGACTATTTGAAGATTTGGTGAGAAAAATATTTGATTTATTAACTATGGCTATCAGTTTTGTTTAATGTTATGTTTCTTTTAATGCAAAAGGAGGAAGTATCAGTCCCTTTTCCGTTTATAGAGCTGATGTTTGGATTGTTGAGGAAAATCCCATCAGATGGTTAGTCTAAGGAAATAAAAAACCCAATGCAGTGGAAAACAACTAGATCGTGATTGTAGTGAGACGAAACAAACAGAGATAAACACTAGAACAGATAGTCACAGATCTATGCAATGCAGAAAAATAAATAACACCAGTACTTATAGTGGTTTCACTACCGTGAGGCATTGTACGTCCACTTGGGGAGAGTAATCACTGAAAGATTAGAGCTACAAGATTGATTCACATTTGGAGGTTATACATAAGAAGAATTAACAATACAGACAAAACTTTGTAGAGTTTCAGCTCTCTAGGATGGCTGCCATTATTGTCCAGAAACTCCACTATTTATAGAATGAAGATATAAGGAGAGGTAGCTGCTATATAGCAGCCTTAGGGTTTGGTTCGGCATCCATTTAGACTGGCAAAGCCTAATTTTCGAACAAAACATCTGGAACGGCACTACTTGGTTCGGCATGCATCTGGTTCGGCGCATCTGGATCGCCAAACACAGCAGCTCATTTGGTTTGGCACAACCCCAGACTAATTTGGTTCGGCATAATGCCCAAACGAAATAATTGGACCGGTAAACATCTTTACTGCTCCAAAATCTTTGCTTCTCTTCTGCCTCCCACCGAACAAACATTGTCGCTCCAACACCAAACAACATCGGAAAAACCACATGGTCCAGCATTACCACCGAACCACCTTGCTAGTTCGGCAACTCAACCCCAAAACACTACATAACCGAACGAATATCCAAACCCTTACTGCCGGAGAAAACATCACCGCCCCATAAATATGGAGAAGGAAAACCTAGCAACACCGAATGAGATTTCTCGTCCAGCACTTCCACTTCTCTTCGTGACTAAACGAAGTCCACCAGACCAAATCTTTGGTCCGACATCTCCTCCACCGAACTAACTCGGCAACCTCAACTCCTCGGCCTAGGGCTTCACCTTCGTCGATTCTAGAGTTTGGAGCTCCTCCTCAAAGCTTCTCCAATGGCGACGCTTCTTCATGAATTCCCGTTATCATCTCTAACAATCTCCACTTTGATACCGAATTCCAAACAAGCCTTCCAACTTCATCTACACCACTATGCTCTAAGCAATGGATACTTACACAATGGGCTTTGACAATGCCATCACCCATTACACTCTGTCAACGAACTCCAGTAAGGCCACCGCCCATCAATAAAGTTTTCGAAGTACCCAGTCCATGTAGAACCTATCAATCTCCACCATGAAAACAAAAGTCTCCATGAACCATCTCAACTCTCCCCCATGCCACCCTGTGGCACCTAGCACTTCATTAGGCGAATCAAGTCCGAGCAATGCTCGAATGTAGCAACAGGGAATGACTTGGTAAACATGTCTGCTGCATTCTCCTTTTGTGAACTTTCTGAAGACGAACTAGCTTCTCCTCACTCATCGAGACAAGGAATGATTCTCTTACCTCAATATGCGTCGTCCTCGAGCTGAATGCTAGATTTTCATCTAAATGAATTGCACTCTGATTGTCATAGTATAATCCACACCTTTATACATGAAGCCCAAATCACACAATAGTTGCCTCAAATAAAGCACCTCCTTAGCTGCTTCAACCGCAGCTATGAGTTCAGCCTCTATAGTAGACAAAGTCACAATCGTCTGCAACCTCGCTCTCCAATTGATCGTTGTCCCACCAATGGTAAACACATATTAGGAGGTTGACTTCCTTCGATCTCTATCACTGCATAGTCAGAATCACAAAATCCAACCAAGCTGAAATCTCCTCCTCTGCTGCCAAAAACAAGTCCATGGTTTGGAGTTCCTCTAAGGTATCTAAAAATACACTTCACTGCTTTCCAATGCGTCTTTCCTAGATTTTCCATGAACCTACTCACCAATCCAACTACCTATGCAATGTCAAGCTTAGTGCAGACCATGGCATACATCAAGCGGCCAACTGCACTTGCATATGGGACCTTCATCATATAAGCATTGTCCTTTTTTGAGATGGAAAGCCTTTACTAGAAAGCTATATGTGCAAAGGCATGGGTGTGCTGATTGCTTTGACCCTTCCATGCTAAACCGAGCAAGCACCTTTTAAATGTACTCCTTTTGAGTGAGGCTCAAAAGTCCAAGATTTCTATCCCTTTGGATTTCCAAACCCAAAATTTTCTGTGCTTCTCCAAGATCTTTCATTTCAAATTCTGCTTTTAGCTTTAGCTTCAAACTATCGATTCCCGCCTCATCTTAGGAAGCAATCAACATATCATCTACGTAAAAGAGTAGGTACACCCATCAACCATTCTTTAAATGCTTGAAGTTACACACAAGCATCTTTGATGCTATGATCAAAACCAAGTGAAAGCATACAAGAGTCGAAACTATTGTATCATTGTCCAGGTGACTACTTAAGTCCATACAGTGACTTTTTCAATTTGCAAACCCAATTTTATTTCTCATATACAACAAATCCTTTTGGATGCTTCACATAGATGGTCTCATCCAAGAATCCATGCAAGAAAGTGGTTTTCATGTTCAGTTGCTCTAGCTCCAAGTCATATGCTGTGACGATAGCGAGCATAATGGGGATGGACGTATGCCTCACTACTGGAAAAAATATCTCATCATATTTCAATCCCTTTCTTTGTAAAAAACCTTTAGTAATTAGTCTGGCCTTGTATCTCCCATCATCCTTCATCTCGAACACCCACTTGCAGCCTATGGCTCGTCTTCCTTGAGGAGGTGGTACCAAATCCCAAGTCTTGTTCTTCTTCAATGACTCTAACTCATCTTCCATAGCGCACATCCACTTCGAACTGTCACATGATTTCAAAGCTTCATCAAGGTCAAGAGGTTCCTCACGAACCACATGTAAGGCACAGTCAAACTGATCAGCAAGGCTAAGGTTTGCAAACTGCCAATCGCTATACCTTTCGGATGGTCTAATAGTCCTACGACTGATCTGGGTAGGTACTGTTTCGCCTAAACTCCTTTCAGTTCCACCTTGAACTGAACTTCCTCTATATTCATGCACATCACCAGCACTATTATAAGGTACCTATGGACTATCCTGTGATGTTTCATCAACTGTGTTGTCCACGACAGCATGAACAACAACCCGACTATTTGGCCGGAACATGGAAACTTCTTCCATCTCCTTAGGCCTATCAGAATCTTCTAATGTGGTAGGTAGCTTCTCCTTCGGATTGAACATAGTAGACTCATCAAAAATAGTACGTCTGAAATGAACAATTTTTTGATCAGCGGGGTTACAAATTCGATACCCTTTGATACCATCGGTGTATCCCATTAGTATGCCCTTGTATGCTCTAGTCTCAAACTTGTCATCACATGTATAGTGAACGTACACAGGACAACCAAAAATTCATAAGTAACCATGATACACTGCTTTATCTCTCCACTTCTCCTATGGAATCTTCCCATCTATGGCTAAGCATAGAATTCAATTTATGATATGCGCCGCAGATGATAATACCTCAGCACAAAAGCCTCTAAACAAACCCGCCGTCAATCTCAAGCAACGAGCCTTCTCCGGTAGAGTCATGTTCATCCTTTCTGCAACCCTATTAGATTACGGATCGCCAAGTGTAGTGAAATATCTCTGAACGCCATGCTATCTACAGAAATTGGGAACTCCTAATATATAAATTCACCGCCATTATCAGATCACAGCACCTTCAACCTAGAACCAGATTGGTTCTCAACAAGCGCTTTCCAGTCTTTGAACTTCTCAAAACTCTCCGATTTGGCCTTCGTCACATACACCCATACTTTTAGAGAAAAGTCATCAATGAAAGAGATAAAATACTTTGCTCCTCCAAGAGAAGGAGTAGCAACCGGTCCCCAAACATCTGTGTGCACATACTCAAGTACTCGTCTCGATCTATGGAGTCCAACTCCAAAAGATACTATAGTTTACTTGCCTAGCGCACACTTATGGCAAAAGTCCATCTTGTCGAAGTTTTCTCCTTTAATCATCTTCCATCTCCGAAGCAACTCTAAGCTCTTCTCTGAAATATTGCCCAACCTGAGATGCCAAAGCTTTGTGGCATCCAATGCACGAGAACTATCTACTTTAACACATGACTCTCCAAGAACTGTGGTTTTTTTCATTACATATAGATTTTGGAACACATCTCCTTTCAAAAGAACTAATGCACCTCTTGAAACCTTCAGACTATCCTTCTCGATAGTTACCTTACATCCCAAAGATGCCAATTGTCCTAAAGAAATTAAGGACTTCCAAAGACCTGGAACATACCGGGTACCTGTCAAAGTGTGTAGCACCGTCAAACATCCTGATTTTTACTGTACCTTCACCCATTGCTCTACAGCTAGCATCATTGCCCATAAAAATAGAGCTTCCCTCTCGTCCAACGAAAAAACTGAAGTAATCCTTATTATGCGTCATATGGAAAGACACCCCTTAGTCCAGCACCCAATGGCCTGAGACATCCAATACAACTGCAGACAACACATCGTCAGATACAGACTTTTCCACCAAAAATGATGAAGATCCGTCTTCTTCCTTCTTATTCAGTTCTGGACAATCATTTTTTCAATGACCAGCTTTCTTGCAGATAAAGCACTTTCTGTCCTTAGACTTTCCTCTCCTTCCATTACTGGGCTTCTCGAACTTGGAATGCCCTCTAGAGTGCCAATTCTTCTTATCTTCTCTATCTCTTTCAACAAACAGGCCATGACTACTACTTCCACCTCTACTTCTTTCACTTATTTCCTTCATCTGATCTCTCAAGCCCTCAGATAGAAGGTCTGACTTCACATCTTCCACTGTCAATGTGTCTCTAGCGAAGATAAGGATGTTAGTGAAACTTATGTATCGCTCCGGAAGAGAACAAAAAAGAACTATTTCCATTTGCTTCTCATCCATCTTCAAGTCAACAGTCTTCATCTTCATCATGAGATCATCAAAGAAATTAAGATATTCCTTCACTGAAGTACCTTCACTCATTTTCATGGTGAAAAATGTCTTCAGCAATATCAAATGGTCGGTCATAGATTTCTTCAAGTAGAGATTTTCTAGCTTGGTCCAAATGCCCCTAGCAGTGGTCTCGTTGCTAATCCCTGAGATAACATTATCTCCCATAGCTAGTTGTAAAGTAGTAAATGCCCATTTCTCCATCTCCTTCTTTTCCGCGACTGAGATGTCAGCTGTCAACTCCTCAAGGGCAAACATTACAAGATGGACTTCATTCCTCATTAGAACAGCCTTCATCCTCCATTGCCACTTCTCGAAATCTTTATCCCCGTTCCATTTTTCAATTGCCAACCGTGATCCTGATGCGATATACATCCCCTTAGTATAGGGTTTTGTAACAACTAAATTCAATTCATCTCCTACCATAACGTCTAACACTCCTCATTCAACCTTGCAGCTCTGATACCAGACCGTTGGGGAAAATTCCTTTAGATGATCAGTTTAAGGATATAAAAAACCCAATGCATTAGAGAAAAAACTTGATCGTGATTGTAGTGAAACGAAACAAACAGAGATAAACACCAGAACAGACAGTCATAGATCTATACAATGCAGGAAAATAAATAACACCAGTATTTATAATGGTTCCACTATCGCGATGCAGTGCATGTCCACTTGGGGAGAGAAGATTTTATTAATCACTGAAAGATTATAGGATTAATTCACTTTTGGAGGCTATACATAAGAAGAATTAACAATACAAATAAATTTCTGTAGAGTTTCAGCTCTCTGAATGGCTTCCATTGTTTCCAAAAGCTCCACTATTTAAAAAGTGAAGATATGAGGAGAGGTAGCTGCTATATAGCAACCCTGGGGTTTGGTTCGACATCCATCTGGACCGGCAAATCCCAAGTCCCAAACCAAACATTTGGAGCGGCACTACTTGGTTCGGCATGCATCAGGTTCGGTGCATTTGGACCGGCAAACACAGCAGCTCATTTGGTTCGGCATTACCCAAGGCAAATTTGGTTTGGCATAATGCTCGAATGAAATGATTGGACCGGTAAACATCTTTACCGCTCCAAAACCTTTGTTTCTCTTCTGCCTCCCACCGAACGAACATTGTCGCTCCAACTTCAAGTAACACCGGACCAACCATCTAGTCCGACATTACTATCGGACCACCTTGCTGGTTCGGCAACTCAACCCTAAAACCATACATCACTGAACGTATATCCAAACCCTCACTGCTAGACGAAACACCACTTCCCATAAATATGGAGCGGCAAAAACTAGCAACACCGAAAGAGAATCCTCGTTCGGCACTTCCACTTCTCTTCATTATTGAACGAAGTCCACTGGACCAAATCTTTGGTCCAGCATCTCCTCACCTAATGAACCCGACAACTTCAACTCCTCATCCTAGGGCTTCACCTTCGTCGATTCTAGGGTTTGGAGCTCCTCCACAAAGCTTCTCCAATGGCGATGCTTCTTCATGAATTTCAGGTATCATCTCTAACAATATTTATCTTGATACCGAATTCCAAATAAGTCTTCCAACCTCATCTACACCACTATGCTCCAAGCAATGGATACTTATCCAATAGGCTATGGCAATGCCATCACCCATTACACTCTGTCAACGAACTCCAGCAAGGCCACCACCTATCAACAAAGTGTTCGAAGTACCTAGTCTGTATAGAACATATCAATCTCCACCATGAAAAAAAATGTCTTCATGAACCATCTCAACTCTCCCCTGTGCTACCCCGTGGCACCTAGCACTTCATTAAGCAAATCAAGTCCGAGCAATGCTCGAACTTAGCAACAGGCAATGACTTAATAGACATGTCTGCTGCATTCTCCTTTGTGTGAACTTTCGGAAGACGAACTAGCTTCTCTTCACACTCATCGAGACAAGGAACAACTCTCTTACCTCAATATGCTTCGTCCTCGAGCTGAAAGCCAGATTTTCATCTAAGTGAATTACACTCTAACTGTCACAGTACACATCCATGCCTTCATATACAAAGCCCAAATCACACAATAGTCGCCTCAAATAAAGCACCTCCTTAGCTGCTTCAACCACATCTATGAGCTCTGTCTCTGTATTAGATAAAACCACAATCGTCTACAACCTCGCTCTCCAATTGATTATTGTCCCGCCAATGGTGAACACATATCCGAAGGTTGACTTCCTTCGATTTCTATCACTGGCATAGTTGGAATCACAAAATCCAACCAAGCTGAAATCTCTTCCTCTGCTCCCAAAGACAAGTCCATAGTTTGGAGTTCCTCTAAGGTATCTAAAGATACACTTCATTGCTTCCCAATGCGTCTTTCCAAGATTTTCCATGAACCTACTCACCAACCAAACCGCCTATGCAATGTCAAGCCCAGTGCAGGCCATGGCATATATCATGCTGTCAACTGCACTTGCATATGGAACCTTCATTATATAAGCCTTGTCTTTTTCCGAGATCGGAGAGCCTTTACTAGAAAGCTGCATATGCAATGGCATGGGTGTGCTGATTGCCTTTGCCCCCCTTCCATGCTAAACCGAGCAAGCACGTTTTGAATGTACTCATTTTAGTGAGGCTCAAAAGTCCTATCTTTATAACCCTTCATATTTCTATACCCAAAATATTCTTTGCTTCTTCAAGGTCTTTCATTTCGAATTCCGCTTTTAGTTTTAGCTTCAAACTATCGATTTCAGCCTTATCCTTGGAAGCAATCAACATATCATCCACATACAAGAGTACGTACACCCATCTACCATTCTTTAAATGCTTGAAGTACACATAAGCATCTTCGATGCTACAAACAAAACCAGGTGAAATCATAAAAGAGTCAAACCTATTGTATCATTGTATATGCGTCTGCTTAAGTCCATACAATGACTTCTTCAATTTGCAAATCCAATTTTATTTCCCATCTACAAGAAATCCTTATGGATGCTTCATGTAGATGGTCTCATCTAAGTCTCCATGCAAGAAAGTGGTTTTCATGTCCAGTTGCTCCAGCTCCAAGTCATGAGCTGCGACGATAGCGAGCATAATGCGGATGGATGTATGTCTCACTATTGGAGAGAATATCTCATCATACTTCAATCCCATTCTTTGTGAAAACCCTTTAGCAACTAGTCTAGCCTTGTATCCCCATCATCCTTCACCCTAAACACCTACTTGCAGCCTATGGCTCGGCTTCCTTGAGGAGGTGGTACCAATCCCAAGTCTTGTTCTTCTTCAATGACTCTAACTCCTCTTCCATTGCGCACATCCACTTCGAACTGTCACATGACTTCAAAGCTTCATCAAGGTCAAGTGGCTCCTCATGAACTATATGTAGGTCATAGTCAAACTGATCAGCAAGGCTAAGGTTCGCAAACTGCAAATCACTATACCTTTCCGGCGGCCTAATAGTCCTATGACTGACCCGGGTAGGTACTGCTTCGCCTAAACTCCTTTCAGCTCCACCTTGAACTGAACTTCCTCTAGATTCATGCACATCAACAGCACTATTAGAAGGTACCTATGGACTATCTTATGATGTTTCATCAACAGCGTTTTCCTCGACAGCATCAACAACAACTCTACTATTTAGCTGAAACATGGGAACTTCTTCCATCCCCTTAGGCCTATTAGAATCTTCTGATGTCATTGGTAGCTTCTCCTTCGAATTGAACATAGCAGACTCATCAAAATAATAAGTCTGCAATGAATAATTTTTCGAGCAATAGAGTTCCAAAATCGATACCCTTTGATACCATCGGCGTATCCCATTAGTATGACCTTGTATGCTCTAGCCTCCAACTTGTCATCACCTGTATGATGAACGTACACAGGACAACCAAAAATTCATAAGTAACCATGATACATTGCTTTATCTCTCCACTTTTCCTTTGGAATCTTCGCATCTATGGCTGAGCATGGATTTCAATTTATGATATGCGCCGCGGTTGATAATGCCTCAGCCCAAAAGCCTCTGGACAAGCCTATCGTCAATCTCAAGCAACGAGCCTTCTCCAGTAGATTCATATTCATCCTTTCTGCAACCCCATTGGATTGCGGAACGCCGGACGTAGTGAAATGTATCTGAATGCCTGCTGTCTACAGAAATCGAGGAACTCCCTAGATACAAATTCACTGTCATTATCAGATCTCAGCACCTTCAACGTAGAACTAGATTGATTGTCAAGAAGCGCTTTTCAGTCTTTAAACTTCTAAAAAATCTCTGATTTGGCCTTCATCACATACACCCATACTTTTCGAGAAAAGTCATCAATGAAAGAGATAAAATACTTTGCTCCTCCAAGAGAAGGAGTAGCAACCGATCCCTAAACATATGTATGCACGTACTCAAGTACTCACCTCGATCTATTGAGTTCAACTCCAAAAGATACTTTACTTTGCTTGCTTAACACACACTCCTGGCAAAAGTCCATCTTGTCGAAGTTTTCTCCTTTGATTATCTTCTGTCTCTGAAGCAACTCTAAGCCCTTCTCTAAAATATGACCCAACCTGAGATGCCAAAGATTTTTGGCATTCAATGCACGAGAACTATCTACTCCAACACACGACACTCCAAGAACCGCGGTTCCTTTCAGCAAATACAGATTTCAAAACACATCTCCTTTCAAAAGAACTAGTGCACCTCTTGAAATCTTCAGACTATCCTTCTCGATAGTTACCTTGCATCCTAAAGATGCCAATTTTCCTAAAGAAATTAAAGACTTTCAAAGACTTGGAACATACTGGACACCTGTCAAAGTGCGTATCGCTCCGTCAAACATCCTGATTTTTATCGTACCTTCACCCATTTCTTTATAGCTAGCATCATTACCCATAGGAATAGAGATTCCCTCTTGTCTAATGAAAGAACTGAAGTAATCCTTATTAGGCATCATATGGAAAGATGCCCCTGAGTCCAGCACCCAATGGTCTGATACATTCGATACTGCTGCAGACAACACATCATCAGATACAGACTTCTCCACCGAAAATGATGAAGATCCATCTTCTTCCTTCTCATTCAATTCTGGACAATCATTTTTCCAATGACCATCTTTCTTGTAGATAAAGCACTTCCCGTCCTTAGACTTTCCTCTCCTGCCATTACTGGGATTCCTGGACTTGGAATGCCCTCTAGAGTGCCAATTCTTCTTATCTTCTCTACCTCTTTCAACCAACAGGCCATGACTACTACTTCCACCTCTACTTTCTTCATTTATCTTCTTCATCTGATCTCTCAAGCCCTCAAATAGAAGGCCTGACTTCACATCTTCCACTGTCAATGTGTCTCTAGCGAAAATAAGGCTGTTAGCGAAACCTGTTTATCGCTCCGGAAGAGAACATAAAAGAATCATTTCCATTTGCTCCTTATCCATCTTCAAGTCAACATTCTTCATCTTCATCATGAGATCATCAAAGGATGTTCCTTTACTAAAGTACCCTCTCTCATCTGCATGGTGAAAAATGTCCTCAACAATATCAAACGGTCAGTCAAAGATTTCTTTAAGTAGAGATTTTCTAACTTGGTCCAAATGCCCCTAGTATTAGTCTCGCTGCTAATCTCTAAGATAACATTCTCTCCCATAGCTAGTTGTAAAGTAGTAAACGCTCATTTCTCCATCTCCTTCCTTTCCGTGACTGAGATGTCAGTTGTCAACTCCTCAAAGTCAAACATTACTGAGGGACATCATTCCTCATTAGAACTGCCTTCATCCTTCATTGCCACTTCTCGAAGTCTTTATCCCCATTTCATTTCTCAATTGCCAACTGTGATCCTGACACGATATACATCCCTTTAGTATAGGGTTTTATAACAACTAGAGTCGAATCATCTCGTGCCATAGCGTCTAACACTCCTCAATCAACCTTGTAGCTCTAATACCAGACCGTTGGGGAAAATCCCTTTAAATAATCAGTCTAAGGATATAAAAAACCAACGTAGCGGAAAAAACTGGATCTTGATTGTAGTGATATGAAACAAACAGAGATAAACTCCAGAACAGACAGTCAAAGATCTATGCAATGCAAAAAAATAAATAACGCCAGTATTTATAGTGGTTCCACTACCGCGGGGCAGTGTACGTCCACTTATGGAGAGAAGATTTTTTTAATCACTGAAAGATTAAAGTTACAAGATTGATTCACTTTTGGAGGCTATACATAAGAAGAATTAACAATACAAAAAAAAATTCTACAGAGTTTCAGCTCTTTAGGATGGCTATCATTGTTTTCCAGAAGCTCCACTATTTATAGAGTGAAGATATGAGAAGAGGTAGCTGCTACATAGCAGCCTTGATGTTTGGTTCGATATCCATCTGAACTGGCAAAGCCCAATTTCTGAACCAAACATATGGAGTGGCACTACTTGGTTTGCATGCATCTTGTTCGATGCATCTGTACCAGCAAACATAGTAGCTCTTTTGGTTCGGCATTACTTAAACTAATTTGGTTCAGCATAATGCTCGAACGAAATAATTGGACTGGTAAACATCTTTACCACTCCAAAACCTTTGTTTCTCTTCTGCCTCCCACCGAACGAACATTGCCGCTCCAACTCCAAGTAACACCGGACCAACCATCTGGTCCGGCATTACCACCGAACCACCTTGCTGGTTTGGCAACTCAACCCCAAAACATTATATCACTGAACGAATATCCAAACCCTCACTGCTGGAAGAAACACCACCGCCCCATAAATACAGAGCGGAAAAAACTAGCAACACCGGACGAGATTTCTCGATCGACACTTCCACTTCTCTTCGTTACCGAACGAAGTCCAATGGACCAAATCTTTGGTCCGGCATCTCCTCCATCGAACGAACTCGGCAACTTCAACTCCTCATCCTAGGGCTTCACCTTCGTTGATTCTAGGGTTTGGATCTCCTCCTTGAAGCTTCTCCAATGACAACGCTTCTTCGTGAATTCTAGGTATCATCTCTAACATGGATTAAATCCCGCACTCGAAAAAATGATGGACCACTGAACGCACATGTTGCAAATGTTATTATAAGTGCTATGAGCTTTAAATTTGAGTGTAATTTTTTGAAAATGATATAATTTAGAATTCATCTAAAAAATATAATTGTGTTCGCTTTTGCAGAAGAAAATAAAAATGTTGAAAATGAATCACAGTCTAGCTTAGCATGTAATTTCAAAGAAGATGCTCTCTCACTAGTGCTGGGACAAGATAGGCCGGGGTGACTATGAGGAATGGGAAGGGGTGTAATCATGACCACGATAGTTTTTTCACAAATCAAAGTTAAGAAAATAGCACAATGTCAATATAGGATTTCAGTGCTAGATCGGTTGGTTCACATGTTAATGAAAACGTTTGGTACAATTTCAAATTATATCTTAACAATTTACAAATAATCCATTCTTATTTTGGGGCTTTAATTAAATTAACTTTTTTACATGGTTATGATTCTCAGTTAAAAAGTTAAAATTAATTGTAAAAAAAACTTAATTAAAAGCTCGACACTAAGTTCCAATTGTGTGTCTGTGTGTTTGTGTGTCTCTCTATATATATACACACACACAATGTGAGAAAGTATGAAAGCTTAGTTAGCATGTATGTCATCTTCCACTGTATAGATTGTTTAAAATCTATTCATATCTGCATATCACCTCAGTTACTTGAGTTGATTGTGTGTAGTTATCAAATAGCTATATATATGCACGTCTAGCATAAACGTGTTTTACATTTGACTATGCGTGTGCATTCCAATCCTGGAAACATCGAATGTCACAAATGGGCAAAACTACTCTAGGCATTTTTAGCCAATATATCCAACAAGGCTACAAAAGATAATAGAATATCAATAACTGTTATATCAACCATGTTAGGATAATCTATCATATGAAAAGCATCCTGGTATAATTTTATAAGCTGATCACCAAGGGTGGCAACAGAATTTATAAAGTACCCTAGGTCGTAAATTGTAATGGCCAGATTTGGGTAAAGGGTGACTACATGGTGGCATCAGTCAAAACTATTTGTAAAGCCACTGAATTTTACAAACTATATGCTCAAAGTGAGAACCATGAGATAGAGGATCGTTTGGTAGCACATTATATAAGGGTTGAGAGTCTAAATTCATTACACGTACGGTTAGCATGTTTGATCATGTTTCTATTTTCATTGCACATCAAAGGCTTTAGTCATTGAAAAACATGCATGATGCACTAGACATTCTATGATTTTTGTTACGTTCAAACTCCAACAATGATACACCCCACTAGTGATACTATATTATTCTTTGGCATCGCTATTCAACTTGACAGTCTTATTTTTTTTTATTTTTGGCAAGTTAGGGATTGAATGACATTCAAAATATGCCATTTAATCAATAATCCCTTTTAATTTTGTTTTTTTCCTTCTTTTAAATAATGAAATTTACCACGAGAAATTATAGTATACTCAAATTTACAAGTTCAATGCAAGTTTAAATTCATTGTAAAAATTTGGAAAAAACTGTTTTATCTTCACTATAAAAATTTACAAGTTCACTACAAGTTTAAATTAATTCTTTAATATTTTTTCAATATTATTGATTTGGCAAGATAAAGAAAGTTGTGGAGAAGAGAGCATATCTCAAATGGTAAAAACATACCATATTAAGGTTGCAACATCATACAAAATTTGATATCTAAATCAATAATTATGTAATTTAATTTTTATTAATTACAGAGTAAGCATTATTAAATAGGTGACATTTATAGTTTGCTGCATTGGCGTAGGAATGATGATGAGGTTATCGCCGAGGGAAAAATCATGCCAAGCGATCCGAAAGATCTTTTCAATGAAGTACCTTTAGGTCCAAATGCCAATAAAATTTTGATTTTCCATCTTACAAAATTCGATGTTTTTTGTGGAGGCCTTCACCTGGTTTAGTATATATATGAGACACCAAGGATGAGCTGGTAGCATAGGCAGCTGATAGATTTGTTGTCTGCATAAAAGAGAACTCAAGAAAAGGAAATGAGGTATGATGTAAAATATAAACTCTCTACAAATATAACTAAACTAAGTGCTTCTATAATGGCATATATAGCTTCATATTAAATAGAAAGGGGCCATGAAAACTATAATAAATATTGTAAATATGCAGTTTAAAATAGGTTAAAGTGGTCAAATGATTATAAAAGGATGATATTTTTTTACCTTGTTTGCATAAAGGTTAAAATGTCTATGTTTTTTCAATAAAAGAGTTCATTTCATTAACTCTATTTTAGCTATTTTTATGTTATTTTGCGTTATGATTTTTACTTAAGATAGCCCAGTAAAATATATTTGATGCATGTTATGTCAGGTGGTTGATGTTTGCCTAAATTAGAATGAATATATAAGTCCAGGTTTACACTTGTATTTTCTGGTTATCTAGAGATATTGGAAGCAAGCTTGATCATCCTTGGTGTTGCAAAGACTGTTCTTTTATAGTTTAGACATTCTTGTGTACCAAAGTTACTCTTCAGCTCCTTGCGATTATAATGATCATACACCACACAAATTAAGCAAAATTGTTGCAATAGCTATAACAATTTTTCATATTATATTCTCTTGGTAGTATAGTCGATGGATACAATAAAGAGTTGTAATACAGATGCTCCTTTATGAGTTATTTGATCACGTAGTAATATTCAAAGGTTCAAGAAATCAAGTGGACCAAATGTATCAGGTCCTTAGTTATACTATGGTATTGCAAGAATAGGCGTATTCACTTATCTATGGCTACTCTTTTTAGAGCAAAACCCTTCCTTGTATGCATTTGTATATTATTATATATTGTACTTTTATTAAAAGGCTATATATTTTTCTTTAATAGAGCAAAAACCGATAACACAGAAAACAAATGCAAGTTGTTCGAGTAGGGTGGAAGCAAAGGGTTGTCGAAGGATGAGTACTCGAGTGATTCAAATCAAATTATTAATGGTATTCCTTTTGGACCAGAAGTCGCAATAGTTTGAGTGGACGACCCGAAAAAAGAAGACGCCTTTTTGTGGAGGCCCATGGTAACACAACAATACCTACTCCTATGAGAAATGTTCCAACATCTCTTACAATAATCCGTATATATTGCTAACATCCCTCTATAAGAATTTTTGATAACTGTCAACATTTTTTTATATACGATGGAGTGCAAATTTCATGGTAATGAAATGCAAGTCATTTGATGTGGAGGACATAGGAAAAATAGTAGCTGAAGGCACCATATCTTCAACTAATCCAAATGCTTTGGTTCATTCAATTCCACTGGGACAAAATGCAATAGTGTTTGAGTGGATATTATGAAAGTCTCGAATGCACCTCTGTGGAGACCTGCATCATTCATGAAATGCTTATCAGATGCTATTTGTTTGACAGTAGTATGGCCTACTGTAGCGTTAAAGTGGACTCAACTTCGAATTAAGTTTCCCAACATCTTGTTTATATAAAACATATATTAAAGATAAAAACTATAATTTCATCTAACATATGCTGGTAAAGATAAATCATAAGACCTATAAACATCTTTTTTTTCCCATACCCATTTTGACCATCCAAATCAGTTCATTATTTGTAATTAGACTCTCCATCTTGGACTCTCCATACCACATCCCTTGATGCACAGAAATGTGATTCATGATTCAAATTTCTAGAAACAAAATCTAGTCTATCTTATTCCATCTTTGGCTTTATGAAGTGACATCTTGTGATAGAACAAAGTAGTACTTGACATCGTGAAATTGTGGCTTTGCGATAACTGTAGTTTTGTTTAGATGGAGAAGAGAATGGTTTTTCCAAAACTATGCATATCAGTTGATCCAAAGTTGTGCGTTTCAAAACTGAGCAAAAACCAAAACCGAACTAATTCTCAGTTTTGATTCAAAACTCAATTTTGTCAAAATTGAGGCTACGGTTGGTTTGTGATTTTTAGTTTTGGATTTTTGTCCGTACAAAATGCACACAAAGCATGCATATCATAAAAACAATCGATTTAGAAAACGAAGTTAATGTACAAAATAGAAAACAACTTTTTTTATTTTTCATGTTTTAGGAAATAACAGAAGAACGAGTAACAATCCATACTTATATCGTTCCTCCGTCTTCATCCTCAACCCCTTCATCTTTCTTCCATCCCCTCCATCGTTCCTCAACTCTTCTCATATTCAACATAAATATTAAAAACTGAAAATAAAAAATTCATTTTTGAGCCAAACACTACCTAAGCTTCTCATTTTTGTCAGAACTAAGCTCATGCAAGTTTAAGTTCGGACGTAAAAATCTTTTAAGTAGTTTAAGTTTGGGTGACAGATTCATACAAGCTTGATATTGGTGAAAATGCAGAGGTTTTGATTTGGATTAAGGTGGAAATACCGATTATATTTATATTGAGATGGGATGTTAAATTTTTGCTACATAAATATAATTATTGTTAAGTTTATATTTTGGAAAGCCTGTATTTTACAAAGTTTTTACTTTTGCTAAGTTCATATTTATGCTAAGGTAAGTTTTATTTTGAAAGACTTATATTTTTGGTAAAATCTATAGTCATATAGGGAGAGAGATATATAAGAGAATTTCTAAATCATGGGAAGATTCTAGCGAAGAAAATTGAAAATTAAGATTTGACATTTTATTTGGTTTGTAAAATGTTTGTACTAAATTTCATAAAGAACAAAGGTGAGAGGAAATATTAGGTTAATCTTATTTTCTTTCTATTTTATATTTTCTTAATTTAACTATGTAGAAATCCTTATAATCCTTATTGGCTTGTATTCAAACCAATAATCCATAAAAACTAATCAGTTCGATTTTTAGCTATCACTACTATAACAGAGTTATGTAATAAAGTGCCTATGATTGTTGATTTACTGGTTTGACTCTTTTTTCACCCTACTTTCCATGTAGTATCACATCATTTTCATCCTTTTTCTTTTATAAAAATACATGTAATTAAGCTTGACCGGTTATATGAAGCATAGTCTTTTGCTCTACTTTTACTATCAAAAGCACCATGGTACGTTTGTTGATTGACAGCACAAAATTGTTGCCCAAAAAATTATGGAAATAATGAGTCTTATGTCATGTGGCTCCGGTGCATTTAGCCCCTCTCTAAAACTAAATGTACTTGAAAATTTAACCCTTGTTAGTTGGACTGTGTTTGCGCCAAAATTGGTCACAAACCCCAAATATCATGAAAGCACCAGTGTATGAACATAGATCAGCAATATATATGATCACAGATCCAAGTAATGTAGAGAATAAAAATGAAGATTAACAAACTTAAAACCGAAAGAAATAGACAGAGACACCAGATTTATAGTGGTTCGGCTATCTCCGGCCTACGTCCACTTTAAAAGATAATCTTTTATTGGCTTTCTCCGTTGGTTATAGCAGATTACAGTAGTAATTCTCGAGTACAACAGTGAAATTCGAGTACAATGGTGAATCTGATAGAGTCTGGACATTGCAGAGTCAAAAGTTTCTTTTATGTATGCCTTGGGATGCTATTTATAGGCATAGGCTACAAATATCTCGCTTAGATCTCGGGAGAACTCTTTTGGCACGTGTGTGGGCACACACGATCGATCCCATGTGATTTGCACTTGGTCCGTGATCGATACGAACCAATTTCGTATCGATCAAGATTTAGCCCAATCGAGTCGAAATTGAGCAGGAACATTCTTGATGTTGTACGCAAGCTTCTGCGAAAATTTGGTGGCATTTGCATTTGTAGATTATGAGTTATGATTGATGCAAGTTCGTTTTTTCGAAGGCTGTCGCGTTCGTATCCATGTTCTCCTCTCTTCGAATCGATCAAGTTCGCATCGATGACATGTCACAAAGATCCAGAAAGATCCACCTTTGACGCTGAATTGACTGCTTCCTTCGTATCAATCGATACGAACACGATCGATACGAACATGGCTCCTGAACCCTTCGTATCCACCCAACACAGCCATCCTGAGTACGCCCTTCGATCTTCTTCTTATCAATGCATGAGTGGGTCCTTCGTATCGATCAAAAATCGATCGATACGAAATGCTTATCCAAGTCCTTGTGACCACTGCTTCATCCTTCATATCGACCCCACCCATGATCGATACGAAAAGCACTGACATACTTCGCCATCCAATCGATACGTATGTATCGATACGAAATCCGCAACCTGAGTCCATCCTAATCGATACGAACACGTCGATCCAAAGTTAGTATCTGAATCCACTTCTATCGATACAAACTGTATCGATGCGAACTGTATCGATACGAAAACACCGATACGAAACCAGTTCCTTCCAATATTGATCCATCCATATCCCGAGCATACGAATTCTGATTGACCTAAAATCTGAAACTTAGCCTCTCCTAACCTTGTCCTTCATTCCCAATCGATTATGTCTTGACCAGAGCTCGGCCAAATTTTGACGACATCAATCATAGCCTTGTTTCCAATCGATCTCCAATCCCGATATTCATCATTTCCAGCCAATCTATTGATATCCCGGCCTCGACCAAAGGGCAGGATAACATTTGCCCCCTAAAACATGCCTTGTGGTAAGGTGTGTTTTGAAAAGCTCTGATCCCGATATCCGAAGTCCATATCATGTCCATATCCATACCGTCTGATTCATAATCCAGTCCATTACCAAGTCATCCTATCCAAGTGCCATGTTCTTGACTGCTCCGAGTCGATGTCCAATTCCAAATCCAGTAACCAAATCCTTAGCCAATTCCATATCCATCTGAACTCGATAACCAAGTCCTAGTCCATCCTTATCCAATAACCGAATCCAGGACCTATCCGGGTCGATATCCAAGTTCTTAGCTATCCATTGCCGATATCTGAATTCATAACCCCTCCTGGTCCTTGTCAAGCGCAATCCACACCCGACGTCCTATACTAAGAAATGCCTTGGTGACCGTGGTCCAGTGTCCCTGAACGCTGTGTAATACTATGGCTTAAGTCCAAAGCCAAATCCTGGTCGCTCCGGACCCTTGACGAATATTGTCCATACTCGACGACCTGAAATAATAACTGATAATATAAGGCCTAAATCCTAGGCCAAACCATGGTCTCTCCGGACCCTTGCCGAGCATAGTCCATACTCGATGATCTGAAATAGTAACCGATAGATAATATGAGACCTAAGTCCTAGGACGAATCCTGATCTCTCCGGACCCTTGCCAAACATAGTCCATAATCGACAACCTGAATAAGTCGATTCGTCATGCTCGGACGAAGCAACTTATCCCTTGCTAGACATAATCCATACCCGACGACCATTTACCAAAAACCAGATAAAAATCCAATCAAAAACCAATTTGAAATCTAGATCGAATCAGAAAACCAAAAATCCGCATCAGAAATCCAAACCACTATTCAAACCAGAAAACAATCATCCAAACAAAAGTCCAAACCAGAAAACAAACAGAATCAGGAGTTCAAACAAAAATCCAGACCCAAACCAGAAAAAGCGAGTGTCCAAACCAAAAAAAGTGAAAACAGATTTCACAAAGCATAGCATTTCGGTTTATCATCATCTCAGAGCATGCCTGAGGGCCATCTCCGTCCCCATACATGAGTAAATGACTTGGCTGTTTGCCTAGAGTTTGCTACTTATTCCATATCATCCTCATCAGTTGATAACCAATCGGCCATAATTCCTTGGCCTTGTGCCGCCGTTGTTTGAGGTAGACGGTGGCTGCTCCTATTCTACTGCGGCATTCCGAGCTCCAACATATCGTCGCAACTGACCACTCCTTACATGCTCCTCGATTATACCCTTTAGATGCCTGCAGCTGTTGGTATCATGTCCGTCCAAATCGTGAAAGAGACAATGCCTTCCTAATGCCCTTTCACGTTTCGAGAGTTCTCTCCTTGCTGGCCTTCGATGGGGAAGTCAATTTCGAGACTCCATGACTATTCATTCTAACGTCTCGCTCAGTCCCGTGTAAGTGGAAAATTTTGTCTCTCTCCACCGCTTCCTAGCTTTTCCAGATTCGTCATCCAACTTCCTCTTTCCTTTATCTTTACCCAAGCTTCCGTCAGATGGCTCTCCATCTTAGGCCGCGTACACTTCCTTCAATTGCGTATCTGAACATGCGTCCTCCTGTCGAAGGAATATTTCGACTTCATGAAAGGATTCTCCGAGATCCGCTGGTGGGTTCCGTATGAATGACACTTTGAAATCTGAGTTATCCCTGACTCCCGACACCGTTGCCATTAAAAACATTGATGGATCCGGCCGATCCACCAAAGCAACCTCTACATTGAACTGAGTTAAGAAACCTCTGAGTAATTCTTCTGTCCTTTGCTTCACCGATGTTAGCGTCATTACGTTCTTCAGCCTTTTGATATGAACCTGAAACTGCGTTAGAAACCTGTCCACCAATTTTTTCCATGTCCTGATAGATACCTCTTCCAACTGTCTGAACCGCATAACAACTATATCCGTCAAGTACAGAGGAAAACATCGGGCCATCACTTCCTCTGATGCCCCCCAACACTTCCATATGTCTTATGTATCTCATCAAGTGATCAGTAGGATAAGCCTTACCATCGTATACCTCCAGAGCAGGCAGCTTGAACTGTAGTGGGTTTCAGGCTATTCTGATTTCATGGATAAACAGACTCCTAATTACTCCTTTCGGATCTCTATTTGTCAAACCTCCGTACATATTCGTCTGATAATCTCAGCTAATCCAGCGTTGTCCACCAAGGGTTCCCCTGAGTCCCTGAGGGAATTCTGGTATGTACTCCACATCACGCGCTCCCGTATTGCTGCCAGCATCTTGTTGTATGGTGTTACCTGGAATTCCTCCATGAATTAGTCCATCGTTGTCGGGTGGTGTGCCCTCGAGCCTGGATCTATCCTGATTAACAGTCGTGTGCTCATTAGGGGCCACGCCCTGTTGAGCTGCTTTGTCTGATTGCATGTTGGGTCCTTCTGTTCCAGCTTCGTGGATCTGAACTCCAGCAACTCTAGCTATCCCTGCCTGTCCAAACTGTCTGAGGAGGTTCTGCATCATTTCCTCCTATCTTTTTAGAAACTCTTCATACATAGCTCCCATTATAATCTCCATCTCGTCTCTAGTGATGAAGGTTGAATTCTGATTAGCTCCTGAAGATGCTTTCTGGCTTCCTTTATGGCGACTTCTCTCTGCTCTTTGCCTCCTTGTTGATTGCTTTGACATGGTTCCTTCTAGATCTGATTCTTTAGCATTTCAAATCTGAACTCCAAAACCGATATAGCGGGTGCTAGTCTTTCTCAGTGAAAGCGCCAAAGCGTTTGCGCCAAAATTGGTCATAAATCCAAAATATCATGAAAGCACTAGTGTATGAACACAGATCAGCAATATATATGATCACAGATCCAAGTAATGTAGAGAATAAAAATGAAGATTAATAAACTTAAAACAGAAATAAATAGACAGAGACACTAGATTTATAATGGTTCGGCTATCTCCGGCCTATGTCCACTTTAAAAGATAATCTTTTATTTACTTTCTTCGCTGGTTACAGCGGATTACAGCAGTAATTCTCGAGTACAACAGTGAAATTCGAGTACAATGGTGATTCTGGTAGATTCTGGATGTTGCAGAGTCAAAAGTTTCTTTTCTGTAGGCCTTGGGATGCTATTTATAGGCGTAGGCTGCAAATATCTCGCTCAGATCTCCGGAGACCTTTTCTGGCATGTATGTGGTCCCACATGATCGATCCTATGTGATTTACACTCGGTCCTTGATCTATACGAACCAATTTCATATCGATCAAGATTTGGCCCAATCGAGTTGAAATTGAGCGGGGACATTCTTGAGGTTATACACAAGCTTCTGCGAAAATTTGGTGGCATTTGGACTTGTTGATTATGAGTTATGATCGATGCAAGTTCATGTTTTTCGAAGGCTATCACGTTCGTATCCATGACTTCGTGTCCAAATTCTCCTCTCTTTGAATCAATCAAGTTCACATCGATGACATGTCACAAAGATCCACCTTTGACGTCGTTGACTGCTTCCTTTGTATCGATCGATACAAACACGATCGATATGAACATGGCTCCTGAACCCTTCGTATCCACACAACACAGCCATCCTGAGTACGCCCTTCGGTCTTCTACGTACCGATGCATAAGTGGTTCCTTCGTATCGATCAATACGAAATGCCTATCCAAGTCCCTGCGACCACTACTTCATCCTTCGTATCGATCCCAGCCCTGATAAATACGAAATGCACCGACATACTTCGCCATCCAATTGATACGTGTGTATTGATATGAAATCCGCAGCCTGAGTCCATCCTGATCGATACGAACGCGTCGATCCAAAGTAAGTAGCCGAATCCACTTCTATCGATATGAACTATATCGATAAGAAAACATCAGTATGAAACCAGTTCCTTCCAATATTGATCCATCCATATCTCGAGCATACGAACTCCGATAGACCTAAAATTTGAAACGTAGCCTCTCTTAACCTTATCCATCATTCCCAATTGATTCCATCTTGACTGGAGCTCAGCCAAATTTTGACGACATCGATCGTAACCTTATTTCCAATCGATCTCCAGTCCTGATATCCATCATTTCCAGCCAATCTATTGATATCTTGGTCTTGACCAAAAAGTGGAATAATAGATTGGAAACCAACAATTTCCACGGTTTCTAATGTCCCAAGTCCCGAATATAATTTGGCAACAAGAATCATCTCCAAGAACCTAGGACATGAGCTTAATAAAGTTAAGAGTTCAATATGGGCAAGATGACTTGTGATCGGAGAAAACAGACATATAATAGTTATTTTTATCGAAATCTGATATGATCAAAGTCTTAAAAATAAAGTTTTAAAAATTTGAACTCTTTGGTTTCTAACTTGCAATTATGCCTAAAATCTACAACCTTAATTGAGTTGATTTTTATTGGAAAGAATAACTTGACTATGATGACAAGTTCATAGAGAATAAACACGCTCTTTGTGTAGTGGAACAAACTATATAGTTTATACTTAGTTTCTTGTATATTGCCAGTTTTTGTTTTAACTTTAAACTGGATTTTAACATTTCAAACACTAATATATACTCGTAAAAATTGTAGGTAAACTTCTATTTCTAGAAAATTAAAAATAAGATTTGGCTTTTTAAATGAAGTCTATGTTTCATTAACATCTGCATAGTGTAAAATAAATTATGAGAAGAATTGTATTCAATGGAAGATTGTCCGTACTTGTACCTGTATGATCCCAGAAGCTTTATGTTATTCGAAGAGGAATTAGTATACTTCATTTTTGAGATAGATATAACATTAAACTGAAATTTTTATGAATCATATATTGACATGGTGCACGTTCATCATCAATCCTTATTATATACATTCAGCATGATCTTTTTCTGATCTTGCAATTCATCATGACCTATTACTATCTCATGCTGAAATGAATCTTTGCATGTCTTCTTCATTAAAACCTGCATATTCACCTCTGATTGATATTTCATTAAAACTTTTAAATATAATCTAGTAATATAGTGTTTTAATGTTTCATCATCACTCTACTTGATATTAGCAAGAGTTTTGTCATGTGCAGGCGGTTGATTTTAAATTTGTATTTGATCACTAACTTTTAAATTTCATTGTTATAGGTTGATGAAGATTTTTATGCAAAAAATGCACAAGATGATACATTCTTTCGGTTTTTGAAGCTCATTTTTGCGTGTCGTAGTAAGCACATGAAAAGTTTTTGGTTGCACATTTTGTCGTTAGTATTTGGTCCAAACTTACTTTCTAGTTATTATGCCTTTGTCTAATGTTGTATGAAGTTGCTTTATAAATACCATCTTTGTTTGTGAATCTATGTAAACTATTTTCATGCATATCGTGTTCAACTTAATTTATGGAAATGGTTAATGGTTATGTTTTTGTTTGGTAGTTTTTAGTTTGATTTATATATATTATGTACATTATCTGGTTGAAATATAATAAAATGTTGTTTGGATTAATGATATGTGTGAATATTGCAATGGTACAGCATGATAAGGGTGCTGTAAAAATAGTTAGCACAAACGACAGCATTTAAACTGTGATGTTAATTCTTTGGAAAAAATAACTCATATTACTATGAAAGCGTTTAAACCATGCTGTCAGTTCTTTGGAAAGATATGCATTATACTACGACAACATTTAGAACGCTGATGAAAATACTAATAACAGCGTTTATAAGTTGCTACTGAAAATCACACATAAATACACTTTAGACACCAAATTTTAAACACTGTAATGAGCTACTAATATCACTTATAAATGCTAATGAAAATGTAAAATAATACCGTAAGAGATTTGTACGGCAATAAAAAAACCTGTCAGAATTTTAAAAAGCATCAAATAAACGCTGTAGAAAACTTGTTAACAATAGGAAAAGAACGTTGCATAATATTGTTTTCACCAGCGTTTTGTTTTTATGTTAGAATTCTGGTATCTATGATCGCATGTCATTAGACAGCATTTCTAACAATGTTATCACAACATATAACAGCGATTTTCAATGTTGTTAAAAGGTGATTTTGGTGTAGCGGGATCATCTTGAAAAACCTCCAATCTTATCTAGTCCCATAAAAGGGGAAATTTTATACCTTTATATGGTAGTCTCCAAACATGTGGTAAGGTCAATATTGGTAATAGAAGAAAATAAAACCTAGTTTCCGGTGTATTATACAAGTAAAAGGCTTAAAGAGGCAGAAGCTAGATATCTAATTATAAAGAGTTGATAGGTTGTCTAGTTCTCACTGCTCGAAAACTAAGACCCTACTTTCGGGCACATCCACTCAAGATCTTAACTAACTTTCCACTTAAGCAAATCTTTGGTAAACCTGAAACGTCAATAAGGCTGATAAAATGGGGAATAGAGCTAAGTCAATATGAGGTTGAGTTCCAGCCTCGAGTGGCAATTAAAGGACAAGCTCTAGCTGATTTCGTTAATGACTGTACAGGATTTGAAGTGGCAGTCATGGAGAGGCAAGTTAAAGGCAAATTCTAGCCACTCATCATCAACTACGAATTGACACTTCTTTTGAAAATTGAAACTTTTGAATTTAAAGGCCACCATTTCGACATGGGGTATCCCATGATGTCGACATCCCTTAGTTAAAAACAATGTAAAATTTGTTTTCAAAATGGTATTGAAAGGAAAACAAGATAAAATGATTCTAGTGTAAATTAAACTAATTTTTCTATGTTTTAAAATAAAGAAGAGTAGAAAAATATATTTTTAGAATGCATATATAAATTTTATTTTAAATCTCAAGTATATATATATTGTAAAGAATATTTAAAAATCATAAGACAGTTTTAAAAACAAACGAAGTTTAAAACAAGAGTTTATTAAAAACAAAACCAAAGAATATTTTAAGGCTAAAACATCTATTTGAAAATCATTTGAAAAGATAATTTTTAAGGCTAAAACATTTTGAAAAGCAGTTTTGAAAAACCATTTTGAAGTAGTTTTGCAAGCTTCTTCCTGCAGAATATATCATCACATCAGGACTCGAGAAATTGTACAAAACCAGGATGTTCGTGGGTTTATAGCACTTGTCGTAGGTTTGTAAGCTACTTGTCATAGGTTTGTACGCCATTAAAAAGGTAGAAATGGGTTCCATCTTAAATGAAATTTGGAATGAAGATTTCCATGCTATTATGAATTTTTAACAAAACTAGACGCTTATCTTGAAATCTTGATTTTGATATTCATGAGTCTTCAAACTTGATTTCTTCATTCTTGATCTTTATAATATACAGTCTTCAATAATCTGTAACGACCCAGAATTTTTAGAAATTAAAATTGAATATTTAATTAATTTTAAATATTAATAAGTGAAATTTATAAGTCAAATAAATTTTAATTTGAATTATTGGATTTAATTGGATTATTAAATCGATAATTTAATATGTTAAATTATGAAAATAATTGAAAATTGAGTTAAATATGATTGAAAATGATTTGTAAAATTTTAATTAATCATACTGGAGTTATAGAAATATTTTAGAACTTTTAAAATCGAATTAAAAGTAAATCTGTGAAAATTGAATATTTTAATATTTAATAATCGACTGTAAAATAGTCAATTTTTGAACAGTCTCAGAATTGAACGAAACCAGTTTCATTGGATCCGTAATAGTTAGTTATTACCGGATTTCAATTTTTGTGTCAATCGGAGTTATCGTTTGATCGTGGCAGCTCGAAACGCATCGAATTATTTTTAATTTAAATTTGGCGAGTCAAAATAGCCATTTTTCAAAAAGTCTCGGATTTCGACGAAACCAGTTTCATCGGATCCGTAATGTGATATTATTGTAAGGTTTCAAATTTCAAGTCAATTGGATTTACGGTTTGTCCTGTACAAATTAAAACGCCTAAAAATCGACTTAAATCGGTTTAATTTAAATTGAGCGTTTACAGCCATAACTCGCACATACTTCCGAATTAGCTTCCGAAACCTGTTCCATTGTGTCCGGAACGCGGGATAAACCCTAGGTACGCTGGTTACGGCGCCTAAATCGGAGTTCGGAATTTCCGGGATGAATAGTGTCGCTCGTTCCTTATAAATAGACCCCCACCCTCTCAAAAAAATAAAAAAAAAAAGAAATTAAAACCCTAAACTAATGTAGCCGGCCCTAATAAGTGGATGGCCAGAATTCAATCTCATTCCCTCCTCGATTTCTTCCAATCCGTCGACAATTAGGCTAAGGTTTCAACATGAAAGACGTAGAGGGCGATGAGAGCTAGAGTTTCAACGGTTGTGATCGGAAACGGAGCAACGTGGAGGCGTCAGGAGGTGGCCGTGCGTGGGCTGTGCACTTGCGTGCGCACGCGTCATATGCAGGCCGAGTTGGCCATGGTGGCAGGTGGATGTAGCTTGCGTCGTGCTCTTCGTCATGGCGTTGGTGTGATCGGGTTTCGTCAAGTATCGAAGGAGAAAATTTAAACCCTAGTTCACTAAATGGGTTCGGCCTCCATATCTATAACCTGGAGATGCACGTGAATGAGGGGGGAGAAGGAAAGGAGGGGACGGCCTGATGTGAGCAATGCAAGATCCAAGGGTCCATATGAGTTGAGGGTTTAAATTATTAAGTTAGTTGTGAATTTAGTTATATAAATCGTGTACGATCTTATAAAATGCATAACTTTTTCATACGAGGTCGAAAAAAATGCAAACTCAGTTGCGTTGGAATCGTATGGACGAGCACTACGCGATGGAGTTGGTTTGGAGTCGTTTGGAGTTAGTGAGAATTTCGGGTAAAATTAAACGCGCGTTTAATTTTATTCGAAATAAAAGCTAAAACGGAAATTAAAACCAAGGTGAGAACTTCTCACTCAATTGAATAGATTTCGATTTTATTTTAAATAGTTAGATTTAAAATATTTGAATGCATGTTGAATGATGACTGTAAATTATTGATTGTTAAAATAGACATTATGCGCCGTTAGTAAGCGGATGTTATTTAATATAAACATATACCGCGAATATTTCATAAACAGTGAAATTGGTATTATATATAATATCAATATATATATATATTGGCATATGTATATATTGCAGTTGATTGATTTCCCGTATTTTTTTGCGGATGAGACCCTATTACGCCGTTATTAAGCGGATAATATTTAATAAGAACATGTACCGCGATAATTTCGTACTGGAGCGAAATTGGTATTGTGCTAATGTTTTTGGATGCAGGAAACAGGTTGGAGGGATCCAACTGGATTCCTCAACAGTTTTTATTTGATTTCAGATATTTTGATATTTGATGGATTATCATATCGATATATGATATCGTTATTAGTCGTGATTGACTATTTGGTGTGTAGCATCATTGGACCCAGATTTTGGGATTTTAAAATGTTTTTAAAGTGATTTTTGAAAAGATAAAATATTTTTTTTGAATTGATCCATTATAAATAAATAAACGTTATAAATTTTAAAGTTATAAAAATTATGGTTTTTGTGAAATATAGTTAAAAAAGCTGATTTTTAGAAATACGATTAAAAGTCGATTTTTGAGAAATATGAACTAATGATTTTATAAAATAATTTAGATTGGATTTTTGAATATGTGATAAAAGTTTAAATATAGGATTTATAAAATTTGATTATTTTATAAATCGAAATGATGAAATTATAAAGGAATTTAAAGACGTTTTAGAATAATAATATAAACTGATTTATATTAAGAGATTTATAAATGGATATTTATAAATTGAAATATAGACATTATAAAACGAGTTTTTATAAGGGTTTGAATGTAGTGAAAATGAATTTCATAATAGAATGAAATTTATAGAATTATAAACTGTGAAGTTATAAACGAAATTTATAAATAGTAAGATTTATAAATTTGGTGAAATTATTTGAAGAATAGATTTATTAAATAAATAAATCTTATAAGTTATAAGGTTTATAAATTGAAAAGTCTTTAAAAAGAACGATTTTGTAAAATAATCGTTTTATAAGCAATTGACTTATAATATGAACTTTTAGTTTATAATTGAGATATGAAATCAAATATGTTAATAAAGGAATTTATAAAAAAGGAAGTTTTTATAAATAAATAGAAAAGGAATTTATAAACGTTGTTTTATAAATTCGCAAATGACTTATTTTGACAAGTTAATTGTTATAACTTAGAAATGGAGTTATATTCACATTTTTTTTATAGTGAATAATCCCTTGAATTAAAATGAATAAAAGGATGAGATTTGTTAACAAAGTTTATTCACATTTTTGAATAGTGAATAACACGTTAAAGGAATTGTTTTGAATGTGATGTTTTAAATAGAATTAAAACAATCTAACGATGTTTTTAAACATGTTGAGATTCGAAACCATAGATTTCAATATTTATTGTTGAAATAGATGTTTCGAGAAATGAAAGGAGATGATGGACTATAACACTGTTGTTATAGTAAATGATTTCCGAAAGGAAATGTTTTTGTATAGTATTGGGATTTATATATCTATTTTAATTTCGAATCCCTATACTAGTGATTTTGGGTTGTCGTAACGATGTTTTACGCAACATTCGTTTTGGCCCAAATAAATATGTTAAGTGAATGATTTCCTTAAAGAAAGAAATATATACTTAATTCGGTTTAAGTGTATTGAATATTTTCTAAGTGTTGAAAATAAAAAGATTTGTGAATTACTTATGAATAAATAAGTATGGAAATGTTTTCCAATATGAAGTGAAAAATTAGAATTTATCTTTTTAAAGATAAATTGAAATGAATTATTGAAATCGTATATGCACGAATATTTTGAAATACAAATTCATTATGGAATTTATATGTGAAAGTGAAATTTGTTTGAAAATAAATATTGATTTATTTTTGAAGTGTTGGAATTTTATATCTTGTAAAGATATTTTGGAAAATAAATAATTTGGAAAATTATTTGGAATCTGATGATGTATGCATATCAATTGATAGTTCGATAGCCGACTATCAATATTTCCCTTTGAATGGGTATTTGATGTGAATATGATTGAATTTGAATGCACACTTATTTTTGAATAAGCGCTCACTATTCGGGTTAACCGGGAAAGGACCATGGGGTCGTATAACCCATTCCGAATATGTGATACGTCGTTATGAATTGCATTTGAAGATCGGTGTTGAAGACCGAGTATTTGTGAAAGCGATAGGATGACCTATCGATTGTCTCTGCACTGGGTAGCTCCTGGTATAGAGATTCCTTAAGTGATGGGAAATTCGATCGGGATTGTGAATACCCGTATTGCAAGGGCTTCGTAAGAAGTGCCTTCGGTTTTGTTCGATCCCGGAACAGACTTGTATGGATTGTATGCCTGACATTACAAGTTGAGATATAAAGCCGATTTCTTTCAAATATATTTCTGTTGGTGGCGGAGAATTTATTCTTTGCTTAACACCCTTCTTTGAGACGTACGAGCTCAAAGGTTATATAGTTGAAGTTATCAGCGATATATCCCATTTTGGTAATGTGACATGCTGAGTGATGCTGAAATGATCATTGTGTTGATTATTTGTGATAGGATCATTTATTTGATCGTCTATCCTTGTGATCATTGTGTTGATCATTTGTTGACCCAAAGCATGGCTTTTGTATAAAGTATGTTTTTGTGGACGTGACTTCGTCGAGCCTCACACCCCGTGAATGGTCAAAACAGGAAAGAAGCAGCAAGGTTATGAGGGGTAGCACCCTTTAGGATGTGTCCATTTCCTTCTGGAAAAGGGTGGTATCATGGTATGGAGCCCAGATACTTACTCAAGTTGAAAACACTTTATGATTGTGTGAATTGATTACGAGCGCTCGGTGAAAAGGTCCCAAAGGACCGGGGGATGGCATATTCGGTCAGTTGTTACTCAGTTAGGAGTAACCCGGCCTTGTGTTGGTAGAGATCCGGTTTGGTTCTCGGGGATGTCCATCCAGAGGCATTCTCATGTGGCAATGGGAAGTTCCTTGGCCTGACCATTTGTTGGAAATCCAATTCCCAATACGAAACTTGTACGGTTTTAGTTGTAGAACCTGCCATCTAATATGGTAGCTATTAGTAGGCATAATATAATGGTACCTATGCTGGCTAAGATTTATATTCTACTTTCGAAATGAATTTTTCCTACACCATGCACTAATAATAATATCAAATGCTCTTTTTTAAATGCGTATCAAGCATGTTTGACTAACATAAGAAGAAATCTTCTCCAAGTCTGCGTTTGCATTGTGTGTGTGGCAGGAGGTCTTATGGTAGTCTCACTTTTAAAAGCATTGCGAATTGAATTTAAAAATATTCCTCTTTTTGATTTTAAAGATAAATAAACTGTTTTGAGTTCTCACACCAGTCACATGACTGACTCGGAGTTTATTGTTTTCCTTCCTAAACTCTGGGTGCCCACCAATTTCCACACGGGCAGTCAAGAGTTAGGTTTATCAGGATATTCTGGATATTCAGGAGTTGCTGGAGGCAAGATGGATGGCATGGCATATTATTTATATAGTATTTCTTTTTCCGCTGCACTGTTTGTTGTATGTTGTTGTACACTCTGATGATATGATGTAATGTAATGTATAAAATGTAATAACTGATATAGTTCTTTGTTTAAAGATTATTCATTTATTATTATATGTTGTTCCGCTGCGAATTGTGAGATTCTGATGTTTGTTCTGTTGTTTCCTTTCTGTCCGTTCTATTTTTAAAATTTCTCTTTTTCTATTTTTAAAATTTTCTGTTTTCCAATATTCTCTTTTTCTTTCTATTTTTAAAATTTCCTATCTTCTTCTCTCCTCCCTAATTTCTATCTTTTTCTCTTCTTCTTTCCTAAATTTTCTTTTTAAAACCCATAACATCTCGGTTTTTCGGCCTTTGATTTCTCGGTAGTCGATAAAGTGAGTGTCGATGTTGAATTTTCGAGAGTCGAAAAATATGGGACGTTACATAATCAGTACCCACCTTATGTATATCCTGCATAATAACATTTGTATATATCTAGACAATGTGTTAGTATATAAGTTGTAATAAATTAAGTTACAAAGGTTGTTGTCATCAAAACCACTGTCTCAAGTTCCTAACAATCTCCCACTTTTTGATGATGACAACCTTATAAAATATACTTACCACTTCGATCATACCATAAATCCCTCTTACACTAACAACTCCCCTTACTCCAAGCCTACTATTTTATATAACTTCTCCTCCTTTGTCATCAATAAAAAAATAACCTATAAACCTTGAACTTAATGAAAAATGAGATAAACAAACATATGACATAAGAATAATAATTATGTATGAGTGAAATATAGCATCCTAACTTAAATGGAATTCAAGATTTTATACACCAAAGATTGTTTTTAGAAGAACATTAATTAATATACTTGAATTTCCATCATCATTTGAAGAAAATGTTTCATGTTCTCTCGTAATTTGATGAATTGTATGTGTGTGAAACGTTGAAAAGAACCACAACGAGGAGAAGTGGGTGAAGAAGCATTATTAGAAGAGAAAGCCATTAATTTACTGTTTTAGAAGTTTATTATAGAGAATATAGCAGAGAAAAGGAGTAAAAATCGAAATATATAAATATATAACTTAATAACTAATTTTAGAGGGAAATTTAAATTTGAAAATCTCGGCCTGTATGTCGACATAGGGGGTGGGTCATGTCGACATGCCCAGTTCAATTTTTGAGAATTTTTTTATTTGTATTAATTATTAACTATACTTGTATTATTTATAATTTATATTTCAGTTAATGAACATATACCTAATTCTCTTCTAAATTTAGCAAAGTTTTGTTCATTTAATGGTTTGGTTAATATATCAGCAATTTGTTTTTTAATATTAATATATTCAAGAGTTATGACTTCTATACTTATACTATCTCTAAGATAATGGTGTCTAATATCAATATGTTTTGTTCTAGCATAATGAGTTGGATTCTTATATAGGTTTATTGCACTAGTATTATCACAATAAATTGGTGATTTAGTTATAGTTAATCCAAAATCTTTTAAAGTTTGTTGCGTATAAATAACTTGAGAACAGGCCAAAGCAGCAGATATATATTATACTTCAGTTGTTGACAAGGATACAGTGTTTTGCTTCTTACTAAACCAAGAAACCAGAGAATGTCCTACAAAGTGACAAGTTCCACCGGTCTAATTTACAACCAGCGTAATCAGCATCACAATATGAAATTAAATCAAATACATCATTATTAGGGTAAAATAGTCCATAATCTAAAGTATGTTTTACATATCTTAAAATTATTTTAACACCTTTTAAGTGAGTTTCTTTAGGTTGAGATTGGTATCTTGCACAGAGACGAACACTATGCATGATGTATGGACAACTTTTTGTTATATAAAGTAGCGAACCAACCATTCCCCTATATAATTTTTTATCAACATCTTTTGATTTATCTTCATTACTTAAAGCTACATTGGTTGTCATTGGAGTTGGTTTCTCACTAGAAGTGGTCAATCCAAATTTATTAATTAAATCCTTCGCATATTTTTCTTGACTAATGAAAATTCCTTTATCTAATTGTTTGATTTGAGGTCCTAAGAAGAAACTTAGTTCTCCCGTATGACTCATTTCAAATTCTTTAGTCATTATATCTGAAAATTCTTTATTCATTATGTTATTAGTTGATCCAAATATTATATCATCTACATATATTTGTACTAATTGAATATCATTTTTGTTTCTTTTAATAAAAAGAGTTGTATCTATTTTACCAATTTCAAAACTAGATTATAATAAATAAGATCTTATTCTTTCATACCAGGCTCTAGGAGCTTGTTTTAGACCATATAAAGCTTTCTTTAATTTATATAAATGATTTGGAAATTTATTATCTTCAAAAAGTGGAGGTTGTTTAACATATACATCTTCTTTTACAAAATCATTTAGAAAAATACTTTTAACATCCATTTGATATAACTTGAAATTATTGTAGTTTGCGAAAGCAAGTGGAATCCTGATAGCTTCAAGTCTTACTACGGGTGCAAAGGTTTCGCCATAATCAATCGTTCTTCTTGATAATAACTTTGTGCGACTAAACGAGCTTTATTTCTCACGACCACACCAAGTTCATTCATTTTATTTTTGTAAACCCATTTTGTTTCAATTATACTTTTATTCTCGGGTCTAGGACAAGTTCCCAAACATTATTTCTGGTAAACTGATTCAATTCTTCTTGCATAGCAAGAATCCATGAATCATCGGATGATGCTTCCTTTGGATTTTTAGGTTCAATAGTTGATATAAAAGCTACATTACTCATACCATTTAGTTGATTTCTTGTTTTAACTATAGATTCAATATTTCCTAGTATATTTTCTACAGAATGATCTTTTAATAGCCTAATTCTTTTATAAGGTTGAATAATTTCACAATTTGTTTCATCAGGTTCATTATTTAAAGTTACAAAATCTTCTTCATCTTCTATTTGTATAGTATCTTTAAAATTTTCATCAAAAGATACATGCATTGTTTCTTCAATAGTGTTAGTTCTTAAATTATAAACTCTAAATGCTTTACTTCTATTAGAATATCCGAGGAAGATACTTTTGTCGGGTTTAGGTTCAAATTTATCTAAATTATCTTTTGTATTAAGAATAAAACACTTACTACCAAAAACTTTAAAATAAGCTACTATGAGTTTCTTATTGTAAAGTAATTCATATGGTGTTTTATTAGTTAATGGTCTAATTAAAATCCTATTTAATATATAACAAGCTATAGCGACTGCTTCTGCCCAAACGTTTTTAGGTAAGTTACTATTAGAAAGCATTGTTCTAGCATACTCTTGAATCGTTCTATTCTTACGTTCTACCACTCCGTTTTTTTGTGGAGTTCTTGGAAAAGAGAAATTATGAGTAATTCTTTTTTTATTACAGATTTCTCAAAATTATCATTTTCAAATTCTCCACTGTGATCACTACGAATAATTTTTATTTTTAAAGAAAGTTGATTTTGAATTCTTTTAGCAAAATTTTTAAATAATTCATAAGCATCACTTTTAAGTTTAAGAAAAAATTTCCAAGTATATCTATAATAATCATCTATAATTACAAAAACATATTTATTATGATTAATTGATTGAACTTGAGGTGGAACAAATAAATCTAAATGAAGTAATTCTAGAGGTTTAGAAGTAGAAATCATATCTTTTAATTTAAATGAACTTTTCTTAAGTTTTCCTAATTGGCAAGCATCATATATACTATCTACTTTAAAGTTTAACTAGGGAAGACCTCTAACTAAGTCAAGTTTTGATAACCTAGATAACAGTTTGAAATTTAAATGACCACATCTTTTATGCCAAATCAAGGGTCACTTGTATTAACCAAAAGACATAAGTTATCATTTGAAACTTTCGTACTAAGGATGTAAATGTTTTTCTTCCTAATTCCTTCAAAGATAATATTTGACGTATTATCTTCGATGTGACACTTATCTTTTCCAAATTTAATTTTAAATCCTTTATCACATAGTTGACTTATACTAAGAAAATTATGTTTTAAATTCCTACCAGCAAAATATCAGAAATAAGAGGAGTTTTAGAATTACCAATATTGCCGATGCCAATCACATATCCTTTTGAGTTATGTCCAAAGTTGACCAATCCACCATCTTGATATATAATGTCATTAAGTATCTCGGGATTTCCAGTCATACGCCATGAATAGCCATTATCAAGTATCCATTTATCTTTCTCAATTTGCATAGTTTGTCCATTGGTTGTTGATTCTTCAAAAGTGAGACGACCCGACTTTCCACTCCCGGAAAATCGCATCATCTTTAAGAAAGAAAGGGATAGAAAATAGAATAGAAAGAAGAGAAGAAAGAAACAACACATCAGAATCTAACAGCGGAACGAATAATTTATAATAACAACATAAATATTACATAGTTTACAACAAATATCAGAGATACACAGCTAAACAACATATACTAGACAGTTATAAACACCTGTCTAGTTATACAACTCGATACAACTCAAAGACAACAACTCAGAGAACACACAGCGGAAAACTAGATATATCTACACGCAGAAGCCTCCTGCTCCATTTGCTCCTTCAGAATTCGTCAAAGCTAACCTGAATTCCCTTGGCTACTCGTAAAAATTTGAGTACCCAAGAGTTTATGAAAAACAAAAACAAACTCCGGGTCGGACATGGGTCTGGTGTGAGTAACAGGTTAAAGTTGCTTAACTTTCAAAAACCTTTTGAAAAGAAAGGTATCACGTAAGACTTCCCACAAATAAACATGGAAAAGTTTTTACCTTACGCTAACCAAAACATTAATAGGAAATACGATGATATTATAATAGTGTCTAGGCTTTTCAAATAAATAAGAAACAACCGAAATTGTTACATGATTAAATTCCAGCTACTAGCCACAAAAGTGGGTAATACAATCAAAACCGTTGGCACTTATTGGATTTTGGATTCCATACAATGGCAGGGCTACTGGGGTACCGCCCGTCACAGTACGTGGCCTAGACCAACGTATCGAGGATCACTCCCGACCCCCTGCAACACAAAGCCGGACCCATTCCTTACTGAATAGTTTCGAACAAGACAACCCCGTGGTTGTAGCTAGCAACCACCCACACAGCCGAATATAAAGGGACTTCTAGACAGGGATCAATCTTGCTCTCCAGTGGGTGCGACCCACGAAGCCTTGCTGCACCTCCCCTGTTTTAGCCATTCCCGGTTGATGAGGCTTGAGGTTACGATTACCTTTATAGGACATATCTCTTAGAATGCTCATCGTCCACCTGACGATGTTCTGAAAGCATTCAATCCATACAAGTTTGTTCCGGGTTCGAACGAAACCGAAGGCATTATCTCGCTACACTCATTTTGGAATCACCCTCAGAGTTAATGACAATAACCCTTGCACTCTAAACCACCATCTCGAATCTATAAGAACTAATTTTGTCAAACTCATTACGGAATCACCCACAGAGTTATACTGACTCATAGTCCTTACACCTCGAGTCTTCACAAAGCTCCACTTTAATTCACGACCTAACGTTATTTGGAATCGATGTGGTTTTCGGATATCCAAATATGGAAACCCGATCCCGGTCTCATCGAAAACCAAAGCGTGTCTTTTAGGGTCAAGTTGTTTTAAAGGTTTAAAACAATTTAATACAGTATCTATATACACAGATAGATAATCACACCTTCACAATTGATAATCAATATTATCACTTAACAGGTAATCCATATTATCAATATCAAAATAGATAATCCATATACTACCATCACAATAGATAACCTATGTTATCATCACAATACAATCAAGCCATTCATACCACACAATATCATTTATCTCATTACTGAGATCAACAAGCATCCAAGACAATCAATGACATCCATTCATAAATAAGCAATGATTTACTCATACCATAATATAATTAATTTAAAATGAATTAAATTAACTATCTCTATCTCTAATTAGTTTAAAATGAATTAAATTAATTACCCATCTTTAATTAATTTAAAATAAATTAAATTAATATCTTCATCAATATAAACCTTGCTTACTCAATCATTTAATAAATCCATTATTAATCACCCTAATTAATCATCCATGATTAATTATCCTTTCATTACATTCAAGTAATTATTCTTAATTAATTTCATAAAATTAATTATTCATAACTAAACAGTAATTAACCTTTTATTACTTCAATTAATTAATTAATCATAATTAATTACATTTATTCTTAATTAATTACATTAATTAATTACCTTTAATTACTTATTATTGATTAATTAATCTTAATTAATCAACTTTAATTACAACATTAATTAAAATAATTAATGATCTTAATTATTAATTACCTTAAGTAATTAATTATAATTATTAGTCATCATCACAAGTTAATTACATTTAGTAATTAACTAACTTAATTACCACATTAAAACAAATTAATTATCCTTTAATTTATTACTTAATTAATCCCTTGATTAATTATTAGGTAATTAAACCAAATTACTTCATACTTAAACATCTCCACTTAATTACAACCATGTACTTATTAATTAATTACTTAACTAAGTAAATTTCCAAATCATTAATTACATAAAGTAATTATTTAAAAAAAACCCAAATGTCTAAAATTAATTAAACTTAATTAATTAAAAATAAACAATCACATTAAACTAAATTAATTACATTTAGTAATTAATTTCTTAATTACTTTATTAAGTAATTACTCAACCATTTACAATTGATTATTAATAAATTAATTAATCTAATTAATTATAAAAATTAATCACATTAATTAGTTATTTAAATAATCTTGGTTAATGACCTTCATTAACCATTCTTTAATTATTTTATAAAGTAATTAATTTAAATTAATTACCATTTTAAATTATCTTTAATCATTCATTAATTAAAGTTTAATTATTTAATTAATTTAACTTGATTAAAACTTAATTACTTAATTAATAATCTTTTAATCATAAATTAAAAATCTAATTAATGATCTTAATTTTCAAATTGATTAACCCCTAAATCAATATGCATTAAACCTTAATAATTAATTAAATTAATTAATTAATTATTACTTAATTACCTTTTTAATAAATTAATTTCAAACATATTCTTCACTTAATTTTAAAATAAAATATTTCTAAATTATGTTTAAATCAAATTTTATTTTAAACAAAGTACGTTGAAACTGTTTCCCAATTTTATTTTAAATACAAGTTTTAAAATGAAAATAATTTAAGCTTATCAAAGTTAAACAATTTATAACTTTAGCATCTTAATAACTTAATTTATTTTTAGTTTAAATCTTGCAACTTCAAACTTTCTTTTAATTTTCAAACACTGAAGTACATATTCCACTTTGATTCCAGATTTAAATTTAAATTTTAAACTCTGTTTAAACCTTAAACTTCAGAATTTAAAACATTTTATAAAACACTTTAACAAATTCAAAGTTGTTAAAAACCTTCTATTTTTATAAAACTTATATATTTTTAAATCTATAATTCAAACTCATTTTGAATTAAGATTTTAAACTTATTTCAAAACTTTGTTTAAAACTTGCTCTACACTTTTTTTTTATTCACTTTAAATTTTAGAAACTTAAATACTGACAAGTTTGTAAACCATACTTGACAAAACAAATTCAGGTTTAACAATCCTGTAAAAATTCATTTACCCGAGTCAACCCCCAAATTTACTCGAGTAAAACCCACACTATCTTCGAGTCCAATCCAACATTACCCGAGTGCCTTCTCTGCTTAACCCAACACCATCATACATTACTTCACCGTGCATATGCACGGTGACTCCGGCCATTGATGATCGGCAGCGATGATCACTACACTCCATAAACCAACCTAGCAATCCACTACAACCATTGATTCATGCTTCAACCTTCAAAAACAAAATCGAGCCTAAAATGGTCAAACCTGGAAACCACAACCCAGACTCATCTTCAAACCTGTCAACGGCAAGAAGTCGCCGTTCAGACCACCTGACGACCGACCCCTCCGGCCTCAACTACATCCACGACCAAGCTACCAATTTCCCAAATCTCACTATACTCGATCAACTAACCTAACCATACTGGCCGATTCAAATGTTACAGTAAAATTTAGCGTTTAATCCATAAAAATTCAACTGCATCTACTCTAGCTAATTTTAGACCCATTCAAGATTTTTTTCAACATCTCCTATCCCCACACAATCAACCAGAAGTAACTCAAGATTTCCTAATTCCAAAATCATCAAATTTTGGTAAAAATTTATTAACAGTTAAAACCCCCACTATAACTTCATCCATCATTTAAAAATCCTAATTCTTGACCTAAAAATCAAGTGATAGTTAATGCTTTTTATTTGTGAAACTGCATTACAAATTTAACCTTTTTCTAATTTTAATTAAAATCATCATATACTGATGTTCTTGTGTTTTCCAGTGACAACTACTGATTTTTAACTTTCTCAAAGTTTTAAATATCTACCTAAGATAATCAAACAATCTTTACTCAATAAATTTCATTATACTAGAAACTTAATCAAAAGATAAAGATTTTGATAAAATTTCTGCCTGGGAAAATCAAACAGAGCAGGCCATACTAAAAAAAACATCATGCATACATAAAATACCTACATCAGATATTTACTTAAAATAACATTCAATGCTTATTCATCTAAACATAAAATTATGCAACCAATTTAGATTTTAAATTTTTTAAAAAAAGTTACTCACCTATTTAGGAGAAAGCAGAGCCTCATTTTATGAAAAGCTTTGAACTTGTGGAAGAAAACATTTGAAAAAGCTTTGACACTTTCAACTGAAATGCTCCAGATTTTTGAAAACAGCCCCTCTTTGATACTTTGAACCTCTTTAAAAACTGAATTGCTTCAAATATTTAAAACTGCATTGCATGCTTTCTGATTGCAGAGAAATGAATGATGCAGATGCTCTTTTTTTTGAGGTGAATCTGAATGCTACAGATTTGAAATTTTGCAAGTTTTCATTTTAAAACTGTTTGCAGGCTACAAAAATTTGAAATTGCAGGGATTTGAATTTTTTTGAAAATGCAGGTTTGATCTTTGCTTTGAGAAAATGAATCTACAAGTTTATCTTTCTGAAAATGAATTAATTACAGGGATTGTGCTGGGAAATGAATTACAGAGGTTTGCTTTTTGATTTGAGAATTGAGGTACAGGTTTTTGTTTTGAGCTTGAAGGGTGTTTAGAAGATTTTGATATGAGTTTTGATTTATTTTGAGGGAGGGTTTTCAGATTTTGAATAGGTGTTTGAAGCTCTCTTTTGATTAAGGAAGAATGAAAATGAAATATGAAAGATGCAAACTTAAACAAATGAATTTTCAGTTTTAATGAAAGAAAAGAAAAATAAAACTAAATTTTTACACTTGTCAAACTTTACAACATTTGTTAAATTTACTCTTTAAAAATGCAACACATGTTATTCTTATAAAGATAATTTGTTTTTAAATTTACAAAGTAATGCATGTGTGTTAGCTTAATTTAATTTGTTAGTTTATATTAGAATATGTGTATAAATTTACAAAGAAATAAAAATAAATCATGTTTTACAATTTGAAACTTTTGCATATTAAAAATTAAAACAATTTAAGATTTCATACTTTTGAATTTAAATTCAAACTAAATCCAAAATCAAATGTTTCAAATCAAGTTATAAATATAAATTCAATTTTGAAATAAAAATTACAAATCTTATTCAAAGCTTATTTAAAAAGTCATTACAATATCAATATTAATTTTATAACTCTCTTATTATTAAATTAAAATTATTTTACAAGAAATTATATTTTTATTAAATAAATAATCCATTTTATTAAGTCATGAAATCATTTTGTTAAATTTATTCTAAATTTAAAACTTAATCCAATTTAATTTAAAACATTTAATATTTTCTATTAAATTTTAAATTCATATATTTATTTATGAAATAGTCTTTGAAAAATCAATACTAATTTGAAACAAAATTTCCAAATTAAAATGTCTATATTAGAATTTTTAAAACATGATTAAAAATTTAAATTTAAACCAAAATCATTTATTCAACTTTGAAAAGCTTAAATATTAAATAAAACAAAATTTCCAAATTACTATAAATAATAAACTTAGAAAAATATGCTTTACTTATTAAAAATTAAACAAAACCAATCTATTTAAAATATAAACCAAATATTTGTATTGTAAATAGAAATCAATTTATTATTTTTAAAAGATAAAATAACCAATTTAAATATTTATTGAAGAAGATTATTAAAATTATCTGAATAATTATTTACAGAATACCAATATCAATTTAATTTTAACTACAGATTATTAAATTGATATTGTTAAAAATTCCGGGATATTACAATCCTTCCCCCTTAAAAGAATTTCGTCCTCGAAATTTAAAACAAAGATAATTTAATAATCTCATTAAATTTAAAATTTAAAAACACAAGCATATATCAAACATATGCTAACAATCAAACAATCAATCAAACAAATCTAATTATCCAGACAAATTCTGAATAGAATTTTATCGAGTTTCCCCAAGTATATATATATATCGGGATACTCGCTCTAAAGAATCCAAACAACCAATATTATGAAGCTACAAAGCTCCTATACAACTATATCTATAACACTAGACAAGATATCAGACTACAAACGAGTCTGACTCAACAACTAAAACTCCAAAACTGCTGGTTCACAACCAGAGATAGACCATACACGCACTCCCTCAGAGATACGTGAAACTCATCGAATCTCAGTTATCCAAACTGGCAATCCAATCATATAGATCAATCACTTAATCTCCTAGATACAGAAAAGATTCCAAAACACTTCAAAGCTAGCTTCTCAGACTTACCCAAACTTATAGCTCACTTTTGATCGGAGAAAACTTATCCAAAATTAAATCTCCGACTTCAGAGTCCAAATTCCTTCGACTCTTATCCACAAAATCTCTTCGGACAATCCTGGGCTGCCCACAACCTTACTAATCAGCTCAACCTTCGCTGATGCTCTAGAAACGAACTAGACCAATCAACACAACTAAATGATCTCCTCAAGATCAACCAAAACTAAGAACTCAAACTCAACTCCTCAACATCAGAAGACAACAACTCACTTCTCTTGTCCGGGAAAAGAAAAATAGATACACTTCCAAACTACTTCCGCTGCTCAACTCTGATCCAACATAGAAGAGAATGCTGAAGAAGAACACAAGCACAAACAGGACAACACACCCCAGAGATATGATTCAACAAATCCATAAGAAAACTTTCAGAAGTTCCTCCAAAACTCCGAGATGCTACTCCAACTCAATTCTTGGAACCATTCTCCTACAAGGCTGAATCACCGGTACTACTCCTGAAATTCCAGATGATAAGGAAGCTCAATCTCCAGATGCAAACCAAACTCTGACTTCCTGAAGACATCCAGAAAAATTCAGATACCCCAAGAGAACACTCAAACAATCGCAAGTCCCTTTTGCGATCCACTAAACCAAATCCAAGTAAAACTGTTCTCCCTTAACCAAATAGAACAGCTTAAACTTAACTAGTCAACCCATCGAAGAAACGGGTCCACTTAACTGCTTCTGAACTCCACTTCAGAAAAATTGCTACCAGAAGATCTCTTGCCAACACCGAGAACATTCCAAGCTGCACTGCTGCAACAGATGCCAAAGAATTCGAAAACAAAGCTCTCCGAGAAACTCGGACCTCAAAGCAAACAGAAACTCAAACTGAACACAGCCACAACACCTAAACAGACTCACCTTCATAATTTGTTCCAAAAAAAACATCTTCGGGAACATCCATAGTCACTGCATCTCATCACGCAGCTACTACTCCTTAAGGTATCAAAATACCATCACTCGCTTCTGTCTAACCAACAGATCCAAATTCTACTCATCAACTTCAAGGAATAAACTCCGAACCTTAACAGGTTTCCTTCAGAGATTAATGAAGTTCTTCACCACTACAGAACTCACTCGAGACGGTATTAGGTCTACAGTCTCGACAGAACACTTCCAACCTCAAACATCAGACTCCAACAAATGGTAGTTGTGTTACACACACCACTACCCCATCTACCTTTATAACTTATATTGGAAAACCTGAACAGGTAACCCAACAAATAGGTAGAAATATATATATATATATATATATATATATATTGTTATATAAAAATTACAAGTACGCTCTCTCAAGAAGACACCACTACATAGCCTAGGTATTCACTCAACCTAACGCTCTGATACCAAGTGCGATGACCCGACTTTCCACTCCCGGAATATCGCATCATCTTTAAGAAATAAAGGGATAGAAAATAGAATAGAAAGAAGAGAAGAAAGAAACAACACATCAGAATCTAACAGCGGAACGAATAATTTATAATAACAACATAAATATTACATAGTTTACAACAAATATCAGAGATACACAGCTAAACAACATATACTAGACAGTTATAAACACCTGTCTAGTTATACAACTCGATACAACTCAAAGACAACAACTCAGAGAACACACAGCGGAAAACTAGATATATCTACACGCAGAAGCCTCCTGCTCCATTTGCTCCTTCAGAATTCGTCAAAGCTAACCTGAATTCCCTTGGCTACTCGTAAAAATTTGAGTACCCAAGAGTTTATGAAAAACAAAAACAAACTCCGGGTCGGACATGGGTCTGGTGTGAGTAACAGGTTAAAGTTGCTTAACTTTCAAAAACCTTTTGAAAAGAAAGGTATCACGTAAGACTTCCCACAAATAAACATGGAAAAGTTTTTACCTTACGCTAACCAAAACATTTATAGGAAATACGATGATATTATAATAGTGTCTAGGCTTTTCAAATAAATAAGAAACAACCGAAATTGTTACATGATTAAATTCCAGGTACTAGCCACAAAAGTGGGTAATACAATCAAAACCGTTGGCACTTATTGGATTTTGTATTCCATACAATGGCAGGGCTACTGGGGTACCGCCCGTCACAGTACGTGGCCTAGATCAACGTACCGAGGATCACTCCCGACCCCCTGCAACACAAAGCCGGACCCATTCCTTACTTAATAGTTCCGAACAAGACAACCCCGTGGTTGTAGCTAGCAACCACCCACACAGCCGAATATAAAGGGACTTCTAGACAGGGATCAATCTTGCTCTCCAATGGGTGCGACCCACGAAGCCTTGCTGCACCTCCCCTGTTTTAGCCGTTCCCGGTTGATGAGGCTTGAGGTTATGATTACCTTTATAGGACATATCTCTTAGAATGCTCATCGTCCACCTGACGATGTTCTGAAAGCATTCAATCCATACAAGTTCGTTCCGGGTTCGAACGAAACCGAAGGCATTATCTCGTTACACTCATTTTGGAATCACCCTCAGAGTTAACGACAATAACCCTTGCACTATAAACCACCATCTAGAATTTATAAGAACTAATTCCGTCAAACTCATTACGGAATCACCCACAGAGTTATACTGTCTCATAGTCCTTACACCTCGAGTCTTCACAAAGCTCCACTTTAATTCACGACCTAACGTTATTTGGAATCGATGTGGTTTTCGGATATCCAAATATGGAAACCCGATCCCGGTCTCATCGAAAACCAAAGCGTATCTTTTAGGGTCAAGTTGTTTTAAAGGTTTAAAACAATTTAATACAGTATCTATATACACAGATAGATAATCACACCTTCACAATTGATAATCAATATTATCACTTAACAGGTAATCCACATTATCAATATCAAAATAGATAATCCATATACTACCATCACAATAGATAACCTATCTTATCATCACAATACAATCAAGCCATTCATACCACACAATATCATTTATCTCATTACTGAGATCAACAAGCATCCAAGACAATCAATGACATCCATTCATACATAAGCAATGATTTACTCATACCATAATATAATTAATTTAAAATTAATTAAATTAACTATCTCTATCTATAATTAATTTAAAATGAATTAAATTAATTACCTATCTTTAATTAATTTAAAATAAATTAAATTAATATCTTCATCAATATAAACCTTGCTTACTCAATCATTTAATAAATCCATTATTAGTCACCCTAATTAATCACCCATGATTAATTATCCTTTAATTACATTCATGTAATTATTCTTAATTAATTTCATAAAATTAATTATTCACAACTAAACAGTAATTAACCTTTTATTACTTCAATTAATTAATTAATCATAATTAATTACATTTATTCTTAATTAATTACATTAATTAATTACCTTTAATTACTTATTATTGATTAATTAATCTTAATTAATCAACTTTAATTACAACATTAATTAAAAGAATTAATGATCTTAATTATTAATTACCTTAAGTAATTAATTATAATTATTAGTCATCATCACAAGTTAATTACATTTAGTAATTAACTAACTTAATTACCACATTAAAACAAATTAATTATCCTTTAATTACTTAATTAATCCCTTGATTAATTATTAAGTAATTAAACCAAATTACTTCATACTTAAACATCTCCACTTAATTACAACCATGTACTTATTAATTAATTACTTAACTAAGTAAATTTCCAAATCATTAATTACACAAAGTAATTATTTAAAAAAAACCCAAATGTTTAAAATTAATTAAACTTAATTAATTAAAAATAAACAATCACATTAAACTAAATTAATTACATTTAGTAATTAATTTCTTAATTACTTTATTAAGTAATTACTCAACCATTTACAATTGATTATTAATAAATTAATTAATCTAATTAATTATAAAAATTAATCACATTAATTAGTTATTTAAATAATCTTGGTTAATGACCTTCATTAACCATTCTTTAATCATTTTATAAAGTAATTAATTTAAATTAATTACCATTTTAAATTATCTTTAATCATTCATTAATTAAAGTTTAATTATTTAATTAATTTAACTTGATTAAAACTTAATTACTTAATTAATAATCTTTTAATCATTAATTAAAAATCTAATTAATTATCTTAATTTTCAAATTGATTAACCCCTAAATCAATATGCATTAAACCTTAATAATTAATTAAATTAGTTAATTAATTATTACTTAATTACCTTTTTAATAAATTAATTTCAAACATATTCTTCACTTAATTTTAAAATAAAATATTTCTAAATTATGTTTAAAACAAATTTTATTTTAAACAAAGTACTTTGAAACTGTTTCCCAATTTCATTTTAAATACAAGTTTTAAAATGAAAATAATTTAAACTTATCAAAGTTAAACAATTTATAACTTTAGCATCTTCATAACTTAATTTATATTTAGTTTAAATCTTGCAACTTCAAACTTCCTTTTAATTTTCAAAAACTGAAGTACATATTCCACTTTGATTCCAGATTTAAATTTAAATTTTAAACTCTGTTTAAACCTTAAACTTCAGAACTTAAAACATTTTATAAAACACTTTAACAAATTCAAAGTTGTTAAAAATCTTCTATTTTTATAAAACTTATATATTTTTAAATCTATAATTCAAACTCATTTTGAATTAAGATTTTAAACTTATTTCAAACTTTGTTTAAAACTTGCTCTACACTTTTTTTTTAGAGGCATTTCACCAGAAGGACAAACTTTGCAGTCCAATTAGTTTCTAGGACACACAATCAAAGAAATTACTTTCAAGGCCAAAATCAGTAGAATAATTACTTTCAAGGACAAAGTCACCAGTCCAATTACTTTCAAGGACATAATTTTATAGGTTTTTAGGCCCTAAAAACTAATTATTTTGTGTTTTGTCCTTGAAAGTAATTATTTCAGTTGTGTGTCTTAGAAACTAATTCCACTTGCTAAAGAGGCCCTTGTAGCTAGTTTCCACTTTTTTTATTCAGTTTAAATTTTAGAAACTTAAATACTGACAAGTTTGTAAACCATACTTGACAAAACAGATTCAGGTTTAACAATCCTGTAAAAATTCATTTACCCGAGTCAACCCTCAAATTTACTCGAGTAAAACCCATACTATCTTCGAGTCCAATCCAACATTACCCGAGTGCCTTCTCTTCTTAACCCAACACCATCATACATTACTTCACCGTGCATATGCACGGTGACTCCGGCCATTGATGATCGGCAGCGATGATCACTACACTCCATAAACCAACCTAGCAATCCACTACAACCATTGATTCATGCTTCAACCTTCAAAAACAAAATCGAGCCTAAAATGCTCAAACCTGGAAACCACAACCCAGACTCATCTTCAATCCTGTCAACGGCAAGAAGTCGCCGTTCAGACCACCTGACGACCGACCCCTCCGGCCTCAACTACATCCACGACCAAGCTACCAATTTCCAAAATCTCACTATATTCGATCAACTAACCTAACCATACTGGCCGATTCAAATGTTACAGTAAAATTTAGGGTTTAATCCATAAAAATTCAACTGCATCTACTCTAGCTAATTTTAGACCCATTCAAGATTTTTTTCAACATCTCTTATCCCTACACAATCAACCAGAAGTAACTCAAGATTTCCTAATTCCAAAATCATCAGATTTTGGTAAAATTTTATTAACAGTTAAAACCCCCACTATAACTTCATCCATCATTTAAAAATCCTAATTCTTGATCTAAAAATCAAGTGATAGTTAATGCTTTTTATTTGTGAAACTGCATTACAAATTTAACTTTTTTTAATTTTAATTAAAATCATCATATACTGATGTTCTTGTGTTTTCCAGTGACAACTACTGATTTTTAACTTTCTCAAAGTTTTAAATATCTACCTAAGATAATCAAACAATCTTTACTCGATAAATTTCATTATACCAGAAACTTAATCAAAAGATAAAGATTTTGATAAAATTTCTGCCTGGGAAAATCAAACAGAGCAGGCCATACTAAAAAAAACCAGCATGCATACATAAAATACCTACATCAGATATTTACTTAAAATAACATTCAATGCTTATTCATCTAAACATAAAATTATGCAACCAATTTAGATTTTAAATTTTTTTTAAAAAGTTACTCACCTATTTAGGAGAAAGAAGAGCCTCATTTTATGAAAAGCTTTGAGCTTGTGGAAGAAAACATTTGAAAAAGCTTTGACACTTTCAACTGAAATGCTCCAGATTTTTGAAAACAGCCCCTCTTTGATACTTTGAACCTCTTTAAAAACTGAATTGCTTCAAATATTTAAAACTGCATTGCATGCTTTCTGATTGCAGAGAAATGAATGATGCAGATGCTTTTTTTTTTGAGGTGAATCTGAATGCTACAGTTTTGAAATTTTGCAAGTTTTCATTTTAAAACTGTTTGCAGGCTACAAAAATTTGAAATTGCAGAGATTTGAATTTTTTTGAAAATGCAGGTTTGATCTTTGCTTTGAGAAAATGAATCTACAAGTTTATCGTTCTGAAAATGAATTAATTACAGGGATTGTGCTGGGAAATGAATTACAGAGGTTTTCTTTTTGATTTGAGAATTGAGGTACAGGTTTTTGTTTTGAGCTTGAAGGGTGTTTACAAGATTTTGATCTGAGTTTTGATTTATTTTGAGGGAGGGTTTTCAGATTTTGAATAGGTGTTTGAAGCTCTCTTTTGATTAAGGAAGAATGAAAATGAAATATGAAAGATGCAAACTTAAACAAATGAATTTTCAGTTTTAATGAAAGAAAAGAAAAATAAAACTAAATTTTTACACTTGTCAAACTTTACAACACTTGTTAAATTTACTCTTTAAAAATGCAACACATGTTATTCTTTTAAAGGTAATTTGTTTTTAAATTTACAAAGTAATGCATGTGTGTTAGCTTAATTTAATTTGTTAGTTTATATTAGAATATGTGTATAAATTTACAAAGAAATAAAAACAAATCATGTTTTACAATTTGAAACTTATGCATATTAAAAATTAAAACAATTTAAGATTTCATACTTTTGAATTTAAATTCAAACTAAATCCAAAATCAAAAGTTTCAAATCAAGTTATAAATATAAATTCAATTTTGAAATAAAAATTACAAATCTTATTCAAAGCTTATTTAAAAAGTCATTACAATACCAATATTACTTTTATAACTCTATTATTATTAAATTAAAATTATTTTACAAGAAATTATATTTTTATTAAATAAATAATCCATTTTATTAAGTCATGAAATCATTTTGTTAAATTTATTCTAAATTTAAAACTTAATCCAATTTAATTTAAAACATTTAATATTTTCTATTAAATTTTAAATTCATATATTTATTTATGAAATAGTCTTTGAAAAATCAATACTAATTTGAAACAAAATTTCCAAATTAAAATGTCTATATTAGAATTTTTAAAACATGATTAAAAATTTAAATTTAAACCAAAATCATTTATTCAACTTTGAAAAGCTTAAATATTAAATAAAACAAAATTTCCAAATTACTATAAATAATAAACTTAGAAAAATATGCTTTACTTATTAAAAATTAAACAAAACCAATCTATTTAAAATATAAACCAAATATTTGTATTGTAAATAGAAATCAATTTATTATTTTTAAAAGATAAAATAACCAATTTAAATATTTATTGAAGAAGATTATTAAAATTATATGAATAATTATTTACAGAATACCAATATCAATTTAATTTTAACTACAGATTATTAAATTGATATTGTTAAAAATTCCGGGATATTACAAAAAGCCATGTAACACGTCTATTCCTACATAACAAACCAATTCGTTAGATAACTTGATTTTTCATGAAAACTATATGCAGACTTATGATACTTTGATGAAATGCATAAATTCAAACTAGTATTAACAAAATTTCCTAAAAATGCCATTTTTAACTTTTCAAGTTTCAGATTATGAAAACTATGAAAACCTATGCTCTGATACCAATTGAAAGGGAGTGTGAATTAAGGATCTTAAGGTTAATTTAACACTAGAGGAGGGACGAATTGTGTTTAATGGATTCTAAGACTTATATGGGCTAATTTAAAAATTATGATATAAACAAATGTAGAACTTAATCACAGAACAATCATAGAATTAAACAAAGATGCAGAAAATAAATAAAAAGCAGTAAAAGAAAAGAACACACTGGATTTTATACTGGTTCGGAGTTACCTTACATCCAGTCCTGCAAACACTCTGTATTGATTTTTATTAAACCAATGTCGAGATTACAATCCTCAATTTCTAAAGGCCTTGAGGTACCCTCCTATCTTCGAGTCCATGGCAAACTCTCTTGATTTACGAGACATAAGATCACCCAATTTATTTCCAGGCACAACCACACCTTATAGAAAGACTCGATAAACTTTTGATTACAAATTGATCGTATAACTCTGAATAGCACTTTGGTCTTCGAGAGAGGGCAAAGAATCAAACAAAAATGAGATTCTAATTTGATTTACTTGAGAATTCGGCAGAATTTCGACACAATCTTAAAAATATAAAAATTTTAGAATATGGATTTGTGGAGAAGAAGGAGTGAGGAAAATAAGAAAATAGTTGATTAAAACATTCGTTTGTGAAGGCTATTTATAGACCAGTAACAGTCATAACCATTCATGAAGAGATTTAAACGAATAGACACTTCTTTTGAAAATTGAAACTTTTGAATTTAACGGCCACCATGTCGACATGGGGTATCCCATGATGTCGATATCCCTTAGTTAAAAACAATGTAAAATTTGTTTTGAAAATGGTATTGAAAGGAAAACAAGATAAAATGATTCTGGAGTAAAATAAACTAATTTTCCTATGTTTGAAAATAAAGAAGAGTAGAAAAATATATTTTTAGAATGAGTATATAAATTTGATTTTAAATCTCAAGTGTGTGTGTGTGTGTGTATTATAAAGAATATTAAAAAATCAAAAGATAGTTTTGAAAACAAACAAAGTTTAAAACAAGAGTTTATTAAAAAAACAAAGAATATTTTAAGGCTAAAACATCTTTTGAAAATCATTTGAAAGGATAATTTTTAAGGCTAAAACATTTTGAAAAACAGTTTTGAAAAACCATTTTGAAGTAGCTTTACAAGCTTCTTCCTGTAGAATATTTCATCACATCAGGACTCGAGAACTTGTACAAAATCAGGATGTTCATGGGTTTGTAAGCCACTTGTCGGAGGTTTGTAAGCTACTTGTCGTGGGTTTGTAAGCCACTAAGAAGGTGGAAATAAGTTCCATCCCAAATGGAATTTGGAATGAAGATTTCCATGCTATTATGAAGTTTTAACAAAACTAGGGACTTATCTTGAAATCTTGATTTTGATACTCATGAGTTTTCAAACTTGATTTCTTCATTCTTGATCTTTATATTGTACAGTCTTCAACAATCAGTACCCGTCTTACATATATCCTGCATAATAACATTCATATATATGTAGACAATAGTGTTAGTATATAAGTTATAATAAATTAAGTTACAAAGGTTGTTGTCATCAAAACCACCGTCTCTAGTCCCTAACAAATCCCTCATTTCATCTTTCTCAAATTTGAGGTCAACCTGCAATCTCAGGCCTCCCGAAGGAAAGCTCCCAACCGAGGCAATAAGCAAAAAGACCAATTCAATGGTCGTAACTGTTTCCAGGATGACTCATAGCATTCCCATTGTTGATGCTCCAAACCCTGGCATGCAAATAGTTCAGGCTTTGCAAGAAGAGATTGCTGGTGAATTTCAGGGTATGCATATAGATGATGACATTCATATCACCGGGTCACTTGACCTCACTTTAGGGCTTTTAATAAGTGAGCTTCTTAAACAATAGCTCAAGTCCTCTATAGAGATTAAGCAAGAGCCTGTTGACTTCATCCCTCCTCTGATATCGATAACTTTATCCGGCTGGACCATTTTTGTTCCAATCACACTGCCAATGGCTGGAAGCACTCAAAGCGTGCCCTCACGTCATCTAAAGCACTCCAATGGAGGGCCAAGGAAATCGAGGGTGGGGAGGAAAAAGGAAGAATGAAGTCCCAAGCAAACAGTCTTCGGGCGACAGGAAGAAGTCGAAGAAACATAAGCCTAAGAAGTGATCATAGGCTTGTTTTTATGTAAAGCTATAGAGTTGGTTTTTGGTTTTTGGCTGGCTTTGTGCGCGTTCGGCCTCCACTTTTGCTTTTAGTTTGGATGTTAATAACACTTGTACTTTTCTTCCAAGCCTTATTTTGAATGTTAATAATGAAGACCTTTTGTTTTTTTCCCCCGAATTCGTCTAAGTTTCTGAGATATGTGCTTTCATTCATTGTGTTTGCGATACACTTCTCATTGTAATTATCCGACTAAGTTATTAGTCAATTCCGCTATTTAAGTAAGGGACGATCATCAGGATGTCTATCTATACGCGTCCACGCACATCCATGTTTGATTCTAGAACTTGGTCGAATTTCAATTGCTCGGTAGGATAACTTAAACATCCCTCTCAAGGACATTCTAAGTTCGATCTAGGAACTAATCGAAGTAATTTGTCTTGGATGGCAAGTTTGGCATCCTTTTCCAAGGTGCATGCTTTGACCGCACCAACTCCAGACGTTGGTTAGAGTTAACCATGTAAGACGATGGTTTGGACATCCCTATCCTGGACGTTTACTTATGATCGTACCTAACTTCGGTCATCGACCAAAGTTTGTTGGTAAGATCTCGCCTACCTTTAGGTGTAGAACTTTCATTTTTCCTACTTCGAGCAAGGAGTAGATGCTCCGCTATACTTTGGACGTGAGCTGTAGAAGTGAACTATCTCGTTCAGCATTTGAATGTTTTTACTCCAGCCCGAAGTCATGGGTTAAAGGAGTTATCTGGTATCTATCTCTGGATACCAGGCATGCTGAGCTTCATTTGTCCGATCACGGGCTACGGAAGCTTAGTTGGCACCTATCTTTGGATATCTGTATACCTACATTTTTCACATGCAGGTTCATTCAAATATGTTACTATTCACATTTTAAAGTCAAGCACAGATAGATTCATAAGCTCTGGAAGTCATTTTCTTTTTAAACACTAGAAATGACAGATTCTGCCGGGTTATATAGTTTTTATTAAATATTCACCAGATCACATTTAAGTTAAATAGCATCGCAATGTTCGCTATTCCATGCTCTCAAGAGTGAGATCATGTCCACGGTTGCTAGCTTGAACGTGTCATCTTCATGCTTTTTTGCTCGATTGCGTATGGACCTTCCCGACTCAGGCCCAGGTCCCAGGGCCAGGGAAGATTCATTTGAGAACAAGTCTCCAACTTCAAAGGTCTAAACCCTGGTCTTGGTACTGTATTATTAGGTGACTCGGTTTCGGTGTGTAGGTGCTCTCAGATCAGCTTCATCATGCTTCTCATGGATCATATCGAGAGACTCCAATATGAGTTTCTCATTCGTCCATGGATTATAGTGAGTCACTCGATGTGAGAGTGCTTCAAGTTTAACCAAGATCATAACCTCTGATCCGTAAGCTAGGGAAAATGGATAGTGGCCAGTCGTGGACTTGTAGATCGTTCGATAAGCCCAAAGTGCCAATGGAAGTTCATAGACCTACTTTCCCTTAGCCTTTTCTAATTGCTTCTTGAGAATGGACTTGATAATTTTATTCATTGCTTCAACCTGTCCATTCGCCTAGTGGTGTGCCACCACGGCAAATCTCTTCTCTATCGGTGCATGCAGCAAAAGTCTTTTAATTCGGCGTTATTGAATTAGGTCGCATTGTTGGAAATAATCGTTTACGGAACCCCAAAATGATAGATGATGCTTCTAACTACGAAGTCGATTACTTTCTTTGTGGTGATTGTGGCTAAAGGCTCTATCTCATACCATTTGGTGAAATAATCAACTACGACAATGATGTATTTCGCGCTACCTTTAGACATTGGTAGCACACCCACGATATCGATTCCTTAGACTGAATCATAGCAAATCTCTGGCACTTGTCACATTTTATGATATAGTCGGCTACATCTCGGCTGATAGTTGGTCAAAAATACCCATAATAAAGGATCTTCTTCGCCAGGGTTTGCCCACCGGTGTGGTCATGACAGGCTCCCTTGTGAATTTCTCTCAAGACTTTCTTGGCCTCATCGTTGGTGACACACCAAAGCATAGGAACCGAGAATCCCTTCTCGTAAAGTACTCCTTCTTGCATGATGAATCTTAAAGCTTTACGAAGGAGTTAACGTTGCTTGTTCTTCCTGTTAGGAAAGAATCCCTCTCTACAAATAATTCTTTATTGGAGTCATCCATGGCTCTTTCTCACATTTGGCCTCTAATGTCCAATCGACATCCATCTGATCGATGCTTGGAGCTGACAACACTTCCATCGAAACCAGGCCCATGAGCTACGCATTTTCCGAACTGGCCAACTTAGCCAGTGAGTCGGCCATCCTATTTTCCTCTCTGTGAATATGCGTTATTGTGTAATATTCAATATCAGCAACTCAAGGGCTCGGTTTAGATAAGGAGCTAGCTTCGCTCCATTCGCATGACACTCTTTCATCACTTAGCATACCACTAGCTAGGAATCACAGAAGATATGCAAGGTCTTAACTCCTAGCTTCTTGACAATCTTGATTCCGACAATCAGGGCCTCGAACTCAACTTCATTGTTCGTTGTAGGAAAATTAAGTTTTAGGGTGCAACAAATTGGATGTTCCTCAGAAGCCGCTGGCATGACTCCAGCACAAGAACAACGTTCGTTAAATGCACCGTATGTATAAATCTTTCACCCAACATTCTTCTCTCTACCGCTCTTCGGAGTATCATCTTGCGGGGTGTATTCGGCAATAAAGTTTATCAAAGCTTGAGCCTGGATTACTCTTCGAGGGTGATAGGTTATGACATACTGGCTCAATTCAATGTTCCATTTCAATGGCCTTTCAGAAGTCTCAAGTCGTTGCAGGACCCATCTCAAAGGCTGGTAGGTCAAAACTTTGGGGCGGAGCTTCCTCAAAGTGATTAACAGGCAGTATGTGAAATTTTCCAGCTTCGGGTAGTTTCTCTCTGCTTATGTCAACTGCTTACTAATGTAATACACCGATCTTTGGATGCGGGACTCCTCACGTACGAGTGCGGCACTCAAAGCATGCATCGACACTACCAGATAAATAAACAAGTCCTAATCATCCAGCGGCTTCGGAAAAATGGGAGGTCTCCCTAAGTGATCCACCAGAGCCTAGAATGCATTTGTACATTCTTATGTCCAAGCGAAATTCCCTTTTCCCTTCTTAATCACTTCAAAAAAGGGACGCTTTTGTTAGTGGCTCTGGAAATGAATCGCTAGGCGACGACCTTTCCATTCAAGCTCTAGACCTTTTTGATTATATTCGGGGTTTCGATGCTCGTTGCTGCTTCGATCTTCCCCAGATTAGCTTAGATTCCATGGGAGTTCACGATGAAGGCTAAGATTTATTTGATGCAATGCCAAATGAGTATTTCAAAGGGCTAAGCTTCATTTCGTACCTCCGAAGAACAATGAACATCTTTGCCAAGTCATTGATACGGTTCCTCAATCGCCGTGACTTCACAAGCATATCATCTATATAAATCTCCATCGAGCGCCCGATCCAATCTCTAAACATCATGTTCACTAACCTTTGGTAAGTCGCTACAGCGTTCTTTAATCTAAAAGGCATGATGAGATAGTAGTACAATCCTAGATAGAGTATGAAGCTGGTTCCTGATCTAGAACGTACATCAAAATCTGATTGTATCAAAAGTATGCATCCATGAACGAGAGCAACTCATGTCCAACTGTCAAGTCTACCAGGTGATCAATCCTTAAGAGCGGGAGGCTATCCTTCGAGAACGTCTTATTTAGATTAGAATAGTTAATGCATGTCCTCCGCTTCCCTTCAGCTTTCTTCACTAGGGCTGGATTGGATACCCACTCCAGGTACAGGGCGTCATGGATGAGCATTATCTTTCAGCTTATTCACTTCTTCTTTGAGTGTAGTGGATCTCTCCGGACCCAGGCTGTGGCTTTTCTGTTTCACAGGAACGCATTTAGGATTTATATTTAATGCATGGCTCGTTATTTTTGGAGATATTCCATATATGTCTAAATTTGTCTAAGCGAACACATCCAGGTTCGCTCAGAGGAACCAACAAACTCCTTCATTATCTACACGTGGATCATCCTGGCTAATCGAGATATTGATCGTTAACTCGGTTGGAGCAGCCCTTCCATCCTTTGGCTCTTTCCATGGATTCATATCCTCATGGAACCGATTATGCTGCTCAAGCCAGGGCTCAAGCGGTAGTTGCTATGCGTCCAAAGCCTTGATGCAGAGAGTCATCTCCACACCTTTTCCTTTCTCTCTTTGCCTAGCCTATTTCAACTCAGCTACGTAACATTCATGGCCAAACCTTCGATCTCCTTATACTATTCCTACATCATTCTCTGTGGGAAACTTCATTGTTAAGCACCATGGGGCTATGGCAATTCGAAATTCAGCAAGGGCCGGTTGGTCTAGAAATGCATTACAAGTAGAGTAAATATCCAACATAACAAAAGGCATGACCCGCACTCTCTTATGGTCGTTATCTCCAAGTACCACCCGTAGATCCAAACATTATACTGGCTCAGTAGTGGTCCCGTTAAATCCCTGGATCTGAGGTTTACATGGCTTTAAGTCATTGCTCTCCAAAAGCATTTGGTCGTAGGCTTTCTTGAACAGAATGTTGACTGAACTTTCACGGTCAACTAATACCCTCCTTACAATTAAAGGCCAATCATGGTGATATCACTAGCAGATCAATTGTCGGGGCCTTCACCCCATCAGCATCTTGATTTATGAAAACAATGTCATTTGTTATAGTTCTGAGATGCTTTTCCAGAGTATCATCTTCGACGGCGAAACAACTCGTTACTGCATGTTTCAAGTACTCACATATCGTTCCATCTCATTCCAGCTCTTCTCAGCTAGATGTGGTCCAACGATAATAGTATTGATCACTAGACATTTCTCAAGCCGCCTGAGCTCTTCAACACAAGGCCTGGCTTGCCCCTACTGGGGTTTGGAAGTTCCTAGCCTGCCATTCTGCGGGGCTAGTACAAACTTTTGTAAATTTTTTAGCGAATCAGATTTTCGATCACATCACGCAAATGTATGCATTCGTTGATGTTGTGACTGTGCATCTCATAAAATCTACAAAACTTGTCAGACTTCTTCTCTTTCTCAGCGGACTCCCTAGGAGCCGACTTCCTGTACTGCTCTTTACTCTAAGTAGCCAAGTATATGTTCTCAATTGAATTGTTTAATGGAGTGTAATTGTCATACTTCGGGATTCTTGGTCATCTCCTTGAATCCGACTTCATATCTCTAGCCCTGTTATTGTTCTTGCTCTATCCACCACTTCTATTTTTCACATTAACATCGACAGTGGCGGGACTCCCTCTGGACTGTTTCAAAGCAACATTACTCGATCTCGCCTCTACCGACTTCCCGACATTGGTTTTCTATAGTTAGTGTTGTGCATGAATTGAGTCGTTTTCCTACAGAACACGTCCATCATTGATGGGGGTTTCATCTTCAACCACCTCCCGAAATCAGTTTCGGGATGGATCCCCTTAATCAATGACATCAATATAATATCTCCTTGAGGATTGCTCACCTAGGTTACTGCATTATAAAACCTTTGTAAAAAATCCTTCAAAGACTCTCATGCTCACTGAAATAAATTGGGCAGTGACATGGCGTCCTTCGGATAGGTAGTGTGCATACAGAATTGTTCAATAAACTTCTATGCCAATTGATCGAAAGACGATATGGACCTCGATGGAAGCCGAGTGAACCACATCATCGCCATCGCTTCAAGGAAAAACAACATTTCACGCCATTAGTTGCTCTGGCAAAATCCATGTGCCAATCATGTTTCATCCGGTGCTGCCTCGAATCCGTTTTTCCATTATACGACGGCATCGTCAACATCACAAACCTCCTTAGGTATTTCCCACGCAAGATCACCTCCGTAAATTGATTTCGACTCGAGGAGGAACCATAATCATCATTGGTCCGATGTTGTTTCTCACTTATAAGTCTCCTTACCATTTTAATCATATCCGGCTCAAGTGGATCTACTGAATGGCGGTAATCATGATCCACCCCTAGTATTTGGTCCAGCAAACGCTCTCAGTTAGTTTACGATACATGTGTTCCCCTGAATCCGAGAGAACCATTCGTTCTGCAGCTTTGGGTGCATGATTCCTTCTCGATGGATCCACAGCAGCCTCGTGATCCCTAACATTTTAGCCATCCACATCGCGACCAGAAGCCAAGTGAATATCATTATCCAAAAAACAAGCGCTGGAACCACCATGGGATGGTTAGGTACCGATACTGATCCATAAACCTTCTCCACGGTTTGGCACCGACCTCCATTTTGATTTTTCGACCACTTTTCTGACCATCTTTTGCTTTCTGTATCTTTGCCTCTACTTCGACAACGAGGGACTGTTAGATTCTAAACCAGAAGGCGTCAAGTCCCACCTACTTCTCCTACGGTTGTTAGTCGGTTAATTCAACAAATCCAGGCTTTGCTTCATTTGCTGATTCAACTCGTCGCAACTTGTCTGGAAATTATCCTCTATTTGCTTCATCATTCGGTCCATCTCAACCTTAGTAATCACATCCGTTGGGTTCTAAACCTCTAGGTAACTAGTTAAGCAACTTCTTCAACCTGTTGAGGATCGACATTCTCAACTTCTCCAACTTGAATTTTAACGAAGACGGAAATTGACAAAAGAATGGAGGAGATAACTGTAAAATGTTTCTTCGAATGAATAAGAGTTGAGTATATGATTTTAGGGTAAATGAGGAACCAAGATTCTAGGATAAATAAGGAATATACGTGAAGTTAGATATTATAAATTTTATACAGGCTGTTTATTGTATTGTAGTTATGCTCTAATTAAATTAAGTTTAAATTTAACTGATTGGTAGTAATGGTTCCTTTTAATCAAATTTCGTTTATCCATATCATTGATATGATCCTATATATTTAAAGTTACTTCACTAATAAGATTTTATTGTAGCATATTCTAATGATTATTATTATCTTATAAGAAATGAATTTGGAAATTGAAATAGTAAATAATAAAATTTGTCACTTATATTAAGGTGAGAAAATGTCACTTATATTTTTCACCATCGCGATACTAAATCAGAGTATTAATCTTTTGCTACCAACCACTAACTTTGAAACCGAATCAGCAACTTGCAACAAAGTCCGAATATATTCCAAGGTAAGATCTCAAACTTACTTTATACTTTCCTGATTTGGTTTCGTTCGGTATTCCTTACCCTCTCTTATTTTAACTCCCTTTGGCTCGAATTCCAATATCTGATTAGTTCGGATGGACACTTGAGCTTTGAAAAGCTTTGAATATTGCAAGTTCTTTTGTGCTTTTTTTTTTTCTTCTGCTAATGTTGATCACTGACCAGCGTCATTGTACTTGCCTTAAGTTATGAAACAATAAGTTTCGTTTCAGCAGTCCAACTGTTTGATGAAATGAAAAATAAGTTCTCAATGGCCATGGCATTACAATGAATGATTTTGAATTGCATGAGTCTGATAGTGGAAACATTTTCCTTTGTTTCTTCAAGATTTAAAACAGTATGATTTCTCATTGAAAGCAATCATATTTAATGCATGTTTGTTATGTATTGGACCAACAGTTCGGTCAGGGGTGTATCAAGTACATATATTATTTCTCAACGCTTTTGTTTTGCACCAGTTTTCCCTTGATGAATTAATAATATATTTTAACTGTAATTTTCCTAATCTATTATTGCTTTGATATATCATTAGGTTTTGACAGGTTTATCAAATATCCATCACTTATCTTCAAGTGGTAACAAATTCAGAAATCACGACTATGATTTGGAGGCACAAGATTATGATATAAATATCCAATGAAGGCCACAACTTGAATTTTGATACTAAAAAGAAGGTCACTCATTCTGGCTATGGTTAGGCAGATTTCTGTATACTAAATTTGTGTTACTACTTAGTTAACCCCATTATCTAAACTTCCTTTACTGCAGTATACTAAGAAAGATCAATTTTTTTGTTGTTTGAATAACTAATTAATGCACTGATTTTCTCAATTAATGTCATGCTCCATCATTTCTACTGAGTAGTACATTATGAAAAGAGAGATGAATGTTGTGTACAAATGTACAAGGGGCAGAAGCAGTCATTGGGGTTGCTTGCATATTCGCTAAAGGCAAATTAAGTTGCATCAGAACCAAGTTTAATAATGGAATGCCATATGTACATAGGCATTGATATTAGAAATCAGTTCATGGTCCTATTTCTACAGGTATATTATGAGAAAAATATTTTCCAAATTGATGAATGGTGATTGAAAAATCAATGAATAATGGAGCAAGGTGAAGAGGAAAAAACCAAATGTTACTCCACTGTTCAAACTTAGGTTTACTTAATTCTCACTTTCCTGCAATTGGTTTTCTATTTTTAAACATGCAACACTCTTTTTTTTTTGCTAGAATTTGTTTACATTAGTTTATCTAAGATTTAGCTATTTACAATATTTCATGCAGTTACCCAGAAAAATGGTTACTGAAACGTATGCAATGAGGTACCATATGAAGACTATATTTTGATGTTTCATTGAATATAGCTGTGTATATGTGTGTGCATTGAGGGAGTATTTTTGTTAACCCTATTGAATATTATAAATAACAGCTTGAATTGGGAGTTGAATAAAAAGAAAATGTAGCATGAATCACAATATAATAGATTGAAGTTAGCAGAGACGATTGTAATTGCTATAATTTGTAACTAGGCATGACTGAAATATCTGAATTGATTATAATAACAACTTATCTTTTGTTTTTTCTCTTTCATTTTAGGATCTGAGTTTCAAGCAAAAGACCTAGGTCTACTGATATATAACGCTATGATGGAACAAATTGGTACAGGAAGAGAAGTCACCATCTCACAAAGCTTAACCACCTTGATCACAGATGCTGCAACCAAGGATGAAAGTCAAGCAAGAATCAGTCGGATAAAAAAGGATCTTGCAGAGACCGGAAGGCTTATCTTTCTTCTTGGTTAATATCTAGAATTGGGAGAATATTCAAACAATGTTTGCTTATGATTAAAGTGTGTATGATGTTTTTGATAAATATGTCATTCATATCTATATTTACAGTTGTCATTTTCACTGATATGCCTGCAACATAAACAGCACATAGTAGAACATTATAAATGTAACATTTACTAATTTAGATATGGTTAAAACATAATACTTATATTCATTTGACTATGGCAAAATACTTATAAATTAAAGTGCCTTATTTTTCATAATGGAGCAGTTTAGATGTTCAATCTGCTGTATTTTTTTGTTCTGTTTTATTTCATGGTTTGTGTTTATTAGTTTTGCACTATGGCAGTTTAAATTTTGCGGAGAATTGAGCAGCTTACCAAGTGGAAATGAAAAGCTATATAGCAAATAACCAACTGTAGCTAAATGGAGGAGAATTGAAACAGCTTTATCTTTACCAGATCACTACCAGTTCTTATAGCAAACACATAAATTACACGAACTATATTTTGTGTTACTGTTATACCATATACATGTTTGTAAATCTATATTTTGCTTCACTGTTAAATCTTATACATATGGGTAAGTGAATCAAATGCTGCGTACTGAAGCTAGCCGCCGCCTATATAAATTGTTTGTATGTCTGTACTTAAATGCTTCACGTTAGAAGCAACACATCAAAAGAGGGCAAAAAGATCCAATTAAACATTCATTTCCGACTTTAATTACATTTTTCTATACGCACGTCCATCGGACATGCATGCTTATTAGTATATATTTAGAATAGAAGGATTTGAACGTTAAGTGAAAAACTTATTTTGAAATAGGGAAAGTTCATTACAACAGAAAATACTTTTAACATCCTTTTGAAAAAACACTATAGAAAATTCAGGTCCTATAATTACATTTTCAAAAACATTGCCCAAATTTGTCCCATCACAGCGTGCAGTTGCAGCGTTTTCGTCTATGCCATGTTAGTGTTTATGTTGCATTTTAAAAACACTATTAAAACTTTTCACAACTTTTTAAAAAATCGCTAAAACACCGTCTAAATGTATTTAACAACTATTTCGAAAGGCAATAAACATTAACATTTCTTAACATTAGAATATGTAAAAGAAAAACATTTGATCTCTATTCAAGTGTAGATTAATCAATTCAAACAGCAATAATATAAAACATTTGACATTCTAAGCACATTACATGTTAGAAACAACCGAAATTACCCAAGTTTGTAAAAAGTTAATAGTTATTTACAGGACAAGTTAAACTATGAGTAATGAAGTCAAAAGAAATCTGATCAAGGTACATACTCTGATTAATTTGGAGTATCATGTGCGTATACATATATTTTGAACTAAAGACGCCAAGCACAGGCAATAGCATTGCAGACTGATGGGCATCTTGCTGCTTGAGTGCAGCCTGCGGACATGCATATACAACTATTAGTAAAGGTGCTGGCAACAAATTATCCACACAATTGTCAAGTAGTGATAATAATGATAGATCAGGACATAAATTTAATTTGTTTGTGATAAAATAATGCATGTGCGTGTATTGATTAGTGGAAAGCCAGTGCATTGCACAGGTACAAAGGTTTCCAAGTTTTATAAGTTGGATAGCATGGAAAGTCAGAAAAAGATACTTCATTGAAATATAATGTTTTAAAAGACAGATTATTTATGAATAATTGTTTTAATACTATAAACTATTTGAAAAAACATCCTATTCCTATCTATTTTTCACACTGGCATTTAAATTGTTTTTCAAGGATTAACTAACATGGTATATGTACGAGTCATTGATCAACTTCCTAATTAGCACTTTCAACTTATCATTGTGCATCAAGGATAACAGTATCAAAACAACATAGGAGCTCAAGCTTGGGTATACATGGGTTTAGGATCCTTTTGATTAGATCATAACAGTATATAATGTCTATATGCATCAGACCTGAATGAAGTAAATATTCTAGCTTTACAGTTTCGAAATATCTTATCGACTGGTTGCTATTTGAGTTTTATCATTTTCCTATAATATTGTACTACTAAATGTGCATAATCATCCTGAAATTACTATCCTATAAAATTTTCACATTGGCGATTCATTTTGTAATTGCAAGTAATATTTTTTCACAAAAGATTTGCTAACATGAACATGGATCGTTGATTAGATTTCCATTTTGTATTTTCAGCTCATCATTTTGTAGCTAAGATAGCTGGCGAAGTCAAAATAACACAAAGAACAATGGGGTTGCAAAACAGATTCTATGACACCGTATATAGTTGAAGAGAAACTTACAGAATCAAATAGAAATGCCTTGAAACTCCAGGTTCTATGTCAGGCTTAGCGTGCAATACGACATCAATTTCATATGAGTACAGCCCTGTTGGAACACTAGTAGAATCTCAAAATATTGTTGTATCAAATGAAACAAATGATACACATGAATTGACATTGGCACATCCCTTGAGAAAGTGGTACCTAGAAAAACAACTGAAAATTAATTAAAAGGTAACTATTAATAGATATGTAGTATCTACTGAACCACATGAAACTTCTATTTAAGTTTTAGCACCATAATTAACACCTTTGACTGAGGAGAATGAAATCATAGCTTCCGTGTCCACCGAGTTGGTTCAAGAACATGTCAAAAATTCGAATATCTCAAAGGAGACTAAAGGTTTGCCTTCTACTACTACAATTGAATCTGCTATGAAACAAACAGATGCATTGGAAGAGAAAACCTTGAATGAATTTGTGCATGCTGACCAACCAGATGCTACAAGTTTTTAGTTTGTAAAGCCTTTATTGTCATTCTCCCAAAATGAAGGAAACCATGGTTTTTTAATCAATACCAATGGCTTCATTGATCCACCCTCAAGCTTTTTGTCCTGACCCCATTTCAGAACGGACTCATAAGAATGATAACAAATATGCATGAGCAAAAAATGAATGAGTAAACCTGATCAACTTTTTGTAGTGGGCATGAAAGGTGATTGATATCACGGTTATATGTGAAGCATCGTCGATGATCATTGTTTAAATATAAAATGTTGTATACTGAAATTCAAGTCGAAAAATATTGGTCTTTTAACATAAATATAATTATAGTCCAATGCAAAAAAATTATTTTCTTAAAAACTAATACTAGACCCACATATTAAAAAAAATGAAAGTACATGGACAAAGAACATTATGAAAAGAAAAAAAATCAAAATATGAAGAGCGTTGAGGAAAAGAACTATGAAAGATACAGGAAAGTCAAGTAAACATGATAAAACTTGCACTCTGAAGGTTTTTGTCACTCCAAGAAGCACCTGCATTTAGTCTATATAAGCAACCAAGTATATGGGTGACCTTGTACGCATAAGCATGGCTTATGACTTTCAAAAATATGTAAACAACAGAAACTGTGTGTCAATGTAAAAATTCAGCATAAGAATGAAGAAATGATAAAATATGGGCATCTATATAAGCATTTACAAAAAACCATATACCTTTATTTCGGGGTACTTAGTTGCAGAGTAACAGATGCTAAGTACAAATTTTGATAAAGATGCAAATTATTTTCCTGATCTAAAAAGAACGTATGTTATGACAACACGTGCTGGACACAGATATGCATCATACATCATAAGGATATAATACCTTGCTCAAGGTAACATGAGGGTAGCAAGCAGCAAACATCTCCATATGCTCCCTCACCAAGGGCACACGTTAACAAACCACCTCCTTGAGCAACCCAATTTGGGACCCACCCAGGACCTCCAGCCTATAACCATCTGAACCACCATGGGCAGTGCAGTTGGAAGCCTGGTGACCCTGTACTCCACCTCAGCCATCGCATCGTACAAACTATACTTTTTTTTCAACACCACTGTCGCCTTTGCCACCACAACCCGACAAACATACATGGGGAACCCAAACATGCGAAACAACAGCACCACGCAGGCACGCACATCCGCCGCTACCGCGATCCACCATCTTCCCACACAGACTACAGCACAGCAGCTATGGCAATCAGGTTCACTTGGCTACAACGCACGTCCTTGCTCTTTCTCGTGGTCCCCGACGGGTGCATCAGCATAGCCATGTCTGGGCCCCTCACTCGGTCTCCAATCGGGGTAAGGTCAGCTTGAAGTGACCCCTAGAATTGCTCGATCACTAGGACGTTGATGTTAACAAGCTCGTCAACCTTGGAAAGGAAGGTGGCGGACGTGAGGATTAGGGCGGATTCGGAGTGCTCGATCTAGACGAAGTTTGGAGTGAAACTGTTGGTATGTTCTCGTATAATGATTTTTGGTGGAAAATGAAATGGGGTTTCTGACTTTTGAGCACGAAGCTAAAATTATTAGCGGAATAATGAACGTAATGGCGGTACCGCTCAAGCCTATTTAGGCAGTGTTTTACTTTTAACTTTTTTATATTAATTAAGTGCTAAAGTACAAAAAAAAAGAGCGTGTTATATCAACACGCTGTGATTAGGGGTTGTTAAAAATCATTTTTCTTGTACTGGTTGAGTAGAAAAAAGTATTAAAGGGCCGATTGTAAAAAGATCACTTGAACCAAGGAGAGATCAACATGGCAATTGAGACAGAAGAAGATGGCAATTGAGACAGAATAACAAAAGAGGAAGAAAATACGATAGGTTGAATATATATTATAGATTATATATATAATTTATAATGTGTGTGTGTGTGTTTGTAAATAGTATTTTGGATGAATTACCAATTTTTAAATCATGGAATAACTAATTCAAATATATATTAAAATTTTCATTTATACAAACGTTAACGAACTATTTTGTATTATGATAAAAACATAACGAATTAAGTCCTACTATGATTAATTCATGTTTCATAGAAGTTTAGAACTAATCAAATATAACTCATGTTTAATAGAAGTATACAACTAATCAAAATAAGTATAGAACGTTTTATAAATGAAAAGTCTTTAATTTAGATAAATTTGAATTCACAAAACACATAATTTAACATTTGTCTCAAGTCAAATTATACGATAAATTCATACCAATCCAGATCGTGGTCATTAACTATAACTTGTGTCATGTTTAACAACCGAATGTACCGGTTTGAATTTTATTCTACACCATATCTAATTTATTGCATTCCATATACAAAATGCAATAATCTAAATTAAAGATGCACAATTATAGCGCCTAATTTGCATATAAAAAATATTTCAATATATATATATATATATATATTCTCTCATACATCTATTAGAAAACTTCACCGCAGCCATAGTAGTTTCTTTTATCACAAAATTTATATGTGTTAGTAAATATATTTTTACACCATAGCATATCAAAATATATGTTGCTTTGATTAACATGTATCAATAACCAAAGCAATTTTTTAAAATATGATACGTCCTCAACAAAATCAATGAATGAAGTCATTGTCAAAACAACAAAAAAAATCAAACAAGAAGGCGAAAGTAAAAACTGGAACGTACCTTAATATTAGTTTAATACACTGTTTATCATTACAATGATTTGAAAATCTCATATTGAATTCAAATTTGCACACGATGCTCGACGTTCTTCTCATTTCACTAATCATCGTATCATTCTAATCTTTGCTCCAAAAACCAAATAGCTTTGTCCCCATGAAAAATGGATTTAATTTCGCTTTCAAATTGTTGGAAAAAGTGATGGGTAGGAACAAAATAGAAAGTGATGGAAGTAAATATTATAACAATTATTATGATACCTCCAAACGTCCAATTCACAAAGTGTGTAGCCTAGCTAGCTTTGATTTTTTTTTTTAGAACATACCACTAACTACAATATACATTCAATAAAGTAAATCAACTCACCGCTCTTACTGCCATTAGAGAAAAACACTTGATATGTCTTGATTATTGAACACTTGCGCATACAAATTGCTTATAGACCATGGATACAATGTATTTTTTAATGCAATCTACAAATTGCTTATCACCTTGCATACAGTTTTTCATGACTCGGTTTTCGTGCTAAATAACCAAACATACATTGTTTATTATCCAATGTTATGCTTACAATCTTAAACTCGTTTTATTTCTTATATTAAAACCAACAGCAAACGAGACACGCCTATCGTTAAATGCATTTACATAGGCAGTTTCTAGTAGTATTTGTCACTTGGTTTGTAGCAAGGTTTCATAGCGAGAGAATTATACCATCATCAGATATAAACGTTTATGTAAAACTATACCGGTACAGAAACTGTAAATTTTAAATCCAAACAACAGAAAATTGACTTTAAAATTTAAGTCCAAACGAATCTCATTGCTTCTACCTGACATAATACAAATGTCAGCTCCAGTAAATGCACAAATCAAACTACCTTATTCACGATTGCGGTTGAGGTGCTCACTGATGAAAGTTGAACTTTCAATCATAGATCATCAAGCTCTGCATATACCTTTAAATCTTAATATATGTATTAAAGTCAAAAAAAATAAGTTGTTCATCAGCAATGGTATAAACATGTACGTTTTGATTTTTTCCCAATTCAGAATCATCAATGAACACAATCAAAACGTACATGTATATACCATTGCTGATGGATATCCTATTTTTTGCCTTTAATAGCTATATTTAGATTTAAAAGTGTCTGCAGAGCTTAGCGCTCTATGATTGAAAGTTCTTCTTTCATTAATGAGCACCTCAACCGCAACCGTGAACAAGAAAGTTTGATTTGTGCATCTGTTGAAGCTGACATTTGTATTATCCCCGGTAGAAGATACAAGAGGCGTTTGGATTTAAATTTGAGAGTTAATTTCCCGTCGTTTGGCTACGAAATGTACAACTCCTGTAGTGGTATATGTTAACGCTAAAAATTTAAACGCTAACACCCTGGTGTATAAGATGTGATTGTGAAAGCACCACCCGTTTGTACGGGAAACAGGAATAAGCAGAAAGTATGTAGAAAAACGGTAAGAGACACAGTATTTATAGTGGTTCGGCTTATAATCCAGCCTACGTCCACTTTAATCTTTTCATCACTAGTTTGATTACAATTCTTTACAAGATCTTTCAATTACAACACACTTCAAGTGATAGGATATGTGAAACAAGTAGCTCAAGCTTTGATGTTGACAATCATCTTCAAATCCATGGTGAATGTGGATGATTCCTTCATGGAGTTCCTTTAGAAGTTTGTTGGATCTAAAAAGCTTTGAAGTCGTCTGGAATTTGGCAGAGTAATGGCGCTTGAAGAAAATGAGCCCCCCCCCCCCCAAAGTCCTTTTTCTCGTTCAAGTTAGGGCTGTATTTATAGGTTTTTATCGGAGTTTGGTCGTAGGTCGTGACCGACCTAAGTAAGGTCGTAGGTCGCAGTCGACCTAGAAAGCTCTGGCCCTCCTTCCATAAGAACATACGTGCTGATTCGTACAAGTCCAAGGTCGTGAACGACCTATCTCCAGCGGCATGCAAAAAGGCGGCTCCTTTGTTCACACAGATAGGTCGAGAGCGACTTATCCTAGGTCGTTAACGACCTATCATAGGTCGTGGGAACTTTCCTGTAATCAAAGTACTTCGTTAGGTCGTTGGACAGTATCTTTATCTCCAAGTGCTAGGTCGTCTTCGACCTAAAGTAGGTCGTAGGTGGGTAACGACCTAGGGGATGGAACCTGACCTATCTCAATTGTGCTTGGTTCTCTTCTCAGCGAGTTGATAGGTCGCGTACGACTTATTATAGGTCGTAAGTCGGCTGAGACTTAGGTCGCTGAGATCACTTCGTCCTTAGGTCGGTAGGCTATGGCTTTCTTTAGGTCGCATATGATTTAGGTCGCTGATCCTCTTAAGTCGTTAGGTCGTGGAGCTCTTAAACCACTAGGTCGCGGGCTCCCTTAGGTCGCTGAGAGTTGTTAGGTCGTGGCATTCCTTAGGTTGCTGAGAACCGCTAGGTCGCGGCCTTTATTAGGTCGTAGCTTCTTGTTAGGTCGCGAGGCATTTTTAGGTCGTAACACTTTAGGTCGCTTCTTCAATTTGGTCACTAGGTCGGCAATTCTCTGAGTCGTTAAACTTGGTCACGTCTTAGGTCGCTAACGAAGAGGAGTTAACATTTGCCCCTCGAAGTATACGCCTAGGTCGTAGGTCGTGTACTTCGATCTTCTTAACTCGCGCTCTGATGAGTTGTTAGGTCGCAAGCGACCTATTGAGGAACTAGGTCGTGTGTGACGATCCACTTTCTACTCCTCTGGGGTATAAATAGCCTAGGTCGTTCCTTCTTCATTTCATCTGTTTTAACACCTCATTCTGCCATTAACAGCATCTCGCGATCTTGGAAAGCAAACCAGAGTTCAATCATCCACCGATTCGACCTCGCCATTACATTGTGTAAGTATACCTGATCTCTATCCACCCCACGATCATCACCGAACCAGGAATTTCTCATCTCCGAATCTCATAGCAATTTCGTGTGTCGTTTTTCGTCTTTTGAGTCAAGTTGTGGTCGATTTTGATCGCCATTAGTTGTGATTCATGAAAGCACAGTGTTGAGTTGAATTAGTGATTGATCGGAGATGCTTTCAATCGCCTCTTGGATGATTCGATGGTACGTAGGAATGACGGACCTCTCGAAGAGGATGATGGATTTCATCGTGAGTGATAATGGGTTATTGGGTCATAGTTCATCGGGATGGTGTGATATTGCGTGGAGAGGGAGTTGGTGATTTAGAAGATCTGAACGACTTAAGGATCCTTCAAATCTGCGACTTAACTCCTAGGTCGCGCTGAGATTCAAACGACCTAGGACTTAACAAATTTGCACATGAATTTCAAGCAGGACGACCTAAAAAATGAACAACCTAATCTTTTTTGCGGCATAAGCCGTAGGTCGCAACCAAACTTGGACTATGGGAAATCTGCACTGCCTTGAACCTTTTAACTTGCACAGCGCGACCTAATGAACCCCGACCTATGCTAGGTCGCTGGACGACCTATGACTTATGAAATTCCGAGATGACTTGGTTGAATTGAACTGGATTGTTTAATCTCAAATTCTGTTGCACTTTGTTGTAGATTATCTCTCATGCTAATAACCTGTTAAACATGACATTTGCAGAAAACCGGGACGAATATTCTGCCATTGACTGCCCACATCAAATGACAGATTAGTTGATAAAGAATAATTAACTTAAATGAACTGTGTGAATGAAATGTTGTGAACCAATGAACTCAAGTGAAGTGCTAAAGCAAAACTTAAAATATCCAGTTAAAGCTGATTCGTTTGCATTAACACAATACTTGAGCGTTATATCAACAGGTCTTGGAATTTCATAGCTGACTAACTGTCAACCAACTTAATTTCAGTTATGTTTGAATTCCTCTTGTTGTTGTTTTTTTTTTTTTTTTTTTTTTTTTTTTTTAGTTCCGCACAACACTTCACACTTTTAGGAAACGTGCACCTTCATATTTGAATATCCAGTTGCTTGTGTAGAATGACTTCTCAATTAGAAGAAGCAGGACAAACTGGGGAGATTTTTCCAGTTGCTAACCGATTGATCGATCCCCCAGAGAGAATGCCAACCACTCTGAACCACAAGGCCTTTCGCCAATTATGCATCCAGTTTGGCATCGCCGAAGCAGATGCTCTACTTCCCGGACCTAATGACTTTGCTGACCAACCACCTCACGGTTTTGTTGCCGTTAATCGCCAAATGTGCTCAAGCGGAGCGATTCCTCCTTTTAACGAATTTCTTCGACAAACCCTTCTTCGGTTAGCTATATCTCCCTTTCAACTGCACCCCAATGGTTATGCCATCTTGATGGGGTTGGGCGTGCTATTCAGGAAGACGCTTGATCGCCTCCCTAGCTTTGAGGAAATCTGCTATTTATGCACATTTGCGAAAAATAAAGACCATCCTTCTATCATTCTTGTGAGAGGTGCGAGAAATCGCAAACTCATTTTAGATTTGCCCGAGAGTGCACACGGGTTTTTGACTCAGTTCTTTTATGCTCGTTGCCCTCCAGGTTTTTATGCCATCTGGAGAATAGGAAGTAAGACTAGTGTTTCCATTTTTTTCGTTTTTGAAACTTTTTCCGAGATCCGAACTTTCAGTTGCTAACTTCATTCTTTGCTCTTTTCAGCACTTCCCCTCCCTTCTAGAGATCCGATTCATAAACAAGTTTTCGAGAGGTTGAGTGCCGTGGCTGCGGAAGAAAGGAGCATAAAATTTCTGCTGAAGGATGAATTTTTACACCAATACGGGCTTCTACATGCTTCTCGTTCTACGCATGCTCATGAAGTTCCAACAGAAGTTCCCGATTCCCCGACGAAAACTCCTGACGCCCCGGTTACTGTCGAACAACTCGCATCAAAAGAGTCTAATATTGAAGCTTCATTGGTGAAGTGTTCCACTTCTACCGACATTATGGGGTCATCCAGTAAGACGGTGCTTGCCCCGATCGAGGAAGAAGAAGAACCTTCACAGTCTCTCGGGGGATTAGCTGATGTAGGAATTGAGAAAACAAGTCCCACCAAGCATGATGGTGACGATGTTTATGAGGGGTTGAGTGACATAATAGTGACTTCGCAGGAGCTTTTTAGAGATGACGTATCTAAAATTATCTCTCCTGTAATTGAGGCGACGTCTCTTCTTCGACAAACGCCAACACAAACATCAACTCCTCATACCCAAGCTATCATCACCTCTACACCAAAGAGTGGTTTGTAGCTTAATGCGTGTAGTTTGCACATCACACAACACTTAGGATTTTTTGGCATTTGTTCACATTTAACTTCTTTTCTCTGGTAGTTTTTAAGACTTGTTATTTTTGCCTTTCAGATTCCTCTATGGGGCGCAGCGGTAGCGGTTCTTATTACAAAGACTTTCGACGCTATGGAGGGCGTGGCAGCTATGATTACAAGCAATACTATACCGATTCCAGAGAGACCAATGAGCAGAGAGCTGCGCGAAAAGCTGAAGAGAGGAGAAGGTATGAAGAACGTCATGAGGGAGCGGGCACGCGACATGAATCCTTCCCAAGGGATGATGACTCCCATAAACGTAAAACGCACGATGATAGGGGGAAGAGCCATATTGAGGATTCGAGAAAGCGGACCAAACTTGGCGAGGAGCACGTGCCCGTGACATCTGAGAGACCTGGTGCCTCAGTTTCTATTGACATCCCTTCCGAATCTCCTGCTCTTGAAGGAAGTGCCATCCAAACACTTCTCAACAGGCCTTCATACCACGTTGAAAGGGGGCCCCCGACTTTGCAGAGCCGATTCCCGAACTGGTGTTTGAGGGGGGTACGCTTCGACCTTGATTTGGTCCCCATCGACAAAGAAGCTATGTACAGAAATCTCGATGCTGTCAAGCTTGATATTGATAGAATGTCTGGATGGCAAAAGCTGGTTGATGAACTTCAGAGAGTTAATCGGGCTAACATCGAAGCAATGCTGACCATGGAAAATGACAAATCAGAATGGCAGAAGATTCTTGATCAACACAACGCTGAGATGAAGGAGATAGCCGAATACAATGAAAAACTCGAAGCTGAAGTAAAGCAGCTCAAAGATGATCTTGCCTCTTCTACTAATACTTACACCCAAAGAGAAGAGGTATTGCAAAAACAAGTGCGAGATGCGCACGCCAGCCAGAGGGACGCTGAAGCTAAAGCTGAGAGGTTGGAACAAGCTGTAGAGAACCACCGCACTGATGTCACCCAGCTGCAGAATAAACTGAGCGCCCGGGACATGGAGATTGGAGCGCTAAAAGCCCAACTTGCACAGACCGAAAAAGATCGAGATGAGGCCATGGCTGGCAAAATTGCAGCCGAAGAAACTGCTCAGACCATGGAAAACGATATCAATTCGACTTTATTCGATTTTTATTTACATTGTGTCTTGGGACGCGGCAGCCTCTCTTTTCTTGGTCCTAAGTATGAAATCACCCTGGCCGAGGTGTGGGAAGCTGCTCTTAACATGTTTAAAGACGCCGGGTATGGCGATGAAGATTTTGAGGCGCGTTACCTGGATGAGGGAGCTCGCGCTGCTCTTGCGAAGGGGCGAGAGCAACTTGCCAGGATGAGAACTGGAATGGCGGAAGAGGAACGTTCTGGAAAGGAATTAACGCTTACTTCCTCTGTCCAACCTCCAGTTTCTCCTGTGGTTGACATCACGGGTTCTAGCTCCTCTACTCCGTCTGCAACTAAGACAGTAACTGAAACTACAAGTGCACAAGGCGGGGATGAAGGTGGTGAAAGCAACGAAGCACAGCGATATGAAGTCAGCCTCAGAGATCCAACTTCCCCAGGTAAACTTGACACCGGACCAGCCCAAGTGGTGAACTGCTCGTTCGCTCCTTGTGAACTTGACGATCTTCTTGATTATTTTTCGAATGTCAATGAATTCCCGACTTTTGATTATTCCTCAAATGTTAATGAATTCCCGACTTTTGACGAGCCGTCATCCCCTCTCTTTTCGAAAGATACTGATATTTTAAGTTTTTTCTCCTTTGTAGAGAAAGCACCGAGTCAAACTCAAGCTTCTTCTCCCCCGGTGATCCTTCCTCCATCTCTTCAAGTAGCGCCTCCTTCTGCCTCGCAACCTGGGTCACAAGAAGAGCAAATAGAAGCTCTCCATGGCCTGGATGATCCCGTTGCTTCGCAAGAGCAAAAAGATGAGGGACTTGAGGGAGGTGACATATCTCCGGAGCGGACTCCTTCTGACGATATAACTTTATCTAAACTTGCCACTCCAGGAAGTGAGTCTTCCTCAAAGAGGAGAAGGAAGCAAGGAGCATCAAGGAGGAGAGGGAAGATAATCACTGCCACTGAAGAGGAGCCAGAAGTTGGGCCAGCTGCGCCTACCTCTCCTTCCTCCCTTATACCCACTGGTCGACCTGAAAAGCTGATCATTCGGCCGGGTAAAGGGTCTAAAGGCAGCAAAAAGAAGTGAAGATCTTCAGTTTCTAGTTTTTTTTTTTTGTGTTTTGCATGTACTGGCCGAGAATTGTGCGGGTACCGGCCCCCGCTTTTCTTTATTTTGAAACCTGTACCTGCATTGTAATTGAATAAAATGATTCCTCGTTTGTACAAACTTTTGTTTGAATTAAAGAATACATTTGTTATTTGTTTTGGCATGAGTTCATTTGATATTGCAGCGAGCTTATGGTATGTTACTTGAGCGTTACCTTTTGCTGGTTTAGTTATACCATATTGTGTGTAATTATACTATATTGCCCCCATTCCATAAGTATGCTGCAATATTCTATACCTCGAGGGGACTTACACTCTTATTTGCTAAAGAATAATTATTTTATTCTTTAAAGAAAATTTTATAGAGTACAACTCCCTTCGTATAAGTTTTTACGCTTGGTCGTTCGAAGAAATCACTTTTTTCTTTTGCTTATGTGCATATCTCATCAAGTGAATTCCTCTATGTGGTAAAGCGGACCTCTGAAAGGTACTTTAACTTCTTTTCTTTTTACGATCATTTCCCACAGTAGGCAAATTACTTTTCCTTTGAAAGTTAAAGTACGCTTTTGATGAGGATTTTTTTTTTTTTTTATAGAAAGTTGTACCTCTGAGGAGGGATTTTTTCACGTTTCAACACTTGGAAGTTTTATTTCAATCTCGGTGAAACGTGTACCTCCAAAGAGTTATGCTTTAGAAATCCTTTTCACGTTTCAACACTTGGAAGTTTTATTTCAATCTCGGTGAAACGTGGGTTTCCAAAGAGGTCTTTTTTCTTAATTGTGTTCCCGGGAGGGGGTTGTACCTCTGAGGAGGGATTTCTCACGTTCCAACACTTGGAAGTTTTATTTCAATCTTGGTGAAACGTGTACCCCCAAAGAGTTGTGCCTTTGAAGAAAGCCTTTTCACGTTTCAACACTTGGAAGTTTTATTTCAATCTCGGTGAAACGTGTGCTTTCAAGAAGGTCTTTGTTTTTACATTTCAACTTTGGTGAAGTGAAATTCCGAAGAGCGGCTGCTACACTTCAACTCCTGGCGAAATGGGCCTCCGAAGAGGGCTTTTATTTTGTTTACATTTCAACTCTGGTGAAGTGAAATCCCGAAGAGCGGTTATAACACTTCAACTCCTGGTGAAATGGGCCTCCGAAGAGGGCTTTTATTTTGTTTACATTTCAACTCTGGTGAAGTGAAATCCCGAAGAGCGGTTATAACACTTCAACTCCTGGTGAAATGTGCCTCAGAGAGGGTTTTCATCGCCTGGAAGTTACTCTCTCATGGTTGGAGGGTCATGACTCCTCCAATCTTTTTTGTTGAGTAGAGAACTTTCTTTTTTGTGGCATATGACCCATTAGAGGTCTTTTATTATCCGAAGAGTTGTGCCTCCGAAGAGGACTTGTGGCGCTGATGGTAGCTTTGGTTGTTCCTCTGTTCACTTGCTTATGCCTTTTCAGCGATCCCTTTTTTTTTTTTCACAAGTGGCTTGTTTGATCCAAGGAAGTGTACTTCATTGCCAGGCAAATTCGTGAGAACGGGCACTAGCTTCCTAATTGGATGTTTGTTTGTTTAAACAATCTCAATTTATCAGCAAGGGCTCGTTCGAAGAAATCATTAGCCGTTCAATTGAAGCATTTCCTATCTAGGATTTGAATTCGGGGTCTTTGTGACTTGAAATTTGTTTGTTGAATGATGGTGAGAATCGCTCGGTCTTATTATGCGCAAGTTTTATCTCCACTGTCTGCAAAAATTTAAATCGATATTTCAGCAATACATTTTGTGTATTTTTATATCGAAAACAAAGCAAACATATAATGATAATAAGGAACACAAGATTTATAGTGGTTCGGCCATGAAATTGGGCCTACATCCACTTTATATTCTTTCATTATTTACTTGCATCAGTTTCACAATTGCTTTCAATTACAGGAATCATACATTCATAATTCTTTTTACAATGTTTCAACAAAATTTTCAAGTAAAGTATGGACGCAAGTGATTGCTGTTCCATGCCCTTGGAATTTGATCTCCATCAACTGTGGTAAGCTTGAATGTGCCGTCAAGAAGTTTCTGACCTATCACATACGGTCCTTCCCAATTTGGCCCAAACACACCTGTCGCAGTCATAATTCTTTTTAGGACTAGATCTCCAATTTCAAAGCTGCGTTGACGAACTTTGGAATTGAAATGTCTGGCTATCCTTTGCTGATGAGCTGCAACTCTGAGGTTAGCTTCATCTCTTTTTTCATCAAGGAGATCCAGCGCTTCAAGTTGCAGCTTTTCATTTTCTGCTTGATTGAAATGGATTCTTCTGTGTGAAGGGACCTCTGTTTCAACCGGGATCATTGCTTCCGATCCGTATGCTAACGAAAAAGGAGTATGCCCAGTTGCAGTTTTGTGAGTAGTTCTGTATGCCCATAGTGCAAGTGGTAGTTTATCGACCCAACCACCTTTTGCTCTTTCGAGTTGCTTTTTGATGGTTGATTTGATGATCTTGTTCACTGCTTCCACTTGCCCGTTTGCCTGCGGATGAGCTACTGCCGAAAAGCTTTTCTGGATTTTGAATCGTTTGCAAAAATCCTGGAATTCCTCACTTTCAAACTGAGTACCATTGTCTGTGATTATTTTTTGAGGCACACCGTATCTGCAAATGATATTCTTGGTCACAAAGCTTATCACTTTCTTAGAAGTGATAGTAGCCAATGGTTCAGCTTCAGCCCACTTAGTAAAATAATCAACCGCAACAATAGCATATTTAATCCCTGATTTAGCGGTTGGTAGCGGCCCAATGAGATCCATTCCCCAAATTGCAAATGGCCATGGACTGATCATCTGTGTGAGTTCGGTAGAAGGTGCTCTAGGAATTTTGGCATATCTTTGGCACTTGTCACATTTTCGGGAGTAATCTGCGGCATCCCGATTAATTTCTGGCCAAAAATATCCGTATCGGAGAATTTTCTTAGCTAATGTTTGACCACCTGAATGATCACCGCATTCTCCTCCATGCACTTCAGTTAGGATTGTTTTGGACTCTTCCCGGGATACACATCGAAGCAATGGCATTGAGAATCCTCGTCTGTATAATTGACCATCCTGGACTATATATCGAGAAGCTTTTCTCAGTAGCTTTTGTCGTTCTTTAGAGTTTTCTGGTAAAGAGCCATTGAGTAGATACTTTGTTATTGGAGTCATCCATGATTCTTGCTCTTGCGACATACTCATAACCCAATCGATATCCATTTCATCAATGCTCGGATTTGACAAAACTTCCACTGGAACTAACCCTAAGGATTGGGCTTCGCCAGAACTTGAGTATTTTGCGAGAGAATCTGCTTTCATGTTTTCTTCTCGAGGAATATGACTTATCGTGTAATGGTCGAATTCACATAAAAGTTCCCAAGCCTTTGACACATAAGCGGGCAGATTTCCTCCTTTCGTTTGAAACTCCTTCTTGACTTGACATACTATAAGCTGCGAATCACTGAAGATCTGTAACGCTCGAATGTTTAGTTCTTTAGCAATTTTCAAACCAGCGATCAGAGCTTCATATTCTGCTTCATTGTTTGTTGAAGGAAATTCTAATCTTAGCGCATAGCATAATGACCGGCCTTCAGGAGTTTCAAGAACAATTCCAGCACCTGAACAGTAATCATTTCTTGCGCCATCTACAAATAATTTCCATTGGGTTGGGGAGTTCTTGATTGTTTCTTCCTCGCTGTTACCCTTGTCTGTAAATTCTGCAATAAAATCTGCCAAAGCTTGTCCGTTGATCGCTTTCCTAGGATGATAAGTGATGTCATATTGGCTCAATTCAATATTCCACTTTAAAAGGCGGCCCGAAGTCTCAGGGCGAAACAAGACTTGCTTTAAAGGTTGATCAGTGAGGACTTTGATAGGATGAGCCTGGAAATATTGCCTCAACTTTCTTGAGGCAATCAATAGACAATAGGCGAGTTTTTCCAACTTGGAGTAATTCATTTCTGCCCCAGTGAGTCTTTTGCTGATATAGTAAACTGGATGTTGAATCCTTTTGTCTTCCCGTACCAGCGCCGCACTTAAAGCATGAGATGAAACTGCCAAGTATATAAGAAGATCCTCGCCATCGCCGGGCCTGGAAAGTATTGGAGGCGTTTCCATATGTTGAATCAATTCTTCAAAAGCTTTCTGGCATTCGGGAGCCCAGTCAAAGTTTTTCTTTCCTTTCTTTAGAGCGTCGAAGAATGGAATGCATTTATCAGTAGCTTTGGATATGAACCGACTTAAGGCGGCAATTTTTCCATTGAGACTTTGCAATTCCCTCTTTGTTTTAGGAGCTTTGACTTCTTTTAGAGCAGTGATTTGAGCTGGACTAGCTTCAATGCCCCTAGCGCTCACGATGAAACCCAAGAACTTCCCAGATTCTACCCCGAAAGAACATTTTAAAGGGTTAAGCTTCATTCCGTATCTTCGGAGAATTGCGAACATTTCTGCTAAGTGTTCGATGTGATCCACTGCTTTCTTAGATTTTACTAGCATGTCATCAACGTAAACTTCCATAGTCTTTCCCAACTGCGGTTTGAACATAGCATTAACCAGTCTTTGGTATGTTGCCCCCGCATTCTTCAACCCAAAGGGCATAACTCTGTAACAGTAAAGACCGACATCGGTGATAAAGCTTGTGTCCTCCTGATCTGGCTCATGCATCATGATCTGATTATATCCGGAGTAGGCATCCATAAAAGACAACAATTCATGACCCGCTGTTCCATCTACCAGTTGATCGATCCTGGGTAATGGGAAGCAGTCTTTGGGACAGGCCTTGTTTAGATCTGAAAAGTCGATGCACACTCTCCATTTACCATTGGCTTTCTTAACTAGCACTGGATTTGAAACCCAATTTGGATAGGTAGATTCTCTGATGAAATTATTCTCCATGAGCCGGTCAACTTCCTCTTTCAATGCTGTCGACCTTTCTAGACCTTGGATTCTTCTTTTCTGCTTTACTGGCGTGAACTTTGGGTCAGTATTCAGAGCATGTACCGCAACTTCTGGGGATATTCCGCACATATCGGCATGGGTCCAAGCGAAAACATCCAGGTTTGCTTTCAAAAAAGATATCAAGGCATTCTGAACTGACACACTAAGTTGTGAACCCACATTCAGCACCTTGTTTGGGTCCTTCAGATCAACGGGCACCGGTATCGTTGTTTCTGCTGGTACCACCCTACTCTCCCCCGCACTGGCCTTTCTAGGATCCATCACTTTTCGTGCCCCGCTATGCTCGCCAGTGCAGGGTCCGCCCTGTAGTTGCTATAGGGTTGGTGTTTTGATGCGGATTGGGGTTGCCGCATCTTTCCCCATTTCTCTCTTCCTTGTTTCTCGCAGCTCTGTCATATAACATTCTCGCCCAGCGTTCTGGTCTCCTTTAATAACTCCTACCCCATTGTCTGTAGGGAATTTAATAGTAAGACACCATGGGGCAAGGACAGCTTTGAATGCAGCAAGAATAGGTCGACCAAAGAAAGCATTATAAGCAGAAAATTCATCTACTATCACAAAAGTCTGCTTGCGAACTACTTTTCTTTCTCCTTCTCCGAGTTCCACAAGCAAGTCAATGGTTCCTACTGGTTGCTTTGGCTCCCCAGTGAAGCCAACAATCTTCTGAGATGAGGCTTGCACATCCGCCATCGGGATTCTCATCTGGTCAAACGTTTTCTTGAAGAGGATGTTGCAAGATGCGCCGCAATCAATAAGAACTCTTCTGACAATAGCCGGTCCAATACCGGCCGAGATGACTAACGGGTCCAAAGTAGGGGCCTCAATGCCCGTGGAATCTCTAGCCCTGAACACAATATCATCATTAAAAGTCCTTTGTTGTTTCAGGGGTGTAGAGTCCTCTAAAACAAAGACATTCTCTTCAGTTGGCATATGTTTCAGAGCTCGAGTGTACCTCTCCATTTCACCCCAGCTTCTGCCTGCTGGGTGGGGTCCTCCTGTGATGACATTAATAACTGGCCTTCCAGATTCATGTCCTGCGGCCTTCTCATTTGTCCTGGGCTGATGAGCAAGAGCTTGTTGCCCCTGACTTGACGAAGCAGGATCATTACAGCTCTTCTTCACAAATTGCTGCAGCTTATTTTCTCTTAGCAATTCTTCGATTATATTTTTCAATTGACGGCAGTCGTCTGTGTCATGACCAGGCTGATTATGGAAGCGACAGAACTTCCCACTTTGTACAGCTTTTCTTCCGGTTCTGAGAACAGGAGGTTTGGGATACTCAAAAGAATCTTTTGTAGCCAGGTAGATGCGCTCTGGTGTTTCTAACAAAGGAGTATATTCTGATGGCTTGAAGGATCGAGGCTTCTTCGAATTGTGTTGTTTCCCTCCACCATTATTTTCTCTTTTCTGTCCCACAGATTCATTCTTACGTGGCGCAGCAGTGTTGTCTTCAGCTTTCTCTACTGTTGCCTTTGCCGGGACAGGACGGCTTTCCAAACGCATGAATTCATCCGCCTTTTTGTAGAACTTTTCCAGAGAATTTGGCTCCTTCATGTTCAGCCACTTTCCGAATTCACTTGACTTATCGATAGCTCTCATCAAATAGGTCAAGACCATGCGGGGTTCTGCATTATCCACCTCAGCTAACGCTATATTAAAGCGATTTAAAAAAGACTTGATAGTTTCCCCCGGATTCTGTTCCAAACCGGATAACGACATGATGTCTTTTGCCTTTGAAGCATATAGCCTAAACTGCTCTTTAAATTTCCTGGTTAGGTCTGAAAACTGATCGATGGACCGGACAGGTAGTTTTGTGAACCAAAGCAGAGCTACCCCTTCCAAATACACAGGAAAATAGCGGCATTTTATCTCGTCAGAAGCTCTGGCACCTGTCATGTGCCAATCATATTTGTACAGGAACTCATTTGGATCACTTGTCCCTTTGTAAGCTGGAATGGTCGGAGGGACGAACTTCCTTGGGAATTCAGCTTTTAGGATCTTTTCAGTAAACGGAGTCTTGCTCGGAGCGAAACCCCACTCTTTCTCATCTTCGACCCTTTGCATACTTTCTTTCATAATCTGTCGAACCATACCAGAAAGATATTCTTCGTCATTCCTATTTCTGGATCCTCCAGCCTCAGGCAATGTCTGTTCAAAGGGGCTAGCAGCCCTTTCGGGAATGTTTCTAGTTTCAGCATCATGGACATTACCGACAAAGTTCCTTTCATTATTCGCAGGTTGACGGTTTGCCCCGAGCAGATCGTTTAACCTATTCAGAATCAGAGCATTCTGAGCATTCTGAGCTTCCAATTGCGCGTTCTGGGCATTTATTTGCTGATTCAACCCAAAGATAGCAGCGTCCAATTCCGCTTTTGAAACTCCAACAGCTGGAGTGGCTTGATTTGGTGTTGGGGAAGTGGAGGTTCCCTCTTGAATGTTTGCAGATCTCACAGATTTACTTTTCCTTCCAGGAGCCATGATTTCGGATAGACTTCTGGTTCTTAAAGAAACTCTATCTACAAATCTTTCTGAAACAATGATGATAGATGTCCTGAGTTCAATTCTCAGTGAAAGCACCAAAATGTTAACGCTAAAAATTTAAACGCTAACACCCTGGTGTATAAGATGTGATTGTGAAAGCACCACCCGTTTGTACGGGAAACAGGAATAAGCAGAAAGTATGTAGAAAAACGGTAAGAGACACAGTATTTATAGTGGTTCGGCTTATAATCCAGCCTACGTCCACTTTAATCTTTTCATCACTAGTTTGATTACAATTCTTTACAAGATCTTTCAATTACAACACACTTCAAGTGATAGGATATGTGAAACAAGTAGCTCAAGCTTTGATGTTGACAATCATCTTCAAATCCATGGTGAATGTGGATGATTCCTTCATGGAGTTCCTTTAGAAGTTTGTTGGATCTAAAAAGCTTTGAAGTCGTCTGGAATTTGGCAGAGTAATGGCGCTTGAAGAAAATGAGCCCCCCCCCCCCCCAAAGTCCTTTTTCTCGTTCAAGTTAGGGCTGTATTTATAGGTTTTTATCGGAGTTTGGTCGTAGGTCGTGACCGACCTAAGTAAGGTCGTAGGTCGCAGTCGACCTAGAAAGCTCTGGCCCTCCTTCCATAAGAACATACGTGCTGATTCGTACAAGTCCAAGGTCGTGAACGACCTATCTCCAGCGGCATGCAAAAAGGCGGCTCCTTTGTTCACACAGATAGGTCGAGAGCGACTTATCCTAGGTCGTTAACGACCTATCATAGGTCGTGGGAACTTTCCTGTAATCAAAGTACTTCGTTAGGTCGTTGGACAGTATCTTTATCTCCAAGTGCTAGGTCGTCTTCGACCTAAAGTAGGTCGTAGGTGGGTAACGACCTAGGGGATGGAACCTGACCTATCTCAATTGTGCTTGGTTCTCTTCTCAGCGAGTTGATAGGTCGCGTACGACTTATTATAGGTCGTAAGTCGGCTGAGACTTAGGTCGCTGAGATCACTTCGTCCTTAGGTCGGTAGGCTATGGCTTTCTTTAGGTCGCATATGATTTAGGTCGCTGATCCTCTTAAGTCGTTAGGTCGTGGAGCTCTTAAACCACTAGGTCGCGGGCTCCCTTAGGTCGCTGAGAGTTGTTAGGTCGTGGCATTCCTTAGGTTGCTGAGAACCGCTAGGTCGCGGCCTTTATTAGGTCGTAGCTTCTTGTTAGGTCGCGAGGCATTTTTAGGTCGTAACACTTTAGGTCGCTTCTTCAATTTGGTCACTAGGTCGGCAATTCTCTGAGTCGTTAAACTTGGTCACGTCTTAGGTCGCTAACGAAGAGGAGTTAACAGTATAGTTTTATATAAATATTAGTTATCTGATGGTGGTATAATTCTCTCATTGTGAAACTCTGCTATAAACCAAGTGAAACAAATACCACTAAAATTAACTATGTTAATGCATGTAACGATGGATGTGTCTTATTTGCTTTTGGTTTTGATAAAACAAAAAAATGAATTTAAGATCTTAAGAATAACATTGGATGATAAACAATGTATGTTTCAGATATGTAGCATGAAAACAGAGTCGTGAAAAACTGTACACAAAGTGGATTTTCTATTGAGTGAGTTTACGCATTAGTGTGTGACGATGAGCTTGTCCTGTGGTTTGGTGGAATAATTAATGAAAGCAGTGATTTGATATATTTTGACTGGAGTACAAATGTATGAGACAATACCCTTTCTCAAAAATATCAAATATGAGACCGTAGTTTATGCTTCTCTGAATAGAAAAATCGGTTTTCTTCTCTGGTGGGATGTGAGAGAAATATTTAAGCTCGGACTTTGGATGACGGATGAAATTGACAAGCCGGAGTCCTAAACTATATATTATTGTTTTGACACCTCGAGTGAAATAAGTTTTAGAGTTGTGGACATAAAACTCTTAAGAAATATGGATGACATTTCTATGTTGTTCAAAGATAAAGTTTGACGTGGTCTCAATTGGATTGATTTTGACACCATTACTCGTGAATAAGTACATATATGCATACCTTTTGAACCGACTTTTGTCCATCACTACAGTAAAAGCTTGATGTCTGTCTAGAACACAAACAAGACAAAGACATCCTAGAATTATTTGCTTCAGCATAATTTCGAATTGGAACAGAAGAACATGATGCGAGTTATCATGTTTCTCTGTCTTTATATGCAAGTTTTACTCAATTTTCATCTCTTGAATATTTTTGCTTTTTATGGTCGTATCTTTTTAAACATAAAAATTTTGTGGATCTCCTAGTTTCACCAAGTCTTGAATAACCGGTTCGAAATTTGTTATGTTCTTACTTGGCATCTCGTTTTATCCATGATAGTCATGGACGGTTATTTTATTTTATCTTTGTAAAAAGTTATACTAGAAAAATATGCAGTTTGTAATTTGAATATCGTACTTCCCATTTCAAGCTATTTAATTTGCAAAAGGCTATACTGGGTAATTCTATGGTTATACTGATTTATCCTCGATTCTCTTCCAATTTGCATGAGGTTTCCCTTTTAATTCTACCCCATATTTTCCTTCGATTTCCAGCTCACAATTTTCAGGTATGTTTACTATGAATTAGATAATTTTCTAATGTCCAATTTTGACTAAATAATCTGATTGGTGGTTTTTGCATTTTTTAACTTTATCCTATATATGCATTAATCAATGGACTGAGGGCTTCTTATTTGTTCATCGATAATTTGGAAAGGTTAGCAAAGATTTTAAACTGTCAATACACAACGGCAAAGGTTTTTGTTAGTATGTTATCACAATGCAAACGCATGTTTGGTATAGGTTGGAATGTTAGATCTGGAAAAACTTATTGATATAATAGATGGTTTCTTCTACCAAAGTTTGGTGACATTGGTGTAGGTTGTAACTTTTCATATGTTTAATTTCAAATAGAAGGTTGTTATGCTGATACTGACAACAGACAAAAATAGTTCTTATTGTTTGCTGATAACAAGTTAATGTGGTACCAATAATGACACTAATTACTGATTGTTGCTCTTCAAATTGGCACAGGCTAGTATTTCTCGTTTACTAATTTATTAAAATATACGTTTTTTCTCTCAAATATGAGGTTTCTACGACAGGTTAAACTCTTAAATGTCATGCCTTCATACCAATGATTTCTTCCAAAACAAATTATATTTATTTTTCTTTCATTTGTAAAACCTCTTGATTTGTAAATTTAGAAAAAAATGAATAAATATGCCTTTCATACTTTTTTGTATATACTGAATAAATATTTTTTTCTCTTACTGCAATTAAGTTTTAGTGTCATTCTAATTATTCATTTCACATGTGTACAAAATAGCATCAAAGTTGTACTTTTTGCCCATTAACCATATTTTTCAATCGATTTTACTTGAGAAACATAAATTTCTACCTATGAATTTAATGGTATCAAATTTCTACTTACCTCTATTTCATAGTTGTCAAGGCGAAAAAGCCCAAAAAAGCCCTAGGCTCTCGCCTAACGCTTTTTTGCGCCTATGGCTTTTTTCGACGCTTTGAGTATCATTTTTCTGATTTTCAGAAGAAGAAAAACTGCACCTTAAAATGCACCAAAACTCAATTTTTGACTTCAAAAAATTGCATATAGATACAATATTGAGAATAAAATATCATACGATTATCGTAAATCAAACAAAGAAGACACAAAGTCATTCAAAGTCGAGCAGCTGTTGCAAAAGTCGGGCAACGGCAACGATTTTGAATCTCGAATTTTTGTTTTATTCGAAAACGATGTATTTTATGTTCGATACTGAAGCAAGGTTGAAAGAACACTTTTTTGTTTGCGATTGGATTTTGAATTGCAATTGGGTTCCATATTGAGCCAAATGCTAAAAAAATTCTCCTCAATAATGCTGCACAAGGCGCGTTTTTTTACGCTTCACAAGTCGAGCGCTTTGGCGCCTTTGGGGCTTTTTTAACCTTAAGTATCGTCGGCGCTTTGAAAGGTAAAAAAGCCCCGGGCTAGCGCCTATGGCTTTTTGCGTCTAGACGAGGGCTTTAATAACTATGTTCTATTTGGATAAAATTGTGATTAAAGCCGATTTACCAAATCCTATATTTTCAGCCCGTAGAAGTATCCTCTTGTGCTAATACTATTTTTTCGTGGATCGCAAATAAATAGAATGCATTGTGAAACTCAAAAGCATTTAAAAATTAAATGTACATTTCCTACAACATAGTTTTGAAATTCCTTTGTTTTCTTTAAAGTTATATTCTGCGTTTTGAACCAATTGTTAGCTCTCTTTGAGTGTTTGTATTCAGCCTTTTTGAATAAATATAAAATTACATCCAACTTCTTCAAACCCTTTATTTGTATTTTGCAGTTATATTAAAAGAATCTTCTCAAGGTATTTGCTCCTGAATTTTTTTCGGGTTTTAGAATTTGATTTTTGTGATTAAGTACTTTGCTTTCTTTTTGTTTTTTTAATAAAGTTTTAATAGAATACCTTTATGGAAAATTGATCAATTAAATTATCAATGCACGTATCGTTTTTCTTACATTCTCTTAGTTATACTAGTAAAATAGTACACACTCAAGCGTTAATCACACGTACATAGCTTTTAATGCTCTTCTCATACAAAAATTTGATTTGGAAAAAATGCATTTAAAAAAAAGATCTTCTACATCCTATCTTTCAAAACATACAAGAAAAGCATTCATAATAAGTAGTGAAAAAGCTTCTAAACTTATAATATTCAATTTTCCACTTCGATTTCAAATTTTGTATTTTCAGTTTTTCAGACCTATATTTTTTAAGATTGACTATCTTCTCAATTAAAGATCTTAACGTATTCTTTTCTCTCAACCATTAAGACAATGATTAATTTATGTGAACTCAAAAAAAAAACATCAACCAAAGCTACAATTATGCAAATAATTTTTTCCAAGGACAATAAATTTTTCCCTCGATGGAGCACATGGTTTTTCACCAATTTTAATCTTTAACATCAAATCTCATCTCCAGATTCTAATTATATTTGTGTTTTTATTTTTAACACATCAACTCTTTGCTACTTTATGACAATAACCTTTGTATTTAATGACGATACCCTTAAAAGCTCTTAGATTTAAATGTAAGAAATTTCTTCACAATGGTTTCTAAGCATTTACTTCGAAAATTTTAAGTTTCAGTAATCAATTTTTTAATTTTGACTAACCGAACCAATATAATACGTGATATGGTTACATAATTTAAATTTAATGATCCGTTATTGATGACACTAAGTTGCTAATGGTATTATTGCTCTTTCTTTACAAAAAATAAAATTTTGGTATCACATATGACCATATGTTTGAACAAAGGTTTGAGGTTTTGATCGAAGTATTGAGATTTCGATCATTTGGTTTTAGTTTCGGTAGGGACTGAACCAAACCAGACCGAACTCCGATTCAGTAAATAAACTATTGAAATTCAAATTTTATACAAGAAAATCGATGAAATAATTGATTTGCGTTTTAATTAAATAAATATTCAAAATCTAGAATTTTAACTTTGGAAACATGAAAAGTCACAAAATTTATGGATAGTGTAACTAAAAAAGTTAAATACAAAGTAATGTATAAATATTTGTTACTATAATGAAACGATTAAATTAATCGATATTATTCGTTACATCTTATTTTTCAATTAAAGTTAAGCGTTACACGTTTCACTTTAGTAAATTAAACAAATATATGTGATTATATGACAAAAATAATGAAATCCGAAACCAAAATTTGAACTGAAATTTACGGATTAGATCGAAATTCCTAAAATAATAAAAAATCAAAACCTAGGTCACGAACCTTAGTTTTAACATTTGTCCAAAATATATTTAATCTCTTAACTTGCCGTTTGTTTTTTGGGGTTTAAAATTTTGAATGAATTTGTTTCGAAGTGGCTTTATAAGAATTTGAACTACTAGATTATATATCAATCTGGGAATATTTTATTTTCCACCCATTTTGACCATTCGTTTAGCTAGTTGGTAAAATATTACACTTTCAAGCGTTATGTCTACCCATTTTTGATGCCTTTCCTATATTTCTTTATCATTTGTAAAGAAAATCCGAATTTAAAATAAAATATGACTTCTAAAGTTTCGCTTTCAAAATATACAAGAATTGGGTTCATATTATGAATTAATACGCTTTTCAGTTCAAATTATTCATTTATTTGATTTGATTTCAAATTTGGTTTTTTATTTTCCCTGCTACTTACATTTAATATTTTTTAATTTAATATTTTTCCTGCTACTTACGGATTAAAAACAAACAATGAAAAAACTTCCGATTGAGAAATCAAAGCTTTGACTCAGAACTCGATCACTCTCAATCTCAGCATCAAAACTAGTGTTGGCAAATCCTCGGAAATGAATGGACAAGAGGAGAATGCAAGCCAAAACACTTCTTCAGCTGAGATCATTATAACACGTTTACAGACAAATAATATAACACCAAAGGTTACAACTGTGAATACAGTTAATGTGCTAACTGATGAAGAGAACCATAACATTGATTCACCAAAAGAGACTTCTGATGAACCAATGGAGGCATCTGAAGTCAGAGCAACTGCAGTATCTAAGAAGGCAGTGAAACTGAATAGTATCAACGCAACAACCGAAGAAATAATGAGGAGTGCAACTGAGACTGAACCCACTACACAGCATCTGCGTGCTATGCTTGAATGTTCCAATAATGAGCTTCATACAATAATCATCAGCCTAGAAGCATTGGATTAGGATATCACTAGCTATGCCAACTCATCATTGGATTTTAAGAAAGGCCAAGGCAATCAGACAGAAATCAATACAAAGCACAGAGTGTCTAACAGGCTTTTCAAAATTAGAACATACCAGCAACCCAGAGGAGCTTTCAGGCTTCGGCTAGCTCTCGCCCGCGGTTGTCGATTTGTGGTGCACAAGACAGCGAAGCGGCGGCGGATGTTGGTTCTGATGTTATCGCGTTGACTGTGGCGACGTCCGCGGTCGGCCCTGTCGAGTAGAGGCCTGTCGAGCAGAGGTGAAGACGTGGAATTGTAATCCGCAGGCGGCGGCTTGATTATAGAATGGGAAATGGCAAAATGTTAAAACCCTAATTTTGACTAAACAAAACGGCCCAATCCGTATTAGCTGGGTTTTAATCAAAAACAAACTTATTTAAAATTTGTCTATTGGACCAGATCATGTAAATGATTGAATTGGACAAATAATCTACCGTGAGTTTATAATAATCTTAAGTTTTATGTTTTTGAATTTAAATTTGTTTAAAATAGTGAAACTAAATTAAAATTACTTTTGTTCGGCCGTAAAAAGTAAACCAGACTCTTCCGTTTCTTTTTATCATGGTTTTGGCTAATGCAAAATCCAACTTCTTTTATTTTGCTACTGTTAACTCAAAAAATGAATCAACACCCTAAATTAAACGTGAAAGCACCTATCATGTTTATCAAGGTAAATAAAATAGAAAAACAATAGTAAATCGCGGAAAAAGTAAAGAGACAAGAGATTTTTATAGTGGTTCGACTGTTAATGAAGCTTATGTCCACTTTATAGCTTTTATTGATCAACTGCTATTACAAAGGAGTTTGGACTACAATATGATTCTTTTTCTAATTTAAATCAAGGCACCATTGTTTGAGACAACCGAAAGGATCTCAGTTGCCCTTTAATGGTTGTTGTGAGGGAGAAGAAGAGCGAAAAACAATGGTAAAGTTTAAGCAGATATCAGAGCAGTTCCATTTTCTACTGCATATGTGATGATATTTATAGGGGTTGGAGAGCACTTGGGCCAAAGCCACTTCGCCGTAAGTCCGCACTTAGTGTGAAGAATGAGCTCAGAAAGTTTCAAGGTCGTAGGAGCTAACTATTTGGATCGGTACCAATCCAAATAGTTGAGCATGTTTGGTGCAGAAGCTAAATATTTGGATCGATACCGATCCAAATGGATCAGTACCGATCCAAATGGATCAGATTGGTACCAATCCAAATAGTTAAGCATTTTAGTTGATTGAACTATTTGGCTATCTCCCTTGCTTCGTTTTGATGCTCTCCATATATTTCCATAGCTTGTTGACTTGTTTTGACGATGATTCACATATAGTTTGACTGATCCGTATTATGAATCGGATAATGTGACGACTCACATTTCGGAAGGTTTAAATCAACAATAATCCATACATGTCTAACTTAAACAATCCGAAATATAGATAATCAATGAGGTTAATTAAGAAAAACAAGAAAAGAAAAAAAAACACAGAATCTTACAGCGCAATGACAAAATATAATAATCAAATAAATAGTAAATGAAGCTGTTTACTATACTTTAGATTATAATTTATACAACATTTATCAGAGTTCTTTATATACAACAAAACAAATAAAATAATACAACAGACAATATGATGCAGGGATGATAATAGTAGTAATATATCAAATATTCGTTTTCATCCTCCAGAATAAATCTTCAATAAGCTAAAAAAACTCAGGACTGACCCGACCGTAACGAAAAGACAAAACACTCAAGTTGAGACTAAAATATCCTTATATAAGTCAAATCAATATCGCTCACAACATGAGTGTAATAGCGTGTTTACGGAATTTCACATCTCATATCTAGTGTATAATATGCATGCAATAACTCAAGAGATGTTACGGGATTTTCCATCTCTTAAGAATCCATCAAAATATTTATATATAGTAGAATACGCTACATATATAATGTCTAGTCGGTAAATTAAATATTTTTCTTAGCGTTAAGGCTTTATATTGATCCACCTTAACGGGTTTTTAAGCACTGTCGTACAGTTTGCATTTGACTCCACCAGTAGCACGTCGGTAGTCAGGGATGCGTTGTGATATGATACGACAACACCAAACCAAATCATATGGGTCTCATATAGGAATAAAAGTATGACAAGGCGCGTGAAGCAATGTCCAAGGTAGGATACTACCAGTTTGCCTTCCCAACTGGTGGTAACGCATCATAGCCATGATCGCTCACCGCATCCAATAGTCCTAAACTCCGAGGGTGCGCACGAATTAATCACTGTGTAAATGATGGTAATATGAAGAAGTGTGTTCGCTAGGGGTAGCTAACCCACTTGACTAGTACGGCTCCTATTTTAGTCATTTCAAATTGACACAAGCGTCAGGCTAATTCATCATCGTTCTCTTTCTTTAGATCCAGCAAACGTACGTCAAATCCAACTATTTCGCTCTGGATCATCACTCCACGTACGTAGTTGTTAAAGTGGTTCCGGTATCGGCAAAGAGTATGCCCATATCCGGACTCAGTCTCTTTAACAACCGAATGTCGTTTTATATACCGGTTGGTACTTTTACATTTCGAAAACCGTTCATAGTTGGTACCAAGTATCATATTTTGTAACGACCCAGATTTTTGGTCGTTTGAAATTCGTATATTTAATTAATTTTAAATATTCACAAGTTAATTTTATATGCTGAATAACCTATATTTGAAATATAGTGATTTAATTGGATAAATTGTTAATTTAATATTTGGAATTGCAGAAATAATTGAAAATTGAATTTAATGTGAATAAAAATGTTTTGTAAAGTTGAATTAAATTGTATTTGAATTATAATGATGGTAAAGAACTTTTGAAATTGAATTAAAAGTTAAATTGTAGAAATTGAATATTTTAATATTTAATTGACGTATAAAAATAGCCATTTTTCATACGTCTTGGATTTCGACAAAATTGGTTTCATTTGATCCGTAATGTTATATTATTGTACGATTTCAAATTTCGTATCAATCAGATTTGCGGTTTGTCTGGAGCAAGCTAAAACGGCAAGCTAAAACGCGTAGAAATTTGTTTAAAAGAATTTTAAATTTAAATAATTCGATTCGGAAACCTATCTTTCAAATACAATAGAATTGGCTCCCGATATATATTCCATTGTGTTCGGAATAGAAGTAAAAAATTATAACGTTAGGCGGCACACTTCGTTTCGAGTTCGAAAAAATTTTGGGTGAATAGTGTCGCAACATTTTTTATAAAAGGCCAAATATTTTCACAATTCCACTCAAACCCTAGTTAGGGCAAGCCGCCACCATTATAATTACGAAAGGCCGAAATGTTCCAATCTTTTCCTCTTAATCTCTCTCAATCCATAAATCTATTCGAAAAACTTCCAACTATAAAGTGATAGAGCATCGCGAGATCTTCAAATCCATATGGTGATGATCGACTTTCGTGGAGAGGATCGATGGCAAAAGGTTTGCATTCTTTTGTCGTTCAAACACGTTTTACAAGAGGGGGATGCGACTGAAATTCATGGTCTCAATCCCTAAATCTATTCCAAATGCATCAGTGGTGGTCGTGTTAATTCATGAGATACGGCGACGTTGGATTCTTTGATCGGCTTGAAAACGTGAAGGGGAAGAAGCAAAATGAGCGGCCCGATCTATAGATTTTGGAAACGAATGACTATGATGAGTTGAAGGTTTTTAAAATAAAACAAAATTGTGAAATTGAATTATATTATAATTCGTATAATCTTTAAAATGTTGTAACTTCTTCATACGAGGTCCGTTTTTGACGAAGCATGTTGCATTGGGTCCGTATTGACGAGCATTATATTTTAGAGCTAGTTTGGAGTTGATTGTAGCTAGTGTAAATTTCGAATAAAATTAAACGGCTGTTTAATTTTATTCGAAAGTAAACACTACAACTACTATTGAAACCAAAGTGAGTACAACTCACTCTTTCTGACTCGCTGATATTTTTATATAAGTGAGAATAAATTTATTTATGACGATTGATGATTGTTTGGATGATATGTAGTATATTATCTATATATTAGTTGGCATTTGGATATATTCCTACCTATTGGAGCAGATGAGACCCTATACGTTCCTGTGTATGAGCGGATGACCCTTTGTACGTGCGTCTGCCTCGAAACGGATATTGTACACATATTCTAATATGTATATTTGTTGCAGGTGATAGGTTGGAGGGTTCCAACTGGATTCCTCACCAGTATTGATTTTATTTACAGATACTATGATATATGTTGTTATCATATGATATATGATGTTTTAGATGTCGTGATCGTTGTATTTAGTGCTGTTGCGGCATTTGGCTTATTTTTGGAATTTTAAAAATATTAAAGTGATGATTTCCAAATTAAAAAGGATTTTAAAAGTGATTTTGAATTTGTGTGTTTTGTTAATTTTGAATGGTTAAGGGAATGAATTGATTTTTAAACAACCAAAAGATATAATTTTTATGTTATAAAAATTATGATTTTGTGAAATATAATCAAAATGTGATTTTTGAAATATGAAGTTGATTTATTTGTAAAATAGTCTAAATTGGGATTTTGTACTTATTATAAATGGTTTTATATATACGATTTATAAAATTGATATTTTATAAACCAAAATGATGGAATTGTAAAAGATTTTTGTAAATGTTAAAATGGATTTTATAAGTAAATAAGATTTATAGATTTATGAAGTTGTGAAGTTATAAAAAGAATGATTTTGGGAATAAAGAGATTTATAAGTAATTAACTTATAAATTGGATTTTGGCATGTAAATGGGATATAAATGGAACTGGTTAATAAAAGGATTTTATAAGTGGAAATTTATAAAATATAAATGTGAATTTATAAACATTGTTTCATAAATGTGAAATCAATTGATTTTGATAAGTTAAATATAGAAGTTTATTAAAGGAGATATATCCACGATTTTGGATAGTGGATAATCCTTTAATGAATATATAGAAGCAATGAATTTGGTAAATGAATTATATCCACGATTTTGGACAATGGATTTTCTTTAATAAATGTGTAGAAGTAATGAATATGGTAAATGAAGTACATTCACGATTTTGGATAGTGAATAATCTTTTGAATTAAATAAATGTTTTGAAAAGTGATATTTAAAATGAAGTAAAATGTTTTGAAGATGTTTTAAAATGTGTTAAGTATCAAAACCATAGATTGCAACATTCATTGTTGAAATAAACGTTTTTGAGAAATAAGAAAATGATGGACTATAACACTATTGTTACAGTAAATGATTTTCGAAAGGAAAATATTTTGTATAGGATTGGGATTCATATATCTATCTAATTTTCGAATCTCTATACTAGTGATTTTGGGTTGTCGTAACGTTGTTTTACACAACATTCGTTTTGACCAAACAAATGTGTTAAAGAGAATGTTTTCCTGAAAGAATTAAATATATACTTAATCGTGATTCAAGCATATGGAATATTTTCTAAGTATTGAAAATAAAGAGATTTGTGAATCACTTATTATTAAATAAGTATGTGGAAATGTTTTCCAAAGTTGAAATGGTTTTGGGAATATATCTTTTGAAAGATAATTTGAAGTGAATATTAGGCAAATGATTTAATTATTAAAGATTAATCAAAGGGCCCAGCGATTGTTTATGATGCTAAATATTTGTTTTTTGTTTTGATAGTTAAATAACCGACTATCAAATTTGACCATTTTAGTTCCTGGACTTGATGTGGGAACTATTTAGTCGTACATTTAGTACGTAGCATTCTGTGTGGGCTTGATTATCGTTTGTGTTGAGGATATTGATTCGTATAGTGCGGAGTATAACTCCAATCTATCGAGGTTCCTTCTTGGCCCGAAGGATAGCAAGTTGAAAGTTGGAGATATGATAAGTCTATGAGACTTAGTTTTTGTGTGAGGTTGTGAAACGCTTTTGCATTGTTGGTGTGAAGAGACCGGGATCGAATTTATCTGAAAACCTCTTCGGACCAACATATATGCTTTCGATTGTGCAGGTTATTGATGATATTGATATTCAGGATTTTCATAGCGAGGGATTGCTTGTTGATCGTTTGGGGTTAAAATCCCAATATACATATAGTAGCAGTGGTCTCTTCGTTATGAAATATCCAATGCAAGGACTATTCGCTACTAATCCTGGGGATTTCCTGATAGGATGTGGTAGGAAAGTACCTTCGGTTTGTCCTGTTTCTGGACAACTTGTATGGATGTCTGTATGACATTGCATTTCTAAAGATTATGTACGTTGGTTTTTATAGACTTACATCAGTGGTGGCAGAGAAGATAACTTCTCTTAGCTTAACACCCTCCTTGAGACGTATGAGCTTAAGGGTTGTATTTTGTGGAAGGCAATTAATAGTCAACGGAAATGGCCGTGTGGCATTCAAAGTGATGTGATTGCGATTTGTGAAAGGTAATCGTTATCTCAAGCTTCATCAGACCAAAACAAGGTTAGATGCACCAGGGCTAAGTGGGTCATTCCCAAGTAGGATATGATCATTCTCTTCTAGATATATCTTTACATGCTATGGCATCGTGTATTTGATTATTGTGATTTGTATGCTATGAGGGCCCTGGGTAAAGGTCGATAACGACCGTAGGATGACATATTCAGTACCATCTAGTTGTAGAGGTGTGTCGGTTTTGTGTTGGTAGACGACATATATTCTGTGTCTCGGGACATCCATCTAGAGATGTACCCATCGGAAGGTAGTCTCTTCACTTGGTCATTTGTATGGAAATCAAAACTCAACTACGTGTCTGCCATTTTATTTGTAGAGCCTAGTATGTTGGAATTTAATAATGGTAACAATTTCGGCTATTTTGAATATTATTTGTGCTATAGACACTAGTATAATATCAGATGATTTGATATAAAACGTTTTAGTTATCGTAAGGTAAAAAACATGCCCGTGTTTATGTATGGGCGTGTCTTACGAGATACTTTTGGTTTGATAAAGGAAAAGTTTGGTAATTTAATAAATTCAATTGAGTATGTTTCTCACACTGGTTTACCAGATTGATCCGGGCGTTCTTCCCTTTGAATGCTCGGGTCAAACTGAGCATATTTACAGGTTCAGATTTGGTGCTTTTGGAGCTTCAACAGGAGACCTGGAGATCTTCATTCTCGTATACACGTATCGGTTTTGATTATCCGATGTGTTTAGTTGTTGCATATTATTGGCAATTGTAGGGACATGTTAGTATAACTGTTCGGGCTGATAACCAGTGATTGATTGTTGAACTCTGATTGATGTATGTATATACAGTTTTTGTTTTGTAAAGATCATTGATATGATATTATATGTTTTCCGTTATGATGTGAGATTCTGTATCGTTTTGTTTTGTCTTTTCTTCTCTTTTTCTTATTTTCTCTTCTTCTCCCTTCTTTTCTTTCTTCTGACTTTCCATCGATCTATGCTTTTTGGGTCGGACATGTGTGTTTTATTGTCGACTCAAAAGGTATCGGATTTGCAGGTCGTCACATATTCGCTTCAAAATCAAATCAATTTCGAAATCGTCGTATTTACTTAAAATATATCATTTCATTTCAAAATCATTTTCGCCTTAATATCACTGTTTCGCTTCCAAAACTGTTTCGAATTTCAATTTAGGTTATAACTTCATTTAAACCTAATTCGTACTTAAATCCAAGATTTAATTGTAAACATTTCACCGCTTGACCAGTTTGAATTTTTAGAAGACGGTTAAAATAAATTTTAAATAGTTTAAATAATTAAAATAGTTAAAAATAGTTTAAATGGTTACAATTGTTAAAAATAGTTTAAATGGTTAAAATAGTTTAATATAAAATATTGAAGTATCAAAATGGTTATATGGCAAAATAGTTTGGAAAATCAAGAATAATTTGAATATTTGAAAAAGATAAATTTAAATTGTTTATATCAAAATAATTTATTTGAAAATAGTTTCAAAGTTAAACTGATTAAATTTCCAAATTTTCCAATTCGAATCACCTTTAAATTTCCCTTTTGATTTTTTATCGATTCCGAGTTCGATTTTCAAAACATCAACTCAAAACACTTAAATCAAATTTACTTTCAATATCCAATTTGAAATCCAAATCATTAAATATAATTCAATTCCAAGCTCATTTTCAAAATAGTTCGATTTCCATAAATTCGATTTTCATTTTCTTAAAATCAAATCATTTAAATAAATTTTGAATCAAAATTTTTAAAATCATTTAATCTAACCAATCCGGTGTTCGTACATAATTTTCGATCCTATGGCCAAGTAATCAGTTATTTCAATTTAATATCAGGATGGATATATATCATTTCAATCCAAATTACAGTGTCATAGGTATATATCATTTCAACATATTTCTTAATTTATTCGAAATAATTCAATTTACGCTTTTATATACTATAAATAATTTACAGGGTGATAGCAGGATATATCAAAATAAACAAACATCCAAATCTGTCAATAATTCACAACAATTTCATAGTTATCAATATCAAGTAATTTACTGGCAATTAAATTCCAATTTCAAATTTAACTGTCGATTTTAATATCAACAGTCAATCACATGTCAATTTCATTTTCAATTAACAGTCAATAAAATTAGGTAACTTCAAGATTCAATTTTAACGAACATAAAAATATTGTAGTACATCGTGAGCATTAAAAACACTCACCTTTTTATTTTCTATTGTCACCGAGGCGTTCCAGTTTGGAACTAAAACCGAACAACGTCCGATTTTAGGCCAAATTTCGATAGTCTTCAAATCCGTCCAAACCAGTTTCCTTTTGAAGCTCGCTTATCATGATCGCAATGCAAAAATTCATGTCTCGATTCGACCTCGTATGGCAGAGTTATTAAAAAAATTAGTTCATCGATTAAATTAAATTAAGTCTAATTATTATTTTCAAAAAATTTACCATTCCACTCCCAGCCTATAAACCAAAACTCGACCCACTACCTTCCTCCCTTATTCCTCATCTTCCCTGCTCCACAAAATGCACACTAACACCATGACCTTGCACGAGAAACTAGGGATGCAGAGCTCGGCTTCACGATACTCGAATCCGCCTTCGCTGTTGGCCTCCTCCCCTCGAACCGCACCTACCTATGTCCTCAAATCAAAACTCGAGCACCCATAATAAGTCATGACTTACTGGTCCTCGAAGAACGCGACGTCCACTACTCACAGCCCTCCGCGCAACGTCGCTTTCACCTCCATGGGCCGGACCTTGTCAAAATCGGCTGAATTGCTAAATTTCATCGCAAATCCAAATATCACTTCCATTCATCACACTATTCCCTTAATTTAGAGAATTGGCCAACCCAAGAAATGCATACAACAGATGCGTGACTAGAGACTAAACAAACTAAAGGTGCAGAAGGCGGTGGATGAATGACGCGGAGCTGGTAAAGGTGAGCGACTGACAGTTGAAGATGACCAGTTTATTGCAGGGATGGGTGATCGCCACAGGGGATGAGCGATTTCAATATAATTTATTTCAAAATTTAAATGAAGTATATAATTTGATTTAATTTTTAACATGTGCTGCCATTCCTCTGTTTTGTTTTTTATTTTATTTTTTGTGCTGTATTTTAAAAATGGAAAGGAAGCATTTTAAAGAAGAAATAAAAGGAGTAGGCATTGTGTGAAGTCAAACGTAGATATATATAAATTTTAAAATATCAAGATATTTATTTCGAACTCAGATTGTGGTGTGCCGTCGAGCATTCATAATGTCATATTCTTATTTCGAACACAACGGAACATGTTTCAAGACTTAATTCGATCGTATGAAGAAGATAATCTTTTGGTCCCTATTATTATATTGAATTTTCGATATTAATTCCTACGCGTTTCTATCCCGTATGATCAAACGATAACTCCAATTGCTACGAAATTTGAAATATGATAATAATACACTATTACGGATCCGACGGAACTAGTTTCGTCAAAATCCGAGACTATGCCCTAGAAGGCTATTTTTACTCGTCAATTACACTATGAAATTTCCAATTTCTAATTATTCACTTTTAGACCCAATTTTAAATGTTTACAATCTTCATTCATATTTAAATTTTTTGATATCATTTCCATTCACATTAATTCAAGATTCAATTATTTAAACAATTTCCAATATTAAATTTAACAATTTAATTATCTTACAAATCAATATTTATAAATCATTACGTTCCAAATAAATTTTAGTTATCAACATCATTTTATTTCTAAATAATTCACAATTATTATTCAACTTCAGTTATTGATTACAAACCTAGTTAATATATAGAATTTCATTTCAATATTCGTTATCGCCAAATCTTCGTTATTGGTTATTTCAATTTTTTTTCAAGTTCATATTCAATAGCTACATTTATAATTTATTAAATTTTTATTTTTGACCATTTTTTATTTAATAATTACATTGAATTTAATAATTTAAAATAGCTAAAAATACGGGTCGTTAAAATCTCCCCCTCAAAACTTTCCGTCCCTAAAAAGGAACTAAGCAAAGAATTTTACATTTGACATGTTTAAAAAAAAAATTAACTTGTAAAACATAAAATCCATCAGAAAACTTTTACTACATTTCTACTATGCTACTCCGATCGGTTTACCGATTTACAATTTATTTAAGAAAATAAGTTATAAAAATTTTAAAACTTCAGAATTTTTCTAACACCCAAATTTACGAAAAAATTCGGCAGAGTCTCCTTTGCGCAGCTCGGTCGGAAATATTTTCCAGTACAGCATATAACCCAATATGCCAAATAGATGTCAAATATATATTTCATATCAATGATGAGGCATCCCTTAGGGAAAAATATAAAAGCGCGGTATGTATTCCGAGATGTGTACCTTATTATTATTAATACGTGCGAGTTCGCTCGTATTAAGCAAGCAAAAGGCAAATATTATCCGCGTATACATCCGAACGGTTTTCATATGTACCTATCTCAACTCAATTTAAAACATTAATTGCGTATAATGAAATAGAAAGCATGTTTGAGTTTTATAGAAGCCTATAACATGAATTTTACATCCAAAACATAACATAAGCATTAATATACGACAAAAAACAATCATATACAATAAAACAGTTATAATGACGATTTACAACAAAAGGAACCCTTCCGTCATTAGTATTCATCCAATTAATTCATAACGATATGAATTTACATTATCTAATGTCAGTATTTAATTTATACACTTCATTTCTTATTAATGTTCAATTTTTATCAACGTTTAATTGATTTACTTCCAATTTATTCAAATCTATTTCATTTGCGTTCAATTTTATTCAATTCAATTTGTTAAATTATAATTGTTTTCATTTTACGTTTAGCAACATTTCATATCAATTCATTTATCATCTTGTTTAAATAACATTTATTAAAGTTATAAACTATAAACTTTACTTTACATTTTCGCGAAACATTTGAATTATAATGTTTATATCTCCATTTTTGGCATCAACATGGTTAATGACTTATATCCTTACATAAGTTTCTTTACAACATAATTCACATTCATTTTCATAATTTCATTTTATAATAATTTTATTTATGAAATATTTTATTAATCATCACTTTAGTTTGTAATCATCTTATAAAGTCCAACTTCTTACATATGACTTTATCTAAGTTTACAATTATCTCTATGGTTACAAATTCAATTTCAAAACTTCTTTGCAAATTTATATTCAATTTTATAACCAATTTACAAAGATATCTTTTAATTCATTCATCTACTTTCTCAAGTCTCGCTAACTTATTTCATTTAGTCATTAATCATTTCATAATATACTAATTAAGTATATAACATTTATTATTACAACTAAATTTCCATTTATATAGGTTTTGATTACTTTTAAATTTTGTTTACTTGAATAATATCCCATTACATATCCAAATCATCATTTTAACTTTTAACATTTGATAAGTCTTATTATATGCTATTAGAATGCAATTTTGATATTATACAAATTAATCTGATTCATTTTACTTAATTAGAATGTTCACTATTTTAACTTGTTTAAATTTTCACTACTTTCAATTTTAGGGTTGCACACTTCAACTCTAGAATTTCTCAAAACATTTAGCTTAGATTTCTTAGTTCTCTTATTTTATAAGCTCTGGTTATTCAAATATTTCATTTTATTCAAATAATTTGAAGATTATTAATTAACAGAAGTTAATAAATTTAATATCGGGTTCTTTCCAAATCTTTTGAAATAAGTATATATACTTATCCCTTTTGTATATCAAATCATACTTTCGGAGTTTAAACCAAAATCTGTTTATCAAAACAATTTCGCAGCAAAGCTTCTCAGAAGTTTCCCGCACTTTAAGACTCGAAAATGAACGTTGATGATCCCGCGCAATCATCACCGAAATTATTTTCCAACGACAGAAGAGGGGAGTACTTAATTCATTCCCTTTAAATTTATTCGAAAAATAATTTGTATTTGTATATACTTTTAAACAATACTTATATTATTTCCAAACCTTGAAAACCTTTTTCATAAACACCGGAATTTAAATTTCTCACCTTCTAAATTTTATATTCATTTTACTTGCAAATTATATTGTTTAGGAATATTGACTAATCAAACAATAAACGACAGTGATTAATATTATCATTTCTAACAACTAATTCACATTACATATACCATAATAATTTCTGAAAATTATTCCTTTATATACAAAATATAATCAGGGTAAAATTATTTCATTTACCCCATTTAAAAACAATACTACGTTGAATTGTTCTGTTCAAGTGTTTAGAGATCTCTATCAATAACGTTAATTACTCGTACTGACCAGAATCCATAAGCCACTCAACAAATCAACCAATAGATATAAAACAATTTTTTTATGTTCACTAACAAATACGCGCTCATATCTATTAATACACTCAAACTCATTCTGGGATGCTACTGACCCCATCTCTAATGAGTTACCCCTCAAAGCCAAGGTTATCGCTAAACCAAAGCTCTGATACTAACTGTGACGACCCACATTTCAAAAGGTTCAAATCGGCAATAATCCACACATGTTCAATTTAAACAATCCGGAATATAGATAATCAATAGGGTTAATTAAGAAAAATAAGAAAAGAGGAAGAAAACAACACAGAATCTCGCAGCGGAATGACAAATATAATAATCAAATAAACAGTTAATGAAGCACTTTACTATACTTTTGATTGTAATTTATATAATATTTATCAAAGTTATATATATACAGAACAAATAAAATAATGCACCAGACAACATGATGCAGAGTTAATAATAGTAGTAATATACCAAATCTTCGTCTTCGTCCTCCAGAATAAATCTTCAATAAGCTGAAAAACTTAGGATTGACCCATGCGTAACGAAAAGACAAAATACTTGAGTCAGAACTAAAATATCCTTATGTAAGTCAAATCAATATCGCACATGACACGAGTGTAATAGCGTCAGAGATGCTTACAGGATTTTACATCTCCTATCCAGTGTATAACATGCGTGCAATAACTCAAGAGATGTTGCGGAATTTTCCATCTCTTAAGGATCCGTCAAAATATTTATATATAGTAGAATACGCTACATATATAATGTCTACTCAGTAAAATAAATATTTTCCATTGCGTTAAGGCTTTACATTGATCCCCCTTGACGCCTTTTTAAACATTATCATATAGTTTGCATTTGACACCACCAGTAGCATGTCGGTAGTCATGGATGTGCTGTGATACGACAACAATAAACCAAAATCGTATGGGTCTCGTATAGGGATAAAAGTATGACAAAACACGTGAGGCAATGCCCAAGGTAGGATACTACTAGTTTATCCTTCGGATGGTGGTAACGCATCATAGCCATGATCGCCCACCGTGTCCAACACTCCCAAAATCTTAGGGTATGCACCCATCAATCAGTGTAAATGATGGTAATACGAAGAAGTGTGTTCGCTTAGGGTAGCTAACCCACTTGACCAATACGGCTCCTGTTTTGGTCATTTCATGGCACAAGCGTTGGGCTAATACATTATTATTCTCTTTCTTTAGATCCAGCAAATGTACGTCTAATCCAACCACTTTGTTCTGGATCATTACTTCATATACACAGCTGTTAAATTGGTTCCGGTATCGACAGAGACTGTGCCCATATCTGGTCCCAGTCACTTTAACAACCAAATGTCGTTTTACACACCAGTTGGTACTTTTACATTTCAAAAACCATTCATAGTTGGTATCAAAATATCATATTCGCTTGAAAATCAAATCTATTTCGAAATCATTATATTTACTCAAAATATACCATTCCATTTGAAAATCATTTTCGCCTTAATATGACGATTTTGCTTCCAAAACCGTTTCGAATTCTAATTTAGGTTATTACTTCATTTTCACCCAATTCGTACTTAAATCCAAGATTTAATTGTAAACATTTCACCTCTTGACCAGTTTGAACTTTTAGAAAATAGTTTAAATAATTTAAAATGGTTAAAAATAGATTAAACGGTTAAAATTGTTAAAAATAGTTTAAATGGTTAAAATAGTCTAATATAAAATAGTTGAAGTATCAAAATGGTTTATATAGTAAAATAGTTTGGAAAATTCAAAATAATTTGAATATTTAAAAAAGATAGGTTTGAATTTTTTATATCAAAATGATTTTTTTGAAAAGATTTTCAAAATCCAACTAATTAAATTTCCAAATTTTCCAATTCGAGCCACCTTTAAATTTCCCTTTGATTTTTTATCGATTCCGAGTTCGATTTTCAAAACATCAATTCAAAACATTCAAATCAAATTTACTCCAATACCCAATTGAAATCCAAATCCTTAAATATAATTCAGTTCCGAGCTCAATTTCGAAATAGTTCGATTTCCATAAATTCGATTGTCGTTTTCTTAAAATCAAATCATATGAATAAATTTTGAATCAAAATTTTTTAAAATCATTTAACCTTACCAATTCGGTGATCGTATATAATTTTCTATCCTATGGCCAAATGATCAGTTATTTCAATTTAATTTTAGAGATGGATATATATATCATTTCAGTCCAAATCACAGTGTCATGGTTATATATCATTTCAATCTATTTCTTAATTTATTTGAAATAATTCAATATACAGTTTTATATACTGTAAATAATTTGCAGGGTGACAGCATGATATATCAAAATAAATAAACATCCAAATCATCCATAGCATCAATCAATAGCATCCATCATAATCAACATCCAAATCAGCAAATAATTCACAACAATTTCATAGTTATCAATATTAAGTAATTTACTGGAAATTAAATTCTAATTTCTAATTTAACTGTCAATTTTAATGTCTACAGTCAATCACTTGTCAAATTCATTTTCAATTAACGGTCAATAAAATTAGGTAACTTCATGATTCAATTTTAACGAACATAAAAATATTATAGTACGTTGTAAGCGTTAAAAACGCTCACCTTTTTGTTTTCTGTTGTCGCCGAGACGTTCCAGTTTGGAACTAAAACCGAACAACATCCGGTTTTGGCCCAAATTTCGACAGTCTCCAGATCCATCCAAACTAGTTTTCTTTCGAAGCTCTCATCATCACGATCGCAACGCAAAAATTCATGCATCGATTCGACCTCATATGGGAGAGTTATTAAAAAATTTATTTATCGATTAAATTAAATTAAATTAAATTAAACACTACCTATTATTTTCAAACAAATTACCATTAACACTCCCAGCCCACTGCCTTCCTCCCTTCTTCCTCATCTTCCCTACTCCTCAAAATGCACAATAACACTGTGACCGTGCACGAGAAATTAGGGATACGGAGCTCGGCTTCACGATGCTCGAATTCGCCTTCGCCGTTACCCTCCTCCCCTCGAACTGCACCTTCCTGTGTCCTCAAATCCAAACTCGAACACCCCTAACAAGTCGCAACCTGCTGCTTCTTGAAGAATGCGACATCCACCCTTTATAGCCCTCCGCACAATGTTGCTTTCACCTCCATGGACTGGACCTTGTCAAAATCGGCCATGAGTTGCTAAATTTCATCGCAAATCCAAATATCACTTCGATTCATCACACTATTTCCTTAATTTAGAGAATTGGCCAATCCTAGAAATGTGTCCAGCAGATGCGTGACTAGGGACAGAAATGAACAAAAGATGCAGAAGGCGGTGGACGAGTGACGCACGACTAAGCTGGTAAAGGTGAGCGACTGATAGTTGAAGACGATCGGTTTATTGCAGGGATGAGCAATCGCCAATAAGGGATGGGTGATTTCAATATAATTTATTTCAAAATTTAAATGGAGTATATAATTTGATTTAATTTTTAACATGTGCTGCCATTCCTCTGTTTTATTTTTATTTTATTTTTTGTGTTGTGTTTTAAAAATGGAAAGGAAGCATTTTAAAGAAGAAAGAAACAGAGTAGGCAGGCTCATAGGGTGGCTTGCTCAGATAAAGGTAGGTTGATGTGATTAAAGATATTTATGTGAAGTCAAATCATACATATCTAAATTTTAAAATATCAAGATATTTATTTCGAACTCAGATCGAGGCGTGCCGCTAGATGTTTATAATGTTATACCCTTATTTCAAATGCAACGGAACATCTTTCAAGACCTAATTTGATCGTATGGAGAAGATAGCCTTTTGGATCCAATTATTATATTGATTTTTCAATATTAATTTCTACGCGTTTCTATCCCGTAGATCAAACGATAACTCCAAATGCTACGAAATTTGAAATCTGATAATAATACACTATTACGGATCCAATAGAATTCATTCCGTTGAAATTCGAGACTATGCCCCAGAAGGCTATTTTACTCGTCCATTATACTATGAAATTTCAAATTTCTAATTATTCACTTTTAAACCCAATTTTAAATATTAACAATCTTCATTCATATTTAAATAAAACTTAAATCAATTTTTGATATCGTTTTCATTCACAATAATTCAAGATTCAATTATTTAATCAATTTCCAATATTAAATTTAACAATTTAACTGCCATATAAATCAACATAAATAAATCATTAGGTTCCAAATAAATTTTAGTTATCAACATCCTTTTATGTCTATCTAAATAATTCACGATTATTATTCAGCTTCAGTTATCGATTACAAACCCAGTTAATATATAGAATTTCATTTCAGTACTCCTTATCGCCATATCTAGGCCTGTAAACGGATGTAGTCGGATACGGATAGTGCTGTATCCGTATCCGTATCCGAAAATGAAAATCCATATCGAATCCGTATCCGATATCCGCGAATATCCGTTGAATATTATCCGTATCCGTATCCGCTAATATTTTCGAATATCCGAAAATATCCGTATCCGGCTTAGCGAATACGGATAATTTTGGATATCCGAAAATATCCGTATCCGTATCCGAAAATATCCGAAAATTAATCAATATAATGCATATTTCATTTTTTTGACTGAAAAAAAGGTGAAAAAAACTTGTAATACATAAATTACATCAAATTAACAATAGGTAATCCAATCACACAAAATCCGTACAATAAATTAGTGTATTTTATTAAATTTATGGATATAAAATAATATATTAATATACAAATATTTAATTTCAAACCGGACGGATATTTATCGGATACGGATACAGCCATATCCGTATCCGTATCCGAAATATGTTTCGGATATCGGATATTTTTCATGTTTTCGGATACAGATGCGGACGGATTTCGGATATTTTGGGTATTCATTGACAGGCCTAGCCATATCTTCGTAATTGGTTATTTCAATTTTTTTCTCCAGGTTCATATTCAATAACTACATTAATAATTCATTAAATTTATATTTTTGACTATTTTTTATTTAATAATTACATTAAATTTAATAATTTAAAATAGCTAAAAATATGGGTCGTTACAGATAAGTTTTTACTTCATGAACTCGGATGCTTGGAATGTTACCGAACTTGGTAGATAAGCTTAGTGGAGACACAGGAGTGTAATACAAGTGGAATGGAGATCCAATAAAGCAATATTTTGGATCGGTACCGATCCAATTGGTTCAGATCGGTATTGATCCGAAATGTTTGCATAAAAAATGATCCAAATTTTTTAGGGTCATTTTTCTTGTATTTTTAGTCCTTCCGATCAAGTCTTGATCCATTCTGGCTTAATCTGAATGTTCTAACTCCTTTTGAATTCAGCTGGATTAAAAATCTAGTTAACATTTGCCCCCCAGAGTATGCTTTCATTGAAAACAAGGTATGCTCTGGAACTGAATATCTTTGGGTTTTCGATTCAAGGAGTTTTGATGATTGCGTCGAATCACTTGGAGAAGTTTTCTATGATCTGCCAGTTAGCTATGCAGCTTCCAGTGTGGACCTTTATTGCTTGTGACTACGAAGCAATCTAGACTTCATATCTTTAGAATGCATATGAACATCAAGTATGTCATGTCGGAGGAGTTTGGAATGATTCGGGTGACTAATTTTGGGTTGGTACCAATCCAATGGGGCCGGATCGGTACCGATCCGAGCACTTGGAGAATTTTCAAGAAGTTGTTCTTACTTAAACTTTCTATCAGCCAAACCTTTTCACTTTATTCCTTTCATTGCTTTTACTGCTTTTGTTCAGTTAATTGGTTGGTTGACCACTAACCGTTTATTCTAGTTGGAATTCCAACTGTCTATATCAGTAATTTTATTTATGCCTCGGAGATCACATAATGCTTTAGTTTGGTAGAGATACTCCTCGTGATGAATCCGAGATAGTGGTGAAGCTAAGTTTTGCCTTGGACGATTGTACATTGTTCCAAAGCCAAGTATTGCCTTCCTTCCATAACTGTCTCTTTTCGAGGGCTTGGCTAAGTTTCTATCGTCGTTTTAGATTCTAGCACGACTATTTATTTCAAACTAGATGTAGTGGATGATTCCAACGTATTGCTTTTCCTATTTATATACTTCTAGTGATCTTAAAAAGAAAAGTTTCCCACGTAGCTTTGGAAGACAGCTCCATCATCTATTTCTCATCGATAACGGGTGAGTTTCAAGAAAGATAATCTTAAAGTACAATGTGACTAGTTATTATGGCATAAGTGAGCTATCTATGCAGGATCGTCCGTTTGTGGTGCTCAAGACACCAGGTCCACTCTGCATAGATAACACGTTGACAATGTTGAATGCCAAGTTCTGTTGTTGAGAGTGACTTTCTGGTCATCCAATCTTTAGTCAACGGAGGAACTTCCATTCCTCCAGGAGCTAGATCCTTTGTGGTTTTAGTTTCATGCTTTATTCCAATTGTTTCGATACGATTGAGTATGGATAAATTATAAGGTTGCTCTTGTAGAGTTGTGGTTAAAGTTCGAACAGGCACAGCTTCAGTCTTCGGAAACTAGTGCATTATTTATGCAATCGTGAATATCCTTCCTTTTTAGTCTTTGGAATATAATCTGCACTCTAGCTTCTGTCTCCAGCGACTATGGGCTTAATTCCTCGGTTTTGAGAATTGTTTTTTCTTGAACTATGAGCTAGCTTGGTCTGGCCAGTTCCGTGACTATTCTTTTTTGTGTTCAGTCGAGTTCGTTCGATTAAGCTTTGGTGTATATGCCCTAGTCTGCAGGGCTAATTACTTTGACTATTGAATCATGTTTTGGGAGATTAGGTCTTCTAAGTAATAAGTTAGATTGCCCCTATTTGATTGACATGGTAGCTCATATCTATAGGAACTAGGGACTTTATTGTTTGATCCCAAGATCTAAGTTTTGTAATGATGTCGATATGCATTAGAAAGATGCATTATCGACATTTTTTTCTTAAGTAAATTCTTCTTAGTCCGGTGTTAAGATCCTAAACATGTGTTGGTTTCTATCTTCGAAAACTCATGTACAGATGACTCAACACTGTGGATTTTTCCTTGATGTTGTGGGTCTTCGAATAACATAAGATTCCAGAAGGTAGAATTAAAGACTCGACTAAGCTTTTGCTTCTATTTTCGAAAGCAAATGTATTGATAGTTTCATTTTATGGGTCTCTTCTTATCATCACCAACTTCGAGTGATGTTATATTCATGCAAGATGGGACCAAATGATCTAGTCGGACCGTACGTAGGTCGTTAATCCTTCTCGTTATTGCCAGACTTTGAGCGATGGTTAATTTTTGAAAATTGAATCCTTCATTTCCCTTGATGGTAATTTGCTGTTAGATATGTCTATTTGGTAGAATGAAAGTGTTATCTAACCAACCCATGGTTTCGACTGAGGATTTGTGTGCTTACCCGTATTGTGGGACAAGCTATTTCGAATGCTTGTATTTCGACGCTTGCGAGAGGTATGAAGATGTGGAGCGATTCACTCAATTGCCCCTAGCCTGGCTCTCAATCCCATTCTAGAATTGAGGATGTTTGAGGATTTTATTTCCAACCTTCCATGATTTTTCCTGCTTGTCCTCGGCCGTGCATGCTTTTCTTGGTTGTTGATGCCATAATGGAAGTTTTATTCATATGTTAACTCCTGTCTTTTGAAATTGATAACCTAGAAGCTTGGTTCTAAGCAATATTTCCTCGAGGCTGCCTATTTCTTAGCTGTATCTAAAGTCTTTCTAAGTTGAATTCTAGAAATTCAGCTGTGCATCAGCTTTCATCCATAGAAATTAGCAAATTGAGCAATTCAATCTTACGATTTCCTTTCTACGCAGCTTTATTTCCTTGCAGTAGCTGATTTTTGTGATGTCAGGTTGAACCATCCGATTGACCTATGAAAGGTTATGTCTTCCTATCATTGCCTATCTTCGGGCAATAGTTGTTTTCCAAAAACAAGGGTAGAACTTAGATGAAAACTAACTTCTATCTTTGAAAGTTAGTGCATTGATGGTTCTCTATGGTGAGTGTTTTTCATTAACCCTGTAGATTAAAATTTTCTTGGTGTTACCAGGGCAACACCGATATGTAGTGAATAACAAATTTCTCGGCTATGTCAGTACTTTAGGGAATAGAAAATTTCCCAGCATTGCCGAGGCAATAGGGGTACTTAAGAAATAGAAAGTTTCCCAACGTTGCCGGACAACATCGACACTTTGGAAGTAGAAAGTTTCCCAACGTTACCGGGGCAATACTAACACTCAGGAGGTTGGGATCGATTTTCCCACTGGCTCAGCGGTGCTTTTAATCCAGTTGGGTCCCAGTTTCGGTCTTCGAAACTAGCACTTCAATGATTGGATTGTAGAAGTATTTTCTCAGTGTCTCCTATCTTCGGGCAATGTTAAATTCATGTTGGTAAGGATTTAATCATTCAACCGATCCTATAAAGTTGAGTAGATTTCTTTTAACCCAATGTGGGTGTTTTCTCAACGTTGCTTAACTTCGGGATATGTCATTTTCTGAAAGGATGAGAGTCCCAGGTGTCTTTGTTACTTTACTTTGTTTATAACCGTCAAATGCTCCCTTTGGTGGTATATGGTCATTGTTTAACCAATTCCATGGTTGTTCTTATGTTTGGTCAAATTTCCTTCGGTCAATTTTAAGCGTTCTCTCCTTTTCGTTGTCTATCTTTGGACAACAGCCGTTTTTTCGCAAGCAGGAGTCGAGGTATCCGATCGGTCCCAACATGGTTGATAACACGAAACGAGGCTAAATCTAGGCCACAATGAATCTACAATGATCGAAAGTTATCCTTCCTGACATCGCTAGCCTCTGAGCGGTGTCGGATATATGAAAGATGAGTTATCCCCTCCGGGCTTTGCAATCTTTGGGCTACGTTGAATTCTTGCAAGTTGGGGTTTGATTATTCAGTTGAGCACCTGCTTCTGTCTTTAGAAGACGGTGCATCAATGACTTGATTCTGGGATCGTCTTCTCTCATCGTCTATTTCTGGTCGTCGGTAAGTTTATCCTTTTATTACCTTTTTCGAGTGATGATGAATTTTAAGGAGTTCGATTTCTTATTGTTATGATGATCTAGGTTCTCGATGTTGCTGAGGTAATATCGATCTCTAGTAGGTTGGCGCAGTTTCCCCTTTAATTACGCAGTCGTTCAGCATACTATATTGCTTAATTCTGTTGCGATTGCCGAAATCCCTGTTCCGTGTAGCAGAACCATGGAGTGATTTTTTGTCCTGACCAAGTGTTAGCGTGTTATGTGTCCATGGTCCACGGGCTGATTACTCTGAACACTTGATGCAAGATTTGATGTTCTGGGCAGCTCTCTGAATGCCCGCAGTCAAAGTTATGTCGCAGCTCCTATTTTTGGGAGCTTGTGACCAGAATGTCTTGATTTTATAAATTTTGGTTAAAGATTGGAATTCTTTGTTGAAATCTTAGTTTGGGATCTTTCCGGCATTGCTGGAGCAATGTCGGTCCTTTTGGGTGGTAGGGGTCGATTCTTGTCAATCCTGCAATAAACGAGTTTCCCATGTTGTTAAGACAACACCAATACTTAGAGAATTTTGATGGTCCGATGATGATGCCAGAGTAACATTGAGTAGTGTTTGCATAGCTTATGAGATGCGAGGTTTCTGGGAGTGCGTGACATACAAAATACGCGGCTTATGGGATCGATATGACCCATTGATCTAGAGCAATTTGGAATTTCTCGATGTTGTCAATCTTCGGGTAATGTGAGAAGTTCGTGCTTCCAGAGCGTAATTCCACGGCTCAAGAAGCGAAGCACGGCTTATGGATGGCGTGGCTTATGAGAGTGCACGACTTATGGGATGTGCTCGATACGACCCGTCGATCCGGTATGGTTTTGAATTTCTCGACGTTGCTAATCACCGGGTAACGTGAGTTGTTCGTGCTTCAAGAGTATGGTTCCATGGCTCAAGAAGTGATACGCGAGGTTTTGGGCCTTCCCGATGTTGCCGAAGCAATACCAGTTCTTGGAAGGCTAGGATCGAGATTTCCCGTCGATCTAGCTGTTTGAGTTAATTTGCTTTCTTCGACCCGGCGAGTAGATGAGCATACTCAGGCGTGGTTTGACTGGTCCAGGCATCTAAACAATGATTTTCGAGTAGATTTGACCTCATTGATTCAGCAGATTTCTTACATGAACATGGTTTTATTGGTTTAAGAAGCCAAGTGGTTTTTCATTCGGGTAACCCTGGCTTGGAAGATCCGTCCGTGTTTCGGGGAGATGTGCACATCCAAATAGATCAGGTTTCCATGAAGAGATCTATAGCTGACCACATGAAGATGGATATGAGGAAAGAGCCTGTGGGAGTTGAGGGCAAGATTCTTAGCTCTTGGTACAAACAACCTTAAGAAAATGGGTCTTCAACTGGCATACGGTCTAAGAGGAAGAGGAACTGGTCACCAAGAGCGGTAAAGTAGGAGTTGGGAAGAAGTGGGCAAGTATTATGCTTGTATTTCGTTTGCTGTACTAGTTAGGTTGTTAAGTCCGTAGTTGTTAGAATGGTAGAATTTTTGATTGGGCGTAACAGAACTATGGTATGATTAGTCTTGGCCTCCCTCTTGGCTATTCAAGTGTGTGTGGTGCACCCCATTCCACAGGGTTATTGGCGCGCTGGAACTATATCCAGGGTATCTTCACAACTTATATGGTTGCTCCCGGTCCAGTGGATGCAGTTGTGTCTTCTAGATGATTAAAGCATGGGAAAGCCTCTATCTTTGGAGACTTATATGTTAAGGATCCGATATATTTGGCTCTCCCCGGTTCCAAATCCTGGCTTGATTCGAGTCTTAACAACAAGGTCGGTTAAGTTTTGGCTTAGTTCCTTTGTGCAACTATGAAGCTCTAGAGTTCAGCATTGTTTGTTTTATCAGTCATTGGAAATGATTCTGTTAATTATGCGGAGTGACTGATATAATTGTCGATTTGTGGTCCTGGAGCATGACTTCGTTGACTTCAGGGAGCTCTAGATTAGATAATCGATGATCCCCTAGTTCACTTCGTGATGATTTAATTCGTGAAGAATTTTTGGATCAAACGACTAATGATCTTCTAGTTCACCTTCCGTGGATATTAGTCATGCATAAATTTCACTGGTCTACTGGTTTGCCTTCATGACTCTTTAGTTCATTAAAGACCTTCACGCTCATGAAGGGTTTTTGGATCAGATAACTGCTAATCTAATAGTTTACCTACACGATGCATTAGTTCATGAAAGATCTTCACATTTGTGAAAGTTTTTTTGATCAGATGACCACTAATCTACCGGTTCGCCTTCACGACAATTTAGTTCGTAAAAGACCTTCATATTCGTGAAAGTTTTTTTAGATCGGATGACCGTCGATCTATCAATTCGCCTTTAAGGCACTTTAGTTTGTGAAAGACCTTCACGTTCGCGAAGGGTTTTTTGGATCAGATGACCATTGATCTACCGGTTTTCCTTCACGAAGCTTAGTTTGTGAAAGACCTTCATGTTCACAAGGGTTTTTTACGGTGGGAGTCTGACGACCAGATGGCCTTGGAGCGATAATTCATTGACTTCAAGGGGAATTTTGGGATTTGTGTAACGACCCAGAATTTTAGTCATTCGATATCGTGCATTTAGTTGATTTTAAATATTCACAAGTAAATTATATAAGCTGAGTAAATTATATTTCGAATATAAGTATTTAATTGGACAATTAAATTATTAACTTAATATTCGAAATTGTAGAAATAACTAAAAATTGGATTTAATGAGAATTAAAATGATTTATAAAGTTGAATTAAATTCCATTTGAATTATAATTCTATTAGAGAACTTTAAAAATTGAATTAAAAGTTAATTTGTAGAAATTGAATTTAATAATTAATTAACGAGTAAAAATAGCCAATTTTCACACAATCTTGGATTTTTACAAAACTGGTTTCATTAGATCTGTAATGTTATATTATTGTAGGATTTCAAATTTCGTGTCAATCGGATTTACGGTTTAGTCATGGCAAGCAAAAACGCGTAGAAATTCATCTAAGTGAATTTTAAATTTAAATAAGTCGATTAGAAAATCTATCTTCCAAATACGATCGGATTGGCTCCCGATATATATTCCATTATGTTCGGAATAGGGGTAAAACATTATAAATGTCATACAACAGGTTTCGTTTCGAGTTCGAAAAATTTGACGATGAATAGTGTCGCGAAATTTTCTATAAAAGGATGTTATAATTTCACTTTTTCATCAAAGAAACCCTAGCTAGGGCTAGCCGCCAATTTTGGGTTTAATGGTCGGAAAACACCAAACTTCTTCCCTCGATCTCTTCTAATCCATTCACTTTCATCAAAAACATTCAACTACAAAATTATAGAGGGCATCATGATCTATAAATCCGACGGTGGGAATCTTGAATCGACGTCGTTCGAAGGAGAATTTTGCTCGCGTTCATATGATGTTTGGGCACGATTTTCTGTGTATATGTACGACCAAGGTCATCGGTGTTGTGGCCATGGATGGAGCTCGGCAGGGGCTTCGAAGCAATGGCCTTCGATCGTCTTCAAGTTGGTCGAGGTGCGTGCGGCAATTCGTGGATGATGGCGGCTGTTGGGTTGTTTGAACGAGCGTGATAACCTAGGAGAAGAGGATGAAACGATCGGCCATGATCTTGCCTTTTGAAATCTACGGTCGAGATTTAGGGTTTTAAAATTAAAAAGAAAATTTGTAAATTAATTTATATATTAAATTGTGTAATCTTTAAAATGCCATATCTTTTTCATATGAGGTCCGTTTTAGATGAAACGAATTGCGTTGGGTTCGTATTGACGAGCATTACATCTTTACATAAGTGAAATAATTTATTTTATGATGATTGATGATTGTTTGGATGATATATGATATATTATCTATATATTGATTTGCATTTGGATATATTCCTGCCTAATGGAGAAGATGAGACCTTATACGTTCCCGTGTACGAGCGGATGACCCTTTGTGCACGCGTCTTGCTCAAAGCGGATATTATACCCATATTCTAATATGTATATTTGTTGCAGGTGATAGATTAGAGGGATCCAACTGGATTCCTCACCTCTGTTGATTTATTTACAGATATTGTGATACATGCTGTTATCATATGATGTATGATGTTTTGGATGATGTGATTGATGTATTTAGTACTGTTGTAGCATTGGGCCTATTTTTGAAAATTTGAAATTGTTAAAGTGTTGAGGATGTTGATTCGTATGGTGCGGTGTATTATTCCAATCTATTGAGCTTCCTTCTTGGCCCGAAGGATATCGAGTTGAAAGTTGGAGACGTGATTAGTCTATGAGACTTAGTTTCTGTGTGAGGTTGAGAAACGCTTTTCCGTTGTTGGTTCGAAGAGACCGGGATTGGTTTATTTAAAAACCACTTCGGACCAACGTATATGCGATGATTGTGTAGGTTGCTTGTGATGATATTGATATTTAGGATTTTCATAGCGAAGGGCTGCTTGTTGATCATTTGGGGTTGAAATCCCAATATACATCCAGTAGTAGTGGTCTTTTCATTATGACATATTCAATGCAAGGACTATTCGCTATTAATCCTAGTGATTTCCCGACAAGATATAGTAGGAAAGTACCTTCGGTTTGTCCTGTTCTTGGAAACTTGTATTGATGTTTGTCTGGCATTGCATTTCTAAAGATTACGTACATTGTTTTTACAAACGTACATCAGTGGTGGTGGAGAAGGAAACTTCTCTTAGCTTAACACATTCCTTGAGACATACGAGCTTAAGGGTTCTATTTTTGTGGAAGGTAATTAGTAGTCAACGGAAACGGCCGTGTGGCATTCAAAGTGATGTGATTGTGATTTGTGAAAGGTAATCATTACCTCAGGCCTCATCAACAGGAAATGATCAGAATAAGGTTCGATGCGGCAAGGCCAAGTGGGTCGCTCCCAAGTAGGGTATGATCATCCTCTTCTAGATATATCTTTACACGCTATGACGTCGTGTGTCTGATTATTGTGGTTTGTATGCTATTAGTTCCCTCGGTAAAGGTCGGTAAAGACTAGAGGATGATATATTCGGTACCATCTAGTTATATAGGTCGATCGGTCTTGTGTTGGTATAGGATCCTTTGTGATGGTCCTTGGTACATTCTTCTAGAGATGTACTGCCGAAAGGTAGTCTCTTCACTGGTCATTTGTATAGAAATCCAAACCCACTATGTACCTGCCATTTTGATTGTATTACCCATTTTGGGCTATATGCTGGAATTTAATCAATATAATAATTTCGACTATGATTAATATTATTTTTATATACTAGACACTAGTATAATATAAGAGGAATTGATATGAAATGTTTTAGTTATTGAAAGATAAAATCATGTTCGTGTTTATGTGTGGGCGTATCTTACGAGATACTTTTGTTTTGATAAAGGAAAAGTTTGGTAATTTAATAAATTCAGTTGAGTGGTTTCTCATGCTGGTTTACCAGACTGATCCGGGCGTTCTTTCCTTTCAATGCTCGGGTCAGACCGAGTATATATTATAGGTTCAGATTTGGTGCTTTCGGAGCTTCAATAAGAGAGTTGGAGATCTTCATTTTGTATACACGTATTTGTTTTGATTATCCGCCATGCTTGGTTGTTGTATATTATCGGCAATTGTGAGGACAGATTATTATAACTGTTCAGACTGGTAACTATTGATTGATTGTTGTACTCGATTGATGTATGTATATACAGTTTCTGTTTTGTAAAGATCATTGATATGATATTATATGTTTTCTGCTGCGAAGTAAAATTCTGTATTGTTCTATTTGTGTAACATCCCTGAAATTTTAGTTAAGATTATTTGGCAATTAATTTAATTTTAAAATTAAATTGTGAATTTGATTATGAAATAATTAGAAAATTTTATAATGAATAAAATTTTGGATTATAAATAGAATTTGGAAGTTTTAAGATTTATTAAAGATATGTTTTGTTGTTTATTTATATTTATAAAATTATTTTAAATTAAACTTTGGAACTGAAATTCAAAATTAAAGATCTTATAAATATATTGGGTTTGAAACATTATCTTTTCAATTAATAATCTGTTTTCCAAATTATATTAAATATATATTTTGAATGAGAATTTTAGAACATGTATTTATTAATAAGTTTAATATCTTAAGTTTAAGATAAATGTATTGAAAATAAAGTTTGGATAAAATTTATATTTGTTTACTCATTTATAAATTGGTTTTTTTTATATTGATTTTTGAATTGATATCTAAAAATAAATGTTTTAAATAATACATTTGGAAATAATAAAAAAAAACATTGAAACATATGAACATATGTTAAATTATAAAAACTTAAGAGATGAATTGATACAAAAATATTTAAAATAAAAATAAAATAAATTTTAAATGTAAATGCATGAATTAATTAAAATAAGGTTTAAATTTTTATTTTGTATAAGTATAAACAATACATAAGAAGGTATTAAATAATTATTTCAACATTTGTAAACTATTAATAAAGGGATTTAAACATAAATTTAAAAATGTAAACAAAATTGTAAATTTAAAATAAAACAAGGTTAAAAACATAAAAATACATATGTTTACAAGTGTAGACCTTATACATAAGTGGAGTTACAAGTGTAAATAGTTTTAAAACTTGTATGACAAGTGTAAAAACATTAAGGCCTAAATTATTACAAGTGGCAAAAAAATATGTTTCATAAATTTAAATCTATTTTCTTTTAAAAATGTAAAGTAACAAATGACATTTGTAAGATATTAAATTAAACAATCAACAAGTGTGAAACAAGGAGAAACCAGGAAATAAATTTTTCAGTTAAAATTTCAAGAAAACAAATTTTCTGGAAAAACAAATAGATCAACCTGGCAACTCAAATTCTTCAACCTGAAGTGATTCACTCAAGTATTCAAGCAGAGATTTAAATTTGTGGAATCAAGCAGTGGATTAGATTTACACTCAAGCTACAGTTCAAATCTGAGACAAATCAAAGGTAAAGATCTGAAGTAATACAATAGATAAAACAAAGAAGAAAAATCAAAAGAAAAAGGAAAATCAGGCTCTGGTTCTCTTCGGGAAACATGTGAGCAAACTTACCTTATCGATCTGATCTAAAAAAATTATTCAGTTGTGCTAAAATGTTTCCTATTGTTTACATATGCTTGTGTGTGCTTATTGCATAGGAATAGTTTTCACTGGTCCAAATATGTGTTCATTCCTGTGTATTCACAGGCTCAAAGAAAAAAAAAACAGAAAAATCCATGTTCATCTTTAAAATTTCAAAGTAAAGAAAACTTGTAAAGAAACAAACCATGAAAAAAAAATATTTAAGAACAAAAGCATGTTTTAAATTAAAACTCCAGGCATTTTCAAAATTGACAACAAATTCAAGTAAAAGGAAGTTTCAAATCTGGAAAATGAATTAAACCTGAAAATAAGCTTCAAAGCAATTCTGTCTCAATGTTTTCAAGCAATGCAAGTTTCTAGAAATCAAAATAAAGAAACCAGATAACCTCTAATCAAGAAAAATCAGAGTTCAATCAAATGGAAATCAAGTAGCAGATAAAAGGCAATATCTGGAAAACAATTGCAGGAAAAATAAATCTGCAGATTATCAAAACAAATCTCTTCACTATCCTCTGTCTTCAATCAGGTGAGCGAATTTCTTGACTTGATCTTTAAACTGATGTAATGAGTTATGTTTGCATGTTGATGAATTTGGGAGTGATAAGCATGCATGTCTGTTTACAGAGGCATGGCTTTGTCCTTAAAAAAAAAATTCTATATACATTCTCTTATAAACTGAGAATTTCAAACAAAAACATGTTGTTTAAACTTAAGATTAGGATTTAGAAATATGTTTGATTACCACAGAATTGCAAATTATCTGTAAAAATTAAGGAAGACAGTGAGCAAAGCCTTCTCCCTGAATCTGTTACTTTTGTTTGTGAGCAAACTGTTTTTCTTTAGAGCCTAATTTTGATTGATACATTGAAATGTTGTTGAGAAAACTTTGAATCTATATCTATCCATGTTTGCATGTGATCAAAATATGTGAAAAAAAAGAAAGAAAAAAATTGGGTGTATGTTAGTGTGCAGGCAAACCATCATGCCTCTGTCCAGATTTCATATTTCACTTAAGAATTTAAAAAATCATCCCAACACAAAACATATTAGGATTTGATTGTAGAATGAATTATGTTATATGGATATAACATTATTTATAAAAAAAAGTAAATAAGAAAACACATAACATATAGTTTACTAGAGATTTAAAATTTCACAGTAATGCCCTGTAATGGTGAAAATTCAAGTAATTTAATTCATGTTTCTGATTATACAATCTAATTTGTACTCGAAAGAGTTGAATTTCAAAAATAAAATTTTGATTTTTAGTTTTAAATTTAAGTGGGAATATTGGTTTGAACAGAAAAAACCTATTGGCCAAATTCCGGTGATCATACTCGAATTAGGCACTGAGATTAAGGGTGATGGTAGCCTGCATGTTGATAATCATCAGAAAATTAATAAATGGCTTATAATTCATCATGGAAATCAAACTAGCGAAATTTTATATTTAACCCTAAGTTTTGTATGATCGGAAATTTGAGAAATTTCGGCAACATCAATGTATCGAGTTCGATCGTACCGAGATGGTTGGGTTCGTAGTTGAGCGGCAAGGCTTTGGACGTGGTGGTGAGGTTTCAGATCATTGGGATGGGCAACACGAGGTGAATTTCTGATCAGGGTTGGCTACAGGTTTTTCGAATGAGAAGCTCGATTTTGATTCTGTTCGTTTTAGTCAAATTTGGTGGATTGGAGGGCTTCGGTATGGTATTAGCGACTTGCTGAAGAGACCGGCGATGGTCGGAGCAACTCCGACCATCTGTGCACGTGTACGTGCAAAATTTGGGTAACGTTGTTGGTTTTGGAGAAGATGGATGGCAGCTCGAAGTGGTATACGGGGACATGGGATGGGAACTCGAAGAAGGACTCGAGTTGTTTTGGGTTGTATCAGGTTGGATTTAAAACTTAAACAAATTTTTGAAATAAAAAGTCACTCAGGTCAATGTTGGCTAAAACTCGAAGCAAGTGAGTATTTTCCCCGGGTGCGACTCGAGGAAGGCTCGGGTAGTAAATAAAAACAGTAAGGAAACCCAGTTTTTGACTAAAAACACAAGTTAAATTTATTTTTCTGAATGAATTAGTAATAGTTATAGATGGAACTTCAGGTAAATGATATTGGGTTAATAAATTTATTTTAAATTTTATAAAAGTTGTTTTAAAGAAAATTACTTAAATAAAATTTTAAAAGTAAATTACAATATCAAGTGTTAACAGCAACCAGATTTATTTATAACGATAAAATAGTAATTAACCATTAAGGTTTGTAATAATTTTATGATTTTAAAATTTATCAATTAAAGAATAGGATATCTATAAAAGTAATTAATGAATGATTTAATAAAATAGTAAATACTTAGTGAAAGTAATTATGAGAAGAAAATTAAAGGTTAATTAACTTAAAGTGATTAAGAAATCATTATTTATTAAGGAGTAATTAATTATTGAAATTAATTAAGGAATGAACCTATTAATTAAATCAATTAAGAACAAATTGATTATAACTAAGATTTAATTAACAATTAGGGGTTATTAATTGAAGTAATTAGTTAAGGGTTGATTAATTAAAGTAATTAAGATCCAATTAATTACAATTAAGGGTTAATTGATTAAGATAATTAATTAAAGGAATAATAAACTATGCAGGTAATTGAAACTTAATCAATTATAGTTAATAATAATTAATCATTGGTTTAAAATTACTAATGAAAGTAATTATGTAGGTAATAATTTAAAACCCCACAAATTTATTCATCTTAGTTGTAGATGTTTGATTTCTATTTGAATGTTATGAGATGGATTGATATATTTGATATGTGATGCTCTGTAATGTTTTGTGCTGAGCTGTTATATTTGTGATGTATATACTCTTGACTCGTTAAACGACATTTGGATTTCGATGCGACAGGGAGTCGGATTTCAGTTGGATATCCGAAACCCACATCGAATAGTAATGATGAATATTTGTAATTGATAAAGGCACTTTATCTGTGAATAAGGATAAGCGTTGTATATTATACCGCTTATCGATATTGCTGTACTTTAATCTGTGATGTGATGATTGTTGTTGCACTATTGTGTATAAACCTTGGACCACACCTATACACACACAAATATGGACTGCACGTGGAAATCGGTTAAGTCACAGATTTTTAAAAATATAGTTTTGAATTTGAATTTTTAATTCAAATGGTTTTGGAAATGGGTTGGGTTAAAATGGAAAACTTTTGGAAAAGTGTTTAAAAAAAATTAAAAATTATTTTGAATAACTTATTAAAGATTTGAAATCTGAGTAATTTGATTGAAATTGGAATTCAATATCTGATATTGAATTCTATATCTGGTATTTATGACGTAAAAATGTTATACGAAGTTGTAAATGTGTTTATATGGATTAAAAACCATTTTAAAGTATTGCTTTGAGAATTTGAAATTGAAGAAGGTTCTATATGGTGTATCTTTTATATATAAAAGATTGAAACGGGAATTGTTTTTAGATTGGTGAACCTCGTTTTAAATTGAAGACGGCTTTTAAAATGAATCTTTTGTTTAAAAGATTTAAATGTGGAAATTGTTTAAACCCTTCAAGGATTTTGAAAATGAACCTTTTTTTTAAAAGATTTGAAAATGGTAATTTGTTTAACCATTTGAATGAAAGGTTTTGGATTTTAAGTTGTGACTTAACTGGGATCCCATATCCATATGTTTTAAATATTGCGCTCACTATTCGGATTAGCCGGGAGAGGACCTTTGTGTCATATAACCCATTCCGAATAGTGATATGACGTATATAAATAGCAATTGAAGACCGGTGGTGAAGACCGGATACTTTCGAAAACGAAAGGGTTTCTTGTCGAATGTCTCTACATCGACTGATCCCCGGTATAGAGATTCGAGCACCTACTGTGATGGGAAGTCTGGACGTGATTAGGGATTATCCGCATTTGCAAGGGCTTCTTCAGAAGTGCCTTCGGTTCTGTTCGAACCTGGAACAGACTTGTATGGATGTGTGTCTGACATTACACTTTGAGATGTAAAGCCGGTTCCTATCAAATACATTTCTGTTTGGTGGCGGAGATTTATTCTCTTAGCTTAACACCCTTCTCTGAGACGTACGAGCTCAGAGGTCATGTAGTTGCTGGTCACCAGTGATACATTCCCAATTTGGTAATGTGGCATACGAAGTGCTGCTGATCATTTGTTGATCAAAGCATGACTTTTGTGAAAAGCGTAGGTTTGTGGACGATACTTCGTCGAACCTCACAACCCGGAATGGTCGAAACAGGAAGAATGCAGCAAGGTTATTTGGAGGTAGCGCCTCCTGAGGGTATGTTCATTTCCTTCTGGATAGAGGTGGTATCATGGTATGGAGCCCAGATACTTAACCTATGTGGTTGCTGCAAATTTATTACTTTGTGGTTGTTGGTGAATTACGGGATAAAGGTTGGTTACGACCGGGGGATGGCATACTCGTGTCAGTAGTTACCTAGTTATAGAGGTAACCCGGCCTTGTGTTGGCAGAGATCCGGTTAGGTTCTCGGGGCGTCCCTCCAGAGGCGTACCTATGTGGCCCAGAAAGTTCCTTAGCCTGACCATTTGTTGGAAATCCATTCAACCAATACGTTCCTAGTACGGTTTTAGTTGTATAACCTGCCATTCACTTATGGTGGTCACCACTGTTTGGATGGTATCTATAGTAGGCATAGTACGAAATGTCTATGCTGGCTAAGATTAATATTATACTTTCGAAAGGTTTTCCACTATGCACTAATAATAATATTAAAAGAGAATTTTGCGTAGTAAGCATGTTTGGCTATCATAAGGAGAAATCTCCTCCAAGTCTGCGTTTGCATTGTGTGTGTGGCGGGATGCCTTATGGTAGTTTCATTTTCTTAAAAGCATTGCGGTTTTCAACTTAAAATTTCTTTTGTTTGTTTAAAAGATAAAACTATTTTTGTTTGCTCATACCAGTCCCATGACTGACCCGGAGTTTATTGTTCCCTTCCTAAACTCTGGGTGCCCACTATTTTTCTACACGGGCAGTCTAGAGTTGGGTTTTTCAGATAGTAGATATAGATATCAAATTCAGTAGCTTTTAGCTTTCTCTTTGGTATTCTTTGGGGATCTGGGATATTTGAGTCTTTGGATTCTCGGGCCAGACTTGCTTATCTGGGTGAATCGAGATAGTGGTTCGAGCTTGTGATTTTGGAGTTGGCTTTGGAGCATTAGGATTTGAGGTGCAGTTGCCGTTTGGAGTTTTGGTTCTGCTGCTAGTTCATTTGTTTTTCCGCTGTTGTTTATGGTCTCTGATATTCTGTATCATATTGTATCAGTGTTGTTCCATACTTGGATATTGTATTCATTGGAATTGTATATGATATTCATTTCTTTTTCTTCCGCTGCATGTTATTATTACTTAATTGTGTTATAAGCTCCGGTACAATTCGAATTTCAACGATTGAATCTGCGGCATTCAAGTACAAGTGGGGTACGGATGTCGATTTTCAAACGCTGGAATTTGGATCGTGACAATTTGATTCTATCTTCTCTCTTTCTTCTCTTCTCTTCTTCTCTCTTCTTTTCTTTCTCTTGACTTTCCGTCGGTATGTGCTTTTTGGATCGGACATGTGTGGTTTATTGTCAATTCAAAGGTTACGCATTTGCGGGTCCTCATATGTGGTATCAGAGCTTAGATTTTGTACATTCCTATGCTTTGATGTGTACTCAGTATAGATAGGGACCGTAGCACCCTAGATTGTATTTGAGTATATTATTCATATGAGCGCGTATTTGTTAGTGATTATAAAAATATTTTATATTATGCTTGCTTATCTGTTAAGTTGTTTGTGAATTCTGGTTGGTATGTGGGACGCCATGTTATCGATAGGGATTTTCAAACACTTAAACGAGGCAAGTCAACATGGTATATTTTAAATTGGGTAAATGAAATAATTTTATCTCTATTATATTTTATATATAAAGAAATAATTTTCAGAATTAGTAAAGTGTATATATATTGATTGTTTGGTTGTTTAAAAAATGTAAATACATATAAGTTAATAAAAGTTGTTTGAATAATCTAAATAAAAACAATAATTGTAAAAGAATGAAATTGAATAAGCAAATAAATTATAAGTATGGAATTATAATTAATATGATATACAATTGTGAAATAATCTTATATGTATAGGAAATGAAACAACATGAATATATTTACAAATATGTGTTATAAATAAAGATGGATTTGAACTAAGAATTTGAAATTTTGAATCCCGTTTACTTTGGAAGTTGTTTTTCAAAGTTAAAGAGATTATACTGTTGTAAACCTAGATAAGATGAGCAAATTTGAAATGATCTTATATAAGTGAAGTAAAATAGTGAAATTATATGAGTAAAAAGATTTATAAATGTGGTTTATAAATATAAAAAGGATTTTGTTAAAAAGAATATAAAGCACTGAATTCACTATCGTTACTGGGAAATAATAAGGGTGATGACTGTAGCATCACCAGTATCATTTTCGAGTTTTTATGCGATTGATTTGCTACCAATAGTAAATTGAAATTTTATTGTGATAAACAGATTTGGTTTATAATCCAAGTTGAAATTGATAAATATAATTAAAATGAGTTTTGGACTTATAATATGAAATAAGAATTTACTTTAGTAAAGTTCAAATAAATCTGAGTTAGCAAAATAAATATATGATTTGAAATTTAACTAAAGGAAAGTTAAATAAAGTGAATTGGATTTGAACCAGGTTAAATAAGTTAACGAAATGAAATATAACTTAAGTGATGTTTAATGAAGTTGAATTTGATATCAAAATGAATTAATAAAGTGAAGTGATGAATATGAATTTGAGTTATATATATAATGAAATTAAACTTTAGCTGTAAAATGAATTAGCAATTGAACTAATGATTGAATTGAACTAATGGAATAAATTAGTAAATAAAATATGGATTGAATGTTAGTCAATTGAATGTAAATGAATTGCTAGGGAATATGGACGAAAGTGTTAATTCATTAAAAGCTAATGAAATCGGAAATTGAATAAGCGGTTGAAAGTCAATTAGATATTAAATCAATTGAAATTAAAAGTGTTAAACCAAATTGAACGTAAATGAAGTAAATATGAATGTTGGGTATAAATTAAATAAATTTGGTTGTGTTGGATGTGCATTGGTTGTAAGATGGACGTTAGTTGATTGTATAGAAACTCATTGAGTGTTAATAAAATTGAATTAATAAAATTGAAAGCTAAGTAATTGAATTCAAATTAATAGCAAGTGAAAATAGAATTGAATTTGATTTGATTTAAAAGTGAACCAACTTGAATGTAAATTAGTGAATGTAAACTAATTGAATATGAATGAATGTTAGTAAAATCCAATGTAGATGAATCAGTTGTGATTAAATTGAAAACCAATTCAACGAATATTAACAAGAAATGAATGTATATTGTTTTGGTTATGGATTTACCGGATAGGTATTGACTTGTTGGATGTTTGTTGGATGATAGTTTTATGATGGTTGGATTTGTTGGTTATTGATTCATTTGCTATATTGACATATATATTTTTTGTATTGGTATATGTTGTATATTGGTATTACTTTCTATATATATGTTTCTCATTTGGTTTTTGAGTATTTAGTAGGTGCGGATGACGTATGCTTCGGCTTTTGCGCGATATTAGCCGTATATGCTCGCTAATAATGTATAAGGTATATATCTCGGATTAGATATCGTACTTTTACACCTTTTTCCTTACGGGATGCCTTATCCTCGAAGATGAGATGTATATTTGTGGTATGTATATGTAGTGATCCTGCTACGATCGAACCACACAAAGGAAATGCTGGCGAATTTTTTTGAAAACTTAAGGCGTTAGAAAAAGTTTTGAAAAATTAGAATTTTTTTGATAACTAACTTTTTAATATTAAGTTAGGAATTATACGATGTTAGTTGGTTTTGAAAAGATAATTATGAATGGATTTGAAACTTCGAAAAGTTTTGATAAGAAGTTTAACTAAAAGATTTTGGAAAATTTAAAAGGTTAAATAGATTTGATATCTAATTTGAATGAATTGTTTTGAAAAGATTAATATATTTTGTGACTTTTTCTTACTTGGTAACTTCAACGACGAAATTCTTTTTTTAAGTATGGGAGAATGCAATGGCCTGAAATCTTAGTCATTCAATGTTCGTATATTTAATTGATTTTAAATATTCACAAGTAAATTTTATAAGCTGAATAAATTATATTTCGAATATAAGGATTTATTGGAAAATTAAATTATTAATTTAATATTTAAAATTGTAGAAATAATTGAAAATTGGATCTAATGAGAATTAAAACGATTCATAAAGTTGAATTAAATTCCATTTGAATTAGAATGATGTTAGAGAACTTTAAAATTGAATTAAAAGCTTATAGAAATTGAATATTTTAATAATTAATTAACGAGTAAAAATAGCCATTTTTCATATAGTCTCAGATTTCGATGAAACTAGTTTCATTGGATCTGTAATGTTATATTATTATAGGATTTCAAATTTCGTGTCAATCGGATTTACAGTTTAGTCATGGCAAGCTAAAACGCGTAGAAATTCGTTTTGGCTCCCGATATATATTCCATTGTGTTCAGAATAGAGGTAAAACGTTATAAATGCCAGACGGCATGCTTCGTTTCGAGTTCGAAAAATTTGGCGATGAATAGTGTCATGAAATTTCTATAAAAGGACGTTATAATTTCACTTTTTCATCAAAGAAACCCTAGCTAGGGTTAGCCGTCGGTTTTGGGTTTAATGGTCAAAAAACACCCAACTTCTTCCCTTGATCTCTTCTAATCCATTCACTTTCATCAAAAACATTCAACTACAAAATTATAGAGGGCATCGTGATCTATAAATCCAACAGTGGGAATCTCGAATCGACGTCGTTCGAAGGAGAATTTTGCTCGCGTTCGTATGATTCTTCGGCACGATTTTCTGTGCATACATAAGACCAAGTTCATCAGTGTTGTGGCCGTGGATGGAGCTCGGCAGGAGCTTCGAGGCGATCGCCTCTGATCGTCTTCAAGTTGGTCCAGGTGCGTGCGGAAATTCGTGGATGGTGGCAGCTATTGGGTTGTTTGAACAAGCGTGATAACCTGGGAGAAGAAGATGAAACGATCGGCCATGATCTTGCCTTCTGAAATCTACGGACGAGATTAAAGGTTTTAAAATTAAAAAGAAAATTTATAAATTAATTTATATATTATATTGTGTAATCTTTAAAATGCAATATCCTTTTCGTACGAGGTCCATTTTAGACGAATCGAATTGTGTTGGGTTCGTATTGACGGACATTACATTTTTAGAGCTGGTTTGGAGTTGATTGGAGCTAGTGTTAATTTTGGATAAAATTACACTACAACTGCTATTGGAACTAATGTGAGTACAAGCCACTCTTTTTGACTCACTGATAATTTTATATAAGTGAGAAATAATTTATTTTATGATGATTAATGATTGTTTGGATGATATATTATCTATATATTGATTGGTATTTGGATATATTCTTGCCTACTGGAGCAGATGAGAACCTATATGTTTCCATGTATGAGCGGATGACCCTTTGTATGCTCGTCTGCCTCGAAGCGGACATTGTACACATATTCTAATATGTATATTTGTTGTAGGTGACAAGTTGGAGGGATCCAACTGGATTCCTCACCACTGTTGATTTATTTACAGATTTTGTGATATATATTGTTATCATATGGTATATGATGTTTTGGATGCCATGATTGATGTATTTAGTGCTGTTGCAGCATTAGACCTATTTTTGGAATTTTAAAATTGTTAAAGTGATGATTTCCTCAATAAAAAGGATTTTCAAGTGATTTTGAAAATATATGTTGTATTTCTTTTGAATTGTTAAGGAAATGAGTTTATTTTAAATAGATAAAGTTATAATTTTTATGATATAAAAATTAAGATTTTTGTGAAATATGATTGAAATGCGATTTTTGAAATAAGGAGTTAACTACTTTGTAAATAGTTTGAATTGAGTTTTTTTATTATTATAAACGATATATATAAGATTTATAAAATTGATATTTTATAGATCAAAATGATGGAATCATAAAGGAGTTTTGTAAATGTTAAAATGAAGTTAAAGATTAATTTTATAAGTAAATAAGATTTATAGATTTATGAAGTTGTGGAGTTATAAAAAGAATGATTTTGGAAATAAAGAGATTTATAAGTAATTAACTTATAAATCAGATTTTGGCATGTAAATGGTATGTAAATGGAATTGGTTAGTAAAAGGATTTTATAAGTGGAGGTTTTTATTAAAATATAAATGGAATTTATAAACATTATTTTATAATTTCGAAATCAATTGAATTGAATAAATTGAATATAGAAGTTTATTAAAGGAGATATATCTATGATTTTGGATAGTGAATAATCCTTCAATGAATATATAGAAGCAATGAATGTGGTAAATGAAGTATATTCACGATTTTGGACGGTGAATAATCTTTTGAAATAAATAAATGTTTTGGGAAGTGATATTTTAAATGGAGTAAAATGGTTTGAAGATGTTTTAAAATATGTTAAGTATCTAATACATAGATTTCAACATCCATTATTGAAATAGACATTTCGAGAAGTAAGGAAATGATGGACTGTAACATTGTTGTTATAGTAAATGATTTTCGAAGAAAATGTTTTGTATAATATATAGGATTTATATATCCATCTTATTTTCAAATCCCCATACTAGTGATTTTAGGTTGTTATAACGATGTTTTACGCAACATTCATTTTGACCCAAATAAATGTGTTTAAAGAGAATCTTTTCCTTAAAGAATAAAATATGTACTTAATCGTGATTTAAGTATATGTAATATTTTCTAAGTGGTGAAAATAAACTAATTTTGGAATTACTTATTATCAAATAAGTATATAGAAATGTTTTCCAATATATAACTGAAATGGTTTGAGAATATATCTTTTTTAAAATAATTTGAAATGAATATTTGCAAATAATTTAATTTATAAGAGATTTAATAAAAGGGCCTAGTGATTGTTATGGTGCTAAATATTTGTTTGTTGCTTTGATACTTAAATAAACGACTATCAAAATTTGGCCATTTTAGTTCCCCGACTTGATGTGGGAAGTACACTTAGTACATATCCTTCTGTGTAGGCTTGATTATCGTTTGTGTTAAGGATGTTGATTCATATAGTGCATAGTATGTTGAGTCACAAGTTTTATGAAAGTTTTGATTTCTGACAAATAAGGCGATCGACAAAACAAGGTTATGTTACTATAGATTATAGGTTGATTATTTGATATTGTAATAGTTAAAAACTTGTTAAAATCTATCCTCAAATAATCATGCACCTCAATATAATCGATATATATACATTTTATAGCATTGCACATTCATTGTGCAAATTAACAGGAACCGGTCGACCGGTTAATAATCATACGGTCGACCGTTTCTGTGTAAAATGCACAATGAACATGCACACATGCACATAACGTATATATATATTTTAAATTCCTGTCTACTGGTCACTTTTTAACCTGTCGACCGTTTTTGAACAGAAAACAATTTTTCCAAAAGACACTTCTCTTCTCCAACGGTTGCATCTCTTAACCTTTCACCAAAGATCATATCTCTTAATGGCAAAGAGTTGCAACCATTCTTATCTATATAAACTCATCCAATTCGTTGATTAAAGAACAACGATTTCATATATTCTTTTAATCTAATCTCTGATCTCAATTCTGTATTATAAAAGCTCTAAATTATTTATTGAATCTTTGAAACTATTTCATATCCTTTGATTCAATAATATACTTTCCTTAATCTTTTCAAAACATCATATCGCATACTTTGAGGATAAGATTATAGGAAGGGTGTACTGCTAGTGACAAATCCGTGTTTTCAAGAACACAAGTTGTCAACAACAATTGTATTTGTTCTTTTGTTGAAGTCCTCTGTGTTGTAAGAGGCAAGTGTTGAAGTCCTCAGTATATTAGAGGCGTGAAATCCCGTTCGGTTGTTCGGGGGTTGTAAACCTGTTCCTCCGGGTGAAGCGAGGTAGTTAATAGTGAAAATCCAGATAGAAGTCTGGGACTGGACGTAGGACAGTGCTCCGAACCAGTATAAAAATCTCTGGTGTGATTTTTCTATTTACAATGCTATTATCATCTATTTCCGCATTTGTATTGTAATCCATATTACACGATCCGTGTATACTATATTAGCACATATAATTGTATACACACCGTACTTTCATTTGGTATCAGAGCACGGTCATCATATAACCGTAACACAGTTATTTGATATATTATAGTAATATGGCAAATAACGTAAGTACTAGCACTCAAAACACCACTTACACGGAGGGTCAATCGACACAAAGACCTCCATTTTTCAATGGTCTTAACTATAGTTATTGGGCAACACGTATGTCATTCTTTATGCAATCAAATAGCTATGATGCTTGGAATGCCACTCAAAGAGAAATAGTGAATCCAACAACTGATTATTCAGAATGGACTGCAGCTGAGAAAACGGCAGCAGCCGTAAATGCAAGAGCAATAAATATGTTGTTCTGTGCATTAGACCAAAATGAATATAATCGTGTTAGTATCTGCACTACTGCATATCAAATTTGGCAAACACTAAAAATCACTCATGAAGGTACTAACAAGGTTAAACAAGCCAAAATAGCCATGCTGAAAAGTCAATTTCAAAATTTCAAAATGAAACCAAACGAGACAATCAATGACATGTATTCACGGTTTCAAACTATTCACCATGCACTTATTGGCTTAGGACAAAAGTATTCTGATTTCGATGTTGTTTCAACAGTCCTACACTCTCTGACTAGTGAATGGGAAGGAAAAGTATTAGCAATTGAAGAAGCTAATGACCTTTCCGTCATGAAGCCAGATGAATTGATAGGAAATTTAATGTCATATGAAGCAAATCTGCAGGCTAGAAAAGAACAGAAAGAAGAAAAGAAAAATGTAGCATTTCATGTTGAGAAAGATGAAAACGAATCAGATTCTGAAGACGAAGATTTGGCATTCATTGCGAAAGGATTCAAAAAATTCTTAAAATATCGAAAAGCCAGTCGTTACAATAAAAGGAAACCTGGATCAAATAAACCATCTTCATCTGCTATAGAATGTTTCAACTGTCACAAAAAGGGACACATGCAGAAAGATTGTCCAGAACAAAAGAAGAAGTCAGAAAATGACAAATTCAAATATAAGAAGGACAAATCTAAGAAACGAGCCTTCTCAGTAACATGGGATGATTCAGAATCATCTTCATCAGAAAGTGAAAGTGATTCAGAGAATGAACAAGCTAATGTTTGTTTTATGGCAACAGAAGATGAGGTACAAATTCCTACATTTGATGAATTACTTGATATTAATGCTGAATTGATAGTCAAATATAAAGACATAAAACGTCAATTAAAAGTAGTCAAAGCAGATTTAAGTAGAGCAGAGCTTGAACGAGATATGTTAAAAGATGAGAAGAAAATATTAGAAGAGGAACTTGAAAATATTCAAGAATCATCATCTAATGTTGATTCTCAAATATCTCTTTTGAGTCAAGAAATAGAAACTCAAAAAGAGAAAAATAATGCTCTCACTACTGAAAATCATGAGCTTAAAGCAAAAGTCAAAATTCTAGACCTAGAAAAAGCTAACTTACAAACAAAGTTTGATGACATTACTCAAAATGTTTCTAACTTTAACAAAGGTCGAGAAAATTTGACAAAAATCATTGAAAGTTCACAATCTATTTCAGACAAACAACGATTGGGATATAACAAACAAGAAACCAAGAAACATCTTGGAAATAAAAGGAAGAAGAAAGTACAAAAAACTGAAGCTAAGAAAAATCTTAGTTTATTATATTCCAAACCAAAACCAGTTGTGAAATTTCAAAAGAAAAATGTCAAGACTATCAAAATATGGGTTCCTAAAACAAATAACAATTTGATTAGGAACAAATACATTCAGCAATTCATGAATACTGTGCATTTTAATAATAATTATATATATAAAGGGGATACCGGACCCATATGGGTTTGGACTCCTAAGACCTAACTCTTAGGACCCTATAAAAAGTGGGTACCATGGACTTAATTCTATTTTTTGCAGGTCCCACTTAAGAAAAGAGGAAAGTGGATATTGGACAGTGGTTGCTCAAAGCACATGACAGGAGACAAGAGTTTATTAACAAATATTACATATTCAGATGGTGGCTCCGTCACTTTTGGAGACAATTCAAAAGGCTATATCATCGGCAAAGGCGATGTGAGCAATTGCGGTACATCTAACTTACCTCTTATTACTAATGTCATGCTAGTTAGAAATTTGAAACACAATTTGCTAAGTATTAGTCAGTTATGTGACAAGGGTTTTATTATTTCATTTTCAAATAATAAGTGTAGTATTCTAGATAAAGACCATAATTTGGTTTTCGAAGGTTATAGAGACAGAAATATATATGTTTTGAATATGAACATTAATCATAATTCAGATATGTGTCTTGTGGCTAATGACAATGATCCATGGCTATGGCACAAACGCTTCTGTCATATAAACTTCAGAACTATTGACAAGCTAGCCAAAAACAATCTAGTTAGAGGACTACCCAAAATGAGTTTTAAAGTTAACAACATTTGTGACGCATGTCAAGTAGGAAAATTGACCAAATCATCTTTTAAATCCAAGAAAGTCATATCAACATTACAACCACTTGAGTTACTACACATGGATTTATTTGGACCTACTAGAGTTCAATCAATAAATCACAATCAATATGTGCTTGTAATTGTTGATGATTTCTCTCGTTATACATGGACAATTTTCTTAAAAAATAAAAGTGACACTTTCGATCATTTCAAATCTTTCGTCAAAAGAATTCAAAAATCAAAAGGGATTAAAGTTAAAAATATAAGAAGTGATCATGGCGGAGAGTTTGAAAATAATGAATTTGAACAATTTTGTACAAAGAAAGGTATATATCATAATTTTTCGTTTCCCAGAACTCCACAACAGAACGGAGTTGCAGAACGGAAAAACCGAACTTTACAAGAATGTGCAAGAACATTATTGAATGGAACCACCTTACCAAAACATTTTTGGGCAGAAGCTGTGGCAACTGCCTGTTATGTTTTAAATCGTGTATCCATAAGACCTCTTACCAAGAATACTCCTTATGAGTTATTTAACAAAAGAAAGCCTAAAATCTCATACTTCAAAGTTTTTGGATCGAAGTGCTTTATTTTAAATACAAAAGACCAGCTTGGCAAATTTGATCCAAAGGCCGATGAAGGAATATTTGTCGGTTATTCGGAACGAAGTAAGGCCTATCGGATATTTAATAAACAAACCAAAACTATTGAAGAATCACTTCATGTCTCTTTTGATGAAATCTATCAGCACCCTCACACTATATCAGATGATGACGAATCAATAGTCACTGACAATCAAATCATCACAAATATTGATTCTGACTCAGAAATAGTTATTGAGAATAGTCCTCAAATATGTGAGTTACAATCACCACCAAGAATATTAAGAGACCATCCGCCTCAAAATATAATCGGTGAAATAACATCACATGTCAGAACAAGGAGTCAACTCAATCAAATGGGTCATGTCGCTTTTCTCTCAAATATCGAACCTAAGAATCCAAAAGAAGCTGCTACAGATGATTACTGGATCATTGCCATGCAGGAAGAACTAAATCAGTTTGAGCGCAATAACGTTTGGGAACTTGTTCCAAGACCAACTAATCAGTCAGTAATTGGTACTAAATGGGTCTATAAAAATAAGGCTGACGAACAAGGCAATATCACCAAAAATAAAGCAAGATTAGTAGCACAAGGATATAATCAGGAAGAAGGTATCGATTATGAAGAAACTTTTGCACCAGTTGCTCGACTAGAAGCTATTAGAATTCTATTATCTTTTGCTTGTCACCATAATTTCAAACTTTATCAGATGGATGTCAAAAGTGCTTTTCTCAATGGATTTATCAAAGAGAATGTCTATGTCGAACAACCTCCTCTGTTCGTACATGAAAAATATCCTGACCATGTGTTCAAACTTAAGAAAGCTCTGTATGGGTTAAAACAAGCACCTCGTGCTTGGTATGAACGACTACGTAGCTATCTTATTAACTCAGGATTTCAAATAGGCAAAGTCGATCAAACTTTGTTTATTAAACATTCTCGAAAAGATATTCTAGTTATCCAGATATATGTAGACGATATCATCTTTGGTTCAACAAACGATAAACTTTGCAAAGAATTTGCAAATATTATGACCAAAGAATTCGAAATGTCTCATATGGGAGAACTATCTTATTTTCTTGGACTTCAAATAAAGCAACTTTCAAACGGCATTTTTATTAATCAAGAAAAATACTGTGAAAACCTTATCAAACGCTTCGGATTAGAAAATACATCTGGTAAACCAACTCCTATGAGTACAACTACACATCTTGACAAAGATGAAAGTGGTAAGAATGTTGACCAGAAATTGTATCGAAGCATGATTGGTTCTCTTCTTTATCTTACAGCTAGTCGTCCAGATATAATAATGAGTGTTTGTTTATGTGCTCGTTTTCAAGCCGATCCAAAAGAATCACATCTACGAGCAGTAAAACGTATAATTCGTTATCTTAATAATACCAAGGATTTCGGTCTTTTTTATCCAAAAGAATGTCCATTTGAATTAGTATCATATAGTGATGCTGATTTCGGTGGCTCACGAACGGATAGAAAAAGTACAAGTGGTACGTGCCATTTTATTGGAAAATCACTTGTCTCTTGGTTCAGTAAGAAACAGAATTGTGTTTCACTATCAACATGTGAAGCTGAATATATATCAGCAGCTCTTGCTTGTACTCAAGTACTATATATGCAACAAACACTTCAAGATTTTGATATTCATTTATCAAATTCTATTATATACTGTGATAACACTAGTGCTATAAATCTCTCTAAAAATCCAGTAAATCACTCCAGAACCAAACACATTGATATCCGTCATCATTTCCTTCGAGATAATATTGACAAAGGAAATATATGTCTTGAATATGTTCATACTGACAATCAATTAGCAGACATTTTTACTAAGCCTCTGCTCGAATCTAATTTTATTAGATTACGAAGAGAGCTTGGTTTAATTTCAAGAAAAAATCTTGACTAAGAAATTTCTAAAAGAACATCTTCTTGTTAGTTATTCTTTAGTTATTCTCTTTAGTTATCCTTTAACTACAACTATTACATAAACTATATTTTTTTTTTACATTAAATATAAGCCACTGCTTTATTTAATGGTTAAATTCACTTTACTTATTTTTTTGTGATCATTCTTTACTTTCTTATCTTATAAATTCAGCTTTAAAAAAAAAAAAGAAGCTATTTTTAGACTTACAAAAAAATTTTCTGCTTATAATTTCTTGGTTAAAATTTCTCAGTAACTCACATCCATAGGTTATACATAACAAACTTATATATAAATTTGCAAACATTTTATATTTTGTTCATCCTTTCTTTTTATCAAACCATAATATTCTATACAACGTACACTATGGCTCACATTTGTGACAAATGTGCTCAAGAAACATACATTTCAATTACGAGTTCTGAATCGGAGGAGTTTTATTCTCCTACAACTCCAAAACAAAAATCAAGTTGTCATCATCAATGCTCTTGTATGTCTGATAAAACTCCAAATTCAAAACAAGTGAAGCGGACACTATTCTATTCTCCTCGTACCAAAGCTCAAATCGATGAGATACACCACTACCAGAAACATCAGATAGACCTTCAGAGACAACTCCATTACGGGCAAAGTCAACTTTATCACGAGCAACAACGGACGTCGGCCCGATTGTCTGTTTTAGAAAAGTTGGCAACATTTTTCTGCGGTTCCAACAAACATGACGTGCATGAACCAATGCCGTCTAGGCCATCAACATCCAAAAGTCCTAACTCATGGGATCGGAACTATGAGAAGAATGAAGGAGCTCAGAGACAATGGAGTCCATGGTCGAAACGTATTGAAGGAAACAACGATAATTCTAATGACGAACTTTCTCATTAGACTTATATATATATATAGTTTTTATCTTTATCTATCTCTTGTGTAATGAAGGTTATATTTTGTATTTCGTATAAAATATAAATAATATAGGTTGATATATGATAAAAACTCTAAATATAAACTGAAATATCACAACAGACCACGACCGGTCGACCGCCCCTTTTATAGCCGGCCGACCGTTTGCTCTCTGGTTGAAAACGGTCGACCGGCCAAAAACATTAGGTCGACCGGTTGTCGTATTTTCAGTTTTTTTATATAACCCTATACGTTACTTTTCCCCCTACCCTCATTCACTCTCTACTCAAACTATTCTCTTACCCCAAATCACAAACCCTAGTTCCCATTCTTCAATTCCCAAATCACAAATCCTCCAACAATGGCTCCTCCTCAAAAGAAATCAAAGAAAGGAGCAACCTCTGAAACTTCATCTCTTACCATCTCCGTCAAAAAATGGCTTCAAACTCCAATTGCTGTAACAAGATGGAATCAAATGACAAATTACAAGTTTCATCCAGGCTCTTTCATCAAATTTGATGATTTCACGGCTTACGGAGTTCGGAGGTTAGCCGATAATGCCAACATTACTCCATTGATAGATTTTTCGGCAAATAGTATGGAGATAAATCATTTAATGATTAAATTATTTTACGCCAACATGAATCTTGATGAATATCAACCTGATAATCCAAACGGCGTCATCTGGTCTATGGTCTGTGGAAAGCAAATTTTTCTTACTCATGCTAGAATTGCCTCTATACTTGGTATACCAAATCGAGGCGAAGAGTTTTCATCTACCTTCTGCGAAGTTTTCACTCGAAATAGTACCAGTCATCAGTTTATAGAAGACAATAGCGATGGCACTAAGTCTATTGGACTTCGCCCGACAGCCAGGTTACTTCATCGGGTCTTGATGCATTCTCTTTTTCCTAGACTTGGAAATTATGATGCAGTGTACAAAGAAAACTTCAAGGCACTCTATGCTATCTATGGTGAAATCGAAATCAATTGGGTTCACATGCTTTTTGATGAAATTCTCAAGGTAAATAACTCAACCCGGCCTCATTTCTTTTACAATGAATATATCATGAGACTTTTGTTAGCTTGTGGGGTCAATCCTCCTGATTCTGCAACCTCAAAACCAAAATGCATTGATTCCATCACCATCAAGCGAATGAAGCTTCCTCCACCTTATCTTGAAATTATGCCTTTCGAAGAATGGCAACAAAGAGGACCAAGGAAACAACGAGCAACTTCATCTCGTCCTCGTTCCGATGAAGTAAAACTTTTAAAATCAAAGTCATCAACAAAAGAATCACTTGAAACAATCGCGCGTAACCAATTTTTGCTTGAATCACGTCTCAAGCGCATGGACTCAAAAATCGATAAGCACTTCAATAAGGTCAAGTCATTCTTTGGTATGCTATGGGATGCTATATCTTGTTCCACATCCACCTCTGTTCAAGCACAAGACCCAGGAAAACGTCCTGCTGCTCCAGTTTTCACCTGGACATCATCTGACGAATCTACAGGAATGAGTGGTCATGGACATGGTGAATCATCTAGAGGGCACAATGATGAGGAAGAAGAAGATGATGATGATGACGACGATGATGATGATGAAGAGGAGATACGATCTGCTTCATCCTAGATTCTATTATGTTTTAGCTCTTTAAAAACATTCATCGACACTTGTACTAAATAGTGTCGTTATTTATGATTTTCAATTGACATTATGTTCTGTAGTAAACTCTGTTATGCTTTTGATGTGTTAGTAATTTATCTTTCTATTCATATCATATTCATTCTATGCATATCATATTCTAGTATCTGTTACTCCTTTTTTGTCGATGACAAAGGGGGAGAAAGGGCTAACAATTGCTTGCAGGAACATACATTTATAAGAATTCAAAGAGAAAGAGATCACGTACTCAGGGGGAGATTCAGATTTTGCAGATATATATTGTCATCAATCAAAAAGGGGGAGAATGTTGAGTCACAAGTTTTATGAAAGTTTTGATTTCTGACAAATAAGGCGATCGACAAAACAAGGTTATGTTACTATAGATTATAGGTTGATTATTTGATATTGTAATAGTTAAAAACTTGTTAAAATCTATCCTCAAATAATCATGCACCTCAATATAATCGATATATATACATTTTATAGCATTGCACATTCATTGTGCAAATTAACAGGAACCGGTCGACCGGTTAATAATCATACGGTCGACCGTTTCTGTGTAAAATGCACAATGAACGTGCACACATGCACATAACGTATATATATATATTTTAAATTCCTGTCTACTGGTCACTTTTTAACCTGTCGACCGTTTTTGAAAAGAAAACAATTTTTCCAAAAGACACTTCTCTTCTCCAACGGTTGCATCTCTTAACCTTTCACCAAAGATCATATCTCTTAATGGCAAAGAGTTGCAACCATTCTTATCTATATAAACTCATCCAATTCGTTGATTAAAGAACAACGATTTCATATATTCTTTTAATCTAATCTCTGATCTCAATTCTGTATTATAAAAGCTCTAAATTATTTATTGAATCTTTGAAACTATTTCATATCCTTTGATTCAATAATATACTTTCCTTAATCTTTTCAAAACATCATATCGCATACTTTGAGGATAAGATTATAGGAAGGGTGTACTGCTAGTGACAAATTCGTGTTTTCAAGAACACAAGTTGTCAACAACAATTGTATTTGTTCTTTTGTTGAAGTCCTCTGTGTTGTAAGAGGCAAGTGTTGAAGTCCTCAGTATATTAGAGGCGTGAAATCCCGTTCGGTTGTTCAGGTGTTGTAAACCTGTTCCTCCGGGTGAAGCGAGGTAGTTAATAGTGAAAATCCAGATAGAAGTCTGGGACTGGACGTAGGACAGTGCTCCGAACCAGTATAAAAATCTCTGGTGTGATTTTTCTATTTACAATGCTATTATCATCTATTTCCGCATTTGTATTGTAATCCATATTACACGATCCGTGTATACTATATTAGCACATATAATTGTATACACACCGTACTTTCATAGTATTACTCCAATCTATCGAGCTTCCTCCTTGGCCGAAAGGATAGCACGTTGAAAGTTGGAGACTGATAAGTCTACGAGACTTAGTTTCTATATAAGGTTGAGAAACGCTTTTGCATTGTTGGTGCGAAGAGACCGGGATCGGTTTATCCGAAAATCACTTCGGACCAACGTATATGCGACGATGCCAACAGGGTTGGCGCAGTTGGTTGATGGTCCGGACTGCGTGACCGAAGGTCACGAGTTCGAGCCCCGAAACTGACAACCCTGTAACAAGTACTCGAAGTATGTGTTTGGCAGGCACATACTTCCCTAGAGTTTACAAGCGAAGCTTGGTTCTCTAGGTAATTCAAAAAAAAAAAAGTATATGCGACGATTGTGCAGGTTGCTTGTGATGATATTGATATTCAGGATTTTCATAGTGGGGGACTGCTTGTTGATCGGTTGGGGGTTAAAATCTCAATATACATCCAGTAGCATTGGTATTTTTATTATGAAATACTAATGCAAGGACTATTCGCTACTAATCCTATGGATTTCCCGACAGGATGTGGTAGGAAAGTACCTTTGGTTTGTCATATTCCTAACTTGTATGGATGTTTGTCTGACGTTGCATTTCTAAAGATTACGTACATTGGCTTTTACAAACGTACATCAATGGTGGCGAAGAAGGCAACTTCTCTTCGCTTAACACCCTCCTTGAGACATGCGAGCTTAAGGCTTGTATTTTTGTGGAAGGCAATTAGTAGTCAATGGAAATGGCTGTATGGCATTCAAAGTGATGTGATTGTGATCTATGTAAGGTAATCGTTACCTCAGGCCTCATTAACCGGAAATGATCAAAACATGGTTAGATGCGGCAAGGCTAAGTGGGTCGCTCTCAGGTAGGGTATGATCATCCTCTTCTAGATATATTTTTACATGCTATGATGTTGTGTATCTGATTATTGTGATTTGTATGTATGAGGGCCCTCAGTAAAGGTCGATAATGACCAGAGGATGATATATTCAGTACCATCTAGTTATAGAGATGGGCCGGTCTTGTGTTGGTAGTGGATCCTTTGTGATAGTCCTCGGTACATTCTACTAGAGATGTACTACACATTCTTCTAGAGATGTACTGCCGGAAGGTGGTCTCTTCACCTAGCCACTTGTAAGAAAATCCAAACTCCACTACGTACCTGCCATTTTGATTGTATTATCCATTTTGGGCTATATGCTGGAATTTAATCAATGTAACAATTTCGGCTATGATTAATACTATTTGTATATACTAGACACTAGTATAGTATAAGAGGAATTGATATGAAATGCTTTAGTTATCGTAAGGTTAAAACATGTCTGTGTTTATGTGTGGGCGTTTCTTACGAGATACTTTTGTTTTGATAAAGGAAAAGTTTGGTAATTTAACAAATTTAGTTAAGTGTGTTTCTCATGCTGATTTACCTGACCGATCCGGGCGTTCTTCCCTTTCAATGCTTGGGTCAGACCGAGTATATATTACAGGTCCAGATTTGGTGTTTATGGAGCTTTAGCAGGAGAGATGGAGATCTTCATTTTGTATATACATATTTGTTTTGATTATCCGCTGTGCTTGGTTGTTGTATATTATCGGCAATTGTGAGGATATGTTATTATAACTGTTCAGGCTGATAACCATTGTTTGATTGTTGTACTCTGATTGATATATATATATATATATATATATATATATATATAGATTCTGTCTTGTAAAAATCATTGATATGATATTATATGTTTTCCACTGCGATGTGAGATTCTGTATTGTTCTGTTTGGTTCTATCTTCTCTCTTTCTTCTCTTCTCTTCTTCTCTCTTCTTTTCTTTCTCTTGGCTTTCCATTGGTCTGTGATTTTTGGATCAGACATGTGTGGTTTATTGTCGACTCAAAGGGTACGGATTTGCGGGTCGTCATAATTTGGCTCGTAGGAACATGGTTTTATTGGTTCCTGGAGACTAAGGGGTTGGATCTGTTTGTTTAACCATCCTTCGAGTGACCTTCTCGATGCTTCTGGAGCAATGCTGATTTTCATAAGGATGAATTGTTAGACCCGTCGATCAGGTGGTTGGTAAGTCTATGCTTCTTATTCATGGTCCGAAGGCATATAAGTGTTTCCTTTGCCGAGTTGTTTGTGATGCCCTCCCGTGTCTCGATAAGGTTCGTTTGGAGAAAGAAAGTATATAAGGATGGATGAGGAGGCATTGCTTTAGGTTGCTGCGCTATTCACCCTTAGTTAGATGGCCAGTGTGTTATTTGATAGTCATTATTTCGTAAGTTGGCCGGTGCTTTTTTGAATATCTTTTACTTTCTATTGCATATGCTTCTAATCAATTATATCCCCTTCGAATGACCCAGACGGGGTCTTACTGCCCAATCAGCGAGTCGGGGTCCAAGGACGAAGCTCCCTGGTTTAGGGTTTCAATGGTGCAACGTGGCTCTTGAAGCTTATGGCATATGCTATAATACTTCCAATAAGCTGTATTGACTTAGGGTAGTGTACGAATCAATGCTGAATTAAATTTCTTAATATTGGTATATATTCTTTAAGTTGGTACCGCTTTATTTTGGCAGCAGTAGCCAATGAAAACTTAATTTGTTCTCCTAAATTCAGTACCCGATTTTAATTGATTCAACTTCAATTCAGCTCTAGTTTAATTAAGGAGTAGATATTATTTTAGTTCAGTACCGCTTTCAACGTCGACTCAAACTCTTATGTAATAATTCGATCTCAAAAGCTTCGACCCTAGAAACAATTCAATTGTCACTTTCAGCCTTCTTCCGAGCTTGAACGCTGCTACGACCACCGGGAGATTTCGTCTGCACTCTGTCATCTTTGTCTAGGGAATAGTTACCGTCACAAATCGAACCACCGTATTGTCAAAGTCATGAATTTGGTGATTGATTACCTTTGTTTGGAAGCGTGTTGCTTTGGAGTCTATCACTTGTGCTTCGAATCAGATCTGGAGTTTTGCGTGACCTGCCTAAAGTCGAGTTGTTTGCTGCCGACATCGACAAGTAGATATAGCCACGACCAAGTTCTGAAGTAGTGAGTTTGAGTTTTTTAGTTTGGATATGGTGCCACTGTTGTGATTGGCAACTTACTTGGCAGTGGTTATCATTTTTGTTGCCTAGTACGATCAGAAGAAGGCAGTTGGAAACAGTCAGATTTGTAGGCAATCAAAGGTTCAGTGGCTGAATTTTAATGAAAAGTAGTTAGTCGGAACGTCGATGATGACGGTTGGATATGAGGCTTTAGTCCATGTGCCATGATGTCGAAGATGCTGTTGAATTGCAGTTCTACGGTTTCAATCGCTCGTGTCTCAACACCAAAAGAGTTGCTGCTGCTCATTGATGATGATTTGCTATATCCGACTTGAAACCACCGTCGTATGCAAGAGATTCAAAGTGCTTTGGCTCCCTTACAACCGCGGATTTGAGACTCACAGTTGATTAAATGTTGATACACTTTTGCACTCCCATAATGATGGTTGAATTTGCATTTGACATTGGTTAGTGAAGTAGATCGAATTCTTGATGATTGGTTCTCTTGTTCTTCTTTGTCGGCTTTAGGATCCCACCATTTTATTTGAGATTTCAGGAGTTGGGATTGTAATTTTCAATTTGAAGAGAAAATCATTGTTTGATCAAACAATCTAATTTTATTGCTATTGTCTTTGGAATTGTTTTATGTTGATGATCACTGTAGTTGATTGTGATATTGAATTTTTGTAGCCAACCATTAATCGGATAGTAAAAAATATGGAATTTAGCCACAAGGGCCTCTTTAGCAAGTGCAATTAGTTTCCAGGACACACAACCGAAATAATTACTTTTAAGGACAAAATGCAAAATAATTAGTTTCTAAGGCTTAAAAACCTATGAAATTATGTCCTTAAAAGTAGTTGGACTGCTGATTTTTTCCTTAAAAATAATTATTTTGCTGACTTTGGCCTTGAAATTAATTTTTGTGGATGTGTGTCCTAAAAACTAATTGGACTGCAAAGTTTGTCGTTCTAGTGAAATGCCCCTTAAAAAATTGTATATCATTAATTTTCCCTTCTAATTATAATAGGTAATGTGAACATTTTTTGTGGCGTGTCCAATGGTACAGATTTATTTAATTCTGTCCCGAATTAATGTTCTACTGTAGACTAATTTTGAGTTGATGGTTTTGTGATTCATGGTTGAGATGAGATATCCAAGTTGGTGATAGTTGTCCAAAAACCATGCCAATATCCATCAAAGCAAATTGATAGTTATACTTGAAAAAATAATGTAGCTTAGAGCAGGTTTCCATTGTTAGCTTCAGTTTGGTGGGTGTTTGCATCATTACCACCAAGCGTTGTTCCGATAGCCCTTTCAAATTTAGATCTTTTCTTGGGAGCCATAAGAATAAAAAATCTATATCTTTCTTCAAGCTAAAGTTATTGGACCTAACTTCTGGATCAAAGCAATCCAAAGTGGATATCTAGATCTAAACATGGATTTCAGGATCTCAGTGAAAGCACCAAAATGTTAACCCAAAAAATGGATCGACACCGTGGATTGAGTGTGAAAACACCAGCCCTGTCTATCGAGGCAAATAAAATAGAAAAAGTAATAGTAAATTGCAGAAAAAGTAAAGAGATAAGAGATTTTTGTAGTGGTTCGACTGTTAACAAAGCCTACATCCACTTTATATCTTTTATTGATCAACTGCTATTACAAAGGAGTTTAGATTACAATATGATTCTTCTTTCTTAAGTTAGATCAAGCCACTATTGTTAGAGACAACAGAAAGGATCTTAGTTGTCCTTTAATGGCTGTTGTGAGGGAGAAGAAGAGTGAAGGAACGATGGAAGAGTTTCAGAAGAGATTAGAGCATATCTTTTTCCGTTGCAGATGGGATGGTATTTATAGGGTTGGAGAGCACTTAGGTTAGAGCCACTTTGCCAGAATCATGCACTTAGTGTAAAGAAGAAGCCCAAAAAGTTTGGAGGTCACAGGTGCTAGCTATGTAGATTGGTACTGATCCAATTGGATCCTGTCTTTACCGATCCAAACACTTGAGCATTTTGATGTAGGAGCTAACTATTTGGATCGGTTTGGTACAAATCCAAATAGTTAAGCATTTTGGTTGCTTCAACTACTTAGCTATCTTCCTTACTTTGTTTTGATGCTCTCTATATATTTTCATAGCTTATTGACTTGTTTTGATGATGATTCACCTATTGGTTTGACTGATTTGTAATCTGAATCAAGTAAGTCTTTACTTCTTGAACTCGGATGCTTGGAATGATATCAAACTTGGTACATAAGCTTAGTGCAGACATAGAGTGTAAGATAAGTGGAATGGAGATCCAATAAAGAAATATTTTGGGTTGGTACCGATCCGAAATGTTTACATAAAAATTGTCTAAACTTTTTGGAATCCTTTGTCTTCTATTTTTAGGCCTTCCGATTAAGTCTCGAGTCATTCTAGCTTAATCTGAATGTTTTAACTCCTTTCAAATTAAACTGGGTTAAAATCCGGCTAACAACTGTTGTGATGACCCGACTTTCAGCGACCAGAAAGTCGTATCATCTTTAAGAAAGAAAGGGATAGAAAAGAGAAAAGAAAGAAGAGAAAGAAGAAACAACATCAGAATCTCAACAACAGAATGAATAAATTATATTAATAACATAAGTATTACATAGTATAATACAACTATCAGAGTTACACAGACAATACATCACATACTAGACAGTTGTAAACACCTATCTAGTTATTACAACTCAATACACTACAAAGAAATCATTCAGAGATACCAACACAACGGAATACTATATAACTACAATGCAGAAGCCTCCTGCTCCATTGCTCCTCCACAATTCATCAAAGCTAACCTGAATCCCTTGGCTACTCGTAAAAATTTGAGTGCCTAAGAATTTAAGAAAAACAGAAATAAACTTCGGGTCAGACATGGGTCTGGTGTGACTAACAGGTTAAAGTTGCTTAACTTTTGAAAAACCTTTGAAAACAAAAGGTATCACGTAAGACTTCCCGCACATAAACATGGAAAAAAATTTACCTTACGCTAACCAAAACATTTGATAGGAAATCCGATGATATTATAATAGGTCTAGGGTTTTCAAGTAAATAAGAAATTGCCGAAATTGTTACGTTCATTAAATTCCAGCTACTAGCCACAAAAGTGGGTAATACAATCAAAACCAAGGGCACTTATTGGATTTTGGATTCCATACAATGGCATGGCTACCGGGGTACCGCCCGTCATAGTACGTGGCCTAGATCAATGTACCGAGGATCACTCCCAATCCCTTGCAACACAAAGCCGGAACCATTCCTTGCTGAACAGTCTCGAACAAGACCACCCCGCAGTTGTGATCAGCAACCGCACCACACAGCCGAAATAAAAGGGACATCTAGATAGGGGTAAATCTCGTCCTACTTAGGCATGACCCACTTGGCCTTAAAAGATACGTTTTGGATTCAGTGAGACCGGGATCGGGTTTCCATATTTAGATATCCGAAAACCACATCGATCCAAATTAACAATAGGTCGTGAATCTGAAGCGAAGATGAAGACTCAGAGTGCAAGGGTTATCGTCGTTAACTCTTAGGGTGATTCCAAAATGAGTGTAACGAGATAATGCCTTCGGTTTCGTTCGAACCTGGAACCAACTGTGACGACCCAACTTTCTCAACATAGAAAATCACATCATCTTGAAGAAAGAAAGGGATAGAAAAGAGAAAGAAAGAGAAGAAAGAAGAAACAACATCAGAATTTCAACAGTGGAACGAATAAATTATATTAATAACATAAATATACATAGTTTACAACCATTATCAGAGTTACACAGCATATACATCACATACTAGACAGTTATAAACACCTGTCTAGTTATTACAACTCAATACAACTCAACAAAGAGATACCAACATAGAGAACACACAACGGAAACTATATATTTAACACCGAAGCCTCCTGCTCCATTGCTCCTCCAAAATTCGTCAATGCTAACCTGAATCCCTCTTGCTGGCACACAGAATACTCCGAGCTGCACTGTTGACATCGGCGCCAAAGACTTCCTAATCCAAAGCTCTTAGAGAAACTCGGACCTCAAACCAGACAGAAACATTCTGCTGAACCCAGCCACAACATCGAAGCAGATATACTTCCTAAACTTGTTCCAAAGAAAAATCTTCCGAGGCATCCATAGTCACTGCGTATTATTTATTTCATATCTGAGATCTCAAACCATTCATGGCAACCAATATCATTTATTCATATATAAGCAATGATTAATAATTATGGTTTAAATAAAGATCTATTTATTATGTAATTGATTTAAGTAGAAAATGTAATTAGAAATCATTAATTATTATAATTAATGATGTAATTAAGAAGGGATTATTTGTAAATAATTAATAAATGAAGGAACTAATTAATGTAATTAATTAAGGATTAATGTAATTAACTATAGTTAATTAATAAATAAAGTAATTAAAGGTTAATTACTGTATTTGTTTAAGTATAATTAATTTGTAAAATTAATTAAAGGATAATTACTTGAATGTAATTAAAGGTTAAATTCGAGTTTTACTCGAAGCAGGAAGAAGGAGGGACGGTCTTGTGTTAGCATCGGGGAGATCATGTGGATTACTTGAGTTTTCATTCCAGTATTGGATGTTTTGCTCGATGTTGCTGTGTTGAGCAGGTTTTGTGTTGTTCGGGTTTTAAAAATTTAACAGCATGTGTTTTAAAAAAGTTTTGAAACAAAGAAAAATTGATTTTTGTAAATGATTCAAGTTTAAAACAAAGTTTAACAAGAATTTATTTATAAAACTAATTTGTTTCAAGATTAAGTTTTAAACAAGTTTATATATATTGAAATATAAAGTTCTTAAAAATAAGATAAGTGGATTTTCAATAATAAGGTTTGTATTAAATTTTATTTAAATAACTTTGGAAAGTTTTAAAGATTTAAAAGTTTATTTTGAATGTTTAAATTGTTCAAAATTAAAATTGATTTCTAAAATATTATATTTTAAATAAAGATAAATGACAAAGCTTTAGAGATCAATTATAATGAAGATTTATCTTAAGAAATTAAGTGTTTTGATTAATTGAAGATAAATAAATTTGTGAAAATAATTAAGATAATTCAATTATTATTAATAATTAAAGTGTTGTTGGTTAATATAAATGATTTAATTAAAATAATAGTTTTCTTAATTAAGGATCTTTTTAATATAAGAAGTTAAAGAATTATTTAATTAAACTTAAATGATTAGTTAAATAATTAATTAATTAATTATTAATTAAAGATAATCACTTATGGGTTAATTTAGTGTAATTACTCGGTGAAGTAATTAAGTAATTGATTACTGGAGGTAATTAAGTAAAAGGAAATTATTTAACAAAGTAATTAGAGGTTGATTACTTTATGAAAGTAATTCGATGGAAGTGATTAAGGATTAATCACTTGTGTTATTAATTAAAGAATTAATTAATATAATTAATTAAAGGTTTAAATTTATTTATTAATTGAAGACTAATTAATTAATAAAAAGATTAAGAGAATTTAATAATGTGATTAATTACTTGTTAAAGTAATTAATTAAGAAGAAATTTAATTAATGGTTGTTTAAGTGTATTTAAATTAATTTTGAATTTAAAAAAAATGAATTGGGTTTTAAATTTCTTTTAAACTTCTTTATAAAATGAATATATCTTTAACATATGAGATAGAAAGGTTTTGAATTGTTTTTAAACCTTGTTTAGATAAATTTGTATTCATTTCAAAATCTTAAATTTAAAATGAAGTTTAAAATGGAATTTAAAGTAAATTTGAAAAAAAAATTGTTTTTAAATGCTTGATTAAGTATGAAATATTTTTTTCTTAAATTAAATTAGAAATTAATGATTTGGATTCATTAAATTAGTAAGTTGGATAATTAATTATTTAATTAATTTATAATATGGATGATTAATTAGGTAATTAAGAGTTTTTAAAATTTATTAATTAAGACTTGAGATTAATTAATAAGGTTAATTAATTTGTAATTAAGGATTATTAATTACATTTTAATTAATGATTATATATTATTTAATCAAGAAATTAAGGATTAATTAAGTTGCAGTTAACACTTAATTAATTTAATAATTAGAGATTAATTAATTGGTAATTAAATATTAATTAATTTGTAATTAATAATGGTTAATCTGAGTTAATTTCTTAAGAAAGAAATTAATGAATAGTTAATGAAGATCATTAACTTAAGATTATTTAACAATTATTTAATGTGATAAATTTTAATAATTAATTAGACTAATTAATTGATAATAATCATTTTTGAAATTTTTTAAGCTTAATTACTTAATAGAAGTAATTAATGAATTAATCACTTAATGTAATTAATTGAGTTTAATGTGATTAGTTTAGATTAATTAATTAAGTTTAATTAATTTAAACACTTGATGATTTGATAGATAATCACTTAATGTAATTAATGGGATTGTAATTACTTAGGGAAGTAATTAATTGATAATTACTGGATGTAATTAATAATGTTTTAATAATGGAAGTAATTTGGATTAAATTACTTTGTAATTAATCAAGGGATTAATTAGAAAAAGAAATTAAGGAGTAATTTATTGATGAAGTAATTAAGGATAGTTAATTACCGGATGTTACTAATCAAGGGTGATTAATATATGTGGTTTAATTGAAGATTTATTACTTAGTGTAACTAATTTAAATAGAGAGATTAATCAAAAATGTAATTAGAAATCATTAATTAATAGAATTAATGATGTAAATTTAGAATTGATTAATTAAGGAATAATTAACAAATGAAGTAATTAATTAATATAGGATTATTGTAATTAATTTTAGTTAATTAATTGATTAAGTAATTAAAAGTTAATTATTATAAAGGGTTAAGTATAATTAACTTGTGTAATTAATTTAAAGGCTAATTACTGATTGTAATTAGAAAATTGTTAATCAGGAATGATTAATTAAAATCAGTAATGAGATGGTGATTAATTAATTAATTTGTAATTAATTAATGGTTAAGTTAAGCAGGATTATAATGATGAAGTAATTAATTTAATTTATTTTAAATTAATTAGAGATGAAGTAATTAATTTAATTCACTTTAAATTAATTATAGATGGTGTGATCATTAAATCATTGCTTATGTATGAATGGATGATATTGGTTACCTTGAATGGTTTGTAATCTCAGCTATGAGATAAGTAATGCTGTGTGATATGGATGCTTTGGTTGCATTGTGATGATAATATGGATTATCTGTTTATAATGATGATATGGATTATCTATTATGATGATAATGTTTATTATCTATTATGATGTTGAGAATTATCTATCTGTGTGTATAGTGATAATGAATTGAAATTGTTTTAAACTTTAAAACAACTTGGCCTTAAAAGATACGTTTTGGATTCGGTGAGACCGGGATCGGGTTTCCATATTTGGATATCCGAAAACCACATTGATCCAAATTAACGATAGGTCGTGAATCTGAAGTGAAGATGAAGATTCAGAGTGCATGGGTTATCGTCGTTAACTCTGAGGGTGATTCCAAAATGAGTGTAACGAGATAATGCCTTCGGTTTTGTTCGAACCCGGAACGAACTTGTATGGATTGAATGCTTTCAGAACATCGTCAGGTGGACGATAAGCATCCTAAGTGATGTGTTCTATAAAGGTAATCGTAGCCTCAAGCCTCATCAACCGGGAATGACTAAAACATGGGAGGTGCAGCAAGGCTAAGTGGGTCATGCCCAAGTAGGACGAGATTTACCCCTATCTAGATGTCCCTTTTATTTCGGCTGTGTGGTGCGGTTGCTGATCACAACTGCGGGGTGGTCTTGTTCGGGACTGTTATATAAGGAATGGTTCCGGCTTTGTGTTGCAGGGGATTGGGAGTGATCCTCGATACGTTGATCTAGGCCACGTACTGTGATGGGCGGTACCCCGGTAGCCCTGCCATTGTATGGAATCCAAAATCCAATAAGTTCCCTCGGTTTTGATTGTATTACCCACTTTTGTGGCTAGTAGCTGGAATTTAATGAACGTAACAATTTCGGCTATTTCTTATTTACTTGAAAACCCTATACCTATTATAATATCATCGGATTTCCCATCAAATGTTTTGGTTAGCGTAAGGTAAAAACTTTTTCATGTTTATGTGTGAGAAGTCTTACATGATACCCTTTCTTTTCAAAGGTTTTTCAAAGTTAAGAAACTTTAACTTGTTACTCACACCAGACTTATGTCTGACCCGGAGTTTATTTCTGTTTTTCTTAAACTCTTAGGTACTCAAATTTTTATGAGTAGCCAAGGAATTCAGGTTAGCTTTGACGAATTGTGGAGGAGCAATGGAGCAGGAGGCTTCTGCGTTATATATATATATATATATATATATATATATATATATATATATTGTTCTGATGTGTTGGTATCTCTGAGTGGTTTCTCTGTATTGTGTTTTGAGTTGTAATAACTAGACAGATGTTTATAACTGTCTAGTATGTGATGTATTGACTGTGTAACTCTGATAGTTGTTGTTGACACTATGTAATACTTATGTTATTAATATAATTTATTCGTTCCGCTGTTGAGATTCTGATGTTGTTTCTTCTTTTCCTTCTTTCTTTTCTCTTTTCTATCCCTTTCTTTCTTAAGGATGAAACGATTTTCTAGTCCTAGAAAGTCGGGTCGTCACAGGTAGTAATTAATTTAATTCATTTTAAATTAACTTAAAAATTTAACGAATCCAAATCCTTAAAATTCTAATTTATTTTAAGAAAAACATTTCTTACTTAATCAAGCATTTAAAAATAATTTGTTTTCAAATTTACTTTAAATTCCATTTTAAATTTAAGATTTTAAAATGAATGCAAATTTAACTTAAACATGGTTTTAAAAACAATTCAAAAATCTTTTATCTCATATGTTAAAGGGATAACCATTTTATAAAATAAGTTTAAAAGAATATAAAACAAATTCATTTTTAAATTCAAATCAATTTAAACTTAATTCAAATCAATTTAAAAATGAATTTGTTTTATATTCTTTTAAACTTATTTTATAAAATGGTTATTCCTTTAACATATGAGATAAAAGGTGTTTGAATTGTTTTTAAAACCTTGTTTAAGTTAAATTTGTATTCATTTTAAAATCTTAAATTTAAAATGAAATTAAAATGGAATTTAAAGTAAATTTGAAAACAAATTGTTTTTAAATTCTTGATTAAGTAAGAAATGTTTTTCTTAAAATAAATTAGAATTTTAAGGATTTGGATTCATTAAATTTTTAAGTTAATGTTGAACTTGCATTTGAAATTTACATCTATGCACACTTATTTACAATTGTCTTTAACCCAAATTAATATACTTACAAGTGTTATTACCTGTCTTTTATTAATTTATTTAAGCCATATATATGTATTTATGAAATATTTCCGTGTATATGAAATGTTTTTATCTTATATAAATAAGCTTTTAGATTTTAATAAATATAAAAAAGTGAATTCATGTAAACATTTATTTATAAATAACTTATGCTTTTGATCCAATAAATATAACACATGTTTATATGCTTGAGAATTTTAATTTAACTCTTCAAATAAAATTCCTAAACCAATTTTATCTTATGTTAAAATTTTAAAATGAAAGAATATTGAAAACAAAAGAAAATTGAACTTCTAATTAAATTCTTATTTAAAACTCAAGCTAAAATATATGTTTATAATAAATAAGAAATTATTCTTGTTATTAAAATTTAAATCTCAAATATCACTTTTAAAAGTATTATGTCAAATTTAAATTTTCAAATTACAAATTATATATAATAAAGTTTGAAAACACGTTATTAAATTCAAAAAAATAATTTTCCCATTTCTAATATATATACAAATATATACATTTCAAATGGAATATATTTTAACATTAGTTTTGATAATCACTATATTAATTTTTGAAACACAAATCCAAACCACAATATATATATTCATATATATTACAATTTGAATATATAGCTTTTATTACATTAAAGACTTCCTATTTACAATATATATCAATATATATATATATATATATATATATATATATATATATATTACAAATAGAAAACATTTTGATTAGCTTTTGAAAAATAAATCTTACCAATTTTAAATTGCTAGAATAAATATTTCCAAAGTAAAATATTATTAATTTCCAAAAGAGTTAAACTTGCCAATTTTATGTTGTTAAGAAAAATGTTAATAGATTTTATCAAATTATTATTATTAACCTTTAAAAGAATTTTAACTATAGAGTTAAATTAAAATTCTCAAGCATATAAACATATGTTATATTTATTGGATCAAAAGCATAAGTTATTTATAAATAAATGTTTACATGAATCCACTTTTTATTTATTAAAATCTAAAAGCTTATTTATATAAGATAAAAACATTTATATACATGGAAATATTTCACAAATACATATATATGGTTTAAATAAATTAATAAAAGACAAGTAATAACACTTGTTAGTATATTAATTTGGGTTAACGACAATTGTAAATAAGTGTGCATAGATGTAAATTTCAAATGCAAGTTCAACATCAATGGCAGGGCTAATGGGGTACCGCCCATCAAAGTACATGGCCTAGATCACCGTACCGAGGTGGAAGTGATTAAGGATTAATCATTGTGTTATTAATTAAAGGTTTAAATTTATTTATTAATTGAAGACTAATTAATTAATAAAAGGATTAAGAGAATTTAATAATGTGATTAATTACTTGTTAAAGTAATTAATTAAGAAGAGATTTAATTAATGGAAGTAATAATTAATTAAATAATTAATTGTTAATTAATAATTAAAGGATATTAATCCAAAATTAAAGTTTAATTACTAAATGTAATTAAAAAGTAATTAATCAAATGTGATTAATTAAAAGTAATTAATCAAGTGTGATTAATTAAAAAGTGATTAATCATGTATGATTAATTAAAAGGGATAATTAAGAATTATCAGGGTAATTAAATAATAATTAATCAAGGATGATTAATTTAAAAAGGGTAATTAAGAAATAATTACTTGGTACAATAAGAAGTAATTAATCAAGAACCCTAATGACTGAAACAAGTCATCGATCACCAATGTATCCCACATCAAACTCCAGTACCTTGTTTCCCCCTCGAAATCAAAATCGAGATAAAATTTCCCAAACCTGGAACAGGCAGTAACCACTTCCATCTAAAACCTGTCAACGCCACACCCAAACACCTCTGACCACTGTTGCCTCTGAAACTCCGGCGAAGACCTCGTCAACCCACCATCTTCCAGTACCCAAGATATAGTTGAACTCAATCAACTATAAATGCCTAGATGACCTGTTCTTTCTAGCCCAGTAAAACTAGGGTTCTAATCTTCAAATCACAACCATCATCACCATAATGAAATACACCACAATCGAATAATTTTCCCCTCATCCCTGATAACTCCTCCACCTCCAGGAACAAACTCGGCACCTCTAACCATTTGTGGTAACAGAGATGCCCCAAAATACACATTACAGATAATATAAAACTGCTCTTTGATTCTAGCACTAAAATTTGTAATCTTACTTTTAAAAATCATAATTGTGTATGATGTTTCAGATTATAACCCTGAAACAATAAATTGTGACAGTAAAATTTTCACTTATTTTTGAACTTGATCATTTAATTTAGTTTCCAGAGATAATCTAAGGTTATTTTAACTTAAGTAAAATTCTAAATTAAAGTTTGTAATTAAACTAACAAGTTTCATTTGAAACTCAGATTTAACAATGATTAAATCAAGAGATTTGAATTTGAACAAGAAATTATAACAGAATAGATTTTGTAAAAAAGAAACTACAGGCAGATTCAAACAACCAGAAGTACAACCATATATAAATATACATAACAATGCATATATAACAAGTATACATATTCCAGATTTTAAATCAGGCAACCAAAATTCATATATTTAAATTTTTAGAAAAGAATTTGTTACTCGCCTGAGGCCTGTTCTGTTTTTTTATTTTTAAAAGTAAAGTTTTAAAATGTAAATTGAAATTTAAACTAAGATTTAAAACCTGTGTTTAAATCTGATTCAGTAGTTTGAATCTTAGATTTTGAAATAATTTAAATTTTGAAATTTAAATTTGGTTTTAAAACAACTTTTAAGTGTAAAAGTATTTTGGTTTTGAATTTAAATTGAAAGTTTAAATTGTAAAATATAAGATGCAAAATAAGTTTAAATCTGAGATTTAAAAATCTGGAATTTGAGTTGAATTTCAGTTTCTTTTAAAATAAAATAAAGTTTAAATTAAATTGTTTAACTACTTTAAAAATGGTTAAATGATTTGAATTTAAGATGAAGTTTAAAATATAAGTAAGCTTTGAATATAAGTAATCTGGAATCAAATTTAATATATATTCCAGTTTGAAATAAATGGAAAATTTAAAATTTAAAATGACTTAAACAATTTTGTTTGTTTAAGGGTATTTTTAAATTAATTTGAATTTTAAAATAAATGAATTGGGTTTTAAATTTCTTTTAAAACTTCTTTATAAAATGGATATATCTTTAACATATGAGATAAAAAGGTTTTGAATTGTTTTTAAAACCTTGTTTAAGTTAAATTTGTATTCATTTTAAAATCTTAAATTTAAAATGAAATTTAAAATGGAATTTAAAATAAATTTGAAAAAAAATTGTTTTTAAATGCTTGATTAAGTAAGAAATGTTTCTCTTAAAATAAATTAGAATTTTAAGGATTTGGATTCATTAAATTTTTAAGTTAATTTAAATGGGTAATTAATTATTTAATTAATTAATAATATGGGTGATTAATTAAATAATTAAGAGTTTTTAAATTGATTAATTAAGACTTAAGATTAATTAATTAAGGTTAATTAACATGTAATTAAGGATTATTAATTAGATTTTAATTAACGATTAAAGATTAATTAATCAAGAAATTAAGGATTAATTAATTTGCAGTTAACACTTAATTAATTAATTAATTAAAGATTAATTAATTTGTAGTTAAATATTAATTAATTTGTATTTAATGATGGTTAATCTAAGCTAATTACTTAAGAAAAGTAATTAAAGAATTGTTAATGAAGATCATTAACTTAAGATTATTTAACAATTAATTAATGTGATAAATTTTAATAATTAATTAGATTAATTAGTTAATATGATCATTTTTGAAATTGTTTAAGTTTAATTACTTAAGAAGTAATTAATGAATTAATTACTTAATGTAATTAATTGAGTTTAATGTGATTAGTTTAGATTAATTAATTAAGTTTAATTAATTTAAACACTTGATGATTTGATAGATAATCACTTAATGTAATTAATGGGATTGTAATTACTTAGGGAAATAATTAACTGATAATTCTGGATGTAATTAATAATGTTTTAATAATGGAAGTAATTTGGATTAAATTACTTTGTAATTAATCAAGGGATTAATTAGAAAAATAAATTAAGGAGTAATTTATTGATGAAGTAATTAAGGATAGTTAATTACTGGATGTTATTAATCAAGGGTGATTAATATATGTGGTTTAATTGAAGATTTATTACATAGTGTAATTAATTTAAATAGAGAGATTAATTAAAAAAATGTAATTAGAAATCATTAATTAATAGAATTAATGATGTAAATTTAGAATTGGTTAATTAAGGAATAATTAACGAATGAAGTAATTAATTAATATTGGATTATTATAATTAATTTTAGTTAATTAATTGATTAAGTAATTAAAAGTTAATTATTGTAAAGGGTTAAGTATAATTAACTTGTGTAATTAATTTTAAGGCTAATCACTGATTGTAATTAGAAAATTGTTAATCAGGAATGATTTATTAAAATGAGTAATGGGATGGTGATTAATTAATTAATTTATAACTAATTAATGGTTAAGTTAAGCAGGATTATAATGATGAAGTAATTACTTTAATTTATTTTCAATTAATTAGGGATGAAGTAATTAATTTAATTCACTTTAAATTAATTATAGATGGTGTGATCATTAAATCATTGCTTATGTATGAATGGATGATATTGGTTACCTTGAATGATTTGTAATCCCAGCTATGAGATAAGTAATGCTATGTGATATGGATGCTTTGGTTGCACTGTGATGATAATATGGATTTTCTGTTTATAATGATGATATGGATAATCTGTTACGATGATAATGTTGATTATCTATTGTGATGTTGAGAATTATCTATCTGTGTGTATAGAGATAATGAATTCAAATTTTTTTAAACTTTAAAACAACTTGGCCTTAAAAGATATGTTTTGGATTCGATGGGACCGGGATCGGGTTTCCATATTTGGATATCCGAAAACCACATCGATCCTAATTAACTATAGGTCGTGAATCTGAAGTGAAGATGAAGATTCAGAGTGCAAGGGTTATAGCCGTTAGCTCTGAGGGTGATTCCAAAATGAGTGTAACAAGATATTGCCTTTGCTTTCATTCGAATCAGGAACGAACTTGTATGGATTGAATGCTTTCAGAACATCGTCAGGTGGACGATGAGCATTCTAAGTGATGTGTTCTATAAAGATAATCGTAGCCTCAAGCCTCATCAACTGGGAATGGCTAAAACAGGGGAGGTGCAGCAAGGCTAAGTGGGTCATGCCCAAGTAGGACGAGATTTACCCCTGTCTAGATGTCCCTTTTATTTCGGCTGTGTGGTGCGGTTGCTGATCACAACTCCGGGTGGTCTTGTTCGGGACTGTTCAGTAAGGAATGGTTCTGTCTTTGTGTTGCAGGGGATTGGGAGTGATCCTCGGTACGTTGATCTAGGCCACTTACTGTGACGGGGGGTACCCCGGTAGCCCTGCCATTGTATGGAATCCAAAATCCATTAAGTGCCCTCGGTTTTGATTGTATTACCCACTTTTGTGGCTAGTAGCTGGAATTTAATGAATGTAACAATTTCGGCTATTTCTTATTTACTTGAGAACCCTAGGCCTATTATAATATCATCGGATTTCATATCAAATGTTTTGGTTAGCGTAAGTTAAAAACTTTACCATGTTTATGTGTGGCAAGTCTTACGTGATACCTTTTGTTTTCAAAGTTTTTTCAAAAGTTAAGCAACTTTAGCCTGTTACTCACACCAGACTCATGTCTGACCCGGAGTTTATTTCTGTTTTCTTAAACTCTTGGATACTCAAATTTTTACGAGTAGCCAAGAGATTCAGGTTAGCTTTGACGAATTGTGGAGGTGCAATGGAGCAGGAGGCTTCTGCGTTGTAGTTATATAGTATTCCGCTGTGTTGGTATCTCTGAGTGGTTTTTCTGTATTGTGTTTTGAGTTGTGATAACTAGACAGATGTTTATAACTGTCTAGTATGTGATGCATTGACTGTGTAACTCTGATAGTTGTTGTTGATACTATGTAATACTTATGTTATTAATATAATTTATTCGTTCCGCTGTTCAGATTCTGATGTTGTTTCTTCTTTCTCTTCTTTCTTTTCTCTTTTCTATCCCTTTCTTTCTTAAAGATGATACGACTTTCTGGTCGTTGAAAGTCAGGTCGTCACAGGTTAATCTTTAATTAATTAATTAATTAATTATCCTTTAATTATTAGTTAATAAATCTAATTATTCATTATTAAAACTTGATTAAAAATTAATCATTCCTTAATTGATTACCAATTAATCCTTATTTAACAATTAATCAATCTTAATTAATTGCTTAATTAATTACAAATTATAAATTAATTTTACTTAATTAATTAATTATAAATTAATTAACCTTACTCATCTAATTAATTCTTAATCATAAATTAATTAACTATTAATTATAAATTAATTAATGTTTAATTACTTAATTAACTCTAATTACTTAATTAATTAATTCTTGACTATTAATTAATTAATCACTAATCACTAATTTTTGAAATGAAGTAAATAAGGGTAGTTAATTACTGGATATTATTAATCAAGAGTGATTAATATATGTGGTTTAACTGAAGATTAATTACTTAACGTAATTAATTTAAATACAGAGATTAATTAAAAATGTAATTAGAAATCATTAATTAATAAAATTAATGATGTAAATTTAGAATTGATTAATTAAAGAATAATTAATAAATAAAGTAATTAATTAATAAAGGATTAATGTAATTAATTTTAGTTAATTAATTGATTTAGTAATTAAAAGTTAATTATTGTAAAAAGTTAAGTATAATTAACTTGTGTAATTAATTTAAAGGCTAATTACTTATTGTAATTAGAAAATTGTTAATGAGGAATGATTATTGAAATGAATAAGTGAGTGAATCAAAGTATATTTTTTGAACAAATCCACTTTTATATTGTAATGTTTATTTAAGTTTATTATTTTAAAGAATATGATATATTAAGTTTTAAGTTCATATTGTTTTCCAACATTTTAACTAGTATGATGATATAAGCGAATCCTTTAAACCACATTCTTTGATCTTAAATATTATTTAAGATTTAATTAAAAACAATGGGTTAATAATAATAATTTTTGTTTATATTAATACTTAATGATGGTTATTTAAGTAAATGGTTATCAGTATTTGATTTAACTTAAAATATAAAATTCTTTTACTTAAGTTTATTTGAATAATTTGAGTAAGTAAAGATGATTAAGAAGATTTACCCCATGTCCGGCATCACGTGCACGCGGTGCATATGCACAAATGCTCCGATGACCATTCCAACATCGCGAATCCCTCGGTCGATGTCTTTTCCCCTTCTGGTCACCATCGTCACCTCAACGACGACTCGAATCCACTCCCTCGAAAAACACCTCTTCAATTCGAACCATCGGAAAAACCCAAGTTCGATTTTCGTCGAACTCCTCAAACAACAGAAAAATGAACTCACTTCTCCTTATCTAGAAAAGACAAAACAGATTGTTGCATGCAGTAACCATTCCAGATTGCAGAAAATAAAATGCAGACTTGCATGTTTTGAAGATGGTTACAGGTAAGTGATTTACAGGGATTTGATATGCATTTTTGAAGAGTGATTACAGATTTGCACGATTCTGTGGGTTATGGGCCCACACGCTTCGAGCAAAACACGAAACAACTCGTAAAACACTCGAGTACCCATCTTCCACTAATTACATCCAGTAATTATCATTAATTACTTCACTGAGTAATTACATTTAAATTATTACATATCAACTAATGACATACAATATCATCCAATATCATCATCAGAAGATAATCCAAATCATCATCACAATGCAACCAATGCATCCATATCACACAATATTACTAATATCATAGTTGAGATTTCAAACCATTCAAGGCAAACAAATCTAACTATCCAGATAAAATTCTGGATAGAATTTCCTCGAGTTTCCCAAGTATAAATACTGGAATACTCGCTCTACATAAAATCTTAGTGACCATTCCACTTGGTCAAAACATCCCAGCATAAAACTTAACTAGAAAACTAGATGATCAATCCCTCCTCAAGAATCCCGAGCTGCTACACCAACCTCTTCTTATTCTAAGAGTCATTCCTCTACATGGTTGAACTATCAATATTGCTCCTGGAATCCAAGTCGATAAGAAACTCAAACTCTGATGCAAACACAAGCACTCCGCTCTCCTGCCTCCCGAAGAAATGGATAAGCCTTCACTATCTACCTGGTCTGCCGATAGTAGAATTCCAAAGATTTCTGAATCATCGAGAAACGGGTCCACGCTGCGATTACCTTTATAGGACACATCTACCTTAGAATGCTCATCGTCCACCTGACGATGTTCTGAAAGCATTCAATCCATACAAGTCCATTCCGGGTTCGAACGGAACCGAAGGCACTATCTCGTTACACTCATTTTGGAATCACTCTCAAAGTTAACGACAATAGCCCTTGCACTCTGAATCTTCATCTCAAATCTGAAAGTACTATCTTCGTTAAACTCATTCTAGAATAACTGCTATCTCGCTTCATGAAACAAACTGGACCAAAATCAAACCAAATCTCCAGGTCCTACTCAACAAAATGGTTCTCCCAAAAATTTTACCGAAATTTTATATCTAATTCATCCACACATATCACAAAGCAGCAATATATCACATCTCAGATATATCACATTCAAATTATTACATATCAACTAATGACATTCAAATTAATAATTAATTTGTAATTAAGAATTTTTAATTAGATTTTAATTAATAATTAATAATTAAGAATTAATCAATCAAGTAATTAAATTACAGCTAACACTTAATTAATTTAATAATTAAAGGTTAATTAATTGATTTTTCAAGATTAATTAGTTTATAATTAATATTGATTGATGAAAGTTAATTACTTAAGAAAAGTAATTAAAGAATTTTAAATAGTTAATGAAGGTCATTAACGAAGGATTATTTAGTAATTAATTGATATGATTAATTTTTAATAATTAATTTATGATAATCAATTGTGAAAATTATTTAAGTTTAATTACTAAATGGAAGTAATCAACAAATTAATTACTTAATGTAATTAATGGTGTTTATTGTTATTGGTTTAAATTAATTAATTAATTAAGTTTAATTAGTTTTAATCACTTGATGGTTTGATAATAATTACTTAATGTAATTAATGGAATGTAATTACTCAGTGAAGTAATTAATGATAATTACTGGATGTAATTAGTGGAAGATGGTTTAATTGTGGAAGTAATTTAGATTAAATTACTTTATAATTAATCAAGGGATTAATTAAAGAAATTAATTAAGGAGTAATTAATTTGATAAGTAATTAAGGGTAGTTAATTACTGAATGTGATTAATCAAAGGTGATTAATAATTATGGTTTAACCGAGATTAATTACTTAACGTAATTAATTTAAATAAGATAAATTGTTTAAAAGTAATTAAATTAAAGATTTGAACTTAAACAAATCAAGAACTGGAAATTATAACAGAGTAGGTTCTGTAAATAAAAACAAACTTATATACATCATTCATCCAGAAAATACAACCATATACATACATAAACATACATATTTCAGACAATCAAGCATGCAACTAAATTATATACTTAAACTTGTTAAAAGAAATGTTACTCACAGATTTGAAGAAGGAAGACATAGCCTCCAATATGAAAAGCTGTTTTGATTCTTAGAACTGGGATATTGATGCATGTTTATCTTCTTTCATTTGAATGCCTGTGTGGTTAAAGCATATGCTCTGTGTACTTAAAACTGGTTTTCAATTTCATAATAAAATCAATAACTCAGTGTTGAATTTGAATTGGCTTATGATTTGTAAACAAAAGTTGTTTGAAATCATATAACATTTCATCTAAAAATAATTATAGGTGTTTAAGATGAATAACTAGCTCAAATTTTTGAATTTACAGTAAAAATGAAATTTGGGTCAAAAATTTATGATTTCAATTTTAAGTTTTGATTTCATAATTGAATTACAAATGGGAAATCATGATTTTTGAGGTATGAATCATGATTTTTAGTTTGGTATTTGGAGTTAAACGAAGATAATACTTTCAGATTCGAGATGAAGATTCAGAATGCAAGGGCTATTGTCATTAACTCTGAGGGTGATTCCAAAATGAGTGCAACGAGATAGTGCCTTCGGTTCCGTTCGAACCCGGAACGGACTTGTATGGATTGAATGCTTTCAGAACATCGTCAAGTGGACGATGAGCATTCTAAGATAAATGTGTCCTATAAAGGTAATCGCGGCCTCAAGCCTCATCAATAGGGAATGGCTAAAACAGAGGAGGTGCAGCAAGGTTAAGTGGGTCATGCCCAAGTAGGACGAGATTTACCCCTGTCTAGATGTCCCTTTTTTATTTCAGCTGTGTGGGCAGTTGGATCTGCAGCCAACTGCGGGGTTGTCTTGTTCGGGACTATTCAGTAAGGAATGGTTCCGGCCTTGTGTTGTAGGGGATTGGGAGTAATCCTTGGTACGGTGATCTAGGCCACGTACTGTGACGGGCGGTACCCCAGTAGCCCTGCCATTGATGGAAACTCATTCTTCCTACGAGACCTTACGGTTTTGTTTGTATTGCCAACTTTTGTGGCTAGTAGCTGGAATTTAATGAATGTAACAATTTCGGCTATTTCTTATTTACTTGAAAACCCTAGACACTATTATAATATCACTGGATTTCCTATCAAATGTTTTGGTTAGCGTAAGGTAATTTTTTTTAAGTTTATGTGTGGGAAGTCTTACATGATACCTTTTCTTTCCAAAGGATTTTCTAAAGTTAAGCAATTTTTAAACCGTTTACTCACACCAGACCCCTATTTGACCCGAGTGTCTATTTTCTGTTTGATTAAACTCTTGGATACTCATATTATGTATGAGTAGTGAAGTGATTCAGGTATCCTTGACGATTTCTAGAGGAGCTTTGGAGCAGGAGGCTTCAGCGTGTAGATACATAGATAGAGTTTTTGCTATGATGTTATTCTGTTTTGGATTTTCTTGTCTTGTACATTAGACAGAAATGTTATAACTGACTAAATTGAGATGTATAGTTGTGTACTCTGATGTATATGATACTATATATATGTTATATATTATATTTTCATTCGTTCCGCTGTGAGATTCTGATGTGTTGTTTTTCTTTCTTCTCTTTCTTTTCTTCTTCTATCCCTTTCTTTCTTAAATGGTGATGCGTCTTTCTGGTGATAGAAAGGCGGGTCGCTACAGTTTTTTTAAAAAACTTTATACTCCAATATATATAAACTTATTTAATTATTAACAAAGATTATTAAATTGATATTGCTCAAAATTATTTAATTAATTACTTTAATTAATTAGTGTGAATTCTCGGTTTATCTATTTTGGGGAGTTGGATCTGCAGCCAACTGCGGGGTTGTCTTGTTCGGGACTATTAAGTAAGGAATGGTTCTGACCTTGTGTTGCAGGGGATTGGGAGTAATCCTCGATACGGTGATGTAGGCCACGTACTGTGACGGACGGTACCCCAGTAGCCCTGCCATTGATGGAAACCCATTCTTCCTACGAGACCCTACAGTTTTGTTTGTATTACCCACTTTTGTGGCTAGTAGCTGGAATTTAAATCCTGGTTTCAACTTTTTATTGTGAATGAATATCATGATGATTTCTGAAATACTTGAATTAAATTGGATGCATGTTTATTTTCTTTTATTTGAATGCCTGTGTGGTTAAAGCACATGCTCTGATACCAACTGTCGCAACCCGCCTTTCTATCACCAGAAAGACGCATCACCATTTAAGAAAGAAAGGGATAGAAGAAGAAAAGAAAGAGAAGAAAGAACAACAACACATCAGAATCTCACAGCGGAACGAATGAAAATATAATATATTACATGTATATAATATCATATACATCAGAGTACACAACTATACATCTCAATCTAGTCAGTTATAACATTTCTGTCTAATGTACAAGACAAGAACATCCAAAACAGAATAACATCATAGTGGAAACTCTATCTATATATCTATACGCTGAAGCCTCCTGCTCCAAATCTCCTCCAGAATTCGTCAAGGATACCTGAATCACTTGACTACTCATATTATTAAAATTTATCACATTAATCAATTGTTAAATAATCTTAAGTTAATGACCTTCATTAACTATTCATTAATTAATAATAATCATTTTTGAAATTGTTTAAGTTTAATTACTTAATAGAAGTAATTAATGAATTAATTACTTAATGTAATTAATTGAGTTTAATGTGATTAGTTTAGATTAATTAATTAAGTTTAATTAATTTAAATACTTGATGATTGGATAGATAATCACTTAATGTAGTTAATGGGATTGTAATTACTTAGGGAAGTAATTAATTGATAATTACTGGATGTAACTAATAATGTTTTAATAATGGAAGTAATTTGGATTAAATTACTTTGTAATTAATCAAGGGATTAATTAGAAAAATAAGTTAAGGAGTAATTTATTGATGAAGTAATTAAGGGTAGTTAATCACTGGATGTTATTAATCAAGGGTGATTAATATATGTGGTTTAATTGAAGATTTATTACTTACTGTAATTAATTTAAATAGAGAGATTAATTAAAAATGTAATTAGAAATAATTAATTGATAGAATTAATGATGTACATTTAGAATTGATTAGTTAAGGAATAATTAATAAATGAAGTAATTAATTAAGGATTATTGTAATTAATTTTAGTTAATTAATTGATTTAGTAATTAAAAGTTAATTATTGTAAAGGGTTAAGTATAATTAACTTATGTAATTAATTCAAAAGCTAATTACTTATTGTAATTAGAAAATGGAATCAGGAATGATTAATTAAAACGAGTAATGAGATGGTGATTAATTAATTAATTTGTAATTAATTAATGGTTAAGTTAAGCAGGATTATAATGATGAAGTAATTAATTTAATTTATTTTAAAATAATTAGAGATGAAGTAATTAATTTAATTCACTTTAAATTAATTATAGATGGTGTGATCATTAAATCATTGCTTACGTATGAATGGATGATATTGGTTACCTTGAATGGTTTGTAATCCCAGCTATGAGATAAGTAATGCTGTGTGATATGGATGCTTTGGTTGCATTGAGATGATAATATGAATTATCTATTTGTGATGATGATATGGATTATCTGTTATGATAATAATGTTGATTATCTATTGTTATGTTGTGAATTATCTATCTCTGTGTATAGAGATAATGAATTGAAATTGTTTTAAACTTTAAAACAACTTGGCCTTAAAAGATACGTTTTGGATTCGGTGAGACCGGGATCGGTTTCCATATTTGGATATCCAAAAACCACATCGATCCAAATTAACGATAAGTCGTGAATTTGAAGTGAAGGTAAAGATTCAGAGTGCAAGGGTTATCGTCGTTAACTCTGAGGGTGATTCCAAAATGAGTATAACGAGATAATGCCTTCGGTTTCGTTCGAACCCGGAACGAACTTGAATGGATTGAATGCTTTCAAAACATCGTCAGGTGGACGATGAGCATTATAAGTGATGTGTTCTATAAAGGTAATCGTAGCCTCAAGCCTCATCAACCGGGAATGGCTAAAATAGGAGTGGTGCAGCAAGGCTAAGTGGGTCATGCCCAAGTAGGACGAGATTTACCCATGTTTAGATGTCTCTTTTATTTCGGCTGTGTGGTGCGGTTGCTGATCACAACTGTGGGGTGGTCTTGTTCGGGACTGCTCAGTAAGGAATGGTTCCGGCTTTGTGTTGCAGGGGAGTAGGAGTGATCCTAGGTACGTTGATCTAGGCTACGTACTGTGATGGGCGGTACCCCGGTAGCCCTGCCATTGTATGGAATCCAAAATCCAATAAGTGCCCTCGGTTTTGATTGTATTACCCACTTTTTTGGCTAGTATCTGGAATTTAATGAATGTAACAATTTCGGCTATTTCTTATTTACTTGAAAACCCTAGACCTAATATAATATCATCATATTTCCTATCAAAATTTTTGGTTAGAGTAAGGTAAAAACTTTTCCATGTTTATGTGTGGGAAGTCTTACGTGATACCCTTTGTTTTCAAAGGGTTTTCAAAGTTAAGCAACTTTAACCTGTTACTCACACTAGACCCATGTCTGACCCGGAGTTTATTTTTGATTTTCTTAAACTCTTGGGTACTCAAATTTTTATGAGTAGCCAAGGAATTCAGGTTAGCTTTGACGAATTGTGGAGGAGCAATGGAGCAGGAGGCTTCTGCATTATATATATATATATATATATATATATATAGTGTTCCGCTGTATTGGTATCTCTGAGTGGTTTCTCTGTATTGTGTTTTGAGTTGTAATAACTAGACAAATGTTTATAACTGTCTAGTATGTGATGTATTGACTGTGTAACTCTGATAGGTGTTGTTGATACTATGTAATACTTATGTTGTTAATATAATTTATTCGTTCCGCTGTTGAGATTCTGATGTTGTTTCTTCTTTCTCTTCTTTCTTTTCTCTTTTCTTTCCCTTTCTTTCTTAAGGATGAAACGATTTTATGGTCCTAGAAAGTCGGGTCGTCATAGGAAGTAATTAAAGGTTAATTACCGTTTTTGGTTAAGAATAATTAATTTGTGAAATTAATTAAAGAATAATTATATGAATATAATTAAAGGATTAATTAACGATGTAATTAAAGTTGATTAATTAAGATTAATTAATTAATGATAAGTGATTAAAGTTAATTAATTAATGTAATTAATTAAGGATTAATTGAGATAACTAATTAATGGTAATTAATTTTTGAAATGGAGTAATTAAGGACAGTTAATTACTGGATATTATTAATCAAGAATGATTAATATATATGGTTTAATTGAATATTAATTACTTAATGTAATTAATTTAAATAGAGAAATTAATTAACAATGTAATTAGAAATCATTAATTAGTAAAATTAATGATGTAAATTTAGAATTGATTAATTAAAGAATAATTAATAAATAAAGTAATTAATTAATAAAGGATTAATGTAATTAATTTTAGTTAATTAATTGATTTAGTAATTAAAAGTTAACTATTGTAAAGAGTTAAGTATAATTAACTTGTGTAATTAATTTAAAGGCTAATACTTATTGTAATTAGAAAATTGTTAATCAGGAATGATTAATTGAAATGAATAATGAGATTGTGATTAATTAATTGATTTGTAATCAATTAATGGTTAAGTTAAGAAGGATTATAACGATGAAGTAATTAATTTAATTCATTTTAAATTAATTAGAGATAACTGTAGCGACCCGCCTTTCTATCACCAGAAAGACACATCACCATTTAAGAAAGAAAGGGATGGAAGAAGAAAAGAAAGAGAAGAAAGAACAACAAAACATCAGAATCTCACAGCGGAATGAATGAATATATAATATATAACATATATATAGTATCATATACATCAGAGTACACAACTATACATCTCAATTTAGTTAGTTATAACATTTCTGTCTAATGTACAAGACAAGAACATCCAAAACAGAATAACATCACAGCGGAAACTCTATCTATATATCTACACGCTGAAGCCTCCTGCTCCAAAGCTCCTCCAGAATTCGTCAAGGATACCTGAATCACTTGACTACTCATACATAATATGAGCACCCAAGATTTTAATAAAACAGAAAATAAACACTCGGGTAAGGCAAGGGTCTGGTGTGAGTAAACGGTTTAAATTTGCTTAACTTTAGAAAATCCTTTGAAAAGAAAGGTATCACGTAAGACTTCCCACACATAAACATGGAAAGGTTTTTACCTTACGCTAACCAATACATTTGATAGGGAATCCAGTGATATTATAATAGTGTCTAGGGTTTTCAAGTAAATAAGAAATAGCCGAAATTGTTACACTCATTAAATTCCAGCTACTAGCCACAAAAGTGGGTAATATAATCAAAACCGTAGGGTCTCGTAGGAAGAATGGGTTTCCATCAATGGCAGGGCTACTGGGGTACCGCCTGTCACAGTACGTGGCCTAGATCACCGTACCGAGGATTACTCCCAATCCCCTGCAACACAAGGCCGGAACCATTCCTTACTGAATAGTCCCGAACAAGACAACTCCGCAGTTGGCTGCAGATCCAACTGCCCACGCAGCCGAAATAAAAAGGGACATCTAGACAGGGGTAAATCTCGTCCTACTTGGGCATGACCCACTTAACCTTGCTGCACTTCCCCTGTTTTAGCCATTCCCAGTTGATGAGGCTTGAGGCTGAGATTACCTTTATAGGACACATCTATCTTAGAATGCTCATCGTCTACCTGACGATGTTCTGAAAGCATTCAATCCATACAAGTCCATTCCGGATTCGAACGGAACCGAAGGCACTATCTCGTTACATTCATTTTGCAATCACCCTCTGAGTTTAATGAAGATAGTACTTTCAGATTCGAGATTCAGAATCCAAATAATCGAAAGTCAGTGTTGATACCAACTATGACGACCCGACTTTCTCAACACAGAAAATCGCATCATCTTGAAGAAAGAAAGGGATGGAAAAGGGAAAAGAAAGATAAGAAAGAAGAAACAACTTCAGAATCTCAACAGCGGAACGAATAAATTATATTAGTAACATAAATATTACATAGAATACATCACTAATCAAAGTTACACAGCATATACATCACATACTAGATAGTTATAAACACCTGTCTAGTTATTACAACTCAATACAACTCAACAAAGAGATACCAACACAGAGAACACACAGCGGAAACTATATATCTAACGTCGAAGCCTCCTGCTCCATTGCTCCTCCATAATTCGTCAAAGCTAACCTGAATCCCTTGGCTACTCGTAAAAATTTGAGTACCCAAGAGTTTAAGAAAACAGAAGATAAACTCCGGGTCAGACATGGGTCTGGTGTGAGTAACAGGTTAAGGTTGCTTAACTTTAAAAAATCTTTGAAAGAAAGGTATCACATAAGACTTCCCACACATAAACATGAAAAAGTTTTAACCTTAAACTAACCAAAACATTTTATAGGAAATCCAGTGCTATTATAATAGGTCTAGGGTTTTCAAGTAAATATGAAATAGCCGAAATTGTTACATTCATTAAATTCCAGCTACTAGCCACAAAAGTGGGTAATACAATCAAAACTGTTGGTACTTATTGGATTTTGGATTCCATACAATGGCAGGGCTACTGGGGTACCGTCCATCATAGTTGGTATGAGTAATCAAGTGATTCAGGTATCCTTGACGAATTCCGGAAGAGCTTTGGAGCAGGAGGCTTCAGCGTGTAGATATATAGATAGAGTTTCCGCTGTGATGTTATTTTGTTTCGGATGTTCTTGTCTTGTACATTAGACAGAAATGTTATAACTGACTAGATTGAGATGTATAGTTGTGTACTCTGATGTATACGATACTATATGTGTGTTATATATTATATTTTCATTCGTTCCGCTGTGAGATTCTGATGTGTTGTTGTTCTTTCTTCTCTTTTTTTCTTCTTCTATCCCTTTCTTTCTTAAATGGTGATGCGTCTTTCTAGTGATAGAAAGGCGGGACGCTACAGTTGGTAACGAGTACCCAAGGGATTCAGGTTGGCTTTGACGAATTCTGGAGGAGCAATGGAGCAAGAGGCTTCTGCATTATAGTTATATATAGTGTTCCGCTGTGTTGGTTTCTCTGAGTAGTTCCTTGTATTGCATTGAGTTGTATAACTAGACAGGTGTTTATAAATGTCTAGTATGTGATGTGTAATCTGTGTAACTCTGATAATGGTTGTAAACTATGTAATATTTATGTTATTAATATAATTTATTCATTCCGCTGTTGAGATTCTGATGTTGTTTCTTCTTTCTCTTCTTTCTTTTCTCTTTTCTATCCCTTTCTTTCTTCAAGATGATGTGATTTTCTGTGGTGAGAAAGTTGGGTCGTCACATTTGGTATCAGAGTAAACGCTTCAACCTGGAAGTTTGCCTCGCCAGCAAACTTAGCACAGTTGATTAATGGTTCAGATTGTGAGTTAAAAGTCACAAGTTTAAACTCCGAAATTGACAATCTTGTAAAAAGTACCCAGACTATGTGTTTGATGGACTCATACTTCCCTATAGTTTACGGGCGAACCTTGTTCTCTAGGTAATTAAAAAAAATTAAAAAGTAGAAAATATCTCCTTATATCATATTGTCGCTCGAATTTCTCACAATTATTGAATGGATCGGCCCGCATTATCCAATCACCCAGCGCTGTTGTAGCTATGTAACGATCTAGAATTTCATAACTTTGTTTTATGAATATTTAATTAATTTTAAATATTTAAATAATTGATTTTAAATTATTTAATAATACATTTTTATCATACAAAAATAATTGTGAACTCATTTTGAAAATTAGTTTATAAAAATGAATAGATTGATGAAAAACTGAAAATGTGACTGAAAACCATATTTTCAGCCTTTTATCGAACGGAAAGTTTTCAAACGATGTTGGACCTTTGTTTCTTGGTGTAACGACATTTTAAACATGAGAGTAACTTAATAAAAATAATGTCAAATGTTTTTAAAACATGAAAAACAAAAATGTGTAAAATAATATAGAAAAAGATCCTTAAAGTACATATATTTAAATAAGGAAGTACTACACCTTAGCTCCACTTCTTTAGCTTAACTAGGCATGTACTAAAGGGTCAATAGGATTATTTCCGGTGGAAACATGAGAGTTAAATGGGTCTTTTTGTGAAGGGGTAAGGTGGTAATTTTGCGATAGGGTAGTGTTGACCCGATTTTTCGTCACGAGTACGGAAAACCTAGCGAACCTCGAATGCGATCGCACCAGCAAGGATTCCTATAACATCCCTCATTTGGAGGTCCAAAACTAACAGCTACGGATGCTGTAATCATTCATAATTACTAATTCTCGATGACCAAAAGCGGTAATGTTAGATACATTAATATAACAGAAATACATGGATATGAAAAAAAATAAACTCAACTTAGAACAAATTTCTCATTCCACTTCAATCAAATTTCAAATTCATACATAATCCTAATTTTGAGAACCATGTTCAGAGAAAGTATAATTATTACAAAAAAAACCAAGAGCAACATATGAAGATGCCTCCTTGGATGATCATAGTCTAAATATAGGCAAATAAACATCTTTGCCATCGCAACCAAAATACAGCGAAGTTAACCAGAAAGAACTCCTAATAGCTAGCTTGCCTCCTGCACATCTCCGAAAGCTTATTCGTCTAAAAGAGAACCTGAAAACCTTAACTTTCAAACTAATCAAAATTAATTGACCACCCAAGAGTTTAAGAGGAAAACATAAACTTTGAGTCAGACAAAAAGCCCGGTGTGAATAATAACCTACAATCTCGAACCATACAGATATATTGTGAGACCACGCTACTTAGTGGAATGGGTTTTTCCCTCACTCGTATCATGACCAAAATTTACGATAACCATATACTTTTTATCTACATCCACAATGGTTAAGACATAACATAGTAAAATATATCATGATGATATGCAAACACATAATATGTCATGGATTTCGCACCACCATTCATCGACTATCTATCTCAAGTTATAGTTTCTATGGCTCACTATCAACCTAATAGTTTTCATGGGCAAACCAATAACCTGTTCCAAGCGTATGGACTACCAGTCCAGTTTCATAGATTTCATGGGATCACTAAGAACCTGTTAGCCCCTGCCAATATCTTCATCTAATTATAGTTTTCATGGGTTCACTATAAACCTATTGGGGTCTTCAACATGCCATAATTTTCATGGGTTGACTATGAACCTATTGATCTCTGTCAATAACTTAATCCAGATATAGTTTTCATGGGATCACTAAGAACCTATTGACCCTTGCCAGTAACACTTTCCAAACATAATTTCCATGGGTTTTGTAAGGACCCGATTCTTCGACTTCCGAAAAACCGACATCAATACACTCACTGTATCAACTGCCGAGCAATTGAATGCCGGAAAACCGAACACTTAGGGTTTTAAGAAAAAGAAAGAGGTAGAAGAAGAAGAAAAGATAGAACAGAACAATATCAGAATCTCACAATTCGCAGCGGAACAACATATAATAGATAAATGAATATTCATTAAAACAAAAAGAACTGTATATTTTATACATTACATCACATTACATTCATTATCAGAGTTTACAACAACAAACAGCGGAAAAAGAAATACTATATACTTAGTAATATGCTACGCCATCTAGCTCGCCTCCAGATTTCTGTAGCAACTCCCGAATCCAGAATGACCTGATAACCTTAACTCTAGACTACCCGTATGGAAATTGGTGGGCACCCAGAGCTTAGGAAGGGAAACAATAAACTTCAGGTCAGTCATTGTGACTGGTGTGAGAACTAAAACTGTTTATCTTTAAAACAAAGAACAGGATAATTTTAAAATAGATTCGCAATGCTTTTTAGAAAATGGGACTACCATAAGGCCTCCCGCACACACACACACAATGCAAACGCAGAATCGGAGGAGATTTCTCCTTATGATAGTCAAAGATGCTTGATACACATTAAAAAGAAACATTTGATATTATTACTAGTGCATAGTATAAGAAAATCATTTCGAAAGTAAAGATATAAATCTTAGCCAGCATAGGCATTTCACACTTATGCCTCCTATAGCTACCATCCAAACAGTGGGGTGCCACCATAAGTGAATGATAGGTCTTACAACTAAAACCGTACAAGATCGTATTGTTTATTTGGATTTCCAACAAATGGTCAGGCCAAGGAACTTCCCATTGCCACATGGAAACGCCTCTGGAATGACGTCCCGAGAACCAAACCGGATCTCTGCCAACACAAGGCCGGATTACCCCTAACTGGGTAACTACTGACACGAATATGTCATCCCCCGATCGTAACCGATCTATATCCGAGGATCCTCGATTTCCAGCAACCACAAAGCAATAAATTTGCAGCAACAACATATGTTAAATGTCTGGGCTCCATACCATGATACCACCTCTATCCAGAAGGAATGACATACACTAAAGGGGCGCTACCCCCTAATAACCTTGCTGCATCCTTCCTGTTTTGACCATTTTTGGGGTGTGAGGTCCGATGAAGTCTCGTCCACAAAGTCATGCTTTATATAAAAGTTGTGCTTTGATCATCAAATGCTCAACAGCACTTCGTATGTCACATTACCAATTTGGGAATGTATCACTAGTAACCATCAACTACATAACCTCTAAGGGTGTTAAGCTAAGAGAATAAATTCTCCGCCACCAACGGAAATATATTTGATAGAAACAAGCTTTACATCTCAAATTGTAACGTATGACACACATCCATACAAGTCTGTTCCGGGATCGAACGGAACCGAAGGCACTTACAAAGAAGTCCTTGCAATCCGGATATTCATTAATCATGACCGGACTTCCCATCACAAAGGGTAATACATTTCTATATCGGGGATCAGCCGATGCAGAAACATTCGACGGTAATCCTTCCATTTTCACAAATATCCGGTCTTCAACACCGGTCATCAATGCTATCTATTACGACGTATGACATATTCGGAATGGGTTATACGACCCTAAGGTCCTTTCCCGGCTAACCCGAATAGTGAGCGCTTATTTTTTTTAAAATAAGTGTACATTCAAATTCAAGCAATCACAACAAATACCTATTTAAAGGTAAATATTGATAGTCAGTTATTTAACTATCAATAGGTATGCACAACATCACCGGATTCCAAATAATTTTCCAAATTATTTATCTTCCAAAAATATCTTTACAAGATATATATAAATAATTTTCATACTTCAATAATAAATCGATATTTATTTTTAAACCCATTTTCCCAATTTCATTTATAAATTCCATATTGAATTTACATTTCCAAAATATCTGTGAATATACGATTTCCAAATCGATTTCAAATACTCACTTTCAATTTATCTTTAAAAAGAAAATTCTCAAACGTTCATTTCATATTGGAAAACATTTCCCTACTTATTTAATAATAAGCATTTCACAAATCTATTTATTTTTCAACATTTGGGAAATATTCGATATACTTAAATCAATATTAAGTATACATTTTATTCTTTAAGAAAAACATTTTCTTTAACACTTTTATTTGAGTCCAAACTAATGTTGCGTAAAACATTGTTACCACGACCCAAAATCTCTAGTATAGGGATTCGAAATTTGGATAGATATATAAATCCCAATACTGTACAAAAACATTTCCTTTCGGAAATCATTTACTATAACAATAGTGTTATAGTCCACCATTTCCTTCTATTTCTCAAAAACGTCTATTTCAACAATGAATGTTGAAATCTATGGTTTCGATAGTTAATACATTTTAAAACATCTTTTAAAACAATTAACTTCATTTTAAATTTTCACTTCTCCAAATCATACCCTTTTTATTCAATAATATATTCACTGTTCAAAATCATGAATATACTTTATTTTCCCAATTCAATGTTTCTACACATTTATCAAAGATTTCCCACAGTCCAAAATCGTGGATATAATTCCTTTAATAATTTATATGTTTACTTATCAAATTTATTTGATTACGGATTTGTAAAACAACGTTTATAAATTCCATTTCTATTTCATAACTACTTCGATTTATCAATCTCCTTTAATAACCAATTCTATTTATATTTCGTTTACATGTCGAATCCAACTTATAAGTAAATTACTTATAATCCATTTATTCACAAATCCATGCTTTTATATCATCATTAATTTATAAATCAAAAATTCTTATTTACTTATAAAACTAGGTATAACTTTATTTTAGTACTTATAAAAGCTCGTTTTATAATTCCAATATCTTCAACTTATAAAATATCAATTTTATAAATCTTTTATATAAACCGTTTATAATAATTCAAAAATCCCAATTTAAACCATTTTATAAATTTATCAACTATTTATTTCAAAAATCATGCTTTGGTTTTATTTCACAAAAATCATAATTTTTATAACCTAAAAATTTATAACGTTTTAATTATTTAAAATGAATCAATTCGAAAATTTAATAAACGTATAATTTCAAAAATCACTTTAAAAATCCTTAAAAATCAAAATCGTTATTTTTAAACTTCAAAAATGGATCCGATGATGCAAAACACCAAATAATAAATCACGACATCCAAACATCATATATCATCATATGATAATCAATAAATATCACACTATATGTAAATAAATAAATACGGTTGAGGAATCCAGTTGGATCCCTCCAACCTGTTTCCCTGCATCCACAGATGTTAGCACAATACCAATCCCATTTCAAGACGGGATATCGCGGTATATGGGATTTATAAAATATTATCCGCTTAATAGGCGGCGCAATAGAATCTCGTCCGCTATATAATGCGGGAAATCAACAACTCCAATATATACATATGCCAATATATATATATATATATATATATATATTGTTATATATAGATATATCCTATTATGTCTAATATCACCACCAAACAGCAATCAATAACTGCAATCCAATTTTTTTTTCAATTTGAGTGAGAAGATCTCACCTTGATTTTATTTTGCAATCCATTTCCATCTTGACTCGATTTTCTTGATTTATACCTTGTATAAATATTTATACAATTCATTAATATTCAAATTAATCGAATAATCAGTTACCGTTTAATAGTTTAATTAGCTGATAGTTTTGTTTAAACCAATTTTCTCTTTAATAAATTGATTTAACTAAAAAATTAGATTTGAACTAAATTCCATTAATAAACTATTTTTAGCGATAAAATAAATTTCTAAATATGTTAACTAAACAAACAAATCACCTTTAAAAATTTATTTTAGAATAATTAATAAATTGAAACACATGTATATATATCTATAATTAGAAATTTCTGTAAAAATAAAACAGGAATTAACTTTACTGTTTACAATTTTTCCTTTACTATAAATTCACTTATACATTTATAAAAACAAATACACATATATGCCATACTGTTTTTAAAAAATTAAAATGCGTATCTATCACTTTCTGTTTAACTGTTTTATCTTTTGTAAATTTAAAACAGAAATTAAACTTACTGTCTATATATACATTTATATACACATTAAATTTAATGAATTCAAATCCCTATATTTTTAATTTCTGTTCCTATATATATATATATATATATATATATATAAATTTAAAATTTGCATAAATTCTTTACTGTAAAAAAATAACTTCTGCTATTCAAACATTTATAATTAAAAAAAAACTGTTTCACAGATAAAGCTTTATCACAGGTTTAATTTTTATTCTCTATTGTTCATAAAAATATATATATATATATATATATATATATATATATATATATATACACACACCTTACTGAAACATGTCGATACACTACTGCTCACCTACTCGAGCATCACGGCCATCAACATGAAACCCTAGCCGCATGCCGTCGCTATCCCCTAGGTCGCCGCCATCGAGTCGCCGCTGTGCGCGAGAACCCACATGACCCTCCATTGATTGCGCGTGCGATGCCCATTCACCAAACCCTAGCCGCCGCCTCGACGCCGCCGTCGCGAGCTCGCACCTCTTGCCTCGTCGCCGCGGCCTTGAGCTCAAGCTCGACACTTCATCGTGACTCAAAAGAACGATTCGAGATTAACGAATTGATTTTGAGGATTAAAATGAAGAGGACAGCCATTGATTTTTGAAAAGGAAGAGAGCGAATTTTTCTTTTTTTTTTTGAATGAAAGGGCTTCGGCCGTTTGATTTTAAACAAATGAAAAGAGTACGTGGCCATGATTTTTAATTTGAACGAGACATGCTCTGCACGATCATCATTGTGATTTTAGGCGAAATTTTAGGGAAGCTACAGTATTTTGATTTTGACCAAATTCAAATTTAAAATCAAATTGAATTCGTTTTAATTTCAACGCGTTTTCTTACCGTGTGCTCACATAATAACTCCGAAAAATACGAAATTTGAAATCCGGTAATAATTCAATACTACGGATGCAATGGAACTGGTTTCGTCGAATTCCGAGACTGTGCCTCGAAAGGCTATTTTTAAATCCAATTTAAATGGTATAAATTTTAAAACTGAACAAATCACTTCCAAATTCTTTTGCGAAGCTTCTATTATCTTCAGTATTATCTATATGAATTTTACAAGCCTTTGAAATATTTTAAATCGGCTTAAAATTGAAGATTTAAATTTTTATTCAACTTTCAATAGATTAAATTTTATAATTTAATTGCCAATTTCATTCTGATAATTTGAAATTCAAGTCAAACCATCATTCAAATATTTAAAATTCATTAAATATTTTCAATTTAAATTGTTCAAAATTCTGGGTCATTACAACCTTCCCCGCTTAAAAGAATTTCGTCCCGAAATTACAAGTTAGGAAGAAATGGTCCTTAACCCGTTCGCTCTCTTTCCAAAACTAGTCAGTTTTATCAACTTACTAACCTAAATCTTTTATTAAAGATCCATTATCATTTCAACTAGCTTTCCAACTTTAGTTATAAGTTTCAACCAACATTGTTCTCCTAACAATTCAAATTTAAATTTCAAACTTTCAAAATTTTCTCAAAATTTTTCTAACACTCTAAATTTTCGAAAAATTTCGCCAGCATCTCCTTTGCGCGGCTAGCTCGGTACAACTACAAAATGGCTCTACGGCCCCTCAGATTCAAAAAGAAAACGAAAAGCCAAGCGGCTGGACAAGAAAATCACCAAATTTCATACTGAAATTGAAATACGTACCTTTTTGTCGAGCAATTCTATTTTATCTTTGAAATCAAAATCCCAATTCCATTTCTTTTAATACATCTGTATATCCTGCTATCCATAATATCCAATTACAATATTCAAACCATTTTGCACTTTTCATTACAAAATTTTCAACATATGCTTCTTATATCATCTTAACAATTCTATTTGAATTCAATTTATCTTCTATTCAGAATATTGAATTTTTATCTTTCAATTATAACTGATTTATATTAATATTTTAAATTAGTTTCATTCACTAATTTATTTCAGCTTGCAATTTGAAATCATTTGTTACTAACAAAAATTTTCTTTTTCAAAAATTTTCTAACTCCCAAAATTTACGAAATTTTTTGGCAGAGTCTCCTTTGTACGGAGAAGCTTTTGCAATTTGACAACAGATATAAATATATATACATCGACCCACACGGTTGGCAAAACCAAAAATAGTATTTTTATTATTGCGTAGGCGTACCTTTTTAGCATTTTTAAGCAAAGCAGTTTATTTTTAACATTTGCGCAACCCAAAATACAGCCAAACGGCTTCCAAAACCTGCACTTACTCAGTTTAAACACGTCAGTGACAAATATAAGAAATCTATTAACATTTCATTCATTTTCAATAACAAATATATAGATTTCATTAGCAATACATTCAAGATAAATTCCATTAGCAATTCATATGGTTTCAATTCATCTTTAGTCGCTTACGACCAATTCACATGTCATTTCCATTAAATCAAGTGGTTTACAACTCATTTTCTTCATTCTAATCATTTCTAAGAAAAATGAATTCATACCATTTTAATTGATTCAAAAATCAATTTTATTTGCTTTCATTAACTCATATAATTTTATACAATCTCGTTTGTGTCAAACGACAATTATTTCTATGCAAATTTAATGATATTCACTTAATAGAATATCCATTCTAGTTTATAACTAGTTTAAATTGATGCCAACTCAATTTATTTTAATTCCACTTCATTTGCAATTAATTCACAAGATTTTTCTTAAGTCGAGTATTTATTCAATATTTACTTAAGCTATTTCACTTCAAACTCAAGTTTATCTTTTATTTTTTCTTCCTTATAAACAATTTTCAATTAATTTTCTTTGATTGGTTTTCATTTATCAAATCTATTCATTAATGAATTTTATTTCAAATATTTTCCTGGAATTCTATTTTCAATTATAAATTACATTTACCATTTATATTCACAATTTTATTCATATATGAGTTCATTTCCTTATACTTTTAATTCATATTTATAAATCTCATTTGTTAAATGAATTTATTTTCAAATCTTTGGTTATACCATTTTATTTCTTATTTAATTCCATATAACAATGATAATAATTCAATATTATCACTTCCAAACGACCAAACATCCATATACTATAATAATCCATGGGAAATGATTTCTCTTCTATACAAAAATAGTTTTGGGCAAAATTATCTCATTTACCCGATTCAAAAACAATACTGTGTCGGTTTACCTTGTTTAAGAGTTTAGAAACTCCTATCAACACAGTTAGCTAGACTGCACCGACCAGAATCCATAAACAATCAACCGACAAGTCAACACAATACAAAACAATTTCACATTCACTAACAAATACGCGCTCATATCTATTATTACACTCAAACTCATTCTAGAGTACTGCTGACTCTATCTCTAATGAGTAACACCCAACAGAGCCAAGGTTGTCGCTTAACCATATGCTCTGATACCAAATGTAAGGACCCGATTCTTCGACTCTCGAAAAACCGACATCAATACGTTCACTGTATCAACTGCCAAGCAATCGAATGCCGGAAAACCGAACACTTAGGGTTTTAAGAAAAAGAAAGAGGTAGTAGAAGAAGAAAAGATAGAACAGAACAATATCAGAATCTCATAATTCGCAGCGGAACAACATATAATAGATAAATGAATATTCATTAAAACAAAAAGAACTGTATATTTTATACATTACATCACATTACATTCATTATCAGAGTTTACAACAACAAACAGCGGAAAAAGAAATACTATATACTTAGTAATATGCTACGCCATCTGGCTCGCCTCCAGATTTCTGTAGCAACTCCCGAATCCAGAATGACCTGATAACCTTAACTCTAGACTGCCCGTGTGGAAATTGGTGGGCACCTAGAGTTCAGGAAGGGAAACAATAAACTCCAGGTCAGTCATGTGACTGGTGTGAGAACTAAAACAGTTTATCTTTAAAACAAAGAACAGGATAATTTTAAAATAGATTCGCAATGCCTTTTAGAAAATGAGACTACCATAAGGTCTCCCGCACACACACACAATGCAAACGCAGAATCGGAAGAGATTTCTCCTTATGATAGTCAAAGATGCTTGATACGCATTAAAAAGAAACATTTGATATTATTACTAGTGCATAGTGTAAGAAAATAATTTCGAAAGTAAAGATATAAATCTTATCCAGCATAGGCATTTCGCACTTATGCCTACTATAGCTACCATCCAAACAGTGGGGCGCCACCATAAGTGAATGATAGGTTCTACAACTAAAACCGTACAAGATCGTATTGTTTCTTTGGATTTCCAACAAATGGTCAGGCTAAGGAACTTTCCATTGCCACATGGAAACACCTCTGGAATGACGTCCCGAGAACCAAACCGGATCTCTGCCAACACAAGGCCGGGTTACCCCTAACTGGGTAACTACTGACACGAATATGTCATTCCCCGATCGTAACCGATCTATATCCGAGGATCCTCGATTTCCAACAACTACAAAGCAATAAATTTGCAGCAACAACATAGGTTAAATATCTGAGCTCCATACCATGATACCACCTCTATCCAGAAGGAATGACATACACTAAAGGGGCGCTACCCCCTAATAACCTTGCCGCATCCTTCCTATTTTGACCATTTCTGGGGTGTGAGGTCCGACGAAGTCTCGTCCACAAAGTCACGCTTTATATAAAAGTTGTGCTTTGATCATCAAATGCTCAACAGCACTTCGTATGTCACATTACCAATTTGGGAATGTATCACTAGTAACCATCAACTACATAACCTCTAAGGGTGTTAAGCTAAGAGAATAAATTCTCCGCCACCAACGGAATGTTAGACACACATCCATACAAGTCCGTTCCGGGATCGAACGGAACCGAAGGCACTTACAAAGAAGTCCTTGCAATCCGGATATTCACTAATCACGACCGGACTTCCCATCAAAAAGGGTAATAAATTTCTATATCGGGGATCAGCCGATGCAGAAACATTCGACAGCAATCCTTTCGTTTTCACAAATATACGGTCTTCAATGCTATCTATTACGACGTATCACATATTCGGAATGGGTTATACGACCCCAAGGTCCTTTCCCGGCTAACCCGAATAGTGAGCGCTTATTTTTTTTAAAATAAGTGTAGCATTCAAATTCAAGCAATCACAACAAATACCTATTTAAAGGTAAATATTGATAGTCGGTTATTTAACTATCAATAGGTATGCACAACATCACCAGATTCCAAATAATTTTCCAATTATTTATCTTCCAAAAATATCTTTACAAGATATATATAAATAATTTTCATACTTCAAAAATAAATCGATATTTATTTTTAAACCCATTTTTCCAATTTCATTTATAAATTCCATATTGAATTTACATTTCCAAAATATCTGTGAATCTACGATTTCCAAATCGATTTCAAATATTCACTTTCAATTTATCTTTAAAAAGAAAATTCTCAAACGTTCATTTCATATTGGAAAACATTTCCCTACTTATTTAATAATAAGTATTTCACAAATCTATTTATTTTTCAACATTTGGGAAATATTCGATATACTTAAATCAATATTAAGTATACATTTTATTCTTTAAGAAAAACATTTTCTTTAACACTTTTATTTGAGTCCAAACTAATGTTGCGTAAAACATTGTTACCACGACCCAAAATCTCTAGTATAGGGATTCGAAATTTGGATAGATATATAAATCCCAATACTGTACAAAAACATTTCCTTTCAGAAATCATTTACTATAACAACAGTGTTATAGTCCACCATTTCCTTCTATTTCTCGAAAACGTCTATCTCAACAATGAATGTTGAAATCTATGGTTTCGATAGTTAATACATTTTAAAACATCTTTTAAAACAATTAACTTCATTTTAAAATTTCACTTCTCCAAATCATACCCGTTTTATTCAATAATATATTTACTGTCCAAAATCGTGAATATACTTTGTTTTCCCAATTCAATATTTCTACACATTTATCAAAGATTTCCCACAGTCCAAAATCGTGGATATAATTCCTTTAATAATTTATATGTTTACTTATCAAATTTATTTGATTACGGATTTATAAAACAACGTTTATAATTCCATTTCTATTTCATAACTACTTCGATTTATCAGTCTCCTTTAATAACCAATTCTATTTATATTTCATTTACATGTCGAATCCAACTTATAAGTAAATTACTTATAATCCATTTATTCACAAATCCATGCTTTTATATCATCATTAATTTATAAATCAAAAATTCTTATTTACTTATAAAACTAGGTATAACTTTATTTTAACACTTATAAAAGCTCGTTTTATAATTCCAATATCTTCAACTTATAAAATATCAATTTTATAAATCTTTTATATGAACCGTTTAAAATAATTCAAAAATCCCAATTTAAACCATTTTATAAATTTATCAACTATTTATTTCAAAAATCATGCTTTGGTTTTATTTCACAAAAATCCTAATTTTTATAACCTAAAAATTTATAACGTTTTAATTATTTAAAATGAATCAATTCGAAAATTTAATAAACGTATAATTACAAAAATCACATTAAAAATCCCTTAAAAGTCAAAATCGTTATTTTTAAACTTCAAAAATGGATCCGATGATGCAACACACCAAATAATAAATCACGACATCCAAACATCATATATCATCATATGATAATCAACAAATATCACACTATATGTAAATAAATAAATACGGTTGAGGAATCCAGTTGGATCCCTCTAACCTGTTTCCCTGCATCCACAGATGTTAGCACAATACCAATCCCGTTTCAAGACGGGATATCGCGGTATATGGGATTTATAAAATATTATCCGCTTAATAGGCGGCGTAATAGGTCTCATCCGCTATATAATGCGGGAAATCAACAACTCCAATATATACATATGCCAATATATATTGCTATATATAGGTATATCCTATTATATCAAATATCACAAACCAAACAGCAATCAATAACTACAATCCAATTTTTTTTTCCAATTTGAGTGAGAAGATCTCACCTTGATTTTATTTTGCAATCCATTTCCATCTTGACTCGATTTTCTTGATTTATACCTTGTATAAATATTTATACAATTCATTAATATTCAAATTAATCGAATAATCAGTTACCGTTTAATAGTTTAATTAGCTGATAGTTTTGTTTAAACCAATTTTCTCTTTAATAAATTGATTTAACTAAAAATTAGATTTGAACTAAATTCCATTAATAAACTATTTTTAGCGATAAAATAAATTTCTATATATGTTAACTAAACAAACAAATCACCTTTAAAAATTTATTTTAGAATAATTAATAAATTGAAACACATGTATATATATCTATAATTAGAAATTTCTGTAAAAATAAAACAGGAATTAACTTTACTGTTTACAATTTTTCCTTTACTGTAAATTCACTTATACATTTATAAAAACAAATACACATATATGCCATACTGTTTTAAAAAAAATTAAAATGCGCATCTATCACTTTCTGTTTTACTGTTTTATCTTCTGCAAATTTAAAACAGAAATTAAACTTAATGTCTATATATACATTTATGTACACATTAAATTTAATGAATTCAAATCCCTATATTTTTAATTTCTGTTCCTGTATATTCTTTACTGTAAAAAAATAACTTCTACTATTCAAACATTTATAATTTAAAAAAAATTGTTTCACAGATAAAGCTTTATCACAGGTTTAATTTTTATTCTCTAATGTTCATAAATATATATATACACCTTACTGAAACATGTCGATACACTACTGCTCACCTACTCGAGCATCACGGCCATCAACATGAAACCCTAGCCACGCGCCGCCGCTATCCCCTAGGTCGGCGCCGTGCGCGAGAACCCACATGACCCTCCATCGATTGCGCGCGCGATGCCCATTCACCAAACCCTAGCCACTGCCACGACGTAGCCGTCGCCGTCGCGAGCTCGCGCCTCTTGCCTCGTCGCCGCGGCCTCTAGCTCAAGCTCGACACTTCATCGCGACTCAAAAGAACGATTCGAGATTAACGAATTGGTTTTGAGGATTAAAATGAAGAGGCCGGCCATTGATTTTTGAAAAGGAAGAGAGCGAATTTTTCTTTTTTTTTTGAATGAAAGGGCTTCGGCTGTTTGATTTTAAACAAATGAAAAGAGTACGCGGCCATGATTTTTAATTTGAACGAGGCATGCTCTACACGATCATCCTCGTGATTTTAGGCGAAATTTTAGGGAAGCTACAGTATTTTGATTTTGACCAAATTCAAATTTAAAAATCAATTTGAATTCGATTTAATTTCAACGCGTTTTCTTACTGTGTGCTCACACAATAACTTCAAAAAATACGAAATTTGACATCCGATAATAATTCAATACTACGGATGCAATGGAACTAGTTTCGTCGAATTTCGAGGTTGTGCCTCGAAAGGCTATTTTTAAATCCAATTTAAACGGTATAAATTTTAAAACTGAAAAAATCACTTCTAAATTCATTTCTGAAACTTCTACTATCTTTAGTATTATTTATATGAATTTTACAAGCCTTTGAAATATTTTAAATCGGCTTAAAATTGAAGATTTAAATTTTTATTCAACTTTCAATAGATTAAATTTTATAATTTAATTGCCAATTTCATTCTGATAAATTGAAATTCAAGTCAAACCATCATTCAAATATTTAAAATTCATTAAATATTTCCAATTTAAATTGTTCAAAATTCTGGGTCGTTACAGGTTTACTATGAACCTGTCTGAACTGACAACTCTTTGACCGGTCTTTGGGCATCCTATGTTCTGGTCTACCTGACCTCCTGGATGCAAGTCTACTCATACAGGAGTTAACTCAATATATATTCACTATTGGGTCAACTTAGCTGGTTATTCTGCCTTAACTCCCCAAATACAGTTGGGTTAATTATAAAGTGAATATATTTATAGAAGAAACACACATGATAACTAATCATAACATGATGACACAACCATCCATAGTTTAATATCCTTGTATTCATTTTCAAATGAAACATGGTTAATACATTTATCCTATTATCTTTAGTTAGGAAAGCTTCTTCAAAGACTCTAAAGTTAAATGTTATTTCAAAACTCTTTTATATTGCCATGGATTTATCTTTAAAAATTAAGATTGAGTTCTTTGTTTTGAAACCAAGGCTTTTGAAACCTTTTACACTCTCTTTCGATACCATTGAAACATACCTTTCTAAAGTATTCCAACCTTCAAAACACTTAAATTTATGCCTTTCAGAACATTCTAACCATCTCTTTCGAAAACACCTTCCTTTCGAAACCATTAAAAAATTCCTTTCGAAAGTATCAAAACCTTTCTTTCGAAACCATTTAGTTCAAGTAGGATTTATAGAAGCATAGCTTCAAAACCATATGAAAGTATCTCTTTCAAAACATTGGTTTTAATCTTAAGTATAACTTCTGAGTCAAAGTGAACATAAGTGAAATTGCCCCTTCCAAAAACATTTATCTTCAAATAAAAGAATTTAGGGAAATAGATCGCTTCAAAGCCACCCTTTAAAATGCATTGATAAAAATGGCTATACAAAAGCATTGACCTGTAAGTAAAATAATTGGGGGAAAGGATAGCTTCGAGACAACCTTTCAAAACCTTTGCCTTCGAAACCTTTAATATAAATGACTACAGAGACCCTTTTGAAAGCATTAGAAAGTGACTTCAATATTAATAAAACAAAAGCGTCCCTTTCAAAAGCATTGTTATAAGGCTATAAAGAAAAGCGGCCCTTAACCTATTCGAGAGGTACAAAGACGGCAAATAGGGTTCGATTAGGTTCAAAACTCCCCTTTCAAAAGCTCCTTTTTTTTAATTTAATATGTGGCAAATCAATTGAAAGCTACTTTTAAAAGAAAAGTAAGTTGCAAAGTAACTTCAATCCTTTCGAAAGTATCTTTTAAAAGCAAAGTAAGCGACATCTCTCTTGAAAGCAAAATGATGTGCACGTAAATATGCATATTTTTACTACCATATTTATTCGAATTAAATTAAATAAATGATTATATTGGGTATTTTAACGTGTTTAAACCAAAATTCAAATTATTTTCAAATCGTCATATATTCATCTTAATATAGGGGCAAAACGACCATCTTTGTGCATATATAAATTTGAGAAAATTTAATTGGAAATTTCTGTATTATTTTTATAGGAATTTGAACTCAAATACAAGTGGTTTCATGAAGAGATATGCATGCACAAGAGAAGATAAGTAAATAAAGATGGAAATAATTCATACCATGAATCATGAAGGACTTCACCTACCTTGATGTACAAATTAGAAGCTAATGCTTATGCTAATGTCCATTAAAACTTCATGCACGTTTAAATGAGGATTAACACATACTAATGATGACTTGACCACCACACTTTCTAAGGGGTAGTTTGGGTAGTTTCCAAAAAAGTGGATTAGGGTTTTAAAATATGTATAAATACTCCATATGTTCATGTAACCCTCCTCTCTTCTCCTAGCCTCTTTAGTTTAGGCTCAAAATAACGAGATCTCTTTTTTTCATGGCTACTTGGCCATTTCTTTCATGTATTTTCTTTTTATGCAATGCTAATTCTTGCTCTCTTTCTATTTGCATGTTTTTTTTCTTCATGTTAGTAGTTAGTTTATTTTTCATGCAAGTGGAATATCTTTCATTTTCTTTTAATGAGCTCTCTATTTACTTTGATCTCTTTTTTCTTTCTTTTTGTTTCATGTTGCTTTCTACATTTGTTAATATGATAGCAAATATGAGAGGCTAAACCCCTTCAATTTAAGAGTAATGAAGCTTTCTAGTATGTAGATTCAACATTTTAATCATTTATGTTCTTTTTTGTGCTTAATGTAAATGTTTGAATGGGTTAACTTGTCGTTTTAGCTTTGAATTAGATAGCTTATATTGTTGATACCAAATAAGCTATGCTTAAACAAACAACAAACTCAAATTAACTCTTCATCTACATGTGATGTTGGTAATGAAGTGATTTTAAAATCAAAATTTGACGGTCAATTTTTCTATTTTTAAAAAAACATACACAAAATTTTGAAAAATTATATTTTTTATTTCATTTTCATTTTACAATTTCTGCTTTGCTTATACAAATTTTCACTTACATTTACAAAACTGCTATTTTTTTCTTCTTTCAATTCTGTGCACTACTAAGCACTACTTGCACTCTAACCCTCTGCCACAAATACATCTCCTTACAGACTTCAACTAATCCTCTCTGCCCAGACTTCAATACTTCTCCTCTGACATCAAATACTGCCCATCGCACTGCATACCACATGCTGCTGATACACCTCCTCTATAACCCCTTTATTGCCATATCTGTGCACAACTGTGCATTATTGCACAAACAAAACATTGCAATTCAGTCACCATATAACTTGCCTGCTGATCAACTATCTTCACCTCAAATCCATTTTTGCCTTTTTGCAACTACAAATACAACACCACAACCCACAAACTTCAACAACAAATCAACTTCACCATCAACCTTCACACTTCAGTCTCCTCACAATTCACAATGCCAATCAACAACATATACCAAACAAACTTACAAACCCGTCCATTGCCTTGCTCGCACTTGCGAACATCCACTTCTGTCAACTCCACTGATCAACACTTCTATGCAACTGTTGCTGCAAGCCCACTTCACTGCCACTTCCATATACTTCCATATAACTTCTACAGCAAAGTCATTACCCACAGCAACTCCTCCAACATTTCAATAGTTTCATCCTCTTCTAACACCAAACAACCTCTGTTCATCCACCAAACCCAACAGTCAATCACTAGAATCACTCACATCACCACTTCACTAACATATCCACTGATTCTTCATTGCCTGCAACTCACATACCACCCTCTATCCCATACAACACTTCCATCTACACTATCCAGCCTTCAACTTCACAAGATTTCACAAAAACCAATCCTAACTCTTCACAGTGCATCACTTCCCCATCATACTGTGCTTAACCACCAGCGACTACCACCTCCTTCCCATTTCAAACACAAAAGAAAAGTAAATAAATAAAAACTTGCCACAGCAATTCAACCAATTCGCAACTTTCAAGTGACCAAAGCCCACATAACCACCGAACAACTGCTATCACCCCCATAATTGGCCACTGACAATCACTAAGACATCCCTCCAAATCACCGCGACTAGACTGCTACTTCCTCTGCACTTCAACCACGAACTCTGAACTCATCCCACAGCGCGCCACAAATCCTCGCCCAATCGCCTACTGTCAATCGCATACCCACTCCCACTCTCCACAAATCCGCTACCTCCAAACTTGACTGTAATTCCATCGCCGACCAGCTCATGAACAACCCAAAATTGCCTCGCAAATACAATTTCGAACACCCTCAACTCGCGAATTCAATTTCGATTTCCTACAATCAATTTCGATTTCAAACTGGTTTTTGATTTTTGATAATCGCGTTATTTCTATGGATAAAGTGAAATACAAAATGGGATGAATGGTTGGACGGTGTAAGTTTAATGAATGGCGATGTATTAACTTTGGGTCGGTTGGACTTTGTTTGGGCCGAGATTTATTTGTCAAAGCTATTTTCAATTGTTTTTAGTTTAGTTTAGTTTTTATTGTTTTTTTAGTTTGTTTTTATTCTTACCAGTTTCTACTAGTTTGTGTCAGTATATTGTGTTTCGTATTTAATTTGTTGGGTTTTTTAAATCCTTTTGTTTTATTTTGAGTAGAATCTTTTGTTTTAATTTTGTTTGAGTGTTAAGTATTTTATTTTGCTTCTTAAAAAAAAAGAAAAAAAGGAAAAAAATTTATGTGTGTGTGTGTGTATATATATATATATATCTTATTTTTAATTTTCAGGTTGTAGGAAATAAAAGGAATAATTGCTTGCTCAAACTGCTTCTCTTGCTTGTTTTAAAAAATATTGCCGCTTTAAAATAATCTGCTAATAATTGTACACGCTCTGATATCATGCTTTCATCTCTAGTTTTAATTTAGATTCTTGTTTGCTTGCATATAAAAAAAAAAATTTAAAAAACAAAAATATATTCGTAGTTAAATTGTTAATTCACATTTAATTTCTGCTTTGCATTTCATTCTAGAATTTTGATTAATAATAACGATTAGACATCGATAACGCTTAATTGTATGTTGACAAGTTGTCTTCTTTTAAGAATTTAATTTCTTAGTGTCTAGGCTACGGCAGAGCAATAACCATTTATAAATATTATGGTGATTCGTAAATATTATAGTGGTTGTTTCTCCAAAGGTACTTAAATCTTCAGCTGCATTGCTACGGTGACTCGCGGTGCACCGATAACCCTGTCCGTTACCTGGCTGAGAACTATCTTGTTGGATTAAGACAAAGTGTGATTATACAATTTTTTGTTAGGAGCTACTTAGGATAAATAATTGGTAATTAAAACCTTGCATTCATCTAGTTGCGTTAGTTCATGCATATTTTAAAAAATGTTCAAAATCCAAAACAAAATAAACTGTAAATATTTCTTAACTTAGTTTAAAAACTTTGAAAATTTTCTCAATTAAAAATAAAAAAAACCCAAAAAGAAAATTTTAAGTTAGCTTTTTTAAGAAATACAAAAACAATTATAAAACCTTTTCAAACACAAAAAAAAAAATCGAAAAAACAAAAATCAAATTTCCCTTTCGAAAAAAATAAATTCCTTTTGGTAAATAGTTTTCTTTTATAAAAAATACATTCTTGAAAATGTCCGAATTTCCATATTCACATGAATTTTACGATAGTTGTGAAAATCAACATAGTCCATATAATTTTACTTTAAATTCTCATGGATATTTCAACAATAACTATTGTTTAAACGAATCGAATTTTGAACCACAAAATTTTCAAAATAATGGTCAACCCTCAACTCTTGAAAAGCCTATTGAGACTATTGAATCTTTACTTGGACAACAAAATCATATGAATGATTTGTGTAATTCATATCCGTGCAACAATTCGATTCAAAGTTTTCAAAATAATCAAAAATTGAATTGACTTCCAAATTCTAATGATTTTGATTATAACCCATGCCAATTCAACTTCGAACTCCAAAATGAATTTCAAAATCACAATGGAAATGTTAATCACTTTTCAAATGATTTTGGCAATGGGAATAGTTTCAATTTTGGTGCAATTGACAATTTTTGTTCTCAACAATTCAAACTGAAAATTCTCAAATTAATAATCTTGAGTTTGATTTAGTTGAGAAAATGGAAAAAGATTATGAGGATTTGCTAAGTGAAACCTGCAAAAATTTCATGAGAAACAAAATCAAACGCAAACGCGTGAAGAATTAAATGATAATCCACCGTTTATCAAAATTGACAATTTTTGTTCTCAACAAGTTCAAATTAAAAACTCTCACATTAATAATTATAAATTCGATTTGTTGAGCAAATGGACGAAATTTATAACAATCACACAGATTTGTTGCTTGCAACCTACAAAAAACTTGTGAGCAACAAAAGCAAATCTCAACTTGTGACGAGCCAAATAATAATCCACCTTTTACCAAAACTGACGATTCTCAAATAACAACTTTAGAAACTGAAAATGAAAATCTTAATGAAGTTGTTGAAAATGTGGTATTTGAGTTGGATTTCAATTCTTTTGAGAGTTTGGAACCAAATTTAAAATTCGATCTTCCTTTCTTCGATTTGGAAAAATTAAATGAGACAACTTTAGATTTAGAAATTGATACATGCAATGAAGTAGTTGATAATCCAACAAAGGAAGACAAATTTAAGGAACACAATTTTTTTGGATTTTTTGAAGAGGAGTTGTTGAATTCTGAAGGAGTAGATTTAAATAACCATTTTGATTCGAAAATCAATAATTTTGAAGAATTTTTCAACTATGAGCTTGAATTTCACATTGGTGAAAATAAACATGAACTTCAACCATTTATTTTATCTACCCAGAAAATCATCGAAAATAAAACAACTCATACGATCGGTATATCTGGCCTCACTTATCTAAATTAGGTGTATGTGTATAAAAATTCTTTTTAATATTGCCTACAATCGATAGGTGTTCACACTTGTGTGTTCACTCGCCATGCTCTATATTCTCCTAACATAAGCCCAAAAGGCAGTGCATGGGTAATATATCTGGCTTTTGATTTATCTGAGTTAAGAATATGTAAATATTGTAAACATCCAAAAAAACTTAAAGATAGAGAGAGTAAGCAAATGAAATCCGAGCACTATTATCACTTATTTGATTCGATTTATTATTCAAAAGACATAGAAATACCAGTTTGATTAACTTTGATAATCAATTAAGGATCCATTTCATAGTTACACTATGTTATCAACCAAAACAACGAGTTAAACTGTAGTCTATTTGTTATGATAACTTGATTTTTGTTGGAAATTTTGACAAGTACAATGACTAAAATTTCTTGATAATGAACAAAATTTGTATTTAACTTATTAGTGTCAATTTGAAAGTAAATCCTTCATTTGTAAATATTTTCAACATTTTGCGTCCATATCATTGCAAATAAGTCTTGCATTTAGGAATTTTTCGTTCTGCAAATATTTTCATGCCGCATTTGGATTTTGTGGGTAGTAACCGTTGAAAACCCTTACACAAGATAACACTCGTTCTACTAGGGACATCTAGAGGTTTAACGGCTTGTTGCATATGCTCAATGCAATCGTGCTCCCTACTAAAACAGATTTATCTTAGTTTTTCTTTATTCGAGGACGAATAAAAAGATAAATGTGGGGGTATTTGATAGGCACGTAAATGTGCATATTTTTACTACATATTTATTATAATTAAATTAAATAAATTATCATATTGGATATTTTAAAATGTTTAAACTAAAATTCAAATTATTTTCAAATCGTCATATATTCATCTTCATATAGGTGCAAAATGGTCATTTTTGTGCATATATTAATTTGAGAAAATTTAATTCTGTATTATTTTTGTAGGAATTTGAACTCAAATACAAGTGGTTTCATGAAGAGATATGCATGCACAAGAGAAGATAAGCAAATGACAATGGAAATAATTCATGGCATGAATCATGGAGGACCCCACCTACCCACCTACCTTGATGTACAAATTAGAAGCCAATGCACATGCTAATGGCCATTAAAGCTTTATGAAAATTTAAATGAGGATTAACACACCCTATTGATGACTTCACTACTACATTTCCTAAGGGAAAGTTTGGGTAGTTCCCAAAAAATTGGATTAGGGTTTTAAAACATGTATAAATACCCCTTATGTTCATGTAACCTTCCTCTCTTCTCCTAGTCTCTTTAGTTTAGGCTCAAAAATAAAATGCAAACTCTCCTTTTTTTTCCTGGCCACTTAGCCATTTCTTTCATGTATTTTCTTTTTATGCAATGTTACTTCTTGCTCTCTTTTTATTTATATGTTTTTTCCTTTCATGTTAGTAGTTAGTTTATTTTTCATGCAAGTAGAATAGCTTTCATTTCTTTTAATTAGCTCTCTATTTACTTTGCTCTCTTTTTTCTTTTCTTTTTGTTTCATGTTGTTTTCTACATTTGTTGATATGATAATAAATATGAGAGGCTAAACCTCTTCAATTTAGGGGTAATGAAGCTCTCTAGTATGTAGATTCAACAATTTAATCATTTATGTTCTTTTTTTATGCTTAATATAAATGTTTGAATGTGTTAACCTGTTTTTTTAGCTTTGAATTTGATATACTATATTATTGACACCAAATAGGCTGTGCTTAAACAAACAACAAACACAAATTATGTGAAGACCCGCAAATCCGTACTCCTTGAGTATACACTAATCTCCATAGATTAACTCAAGATGAACAGAAATACGAATTATCAATGTTTAAGAAAAAGGAAAAGTAGAAGAAGAGAGGAAGGATAAGAAGATAGAAAATGGGGAGGGGGGGGGAAGAAAATAGAAAATAGAACGGAACACAACAGAACAACAACAGAATCTCACAATTCGCAGCGGAACAACATATAATAATAAATGAATAATCTTTAAACAAAGAACTATATCAGTTATTACATTATATTACATCATATCATCAGAGTGTACAACAACAACAACATCAAACAGCGGAAAAAGAAATACTATATACTAGTAATACGCCATGCCATCCATCTTGCCTCCAGCAACTCCAGAATATCCAGAATATCTTGATAAACCTTAACTCTTGACTGCCCGTGTGAAAATTGGTGGGCACCCAGAGTTTAGGAAGGAAAACAATAAACTCCGAGTCAGTCATGTGACTGGTGTGAGAACTCAAAACAGTTTATTTATCTTTGAAAACAAAATAGAGGAATATTTTTAAGTCAATTCGCAATGCTTTTAAAAATGAGACTACCATAAGGCCTCCCGCACACACACACACACAATGCAAACGCAGAATCAGAGGAGATTTCTCCTTATGATAGTTAAAGATGTTTGATACGCATTTAAAAGAACATTTGATATTATTACTAGTGCATAGTATAGAGAAAATTCATTTCGAAAATAAAGATATAAATCTTAGCCGACATAGACATTTCGAACTATGCCTACTATAGCTACCATGTTCAATAGCGGGTTATCGCCATATTCCATGGCAGGTTATACAACTAAAACCGTACAAGGCTCGTATTTGAAGAATGGATTTTCCAACAAATGGTCAGGCCAAGGAACTTTCCATTGCCACATGGAAATGCCTCTGGAAGGACGCCCCGAGAACCACCGTTCTCTGCTAAACAAAGCCGGGAACCCCTTTTCCCAAGGGATATTACAAACCCTCAGATATACCACCCCCGGTCCTTTGGAACCTTTAAACGAGCGCTCGTCACCATCATCACACAATCATAAAGTGTTTTCAACATGAGTAAGTATCTGGGCTCCATACCATGATACTACCCTTTTCCAGAAGGAATGGTCATACCCTAGGGAAGCGATCCCTGAAAACCTTGCCGCACAATTCCTGTTTCGACCATTACCGGTTTGTGAGGCTCGACGAAGTCACGTCCACAAAAACATACTTTATACAAAAGCCATGCTTTAGGTCAACAAATGATCATAGAAATGATCACCAAGATAGACGATCAAATAAATGATCCTATCACAAATAATCAACACAATGATCATTTCACAGTAACACTCAGCATGTCACATTACCAAATTGGGAATATATTGCTGATAACCTTCAACTACATAACCTCTGAGCTCGTACGTCTCAGAGAAGGGTGTTAAGCTAAGAGAATAAATTCTCTGCCACCAACAGAAATATATTTGAAAGAAATCGGCTTTATATCTCAATTTGTAATGTCAGACATACTATCCATACAAGTCTGTTCCGGGCTCGAACAAAACCGAAGGCACTTACAAAGAAGTCCTTGCAATCCGGATATCCACAATCCTGATCGGATTCACCATCACATATGGAGAACTCTATACCGGAGCAACTCGGTGCAGAGTCAATCAACAGGTCATCCCATCGCTCTCGCAAATACCCGGTCTTCAACACCGATCTTCAAATGCAATTCATAACGACGTATCACATATTCGGAATGAGTTATACAACCCCATGGTCCTTTCCCGGTTAACCCGAATAGTGAGCGCTTATTCAAAAATAAGTGTGGCATTCAAATCCAAACAAATCACATCAAATACCCATTCAAAGGGAAATATTGATAGTCGGTTATTGAACTATCAATGGATATGCACACATCACCAGTTTCCAAATAATTTTCCAAATTATTTATTTTCCAAAATATCTTTACAAGATATAAAATTTCAATACCTCAAAAATAAATCAATAGTTATCTTTAAACAACTTCCCTTTTTATTCATAAATTCCATAGTGAATTTTCATTCCAAAATATCCATGCATATACGATTTCAATTATTCATCTCAATTTATCTTCAAAAAGATAAATTCTCTAATATTCACTTTATATTGGAAAACATTTCCATACTTACTTATTAAGTAATTCTCAATCCATCTATTTTCAACACTTGGAAAATATTCAATATACTTAAATCGAGATTAAGTATATATTTCATTCTTTAAGGAAATCATTCTCTTAAACATATTTATTTGGGCCAAAACGAATGTTACGTAAAACATCGTTACGACAACCCAAAATCACTAGTATAGGGATTCGAAATTAAAATAGATATATAAATCCCAATACTATACAAAACATTTCCTTTCGGAAATCATTTACTATAATAACGGTGTTATAGTCCACCATTTCCTTCTATTTTTCGAAAACGTCTATTTCAACAATAAATGTTGAAATCTATGGTTTCGAATCTCAACACATTTTAAAACATCGTTAGATCGTTTTAATTCTATTTAAAACTTCACCTTCTAAACATTTTCTTTAACATAATATTCACTATTCAAAAACGTGAATATAACTCCATTAATAGGTTTTCAACAATTTACTTATCAAAATAAGTCGTTTGCGAATTTATAAAACAACGTTTATAAATTCCATTTCTATTTAGTTTATAACAATTTCCTTTATAAATTCCTTTATTAACCTATCTCAATTCATATCTCAATGATATACTAAAGATTCATATTATAAGTGAAATACTTATAATTTATTTGTTTGCAAAAATCGTTCCTTTGAACTTTATAATTATAAATCTTATAACTTATAAGATTCAATTATTTATCCAAATCTATTCTTTCAATAACTTTATAAATTTTATAAACCTACTGTTTATAAAATTCCATTTATAACTTCACCGTTTATAATTCTATAAATTTCATTCATTTATGAAATTCATTCACAATTCATTCTAACACTTATAAAACTCGTTTTATAATTCAAATATTTTAATTTACAAATTATCAATTTATAAATCTCTTATATAAATCAATCCATATTATTATTTCAAAACATCTTTAATCTCCTTTATAACTTCACCATTTTGATTCATAAAATAATTAATTTTCATAAATCCTATATTTAAACTTTTCACAATAAATTCAAAAATTCCGATTTAACTATTTTATAAAATCATTAGCATCATATTCTCAAAAATCAGTTTTTAACTATATTTCTCAAAAATCATAATTTTTATAACATTAAAATTACACGTTTATTTATTTAAAATGGATCAATTCCAAACATATAGTATATTTTCAAAAATCACTTTAAAAATCATTTTAAAGTTCCAAAATTTGGTCCAATGATGCTACATACCAAATAGTCAATCACGACAACAACGATATCATATATCGATATGATAATCCATCAAATATCAAAATATCCGAATTCAAATAAATACTGTTGAGAAATCCAGTTGGATCCTTCCAACCTGTTTCCTGCATCCAAAAACATTAGCACAATACCAATTCTGCTCCAGTACGGAATTATCGCGGTATATGGGATTTATAAATATTATCCTCTTAATAGACGGCGCAATAGGGTCTCATCCGCTATACAAATGCGGGAAATCAATAACTCCAATATATACATATGCCAATATATATATATATATTGCTATTATATATAATACCAATTTCACTGTTTATGAAATATTCACGGTATATGTTTTTAATAAATAACATCCGCTAACTAACGGCGCATAATGTCTATTTTAACAATCAATAGATATCAATCATCATTCAAACATGCATTCAAATATTTTAAATCTAACTATTTAAAATAAAATCGAAACTGATTCGATTGAGTGAGAAGTTCTCACCTTGATTTCAATTTCGTTTTAGCGATTTATTTCGAATAAAATTAAACGGACGTTTAATTTTACCCGAAATTTTCACTAACTCCAAATGACTCCAATCTAATTCCATCGCGTAGTGCTCGTCCATACGATTCCAACGCAACTGGTTTCGCGCGTTTTCGACCTCGTATGAAAAAGTTATGCATTTATGAAGTTACACGAATTTAAACTATATATAAATTACAACCTAAATATATAATTTTTTTTTTAAACCACAACTCATCCATAGCCGTGAGATCCTTCTTTGAACACATCAGGGCCGTGCACTGCTACTCCATCTTCCACATGCAACATCTCCAGATAATCACGTTTTAGCCGAACCCATTTTTGATTATTTAGGGTTTAAATTTTCGCCATCAACACTCGACGAAATTCCGATCAGGGACTTGCATTTTGAAGAGCACGACAAGCACAATACTCGGCCAAGATGGCATAGAGCTCGGCCTCACCATTTTTCTCGAATTGTGTGCGCAATCATAGCCGAACGCAGGCCATTATCTCCCAAAATACAGCTCCAACCTCGATCATACCCGTTGAACTTCAAGATCTCGCGTAGTCTACCACTTTCTAGTTGTAAGTTTCTTGAAACGATTGAAGGATTGAAAGATAAATGAAGGGGAAGAGGAGAGTTTTCTGGCCATTGAGCATGGTAGTGGCGGCTAGGGTTTTAGTTTGTTTATTTTTTTTTTAATTTATGAAGGGGTGAGGGTCTATTTATAAGAAAACGAACGAAACACTATTCATTCCGGGAATTCCAAACTCCGATTCACGCGCCGTAACCAGCATTTCTAGGGTTTACCCCGCGTTCCGGACACAATGGAATAGGTTTCGAAAGCTAATTCGGACATCTGTGCGAGTTATGGCTATAAACGTTCAATTTAAATTAAACCGATTTAAACGATTTTCTAGGCGTTTTAATTTGTACCGGACAAACGGTAAATCCAATTGACACGAAATTTTAAACCTTACAATAATATCACATTACGGATCCGATGAAACTAGTTTCGTCGAAATCCGAGACTGTTTGAAAAATGGCTATTTTAACTCGCCAAATTAATATTAAAAACAATTCGATGCGTTTCGAGCTGCCACGATCAAACGACAACTCCGATTGACACGAAAATTGAAATCCAGTAATAACTAACTATTACGGATCCAATAGAACTGGTCTCGTCTAATTCTGAGACTGTTCAAAAATTGACTATTTTCACTAGTCGATTAAATATTAAAATATTCAATTTTCACAAATAAACTTTTAATTCGATTTTAAAAGTTCTAAAATATCATTCTAACTTCAATATGATAAAATAAAATTTTACAAATCATTTACAATCATATTTAACCCAATTTTCAATTATTTCCATAATTTAACATATTAAATTATCGATTTAATTATCCAATTCAATCCAATTATTCAAATTAAATTTATTCGACTTATAAATTTCACTTATTAATATTTAAAATTAATTAAATATTCAAATTTTAATTATCAAAATTTCCTGGGTCGTTACAAATTACCTCTTCATAAGCACATGATGTTGGTAATGAAGTGATTTTGAAATCAAAATTTGATAGTCTATATTTCTAACCAATAGTTAGTAGGCCATGCTTAAAACATATTTTATTTTCAAGTTCATTGTAAATTTTCATGAGAGTTAAAAGTGATTTAGTATTGTGTTATAGTTTGATGGTTTATATTGGGCTAATTAATAGCACAAATATTCCATACTTGTGATAAGCACATCAACAAATTTCATTATTGATCAAAAGAGAGATCATAATTTTATTTTGTTGATTTATATGATCTAGAGAGTGGATTTATCTATAAATTGCCTTCTACTCATATTTTTATCACTTTCAATTTTTGTTAGTTTCTAGAAATTTTTCTAGCTTAAAAATATCTCAAATCTTGGTTAATTTGATTGGATAGAATTTTTAAAATCTAAACAATTCCCTACGGATTGACCTGTACTTGCCACGTGCTAACATTTGTATGCCGTGCGCTTGCGGTTAATTTTTATTATATTTTTTTTGGCAATTTTCTAATTAAATAAAAATTCGTCGATGAATACAAAATAAAGGCAAGTGAGTTGATTCGAAAGCTGCTAAAAATGGCTACAACCCCTTTAAAAGCAAGGTTTCGACATCACCCCCTTCGCCTTCCTCCAATACAGTACATACCATCTATTTGATATCATGTGCATTGAATGATTTTGAAAGGCGATCTGGGATGATTTTGGAAGCAAGCAAATGGAAGTGGTAAGCTTGTAATTCAAAGAAAAACCGATTTTATTCCTTTAAAGGAGACTCTTTTATACCTAACTTTCCTTTTTGTCAAAACATGATCAGTTTCTAAATCCGTTACCAAAATCTTTTCTAAAAAGACTACCTAATTCATCCATTACTACTTAATATGTTAGCAAAGAAGCCCTTCCCCTTAACAAAACAATTAAGACATTTAAGTCCTTGAACTAAATTAATTTAATTTCCGTAGTAAATTACTTAGGAAAAATCCCCAAAAAACATCTTAATTCACTTTTAATTTGTTTTCTAACATATATAAATTTTGGACCCAAATTACTTTGTATATTTGCCGAAATTAATTTTAAACACAAATGATTCATTTCTTCCATTCAGTATTCAGAATAAATTATCCATAGCTTGGACAATTATAAAATTTAAACCCACCTCCAAAATAATGTTTTACATAACATATTAACTCCTCGTGACATTTGAAACCCATATAACATGACTTTAGCCTTAAAATCGAACCAAACCCTTTCCCAAATATACTTGTTTAAATCAGACATGGCATATAATCAAAGCATATCATCATTCAAATCATCAAAATGGTTTTAAAATTTAAACCCAAAATCAGAATGTTCATTAAGACATAAATGAGATGATTTTGATTATTATTCACCTTGTTTGGATAAGGAACTTGAGATTTGATCTTGCTTAATTCTTCCTTGTTTGATTCCTTAGCTTTTAGTTGATTTTGATCCTCTTTTCTCCCAGGGTTGTGGCCGACCTCAAAGCTCCTTTATTTTTATTTTATGAATGTGTTAAATGAGAATGAGGTAAGGGTTTAGGGGTTATGGGGTTATATACGACTATTCCCAAAATACCATTCATATTCTCTTAACTTATAAAACCATTTTATAAACCCATTCTTATGGTTTCATTTAGTTAAGCATGGCCTCTATTTAATTTTCAAATCTTAATCCTCTTATCACTCTAGTCTCTACATTATTCTATTTAATTTATCTAATTAAATCTTCTGAATAATGTTATCTAAAATTAGGGGTGTTACAATTCCACCTCGCCGACGCTAGGCTTACTTTTAGAATGAGCCGACCCTAGAGTGTTAGCTTGTCGTTGGTGGAGGGCGTAAACCCATTTAAGCCACAAGGCTAGTTGAGGGCCAACCAACCGTAGGTGGAGGGAAGCCAGATGGGGCCTTTGTTGTCGGGTCATTCCTCAAAGGGAGCGTTGGGTGAGATAGGAAGTAGTGAACGAGGATGCTCGCCCATGGCAGGTGAGCCAGCAGAGAGGAACCCTAGGGAGAACTAGGTACATAAATTAAACACGCGAAAATTTATAGTGGTTCGGCCTAGAGCGACCTACGTCTACTGTAAAGTCCCTCTACTATATGGACCACCTATAATTTACAGACCATTACAAGAAAATAATAAAGGAACCGAAACTATATATGCTACAAGAGTACAATATCCTAGTCTAAGGGTCTCACGGGAGGAGACCTAAAGGGATACCCATTGGGAGGGCCACCCTCGGAGGAGGAGTCTCGAAAGCAAAATATCCCTTACAGGAGAGGTTGCTGATAGCGATTGGAAGACAGGTGCTAGAAGGAGGTGCCACTAACTGTGGTGATGAGCTTGCTGTTGGAAATGGTGGTAGAGCATGGTGCGTATAGCACGGTATGTTAGGTTGTAAAGCTCGGTAGAGTTTCTCTCTAATAGAAGTCAAGCTGAGCCACCATTAGAGAAGTTTAAGAGGAGAAGTGGAGAGTTGGTATAAGTGGCCGATTGATTGATCCTTTGCCATGTTGTATGGTATCGGGTATATATAGTGGATGTAGGATGTAAGTGGATGGACGAGATTGTTGGACAAATGTGCAGAAGAGACATTGGGCCATGGATTGGAGGGAACGTAGGATGGGAGCCAATTGGAAAGCAGATCTAGGCTAACGGCTCGGATTGCTTGGCAGTTAAAAAGAGGGTCTACGACAGACCTAAGAAAGGCAATAGGCTTTAGTAGGTAGGGGTATAGACGTTCTGATTGGCTATTGGAAAGGCGGAGAGAGAGTAAAAGGCCACGTGCGGCGTATCTAGAGAAACAGTACTTTTCCTAGATGGCATGTACATATGAGCGGTTGGACTAGGAATGGTTAGGATATTTCGCGGTAGGCTATTTTGGGTCAAGCGGTCGGTCCTAGCTAGTAGGTTTAGGATGGATAAGGATATAAGGCGGTTGGGGTACCGCGGTCGAGCGGATCCCTATATGGGAGTAGTTGGGCCACACGAGATAGCCAGTCCAAGCTCGGCTCTGAACGAATCAGACGTCCGACGAAGAGCAGACATGCAGGGCTCGGTTGTAAGCGTATGGAGAGCGAAGTCGATGGACGGTCATATGAGAGTGGAGCTATTTGTGATACTAGGACCATTACGAGGGTAGTCCTGGGCCTTAGAGGGGGAGGTAGGATGAGCTAGAGCCGCTAAGGAGTGGCATGGAAGGTTTGGTGCCTAGCATAAGCATTGAGATGGATGAGTGGATGGGTTGGGCTAGTGCTGAAGAGACCGGGACAGGCTTTGTCTACTTTGGGACAGCGTGCCGAGGAAGGCCTGGAGGTATGACCTTGGGATTTGAAAAGTAGCTGGTCGACTGGCTTCAAAGGAGCGCTAGAATGTTGGGAGCGCTTGGTGCCTTGATGAGGAAGATGATTCGCTTATGGACTTTGCCCTACCAATCGATATGGAGGAGGAGATGTCCGAGGAGGCGGTCATGCCAGTGTGTGGGAATGCAATCGTGCAACGACCCGGAATTTTGGTCGTTAAATTTTGAACATTTAATTCATCTTAAATGTTGAATGTGAATTATAATTTGATTTGAAATAAGAGAATTTTGGTTAAATCATTAAGATTAGTAAAATTTCAAATATGGCAATTCAATTAGATTTGGATAAAATAATAATTTTATATTTGAAATTGGAATAATTGGTTAATCTGGTTGTATATAGATATGAAAATGGTTTCTAAAATTTATTTTAAGTCTAGATGGATTTGAATTATAAGATTGGACTTTTGGATGGAATAAAAAGTCGATAATTTAAATTTGGAATTTTTATATTAATTTAATAATGGAAATTAATATATAATATTAATGCAAATAATCAGATTTGTAACGTACGCGGATTTTCGTTGCCGAAAAACCGAATAGTTATGGGTTTTAAAAACAAGAAAAGAAAGAAGAAGAGAGAAAAAGATAGAAGGAAAAAGAAAAGATAGAAAATTTTAAAATAGAAGAAAAAGAGAATAGAAAATAGAACAGAAAGAAAATAGAAGAAAATAGAACGGAACAGAAAGAAACAGAACAACATCAGAATCTCACAATTCGCAGCAGAACAACATATAATAATAAATGAAAAATCTTTCAACAAAGAACTATATCAGTTATTACATTACATTACATCACATCATATCATCAGAGTGTACAACAACATACAACAACAAACAGCGGAAAAGAAATACTTTATACTAGTAATACGCCATGCCATCCAGCTTGCCTCCAGCAACTCCTGATAAACCTAACTCTTAACTGCCCGTGTAGAAATTGGTGGGCACCCAGAGTTTAGGAAGGAAAACAATAAACTCCGAGTCAGTCATGTGACTGGTGTGAGAACTCAAAACAGTTTATTTATCTTTAAAATCAAAATAGAGGAATATTTTTAAAGTCAATTCGCAATGCTTTTAAAAATGAGACTACCATAAGGCCTCCCGCACACACACACATGCAAACGCAGAATCGGAGGAGATTTCTCCTTATAATAGCCAAAGATGCTTGATACGCATTTAAAATAACATTTGATATTATTATTAGTGTATAGTATAGGAAAATCATTTCAAAAATAAAGATATAAATCTTAGCCAGCATAGACATTCCGCACTTATGCCTACTATAGCTACTATGTTCAATAGCAGGTTACCGCCACATTCCATAGCAGGTTATACAACTAATACCGTACAAGTCTCGTATTGTTTCTTTGGATTTCCAACAAATGGTCAGGCCAAGGAACTTCCCATTGCCACATGGAAACGCCTCTGGCTGGACGTCCCCGAGAACTTAACCAGCTCTCTGCAAACACAAGGCCGGGTTACTATAATCACTAGGTAACTACTACACGAGTATGACATCCCCCGGTCCCATTGGACCTTTAACCGAGCGCTCGTCACCAACAACACCACACAGTAATAAATATAGTGTATCAACATGAGTAAGTATCTGGGCTCCATACCATGATACCACCCTTTCCAGAAGGAAATGCACATACCCTAAAGGGAGCTACCCCTCATAACCTTGCCGCATCTTTCCTGTTTTGATCATTCCGGGATGTGAGGCTCGACGAAGTTTCATCCACAAAAACACACTTTGTACAAAAAGCCGTGCTTTGGGTCAACAAATGATCAACACAATGATCACAATGATAGACGATCAAACAAATGATCCTATCACAAATAATCAACACAATGATCATTTCAGCATCACTCAGCATGTCACATTACCAAATTGGGAATATATCGCTGATAACTTCAACTATATAACCTCTGAGCTCGTACGTCTCAGAGAAGGGTGTTAAGCTAAAAGAATAAATTCTCCGCCACCAACAGAAATATATTTGAAAGAAATCGGCTTTATATCTCAACTTGTAATGTCAGACATACAATCCATACAAGTCTGTTCCGGGCTCGAACAAAACCGAAGGCACTTCTTACGAAGCCCTTGCAATCCGGGTATTCACAATCCCGATCGAATTTCCCATCACTTAAGGAATCTCTATACCAGGAGCGACCCAGTGCAGAGACAATCGATAAGTCATCCTATCGCTCTCGCAAATATCGGTCTTCAACACCGATCTTCAAATGCAATTCATAACGACGTATCACATATTCGGAGTGGGTTATACGACCCCATGGTCCTTTCCCGGTTAACCCGAATAGTGAGCGCTTATTCAAAAATAAGTGTGACATTCAAATTCAATCAAATCACATCCAAATACCCATTCAAAGGGAAATATTGATAGTCGGCTATTGAACTATCAATTGATATGCATACATCACCAGATTCCAAATAATTTTCCAAATTATTTATTTTCCAAAATATCTTCACAAGATATATAATTTTCACACTTCAAAAATAAATCAATATTTATTTTCAAACAAATTCTACTTTTCATTTATAAATTCCATAATGAATTTATATTCCAAAATATTCATGCATATACGATTTCAATTATCCATTTTCAATTTATCTTCAAAAAGATAGATTCTAAATGTTCACTTCATATTGGAAAACATTTCCATACTTATTTATTCATAAGTAATTCACAAATCTTTTTATTTTCAACCTTGGAAAATATTTAATATACTTAAATCGAATTAAGTATATATTTCATTCTTTAAGGAAATCATTCTCTTAACATATTTATTTGGGCCAAAACGAATGTTACGTAAAACATCGTTACGACAACCCAAAATCACTAGTATAGGGATTCGAAATTAAAATAGATATATAAATCCCAATACTATTCAAAACATTTCCTTTCGGAAATCATTTACTATAACAACAGTGTTATAGTCCACTATTTCCTTTTATTTCTCGAAAACGTCTATTTCAACAATGAATGTTGAAATCTATGGTTTCGAATCTCAACACCTTTTTAAAACATCGTTAGATCGTTTTAATTCTATTTAAAACATTCACATTCAAACCATTTTCTTTAACGTGTTATTCACTATTCAAAAATGTGAATAAACTTCATTAAGAAATCTCACCCTTTTATTCGTTTTAATTCAAAGGATTATTCACTATTCAAAAATGTGAATATAACTCCTTTAATAGGTTCCAACAATTTTCTTATCAAAATAAGTCATTTGCGAATTTATAAAACATCGTTTATAAATTCCATTTCTATTTATTTAAAAAAACTTCCTTTTTATAAATTCTTTTATTAACCTATTCCAGTTTATAACTCAATTATAACTCAAAGTTCATATTATAAGTTAAGTGCTTATAATCTATTTGTTTGCAAAAATCGTTCCTTTGAACTTCATAATTATAAATCTTATAACCTATAAGATTTAATTATTCACCCAAATCTATTCCTCAATTAACTTCACCAATTTATAAATTTTACTATTTATAAATTTTATTTATAACTTCACAGTTTATAATTCTATAAATTTCATTCATTTATGAAATTCATTTTCACTTCATTCAAACACTTATAAAAACTCGTTTTATACTGTCTATATTTCAATTTATAAATATCCATTTATAAATCACTTAATATAAATCAATTTATATTATTCTTTAAAACGTCTCTAATCTCCTTTATCATTTCACCATTTTGATTCATAAAATAATTAAATTTCATAAATCCTATATTTAAACTTTTCACAATAAATTCTAAAATCCCGATTAAACTATTTTATAAAATCGTTAGCATCATATTCTCAAAAATCAGTTTTTAACTATTTTTCTCAAAAATCATAATTTTTATAACTTTAAAAATTATAACGTTTATTTATTTAATATGGATCAATTCCAAAAATATAGTATATTTTCAAAAAATCACTTTAAAAACCTTTTAAAATCCCAAAATCTGGGTCCAATGATGCTACACACCAAATAGTCAATCACGACTACAACGATATCACATATCGTATATGATAATCAACGAATATCAAAATATCCATAATCAAATAAATACTGTTGAGGAATCCAGTTGGATCCCTCCAACCTGTTTTCCTGCATCCACAAACATTAGCACAATACCAATTTCGCTCCAGTACGAAATTATCGCGGTATATGGGATTTAAATATTATCCGCTTAATAACGGCGCAATAGGGTCTCATCCGCTAAAAAATACGGGAAATCAATCAACTGCAATATATACATATGCCAATATATATATATTGATATTATTTATAATACCAATTTCACTCTTTATGAAATATTCGCGGTATATGTTTTTATTAAATAACATCCGCTTACTAACGACGCATAATGTCTATTTTAACAATCAATAGATATCAATCATCATTCAAACATGCATTCAAATATTTTAAATCTAACTATTTAAAATAAAATCGAAACCGATTCGATTGAGTGAGAAGTTCTCACCTTGATTTAAATTCCGTTTCAGCTTTTATTTCGAATAAAATTAAACGCGCGTTTAATTTTACTCGAAATTCTCACTAACTCCAAACGACTCCAAACCAACTCCATCGCGTAGTGCTCGTCCATACGATTCCAACGCAACTGGTTTCGCGCGTTTTCGACCTCGTATGAAAAAGTTATGAATATTTGAAGTTTGTACACGATTTATATGACATTTTATAACATAAATTTAAAAATTAAAACCCACATCCATCATCCACCGTCCATTCCTTCTCAAGCAAATCTGGGCCGTCCCCCCCTATCATCTTCCCCACGTATTTTTGCTCCCAGGCAACACGCATATGGCCGAACCCACTCATGCTTGATTAGGGTTTGAATTTGCAAACCAATTACTCGATGAAACTCGATCAAACCACCGCCATCTCGAAGCACTCAACCCCCCCATGCTCGGCTGGAGTAGCTCAGAGCTCGGCCACCTGTAGAGCCTTGGAATGCGTGCGTGACTGGCCATGAACGACCCCTCCTATCTCCTCCTCTGGTCAACTAAACATCATCTCAACCGTTGATCTCCAAGCTCTCGTTGTGATCTTCATCTTTGTAGTTGAACACGAAGCTTGAAAGTGAATGGATCAAGAGATAATCGAGGAAGAAGGAGGAGAAATACTGGCCATTGATAGTGGGGGTGGCGGCTAGGGCAACAAATTAGGGTTTTGTTTATTTTTTTATCAAATTTATGAAGGCTCATGTCTATTTATAAAGAAAAATCGAACACTATTCATCTGGAAATTCCGAACTCCGATTTACGTGCCGTAACCAGCGTTTCTAGGGTTTACCCCGCGTTCCGGACACAATGGAACAGGTTTCGGAAGCTAATTCGGAAGTATGTGCGAGTTATGGCTAAAAACGCTCAATTTGAATTAAACCGATTTAAGCGATTTTCTAGGCGTTTTAATTTGTACAGGACAAACGGTAAATCCAATCGACTTGAAATTTGAAACCTTACAATAATATCACATTACGGATCCGATGAAACTGGTTTCGTCGAAATCCGAGACTTTTTGAAAAATGGCTATTTTAACTCGCCAAATTAAAATTAAAAATAAATCGATGCGTTTCGAGTTGCCACGATCAAACGATAGCTCCGATTGACACGAAAATTGAAATCCGGTAATAACTAACTATTACGGATCCAATGGAACTGGTTTCGTTCAATTCTGAGACTGTTCAAAAATTGACTATTTTCACTAGTCGATTAAATTATTAAAATATTCAATTTTCACAAATTAACTCTTAATTCGATTTAAAAGTTCTAAAATATCATTCTAACTTCAACATGATAAAATAAAATTTTACAAATCATTTTCAATCATATTTAACCCAATTTTCAATTATTTCCATAATTTAACATATTAAATTATCGATTTAATTATCCAATTAAATTCAATAATTCAAAATAAAATTTATTTGACTTATAAATTCACTCATTAATATTTAAAATTAATTAAATATTCAAATTTTAATTAATAAAAATTCTGGGTCGTTACAATCTTCCCCACTTAAAAGAATTTCGTCCTCGAAATTACAAGTAAGAAAAGTTACAGAATCTATTAACTTTACAAAATCCATAGTCAAACTTCTTACAATAACTTTACTAAGTTTTCAAATCATACTTAGTTATCCTTTCAAAAACAACTACTATCGTTAAACTTTCAATTCCAAAATCAAAGTTAAAGTTTTCAAAATTTTTCCAATTTTCTCAAAAAATTTTCTAACGTCTTAAATTTTCGAAAAAATTCGCCATAGTCTCCTTTGCGCGGCTCGATCCGAAAAAAAATGACAGTATATATATCACAAATATACATCTCATCAAGTAATGAGGCATCCCGCAGGGAAAAAGTGTAAAAGTACGGTATGTAATCCGAGATATGTACCTTATTATTTTATTAGCGAGCATATACGGCTAATATAGCGCGAAAGCGAGCTCCAAATGCGAAGCAAACGCGATCCGCACCTACTAACACTCAAAAAACAACATGAGAACATGCATATAGACAATAATCTCAATATACAACATATAGTAACTGAAACAAAAGCAACAAATGCAAACATCAACTAACTAACATTCATAACCTAATCAATATTCATTTATATTCTCATTAATATTCAATGAAATAGGTTTTCAATTTAATCACATTTGATTTATTAACATTGGATTTTATCAACATTCATTCTTATTCAATTTTAATTAGTTTGCATTCACTAATTAAATCCAATTCACGTTCAATTCTATTCAAATTTATTTACTTCTAATTTGAATTTAATTACATAGCTTTAAATTTCACTAATTCATATTCGAGTTGGTTCACTTCCAAATCAAATTCAATTCCATTCAAATTTATTTACTTCTAATTTGAATTTCAATTGATTTAGCTTTCAATTTCATTAACACTTAATGAATTTATATATAATCAATCAACAATCAACTAACAATCATATAACAACCAAAGTATATTAATTTCAACCAAATTCCTTTGTTTATATTCATACATTCAATTATTCAACTTCTAATAACATTAGATTTTAATGAATTAACACTTATATTCATTATTTCATATCAACTTAATTTACATTTAATTGATTAACATTCAATCCATTCATTCAATTCAATTCAATTACTAAAGTTGAATTTCATTTATATAACTCAAGTTCATATCCATCACTTAACTTTATTAATTTAGTTTGATACCAATATCAATTCCATTCAACAACACTTAAGTTATATTCCATTTAACTTTAAATTCACTTTTATTTACAACTCATATTCATAAATATATTCATATAGTTTCACTTTTTATATATATAAGTTTATTTCACAATTGTAGATCACTTTAATTATAATTCAATTCTTATAATTTATTTCCTTATACAATTATTCTTTTATTTAGATTATTCAAACAACTTAACAATCAACTTATATATTCTTTAATAATTCTGAAAAATTATTCCTTTATATATAAAATATAATCAAGGCAAAATTATTTCATTTACCCAATTTAAAACAATATTTTGTCGGTTTATCTTGTTTAAGAGTTTAGAAACTCCTATCTACGATAGTTAGCTAGACTACATCGATTGGAATCTATAAACAATCAACCGATAAGTCAACACAATATAAAACAATTCATATTCACTAACAAATACGCTCTCATAGCTATTATTATACTCAAATTCATTCTAGAGTACTGCTGACTCTATCTCTAATGAATAATACCCAACAGAACCATGGTTATCGCTTAACCATATGCTCTGATACCAAATGTAACGTACGCGGATTTTCGTTGCCGAAAAACCGAATAGTTATGGGTTTTAAAAACAAGAAAAGAAAGAAGAAGAGAGAAAAAGATAGAAGGAAAAAGAAAAGATAGAAAATTTTAAAATAGAAGAAAAAGAGAATAGAAAGTAGAATAGAAAGAAAATAGAAGAAAATAGAACGGAACAGAAAGAAACAGAACAACATCAGAATCTCACAATTCGCAGCGGAACAACATATAATAATAAATGAAAAATCTTTCAACAAAGAACTATATCAGTTATTACATTACATTACATCACATCATATCATCAGAGTGTACAACAACATACAACAACAAACAGCGGAACAGAAATACTTTATACTAGTAATACGCCATGCCATCCAGCTTGCCTCCAACAACTCCTGATAAACCTAACTCTTAACTGCCCGTGTAGAAATTGGTGGGCACCCAGAGTTTAGGAAGGAAAACAATAAACTCCGAGTCAGTCATGTGACTGGTGTGAGAACTCAAAACAGTTTATTTATCTTTAAAATCAAAATAGAGTAATATTTTTAAAGTCAATTCGCAATGCTTTTAAAAATGAGACTACCATAAGGCCTCCCGCACACACACACATGCAAACGCAGAATCGGAGGAGATTTCTCCTTATGATAGCCAAAGATGCTTGATACGCATTTAAAATAACATTTGATATTATTATTAGTGCATAGTATAGGAAAATCATTTCAAAAATAAAGATATAAATCTTAGCCAGCATAGACATTCCGCACTTATGCCTACTATAGCTACTATGTTCAATAGCAGGTTACCGCCACATTCCATAGCAGGTTATACAACTAATACCGTACAAGTCTCGTATTGTTTCTTTGGATTTCCAACAAATGGCCAGGCCAAGGAACTTCCCATTGCCACATGGAAACGCCTCTGGCTGGACGTCCCCGAGAACTTAACCAGCTCTCTGCAAACACAAGGCCGGGTTACCTTTATCACTAGGTAACTACTACACGAATATGACATCCCCCGGTCCCATTGGACCTTTAACCGAGCGCTCGTCACCAACAACACCACACAGTAATAAATATAGTGTATCAATATGAGTAAGTATCTGGGCTCCATACCATGATACCACCCTTTCCAGAAGGAAATGCACATACCCTAAAGGGAGCTACCCCTCATAACCTTGCCGCATCTTTCCTGTTTTGACCATTCCGGGATGTGAGGCTCGACGAAGTTTCGTCCACAAAAACACACTTTGTACAAAAAGCCGTGCTTTGGGTCAACAAATGATCAACACAATGATCACAAGGATAGACGATCAAACAAATGATCCTATCACAAATAATCAACACAATGATCATTTCAGCATCACTCAGCATGTCACATTACCAAATTGGGAATATATCGCTGATAACTTCAACTATATAACCTCTGAGCTCGTACGTCTCAGAGAAGGGTGTTAAGCTAAAAGAATAAATTCTCCGCCACCAACAGAAATATATTTGAAAGAAATCGGCTTTATATCTCAACTTGTAATGTCAGACATACAATCCATACAAGTCTGTTCCGGGCTCGAACAAAACCGAAGGCACTTCTTACGAAGCCCTTGCAATCCGGGTATTCACAATCCCGATCGAATTTCCCATCACTTAAGGAATCTCTATACCAGGAGCGACCCAGTGCAGAGACAATCGATAGGTCATCCTATCGCTCTCGCAAATACCGGTCTTCAACACCGATCTTCAAATGCAATTCATAACGACGTATCACATATTCGGAGTGGGTTATACGACCCCATGGTCCTTTCCCGGTTAACCCGAATAGTGAGCGCTTATTCAAAAATAAGTGTGACATTCAAATTCAATCAAATCACATCCAAATACCCATTCAAAGGGAAATATTGATAGTCGGCTATTGAACTATCAATTGATATGCATACATCACCAGATTCCAAATAATTTTCCAAATTATTTATTTTCCAAAATATCTTCACAAGATATATAATTTTCACACTTCAAAAATAAATCAATATTTATTTTCAAACAAATTCTACTTTTCATTTATAAATTCCATAATGAATTTATATTCCAAAATATTCATGCATATACGATTTCAATTATCCATTTTCAATTTATCTTCAAAAAGATAGATTCTAAATGTTCACTTCATATTGGAAAACATTTCCATACTTATTTATTCATAAGTAATTCACAAATCTTTTTATTTTCAACCTTGGAAAATATTTAATATACTTAAATCGAATTAAGTATATATTTCATTCTTTAAGGAAATCATTCTCTTAACATATTTATTTGGGCCAAAACGAATGTTACGTAAAACATCGTTACGACAACCCAAAATCACTAGTATAGGGATTCGAAATTAAAATAGATATATAAATCCCAATACTATTCAAAACATTTCCTTTCGGAAATCATTTACTATAACAACAGTGTTATAGTCCACTATTTCCTTTTATTTCTCGAAAACGTCTATTTCAACAATGAATGTTGAAATCTATGGTTTCGAATCTCAACACCTTTTTAAAACATCGTTAGATCGTTTTAATTCTATTTAAAACATTCACATTCAAACCATTTTCTTTAACGTGTTATTCACTATTCAAAAATGTGAATAAACTTCATTAAGAAATCTCATCCTTTTATTCGTTTTAATTCAAAGGATTATTCACTATTCAAAAATGTGAATATAACTCCTTTAATAGGTTCCAACAATTTTCTTATCAAAATAAGTCATTTGCGAATTTATAAAACATCGTTTATAAATTCCATTTCTATTTATTTAAAAAAACTTCCTTTTTATAAATTCTTTTATTAACCTATTCCAGTTTATAACTCAATTATAACTCAAAGTTCATATTATAAGTTAAGTGCTTATAATCTATTTGTTTGCAAAAGTCGTTCCTTTGAACTTCATAATTATAAATCTTATAACCTATAAGATTTAATTATTCACCCAAATCTATTCCTCAATTAACTTCACCAATTTATAAATTTTACTATTTATAAATTTTATTTATAACTTCACAGTTTATAATTCTATAAATTTCATTCATTTATGAAATTCATTTTCACTTCATTCAAACACTTATAAAAACTCGTTTTATACTGTCTATATTTCAATTTATAAATATCCATTTATAAATCACTTAATATAAATCAATTTATATTATTCTTTAAAACGTCTCTAATCTCCTTTATCATTTCACCATTTTGATTCATAAAATAATTAAATTTCATAAATCCTATATTTAAACTTTTCACAATAAATTCTAAAATCCCGATTAAACTATTTTATAAAATCGTTAGCATCATATTCTAAAAAATCAGTTTTTAACTATTTTTCTCAAAAATCATAATTTTTATAACTTTAAAAATTATAACGTTTACTTATTTAATATGGATCAATTCCAAAAATATAGTATATTTTCAAAAAATCACTTTAAAAACATTTTAAAATCCCAAAATCTGGGTCCAATGATGCTACACACCAAATAGTCAATCACGGCTACAACGATATCACATATCGTATATGATAATCAACGAATATCAAAATATCCATAATCAAATAAATACTGTTGAGGAATCCAGTTGGATCCCTCCAACCTGTTTTCCTGCATCCACAAACATTAGCACAATACCAATTTCGCTCCAGTACGAAATTATCGCGGTATATGGGATTTAAATATTATCCGCTTAATAACGGCGCAATAGGGTCTCATCCGCTAAAAAATACGGGAAATCAATCAACTGCAATATATACATATGTCAATATATATATATTGATATTATTTATAATACCAATTTCACTGTTTATGAAATATTCGCGGTATATGTTTTTATTAAATAACATCCGCTTACTAACGGCGCATAATGTCTATTTTAACAATCAATAGATATCAATCATCATTCAAACATGCATTCAAATATTTTAAATCTAACTATTTAAAATAAAATCGAAACCGATTCGATTGAGTGAGAAGTTCTCACCTTGATTTAAATTCCGTTTCAGCTTTTATTTCGAATAAAATTAAACGCGCGTTTAATTTTACTCGAAATTCTCACTAACTCCAAACGACTCCAAACCAACTCCATCGCGTAGTGCTCGTCCATACGATTCCAACGCAACTGGTTTCGCACGTTTTCGACCTCGTATGAAAAAGTAATGAATATTTGAAGTTTGTACACGATTTATATAACATTTTATAACATAAATTTAAAAATTAAAACCCACATCCATCATCCACCGTCCATTCCTTCTCAAGCAAATCTGGGCCGTCCCCCCCTATCATCTTCCCCACGTATTTTTGCTCCCAGGCAACACGCATATGGCCGAACCCACTCATGCTTGATTAGGGTTTGAATTTGCAAACCAATTACTCGATGAAACTCGATCAAACCACCGCCATCTCGAAGCACTCAACCCCCCCTATGCTCGGCTGGAGTAGCTCAGAGCTCGGCCACCTGTAGAGCCTTGGAATGCGTGCGTGACTGGCCATGAACGGCCCCTCCTATCTCCTCCTCTGGTCAACTAAACATCATCTCAACCGTTGATCTCCAAGCTCTCGTTGTGATCTTCATCTTTGTAGTTGAACACGAAGCTTGAAAGTGAATGGATCAAGAGATAATCGAGGAAGAAGGAGGAGAAATACTGGCCATTGACAGTGGGGGTGGCGGCTAGGGCAACAAATTAGGGTTTTGTTTATTTTTTTATCAAATTTATGAAGGCTCATGTCTATTTATAAAGAAAAATCGAACACTATTCATCCGGAAATTCTGAACTCCGATTTACGCGCCGTAACCAGCGTTTCTACGGTTTACCCCGCGTTCCGGACACAATGGAACAGGTTTCGGAAGCTAATTCGGAAGTATGTGCGAGTTATGGCTAAAAACGCTCAATTTGAATTAAACCGATTTAAGCGATTTTCTAGGCGTTTTAATTTGTACAGGACAAACGGTAAATCCAATCGACTTGAAATTTGAAACCTTACAATAATATCACATTACGGATCCGATGAAACTGGTTTCGTCGAAATCCGAGACTTTTTGAAAAATGACTATTTTAACTCGCCAAATTAAAATTAAAAATAAATCGATGCGTTTCGAGTTGCCACGATCAAACGATAGCTCCGATTGACACGAAAATTGAAATCCGGTAATAACTAACTATTACGGATCCAATGGAACTGGTTTCGTTCAATTATGAGACTGTTCAAAAATTGACTATTTTCACTAGTCGATTAAATTATTAAAATATTCAATTTTCACAAATTAACTCTTTATTCGATTTTAAAAGTTCTAAAATATCATTCTAACTTCAACATGATAAAATAAAATTTTACAAATCATTTTCAATCATATTTAACCCAATTTTCAATTATTTCCATAATTTAACATATTAAATTATCGATTTAATTATCCAATTAAATTCAATAATTCAAAATAAAATTTATTTGACTTATAAATTCACTCATTAATATTTAAAATTAATTAAATATTCAAATTTTAATTAATAAAAATTCTGGGTCGTTACAAGATTTGAATTCAAAATGAATCAGAATGATTTCTAATGTGATTATAAGCTCTATATGATTTATAATAGAGTTAGTAAAGTTTTAATAATAAAATTTTAAGTGATTTCGACGATTTTGAAAATCGTTCGAATTTATCGACGAGTTAAAATAGCCTTCCAAGGCACAGTCTTAGAATTTGACGAAACTAGTTCCATTAGATCCATAATAGTTAATTATTATCAGATTTCAATTTTCATAGCGTTTGGAGTTACCGTTTGTTCGTACGGGTGAGAAACGCATTGAAATTTAAATCGATAATTTGATATTTTAAATCGATTTAAAAAGCTATCTTCTGCATATGATCAAATTAGCATCCGAAACACGTTCCATTATGTTCGGGATACGGTAAAACCTTATAATCGCCTAGCGGCATGTCTGATTTGGAGTTCGCTTGAAAATGTGGTTTAAAAGTGAATTAAATATTAAAATTATATTTATAAACGTTTATATATTCACATTTTTGCCGAAACCCTAGTTTTTTCTTCCCAGCCACCACGAGATTTTTAGTGGCCAAAATTCTTCATCATTCATCCCCAATTTCTGACCAATCCATCAATCCATTGCAAAAGCTTCCAACTAGCAAATTGTAGAACTCTTCGAGCTCGTCCTATCCAATGGTGGATCTCGCTTAAAACCATCGTTTGGAGCCAAATTTCGGCCGCAACCATCTTCGTTTCGAGCATGTTTTTCTAGCGATCGGCTAGGTTAGAGAGGATCACTTTTGGCACGAATGACGAGGCTGTGTGGGTGTGTCGTTTGGTCTTAGTGGACCGGGTCCATCGGTGACAGGGTTGGAGCGGTTCTCGGCCCTTGGTCGATCGTGTTAGTTTGCTCATTCCTGTACGTGAATGATTGAGGAGAGAGTGCCTTGAGCAGCCTGGATCTGTGTTTTCAAATCAACGGGATATATTAAAATAAATAAATAAAAAGAAAATTGTTTATACCAATTATATTCCAACGTTTAAAAAAATTCATAGCTTGTGCATGCATTGTCATATTCTTGTGCATGCATTGTCAGATTCCGACGAAACAAGAAGCGATGGAATCGCAACGACGAGCTGCCCGCTGTGGTGTAGATCTGGAATCATTTTGAGCAAGTGAAAATTTTGCATTAAACTGAATGTGCTTGGTTTAACGTAAAATTTGAACGCTCGGCGTTTTGAATTCAAGGTGAGTTAATCTCACTCATATCTGGATGCCATTTAATTTAAATAGTTAATATTTAAATGACTGATTGATTGGTTGAATGTGAAAATTATTATCAGAATGGATCGATATTTATTTGTGTGCTAACATTTGTGGATGCGGGGAAACAGGTTGGAGGGATCCAACTGGATCCCTCACAATATAGAAATTATCTTTATAATCTGTGATGTATTTTATTGATATCCTGTGATAGATTAATTTGGGAATTTTGTTATGCTGTGTTATGGTTGAATAAGTATAATATGGTATTTTAAAATATAAATAAAATGAATTGGGTTTTAAAAGGGAAATGAAAAGAAATTTTTAAGTAATGAATTTAGGGGAATTTAATTCGAGAAATTGGTTTGGAATATTTATCAGCGGATGAATTTGAAATATAGATTTTCGGTGGGAATTCCTATAAGAAGGTGCAAATTGTTTTAAAAGCAATAGTGAGATTATTTTTAAAAGATGGAAAGTGTATTTTCCTGAAAAACTAAGTATGTTTTCAAAGAAAAGCTTTCAAAATATAGACTAGAAGTTTAAAAATGTGTTTTGGAATGTTTTAGAAAAATTATTATTTTTAATTATTTTTAAGTGAAAAGTAAATATTTGTTTAAGTAATTATGGTATTTAATTATTTTAAAGGTAAATTAGTATTATGTTTTCTAAATGAAATTTTAACATAAATATTTAATATAATAACTTTATATTAAAAGGAAAATTTTGATTTAAGTCACTCAGGATACTTTTATAGATTTTCAAAAGTGTTATTTTGAATAAAGATTTTAGTAACTTATTTAAAATAATTTAAGTATATATTTTGAAAGTGATTTCCAGGAAATGGGAAATGTGTTTAAAAATAAATGGGTGTTTTATTTTTAAAGTGTTGAAAGAAATTTACGGGATTGAGACGCAAATTTGGATCGAGAAAAATCGAGCAGGATTTATAAAGGGTTATATGGGTTAGTCCAAAATGGAAGTGTGTTTACTTGAAAAACCAAGTATATTTTCAAAGGAATTTTTATGTATAAGCCTAAAGTTTTAAAATTTGTTTTAAAAAGAATGTTTTAGAAATTTTTTTAATCGTTTTGAAATTTTAAAGTAAATCTATTCAAATTAATTTTAGTAATAATTATTTAAAGGTTAAATTGGCATTATGTTTTTAGAGAAATTTTCTAATATTTGTACTTTGTATAAAACTTTTATTTTAAAATAGTTTTGTGGCTTAAATTTTACTTGAAAATTTATTATAAAATTTCATAACTATTATTTTAAGTAAAGTGACTTAAGCAATTTTAATTTTAAATGTTTTAAGTATATATTTTTGAGAAAAGTGATTTAAGTTATAAAAATCTAAGTTTTAAGAAACTTGCTGTTTTCAGTTGAAATGAAATAATTGGTTGAATTGTTTTTTTTATTTGATAGCTAAATAACCAACTATCAAATTTGGACCCAAATATAACTTTGGAAATATCTAGAAGAGGTATGAGTATTATATGGTACAGTTACCGTTCGAGGTGCTATACTGTACGTATAAACTCATTCGTTCTTCTAGGACGTTGGTACGGAAATCCGTCCGCTAACGGTTAGGAGGTGAACTCCGATCTTATCTTCGACTGTGTATTTCCTAAAGAACTGGGGTTGAGTTAACCGGAAAATAGTGAACGTTGTTTCGAAGAGACCAGGATCGGATTTGTAATCTGAAAACCATCGATCCAACAAGTACGTTTTCGTGATGAAGACAAGAGCTTGGAGTCGAAGATGGAGCAGTGAAGTACAAGGGCTAATCGCTACTAATCCTAAAGGTGATTCCAAAATGGATGTAGTAGGAGTAGTGCCTTCGGTTCCGTTCTAACCCAGAACGGACTTGTATGGATGAATGGATGAATGCTTTCAGAACATCGTGAGGAGGACGATGAGCATTCTAAGTGAAATGTTCTAAAAAGATAACGCTTAGCCTTGAACCTCATCAACCGGGAATGACTGAAAATCAGGGGTTATGCAACAAGGCTAAGTGGGTCGCTCCTATTAGGGTAAGGTCATCCATGTCTAGATGTCCCTTTTATTTCGACTGTGTGGTGCGGTTGCTGATCCCAACCATGGGGTGATCTTACTCGGGATTATCCAGTAAGGGGTAGTCCCGGTCTTGTGTTGCAGGGGATTTGGGGTGGATCCTCGGTACGCTGATCTAGACCAGGTACTGTGACAGGTGGTACCCCAGTGTCCAGCCATTCGTTGGAAATCCATTTTCCCTACATGCCTTTTACAGTTTTGATTGTATAACCCACTTTGTGGCTAGTATGCTGGAATTTATTCATGTAACAATTTCAGCCATTTGAATAAGTATTTGTATATAGGCACTATTGTAATATCAGAGGATTTTAATAAGAAATGTTTTGGCTATCGTAAGGTAAAAATGACATGTTTATTTGTGGCATGGTCTTATGAGACGCTTTTGATTTTCAAAGGATTTTTGAAATTTAATAATCAATTCGAGTGTATTTTCTCACGCTGGTATTCCAGACTGACTCGGGTGTTATTTTATTATAATGCTCGGGTCAGACCGAGTATTATAGATACAGGATAAAATGCTTGGAAGCTCAGGAGAGGAGCTGGAGACCGAGATGTATTACCCGTATTTGTTTATTTCCGTTGCCGTGTTTGTTGAAATTCCCAGCAAGCTGTAAGGCAGGCTGTTGTAACTGCCAGACTGGTAATTGTTGTTTGTTTATGATACTCTGATCATGTAATCTATAAAACTGATATGTTTTCATTTTGTGTAAAGATATGTTATTATCTATTATATTTTGTTCCGCTGTGATTGTGAGATTCTGTTATTGTGTAGTTCCTTCTTCCTCCTTTCTTCTTCTTTTTCCTCAACAGTTTGTCTTTTTCGGCACTCGGTCGTTGGCATATTATACCGTGGCGTATTTTGTGTCATTTTTCGAGGGTCGAGAAGGACGGGTTGTGACAGTTGGTATCAGAGCTAAGGTTAGCGATAACCTAGGCTTTGGTGGGTAAATTACTCATTAGAAATAGAGCCGTAGGTACTCTAGAATGAGTTTGTGGGTATAAATAGATATGAGAGCGTATTTTTAGTGAATATAAAACTGTTTTTATACCATGTTGACCTATCGATTGAGTGTTTATGAATTCTGGTCGGTGCGAGAAGTACAACCGTATCAATAGGGGTTTATAAACTCTTAAACAAGATAAACCGACATAGTATTGTTTTTAAAGTGGTAAATGAAATAATTTTACCTAAAATTATATTTTGATATAAAAGAAATAATTTTCTAAAATTTTTATAATATATTTGGATGTTGGTTGTTAATACTATAATCAAATAAGAAATTAAAATTTGAAATGGTTTATAACCAAATAGAATTCTATAAGTATAACTAAAATTTAATTTAAACCAGAGTTTAAATCTCGAAAATTTTGAAAGGTGTTTTAAATAAATTTAAACAAAGGGTTTGGAAATTTAAAATCTTGGGAATGTTTGAAATGTTTTCCAAAGTGTTTGAAGGCAATGATGAAGTATTTTTTGGGAAATATTTTTGAATGGAAATTGTTTTGAAAGGAATTTATGGTAGTAAGGAAGCACTGAACTCACTTCAGTCGCTGGGAAATAATCCTGATGATGATGGCCATACCATCAGAATTCATTTTCGAGTTTCTAAGTGATGGATTGCTACCGGGATGATTGGTTATGATATTTGTTTGGACTTGTTTGACATACAAGTGGTGCTAGAAATTTCTAAGGGAATTTTTTTTGGTAAAAACAAGTTGTTTTGGAATCCGGAGTTTTGATTTGATATATCAAGAGGATATGTGTTATTTATGATTTCAAAATGGTTTTAAAATAAAAACAGGGCAATTGAATTCTGAGAATTCTATTTTAATAACGTGAAAAGTTAAGATGAATCAACTATTGAACTTATAAAGTGAAGTTGATAACTAAGAAAGGAAAATGAAAATTTTAATCCTGGAATTAAAATTTAACTTGAGTGCATGGAAGTGAATAAGATATATTTGAATTTAACTTGAGATAAGCTAAATAAATTGAAATTGGAATCGAATTAAATTGGATATAAAGTTGAAATGTAAAATGATTATATAATTGTGGGTTATAATTGCGTAATGAAAATTTATACCCTTGATTTATTAAGTGTTATATATAATCTAGAGTTATGATTATAAAATGTAAATAGACTCATATATGAGAAATATAAGATTTTAACTAAATAAGTTGGTAAACTTATGAATAGAGAAATGGAATTGCAAAGCCTAAATAAAAATGGTTGAATGTTATGGTAAAAAGAATAGAAAATTCAAGACTTAATCTTAAATGAAAGAAGAAGTGAGATAAGGCAAAGTGAAATATAAAAGGGTGAATGGACTTAGATTAGTAAATAAGTTTTGAACTTATATATTAAGAAATAAAATTGAGTTGAAGTAGGATTGAGTTGAAAACAAAATTCAGTTGTGTTATAAATAATATTGAATGGAGTTAAATTCTTATTTAAATTAGTAAAGGAAATGGTATGAATTTAAGTTGGATAAATAAAATTTAGTTGAACTTGAATTAAATTGGTAAAGGATTAAATGAAAGGAAATTTAATCAAGTGGAAATAATATTGAATGAACAGAATTTTCACTCAACTAAAATCAAAAGAGTTGTTTGAAGATGAATTTAGCGTAAGCTAAATTAAATGAAAAGAATAATGGGATGAATAAAATTTTGGTAGCTTGTTAAAAATTTGAAAAGTAAAATAAAACCCAGTTCTGATATTCATATTATTAATGAAATAAATTCAAAATGAATTTAGAAGTAAAATGGATCGAGTAGTAAACTAATTAAGTTAAAATTTGTAAATGAATTGGAATTTGATTGGATAAGAATCAAATTAAATTAAAAATAAAATTCATGCAAGAAGGAATAGAGTTATCTTGGAGTTGAGATAACTTAAGAAATTTTGGATGGGTTGTTGTCAAACTTATGAAATGGTCTTGAATGAACCTGTATGGATAATGAAATTTAAATGTAAGAGTAGGGATTTAATTTAATAATTGTAATGGAATAAGAATGTAAAGATTGTGAATAATTCGGTATGGATTGAAATTAATATAGATTGTGTTGGAATTAATTTGAAATGGGTATAAAACTTAAGTAATGGTTATTTGCTTGAATAACATCAAATTTGCATTTAGATTAGTCATTTTTGTTGTCAACAAAGTTAATAAATTAAGGGAAGTAAATAAAGTTGGTTTTTGAATATATTCGAATGTGATGGAATTAAATTTATTGGATTTGCATATAAGTGAAAGTGAATTATGAATGTGATGCAAATAAATCAAATTGGAGATAAAATTGATTGTGGCACAATTCGAAATTGCATAGAAGTAAGTTTATATAAGTAGGCACATGGTGATCATATTGAAGTAATTTTGAGTTGGTTGTGATAAATATGAATTGAATGTAGCAAACTTGGTTGTAAATCCTTTTGAGTAGAGTAAAATGAAATATGGAGTTGTAAAGGAGATTAAAATAGCGTTGAACCTTGTGGTTGCTTATAAAGATGGTTAACATGTTGAATTATGAAAATTTGTTGTTTGGGCTATGCATTTGTTGTGTTTGGCTAAGATTAATGAATGGAATGTTGTTAAAATTTCATATTTATTGAAAACTATGTGCTTGTTTGAGCAGGTACAGGTACGGGAGACAATCGATAGAGATTGGAGCGCGTAAATGCAAAATAAACTAGTCGCTTGCTTTAAAATGCTAATATGACGTATGCCTACACTATAAAGTTAAGAAATGATAATATATTGTGATATATTTTGTTTTTCGACCATGTGGGCCGATGTATATATATTTATCATAATTTTGATATTGTGAAACGCTCTCCGTGCAAAGGAGACGCTGTCAAAAAATTTCGGAAATTTCGGGAGTTAGAATTTTTTTGGGGATTTTGAAAATTTTGGTTAACTAGGAAAGTTGTTTTTGAAATGATGTAAATCTATTCAAATTAATTTTAGTAATAACTATTTTAAAGGTTAAACTGCATTATGTTTTTAAGAAAAAAATTCTAATATTTATACTCTGTATAAAAAATTTATTTTAAAATAGTTTTGTGGATTAAATTTTACTTGGAAATTTATTATAAAATTTCATAACTATTATTTTGAGTAAAGTGACTTAAGCAGTTTTACTTTTAAATGTTTTAAGTATATATTTATGAGAAAAGTGATTTAAATTATAAAAATCTAAGTTTTAAGAAACTTGGTGTTTTTAGTTGAAATGAAATAATTGGTTGAATTGTTTGTTTTATTTGATAGTTAAATAGCCGACTATCAAATCTGGACCCAAATATAACTTTGGAAATATCTAAAATAAGAATGAGAATTATATGGTACAGTTTTTGTTCAAGGTGCTATACTGTACGTATAAACTCGTTCGTTCTTCCAGGACGCTGGTAAGGAAATTCGTCCACTAACGGTTAGGCTTTGAACTCCAATCTTATCTTTGGCTGTGTATTTCCTAAAGAACCGGGGTTAAGTTAATCGGAAAATAGAGAACGTTGTTTCGAAGCGACCGGGATCAGATTTATAATCCGAAAACCACTTCGATCTAATGGGTACGTTTTCATGATAAAGACAAGAGCTTGGAGTCGAAGATGGAGCAGTAAAGTGCAAGGGCTAATCGCTACTAATCCTGAGGGTAATTCGAAAATGGATGTAGCAGGAGTAGTGCTTTCGGCTCCGTTCGAACCCAGAATGGACTTGTATGGATGAATGCTTTCAGAATATCGTCAGGAGGACGATGAGCATTCTAAGTGAAATGTTCTAAAAAGGTAACGCTTAGCCTCGACCCTCATCAACTGAGAATGACTGAATATCAGGGGTTATGCAGCAAAGCTAAGTGGGTCGCGCCCATAAGGGTAAGGTCATCCTTGTCTAGATGACCCTTTTACTTTGGCTGTGTGGTGCGGTTGCTGATCCCAACCGCGGGGTGATCTTACTCGGAATTATCCACTAAGGGGTAGTCCCGGTCTTGTGTTGCAGGGGATTTAGGGTGGATCCTCGGTACGCTGATCTAGACCAGGTACTGTGATAGGTGGTACCCCTGTGCCTAGTCATTCATTGGAAATCCATTTTCCCTACGTGCCTTTTACGATTTGGAATGTTTAACCCACTTTGTGGCTAGTATGCTGGAATTTAGTCATGTAACAATTTCAGCTATTTGAATAAGTATTTGTATATATACACTATTATAATATCAGAGGATTTTGATAATAAATGTTTTGGCTATCGTAAGGTAAAAACCCGACATGTTTATTTGTGGCGTGGTCTTACGAGATGCTTTTGATTTTCAAAGGATTTTTGAACTTTAATAATCAATTGGAGTGTATTTTCTCACGTTGGTATTCCAGACTAACTTGGGTGTTATTTTATTATAATGCTTGGGTCAGACCGAGTATTATAAATACAGGATATAATGCTTGGGAGCTCAGGAAAGGAACTGTAGACCGAGTCGTATTATACATATTTGTTTATTTCCATTGCTGTGTTTGTTGAAATTGCCAGCAAGCTGTGAGGCAGGCTGTTATAACTGCCAGACTGGTAATTATTGTTTGTTTATGATACTCCGATGATGTAATCTATAAAACAGATTGTTTTCATTTTGTGTAAAGATCTGTTATTATCCATTATATTTTGTTCCGTTGCGATTGTGAGATTCTGTTATTGTTTAGTTCCTTCTTCTTCTTTTTCCTTAACAATCTGTCTTTTTCGGCACTCGATCGTCGTTTTTCAAGGGTCGAGAAGGACGGGTCATGACAAATCGGAAGGGTCGCATGCGGATGCTTCCAAAGAGAGTGGCCGGAGGTCATGCCGGATCGAGAAAACGTGCTTTGAGGTCCTAAAGGAGGTGTTGATTATTGAGGGTCGAGCTTCCATCTGTGGTATCTCTGAATGCATAAGGGGTGTAGCTGGCCGTTGAAGTTGATGGATTGATTGCCCACAGACGGGGCAACCTGCAGGTAGAACGAGGATCCGCCGGATGGACCAACTTTAGGGGCTTTTCTGGGAGGTTTTTGAAAGAAATGCGGATTACGGATCTTAAGGCTAGGATTAAAACTAGAGGGGGAGGGGTGATTAGTGTTTATAAAGAATTACTAAATCTTTTTGAATTTATGTTGAATTGAACACAGACGTATGCAATATACAGACACAGATATGATCACAGAAACAAACACAAATGCAGAAATAAGTAAAAGCAATAAAGGAAAGAAAACACTAGATTTTATACTGGTTCGAAGTTACCCTACATCCAGTCCCGCAACATAAGTACGGATTTCCTTTCAAAAGCAATTATACAATTACAACCTCGATTTCAAGGCTACGAGGTACACCCTCCAGAATCACAATCCTCTGGGTAGAGATACTTGATTTCTAGGCCACAAATTTACCCAATTGATTTACCAAGGCTACAATCACACCTTATCTCACTTGATTGATTTTCAAGGCCACAACCACACCTTTACTCACTTAATAGATTATAGAGAAGCCTATAACTCTGAATAGCACTGAGAACCTTGTTGAGATAGTGATAGAGAATCAAACTAGAAAAGATCGAGTTTGATTCAATGTTGATTTCGGCAGAGTAATGGTAATAATATGTATTAAGAAATGTGGAAGAAGAAGAGGAGTGAAAAACCAGAAAATCTGATATCAAATTCGTTGAAACTAACCTCTACTTATAGAAGAACAACAGCCATGTCCATTCGTGAAGAGTTATGGCGAATAGACACTTCTTTTGAAATTTAAATTTTGAACTCAACTGACACCATGTTGACATGGTCACCATAGGAATGTCAATATCCCAAAGCAATTTTGATGATTTGATTTTCTTTGAAAATAACCTTTATCTTATATTAAAACTATTTTAAACTTTTCTAATATACTTGACTATAGTTAAAATACATAAGTAAATATAGAGAATAATATATATAAAATTTAAGTATAAATTTATATTTAAATCTTAAGTATAAATATTTAAAAGTTAAATATATTATTTTAAAAGATAGTTTAAAATCAGGAGTAAGTTGACTTTGAAATTAAAGATAATTTTGAGGCTAAAATTATTTAAAATCAGCCTAGAGGTTTTTGATGCTTTTTAAAAGAAAGGTTTTGAAAACATTTTGAAAACATGATATGATTTTGAAAAATCATTTTGAATAAAAAGTTAGCGGATACAAAACAATGTTCCACTAGATTTTTCATAGGTTCCATCCTACTTAGGGTTCCATCCCTTTAACAGGCTCGAAGTGGATTCCATTCCACGAATAAATTGGATTTTAAGATGCCAGTGCTTTTCTATGAGTTTTAACAAAATTTATAATTAAAGAATAAATTACTTCAATTCTTGAACTCTTGATAATCTTGATACTCATGAGTCTTCAATCTTGATGTCTTGAATCTCTATACTGTACAATCTTCATTCTTGGTACCTGCATGGTTAAATCCTTCATATACATATTTATCTAAACTTATAATGTTAGTATTTATATTTTATAATCTATTCTAAGGTTGTTGTCATCAAAACCATCATCTCACGGACTAACAATTTTTTTTTACGCAAAATCTTGGGTAACATTTTTTACCCTGAAGTCTATTCTTTCTTGCACGGGCAGTCTTGAAAGCTTCGGGCTAGTCTAGATTTGAGGCAAGACCCACCGGGTGGGCTTTCCCTAGAATAGGCTTGGACGAGAGCTCGTGCAGAGGGCGGCGTTGTCCGGTCGTGGTTGAAATATGGTCATAGAAGTTGATGCGAACTACTTCTGGTAAGATCCGGGATATTTTGGAATGATGGCCATGGCTTGCAGACTAACTGAGAGGATGAAGACTAGAGGACGGACTCGGGGGGCTTTCTTCGTAGTTTTCTGGATTTTAAAGGCTAGATGTCCCTAAGCCATGAGCATGCTAATTGAGAAGCTAGCTGGTGTGTCTATCTTCTTACTGACACGAACTAGAAGAAAACAGTAGGAGGGCATCCTTGCCTGTCCTAGAGTGGTTAGGGCATTGTTCAGCTCGATGGGAATGAACAATGCAGTCCGCTAAAGTCTTTAGTTGCTCCAGATGGGTTTGGGTGTCCTGATTCTTCTTACATTAGAGAGCCGATGGAAGGGGGCAGTAGAGGGAGATGGATGGGAGGATCCGTTTAGGGGTATCCATGTCAGCCTGTTTCCAAGCGAACATCGTGTAGCAGTGGGAATGTGTGTTATGGTCGTCTCACTAGTTCATAGTTTCTGGCATGATTTGAAGCGCATGGCCACTTCTGGGGTCTGCGATGGGAACGCACCGTCGATTGACTGGAAATGCCATCCTGATCCCGAGTCAAACCCATTCCGAATTGGAGCACTGTAACCCGCACATTTTTCGAATGAGTAGGATGGGCGTGATTGGATGCATTCCGTAATCTCAGGCAGTCCCTATGAGATCCCAGATGTGCCATAGCATGCTCTTACCAGAAGCTCTTAGGCAGTGGAGGATGCCACCGGGTCCGTAGGACCATTAACGAGGGGTGCGAGAATGTTAGTGCTGATCGAGTCTCTTAACTGAAATGGCTAGGAAGTATGACTGTGCTCTAGGACTCTAACTCCGATTGAAGTAGGATGTGCGGCTGCGGATGCCTGAATTTTGTAGGTAGTGGAAGGCGTGCAGGCCAGCTTTAGAAATAGGCCGTGACATCCCATTAAAGGGGGCGAAGAAGCTACTGCTCGCCATGCCGTTATTAGGGGCAGTGTTGTTGGTGATAAAGGAGAGGCTTGAAAAACCCAAAGGATTTTCCAAGGTTTCCCTTTGATGCTCAAATCTGCTACCAATGGTCTCGGGAGGAGGCCAAGGGTTGGAATTTAAGGCTGCCATTGATGGTGTAGGTGAAGATGCTCCTCAGCCTTGGACCCATCCTTCAGGTTGGAAGGTATCGCGCTTAGGCCGCCTACTAGTACTACAAGGGGGAAGGAAAGAGAGAAGGGGCTTTGCCAATCAACGTAGCACCTAGAGGCTCATAGAGTGCACTATGAGGATGCAGGAGAGCCGAAAGACGTGGACGGGACCACGTTTCAGGGGTACACGAGATAGTGGTTGCTATTCTCGAGAGAATACGAGACCGTAGAGCAGGATTCTGAATTCGTCGCTTTTCTGGTCGGTCTTCCTTTTTCTTGGCCAGAGGAAGGAAGAAAGCCATGTGGCTTTTACGATGGGAGCAAGGATATTGGTTGACACGTGACAAGGTTGTTATGAGGCTTTTAACTTTGTGGTCGTGTAATCGGCCCCACGGTGGGTGTTGTAATGTTGACACGATTGTTCATCATGAGTATAGAAAACTTGAAGGAACCTCGAAATGCGATCACGTCGTTGAGGATACCGTCACACCATTGTTTGAGATGACCCAACCTCGGAGGGATGGCTTGTTGTTGGCGGAGGGCGCGAAACCGTTTGAGCCACAAGGTGGGTTGAGAGCCGACCATCCCCAAGTGGAGGGCGGTTGGATGGGTCCGTTGCTGTCGGGCCGTTCCCCAGAGGGAGTGTTGGGTGAGATGGGTAGGAGCGGCCAGGGGCGCTTGCCTATGGTAGGGGATATGGCGTAGAGGAACCCTAGAGAGAACTAAGTATAGAAAGTAAATACACGAGAATTTATAGTGGTTCAGCCCAAAACGGTCTATGTCCACTGTGAAGTCCCACTACTATATCGACCTTTTTTTTCACAAACCATTACAAGAAAATAATAACGGAAACTAGACTCTATATATTACAAGAGTACAATACCCTAGTATAACGGTTTTGCGGGGAGGAGACCTGAAGGGAGCCTCGTTGGGAGGGCCAATCCTGGAGGAGGAGTCTCCGTGGCAGATGAGCCTTTGTAGGAAGGGCTACTGGCAGCGATCGAAAGATATGCACTAGAAGGAGGTGCTATTAACTATGGTGACGAGCTTTTTATTTGAAGTGGTGGTAGAGCTTGGTGCATAGAGTGCAGTTGGCTAGGTGGTAGAGCTTGGTAGGTTTTCTCTACAACAGAAGTCAGGCTGAGCCGCCATCAAAGAGGTTTTGGAGGAGGTGCAAGTGACTGATCGATCGATCCTTTGCAATATTGTATGGCATTAAGTATATAGAGGGATGCAGGGTGTAAATGGATGAATGAGACTGTAGGACAAATGTGCAGAAGAGGTGTAGGGTCGTGAATTGGAGGGGACGTAGGATAGGATCCAGTTGGAAATCAGATTCAGGTGACCGACTTGGATTGCTTGCCAATTTGAAAGAGGGGTCTATGGAAGACCTAGGAAAGGTGGTAGGCTTTAGTAGGTAAGGGTGCAGGCCCTCTGATTGCCTATTAGAAAGGCGGAGAGAGGAAAGGGCTGCGTGTAGAGTATTGTTTGCAGAGGAACATTACTCTTCCCTAATGGCGTGTACTTGGGAGTATTTAGACTGGGAATGTTTAGGATATTTCACGGTAGGCTGTTTCGGGTCGAGCGGTCGGTCATAGCTGGTAGGTTTAGGATTGCTAAGGATATAAGGCGTTCGGGCCACCATGGCCAGGCGAATCTCTATATGGGAGTAGTTGGGCCACACGAGATAGCTAGTTTGGTGTCGGCTCTGAACGACTCAAGCGTCCAATGGAGGGCAGACATGCAAGGCCCGGTTTTAGCCATATGGAGAGCAAAGTCGACGAATGGTCACATGAGAGCGTAGTTGCTTTTGATACTAAGACCATTCCAAGGGTGGTCCTGGACCTTAGAGAGGGAGGTAGGCTGATCTAGGGCCGCTAATGAGTAGCATGGAAGGTCTAGTGCCTAGCATAAGGAATTAGGGGAATGAATGGACCAGATTGGGCTGATGCCGAAGAGACCGGAGAGGCTTTGGCTACATTGGGATAGGGTGCCGAGGAAGGCCTGGGGAGTGACATTGGGCTTGTTATTTGAGGCGTGGTAGGCTGTCCGGCTTCAAAGTAGTGTTGGAATATTGGAATCGCTTGGTGCCTTGACGAGGAAGGCGGGTTGCCTGTGGACTTTTCCATGCCGATCCTGTGGAGGAGGAGATGTCCGAGAAGGTGTCGTCTTGGTGTGTGGGAATGTAACCGGAGGGGCCGTACGTGGGTGCTTCTGAAGAGAAAGTGGTAGGAGGCCATGCCTGATTGGGCATACATGCTCTGGGGTCCTAGAGGAGGTGTTGATTGCCAATGGTCGAGCTTCCATCCGTGGCATCGTTGAATGCCAAGGAGGTGTAGCTAGCCGCTGAAGTTGATGGACTGGTCGCTCGTTGATGGGGGCACCAACAGGTAGAACAAGGACCCAATGAACGTACCGACTTTAGGGGCTTATCCAAGAAGTTTTTGTTTACCAAAAATTTTGGGCAACTGGTAGTTTAGTCTTTTCCCCACTTTCTCTTGTTTATAATAACGCCTTCCTCTTCATTTTCTTACCCTAGTTTCTAAGTTATTTTGTTCCATTTTAACTCCATTCTTCACCTCTTTCAAACATTTCAAAAGTTGTTTAAAATATCATCATTTTGCTCCAAATTCAAGTATATACCTTAACTTACCAAACTAGCTCCACTAGCATAGAAAAGAATCAAAATTTTTAGGCCTAGCCCACTTAATTATTCACGACCGAACAAGGGGGAGGGAGTTGGCCTAGTTTGGTAGCTTATCCTTGGTTTTGTTGATGTGGCTAGGTGCTTTAGGCTGATAGTAAGTTTTTTTTATAAAGTTGAGAGCTTAAGGTTGCTTTTTATAACTTGTGGGGTGATAAATTCTAACCCTTTTCTCTATATACTTTTAATGTTAAAATATTGTAATAAATTGTTGTGTTGATGGTTATTTGTTATATTCATGTTATACATAGTGGTATATTATTATCTTACTGATATTGTTGATGCTTTGGAAAGAAAGTGGTTTGGTTGGTTGTGTTTGAAAAACCTTATTTTAAATATGTTGCGGTTGTATATAAATGTTTACCGCACTTAATAAATTGAAATGAAGTTTAAATTGAAAGTGTTCATATGGCAAAAGTAACTATAAGTGCACTTTGGAAATCCATAGTTAAATTGTTTTCTTTTGGATAATTTTATAAAATCTTTCCAAGGAGGATTTATGATAAGTATATGGATATTTTTACAAGTATTAAAGGAGTATAAAGGGTTTGTGAATATATCTTTTGTAATGGTATTTTAAATACAAGTATTTATAAAGTGATTTTAATTAATAGAAAGAGGCTTAGTGGCCACCACATGAAATTAAATATACGTTTGATTGTTTGTTTATTTGATAGTTAAAGAACAAACTATAAAATTTGGCCAGTTTTGACTTAAGTAGTATATATAAGCTTCACATATTCATATGGTTTGAGATTCCCTCGGGAGAACTCATTCCAGTGAAATGCCTTTAGCTTTAAGGGGTATATTAGAGATCCCCGTGGGACTTTGGTACAATCTGTTTACTTATGAAAGAACAGGGAATTGTGTTAAGTGGGAATTTTTGTTGATTGGCGCTAGCGCCAAAATTGGTCACTAACACCCAAATCTAAGGGAAAGCACCGAATACTAGTCACAGATCACAGATAGAATATATGTGGAGGATATTAATATGAAGAATAACTAAAATTAAAAAGAAAGCAACAATAACACAGGATTTATAGTGGTTCGGCTGACTTCGGCCTATGTCCACTCCAGAAATTTCCTATTTATTGATGTTAGAATCAATTACAGTTATAATCCAGAGTTTTCAGAACAACAATGGCAGAGCAACCTTCATAAGGAAGAAGAAGGGAAGCTAAATGGGAATCCTTTTTCTGAAGCCCCACATGCTGTATTTATAGGCAAATCCCGAGTTACTGGGCTTCCTGAGTATTCCGGGCCCATCAGGAGCATAACCGAGCCAACATCCTTCATCATAACCGAAGTACATTGCCATGCCGACCGACCTATGCCGATCCACTCCATACTCTAGTATGCCGACCACTTCAACATGCCAATCCACTCCATCGATGACCAAGCCACATCGTCTAATCCCAAGCTCCATATGACGATCCCATGCCTCGCTCGCCGACCGACCCACTTTGGTCGAAGCACGTATCGTCGACCCATATGTACCAACCCCGACTGACCGAATCACACAGACAAACTCCAATGACCGAATGCTCACGGCCGACCCAAAAAAGATGACCCAGGTTACCACTGAGCCATATTTATTGATCCACTCAGGCCGAGTCATCTCTAATGCCGACCCATCCAAATGCCGAGCCATATCCAGCGCCGACCCATCCAAATGCCGAGCCACCTCCAATGCTGAACCATCCAAATGCTGAACCATTTTAACTAGCCGATCCACTCTAACATGTCGATCCAAACATGACCTTCTCTCCCTGGCTGAACCACATAAGACCGAGCCACCGCTGAGCCATCTTGGCCGAACGACACACACCGAACCACCCATGACCGACCATCTATCCATCCAACCAGCTCAAACCCATCGTATTCCAATGTCGACAAACGAATAGTCGATTTAGTTAGATCCGCTTGCTCATGGCCTTGCCGAAAGATGGATTAACATTAGCCCTCCAAAACATGCATTGCTATTGTAAGGTATGTTTTGAATAGTCTCAAACCCGATATCCAAAGCCCATGTTACATTCATTATCAAGAAATTCCGTCCAAATCTGATAGTTTATTCCACGACCATTCCAAGTTGTTATCCTATTTCAAATTCATCCGAGGAAAGTCAGTAATTGAATCCTATGATCTCTCCAGATCGTTGCCGGTCTCTCCAGAACCTTGCTAAGCTCGATCCAAACTTAACGATTGAATAGGCAGATCATGTCGCGTTCCGGCAAAGCAACCCATCCTTTGCACTTCGGTTCAGCGTCCCTTAACATTGAGCGATGCCCTGATCCTCCTGGACCGATATCAGCCTCTTCGGGCTCTTACTGGATCCCATCCGGTCACTCTCTTGTGAAGGGGAAACAACGTTGAGTGAGCCGATCCTGTCGCTCTCCGGTGAAGCAGCGTCACTTCCTACACTCTGGTTCAATATCCTTGAACATTAAGCGATGTCATGGCCTAAGTCCTAGACTGATTGTACTCTTCGGGATCTTGTTGGATCCCATCCTATCACTCTCTGATGAAGGGGAAACAACGACGAGCGAGCCGATCCTATCGCTCTCTAGTGAAGCGGCGTCGCTCCCTGCACTCCAGTTCAGTGTCCTTGAACATTAAGTGATCAATTTCCAACATCCCATAACTCTCCGTTTAGGTTTTTTTTGCATAAAACCAAAGTCCATTTATCAAATCCAAGGTCCAAATATCCAACAAGAAAAACAGAAAAAGCTAAGGGCTGCCTCTTCGGGCAAAGCAGCCTAATACCATCTCAGAGCATGCTTGGGGATCACTCTAGTACCCTTACATGTGTAAGTGGCATAGTTGCTGTTTATTTTTAAAACAACATCAAAAAAGATATTTGATGACCAGAGTCCAAATCCTGAACTCAGTCCCTGCCATCGCGATTAGTGGATGACGAGCCGTGACCCCATTCCAGGGTCGATCCAATTTGATCCAAGCGGTAGCTGCTCTGTTGGATTCCTTACGTACTGTTGTAACCTGCTACTTCTAACATGTTCCTCCACCACATCCTTTGGGTGGTGGCATTCATCCGTGGTGCCCTTCCAGCTCATGGAATAGGCAGTATTTCCCGCTCCTATGTTCCCATTCAGTGGGATCCCTCCTGGGTGGTTTTCGATAGGGGAGCTGCCCACGAATGTCCAAGTAAATTCGTTCCAAATTATTCGTTAAATCTACATACGTCGTGAATTTTGGCTCTCATCCTCTCCTATGTTTGTTTGAACCACCAAGTCCTTTGTCCAGCTTACGCTTTCCTTTATCCTGTCTTCGTCCTTCATCAGATGTTCCTTCGCCTTGCACAGTGTTTATCTCTTGCCTTTTGGCACGTGAAACCTCTAACCGAATAAATCTTCCCGCCTCATGATAGAACTCTCCAAGATCCTGTGATGGATCCCGTGCTAATGAATCCTTGATTTCCATGCCTTCCGCAATCCCTACTACCGTCGCCATCAAAATCATTGATGGATCCGTGCGATATACCGAGGCCACAGCCGCATTACATCGCATTAGAAAACCTCTTACAGACTCTCTTATCCTCTGCTTTATTGATGTCAGCGTCATTACATTCTTGGGTCGCATCACATGGACCCTGAACTATCTCATGAAGCATTCCACTAACTCGCCCTATGTCCTGATCGATCCATTCTCCAGCTTCCTGAACCAAAGCGCAGCCAAATCCATCAAGTATAAAGGGAAACACCTTACCATCACCTCCTCAGATTCCTCTAGCACTTCCGTATGTCTGATGTATCTGGGTACATGCATAGTTGGATCTGATTTTCCATCATAGGCCTCCAGTGTCGGCAATTTAAATTCTGGAGGGTTCCTTGCATTCCTGATTTCCAGAGTGAATGGACTTCGACTGACTTCCTCCAAGCCTCTGCTTGGTAGTCTTCCTCTTATAATCCTTCTTATTAATCGAGCCATCCGCTCGTCTCCACCCGAGGTAGTCCCCTGTTTGCATCTCTACCTTGCCCTCCATGTCGTAGGGGTACTCTGGGTAGTACTCTTCATGTTGGCCATTTACGTTCATGTTGGTCCCTGATCGCTGAGCTTCATTCACCGCTCTCCCAGTATCTAATCTCAGAGGTCTTCCTCCAGGCCTTTCCTGATTTCCTTCAATCTCTCTAGTCTGATTCTTGATTTGACCTCCAACTTCTACAGGTTCAGTTCCTTGTTCTGCATTGCCAACAGCCATGGTTGGTCCATTCCCTTGACTTTATGCTCCAACTTGTCCAACCTATCGAAGTAGGTTCTATATCACGTCCTCCTGCCTTTTCAGCATCATCTCCCTCTCGTCTCTAGTGATATAGATTGAGGCCTGATTAGCTCCGAAGGAAGCCTCTTGGCTTCCTTCATGTTGAATCCTTTCCATCCTCTGTCTCCTGGTTGATTGCTTTGCCATAGTCTCCAGAATCCAAATCCATGGACTTTTAAATCAAAACTTCAAGGTTTTGAATCCTTGAGTGCTAGCATTCTCAGTGAAAGCACCAAAATGTTAGTGCCAAAATTGGTCACTAACACCCAAATCTAAGGGAAAGCACCAAATGCCAGTCATAGATCACAAATAGAATATGTGTGGAGGATATTAATATGAAGAATAACTAAAATTAAAAAAGAAAGCAACAATAACACATGATTTATAGTGGTTCGGCTGACTCCGGCCTATGTCCACTATAGGAATTTCCTTTTTATTGATATTAGAATCAATTAAAGTTACAATCTAGAGTTTTCAGAACAACAATGGCAAAGCAGCCTTCGTAAGGAAGAAGAAGGGAAGCCGAATGAGAATCCTTTTCTGAAGCCCCACATGCTGTATTTATAGAAAAATCCCGAGTTACTGGGCTTCCTGAGTAGTCCTGGCCCATCAGGATCATAGCCAACCCTACATCCTTCATCACGATCGATCCACACTGCCATGTCGGCCGACCTATGCCGATCCACTCCATACTTTAGTATGCTGACCACTTCAACATGCCGATCCACTCCATCGATGAACGATCCACACCATCCAATCCCAAGCTCCATATGGCGATCCTATGCCTCGCTCGCCGACCGACCCACTATGGTCGAAGAACGTATCGTCGACCCATATGCATCGACCCCGACTGACCGAATCACACAGCCGAACTCCAATGACCGAATGTTCACGACCGACCTAAAAATGACGACCTGGGTTACCACCGAGTCATATCTATCGATCCACTCAGGCCGAGCTGCTCAAATGCCGAGCCATCTCCAATGCTGACCCATCCAAATGCCGAGCCATCTCCAATGCCGACCCATCCAAATGCCGAGGCATCTCCAATGTCGACCCATCCAAATGCCGAGCCACCTCCAATGCCGAACCATCCAAATGCCGAACCATTTTAACTAGCCGATCCACTCCAACATGTCGATCCAAACATGACCTTCTCTCCCTGGTCGAACCGCATACGAACGAGCCACCATCGAGCCACCTTGATCGAACGACACACACCGAACCACCCATGACCGACCATCTATCCATCTAACCAGCTCAAACCCATCGTATTCCAATCTCAATAAACGAAAAGTCGATTTAGTTAAATCCGTCTGCTCATGGCCTTGCCAAAAGGCGAGTTAACAATCTGTTCGGAGAGACCGAGATCGAATATGTTATCTGAAAACCACTTCAAACATGCATAAGTGTCCGAATGGAATTGAAGACGAATTTTATTGAAATACAAGGGTTACTTGCTACTAATCCTAAGGCTGATTCCAAAATGGATGTAGTAGAGGTAGTGCCTTCCATTTTATTCAGACCCATAATGAACTTGTATGGATGAATGCTAACATTACATTATTGCCTGGAGGGCGGTCTTAGCATTCCAAGTGAGATTTGCTAAAGGATAAAAACGTAGTCTCAAGCCTCACAATCAGGAATGACTAAAACATAGAATATGCCGCAAGGCTTTGTAGGTTGCACCCACTAGGGTATGTTCATTACCTTTCTAGATCACTATCATGGATTTGGGTGTGCATGAGAGATCTCAAGGGAAAGGTTGAAAAGCAACCTTGATGATGACATATTCGTTACTATCCAGTATAATGTAGGCTGGTCTTGATTTGTAGAGGGTCCCTGCGAGGCCCTCAGTACATTTTATCTAGAAGCGTACTGTAAGGAAGGTACTCTCTTACCTTGTTACTGTTGTAATCCATTTTCCACTACGTGCTTTACAGACTTAGATGTACTAGTACAACTAGTTGGAATGTGAGATGCAAGCATTTCAGCGATTTTATTTATTTATTTTGACCCCTCGAAATAAAATCATTGTATAATGAAATTGTGTGGTTATCGTAAGGTAAAAACCCATCCGTGTTTATATGCAAATGTGGTCTTACAAGATACCTTTATTTTGAAGGTTTTATAACATTAAGTAATCCAAATGATTTGAGTTTTCTCACGTCAGTTTCACCAAATAGATCCGGGTATTATTGTCTTATAATACCCAAGTCAAAGCCGAGTAGATTTCCAGATTTAGCTAGATGCTTTGGAGCTTCAAGAGACGAGATGAATGCTTCTAATATGTATCCCGTATTTTTTCTTCCGCTATTTTCTTCATTTGTATTTATCAGCAATTGTAAGGATATGCTATTATAACTGTCTAGGCTAATGATAGGTTAGTATTTTGATGTTATAAGTATATGAAAGCCTTTGTTTTGTAAAGATCATTGTAATATTATATATTACTCGTCATGATGTGAGATTCTATTCTATATTTTCTTTATTGCACACTAATGATCTGTCTTTTGGATACTTAAATGATCGGTATACGAATACCGAGGGTGCATTAGGTGTCATCTTTAAGAGTAAGAAAAGTAGGTTGTTACAAGCTGCATGCCTTTGGCTCGTCGCTTTATCCATATGCATCCATAATCTGACATTCTGGCTAGATATCGATACATTCATTGAGACTAAAGTATGCAATGCTCTTCAAATATCGAGCAATGTATTACTCATGAGTGCTGGGGCCACTTCTAAGTTATATAGTGATAGTTATTGGGTAACTATGGAATGATTGACTTGATAGTTTTTTATTGGTTCATATAACTAAAGTCAAACAAAGAATATCGAAGTGATACAATGATGCAGTTTTTCTCGATTTGAGAATGCTGTTGGACTTCAATATAGGCACTCCATTTTGATCATAGTTAAATCATGACATCGCGTTAATCGAATGATTATAATTGAGTCTAAGTTGAAGCATTGGAAGTAAACACTATTCAATATAGAATTCTTCTCGTCCGCTATATAAGGATAGTATAACAGTCAACTGTAAACTCAAAGTCAAAGTATTTGTCTATAGCATATCAGTAAATAATAATTGTTATTATAGAATTTTGTTTGGACTATAAACATTGAAGGTGGACGACATTGGAATTTTGACCAATACCAAATTGCACAAGTCCTAATGTGATACGGTTTTAACGAAGAAAATTAGTGTAAATAATCGGCACCACAATAGTATACTGGATTTTATCGAAGCCGTGTAAGCGATAAATTCGACCAAACTATCACATCACTAGTTAAGGCCGTGTGTGAATATTAATATTCAAATTGTTTGATATTAATCGCTGACCAAATCTTCATCTTTGAATCATACAACCACAATGTTGGATACTCTGAATATCACACGATTTAATTGAATTATAAGTATTGAAAATAATCAAATCAATCAATTTTTACGAAACTTTAATTATACAAATTTTAATTTGATTTTTTTGAATCGTTATTGAACATCGTGCGTGTATAAATTTTATATGCATATATCTGTATACGATATAGATGTACATTTGAATTGGATTCAAAGTATGCAATTACTGATCGGGTTTGAAAATCCAAGAAGGCCTATAAGCCTACCATTGCTCAATTTTCTCGCAAGCAATTAGTAGTTCTATTAAGGCAGTTTAACCTAATCAAACCCAATCCAGCTATCCTATGACCGGCCCGCATGGGCCAGGCCAAGCCCTTAAGCCATCCCATTCACCCAACAAAGCATCAAGATGAGGCCTGATTGCCTTTTCCTTAAATAGCCTTCATAGCTTGGACCTTCCTAGTCCAGTCAGGCCTTTCTCAATGCTGACCAACTTTCCTACATTAGCCTACTTTTGGCACTACTCTAAGTCAACCCATTCATTCAGCACCACCTCAGTTGACGGTCGGCTCCTATCTGGTCCACTTCAGCAAGCAGCACATTAAATAAGGTTGGCTCAAGCATGGCCTGTACTTAGCTCGGCTTTAGTACAACAACCTCCAACCGATCCTAAGCAGCCCTATCTATCGCCTCATACTCGCCCATGCACCATCTCCTTAGCACAATCCTTAGCGACTCATGGTCTCCTTCATGCCCTCGACTGTCGGCGGACTAGCACAACGTGCCTTGCAACATAAGCACTACAAGTAAAGTTAAAATTACAAAATATCTATCCATCCATTCAAATACTATTGCTCTATGGTTGGACCGATTGGCAACCATCAGCACTAAATGCAGCCTATGCATGGTATAGATGATAAATGAGTATATTTTCTTAGATGCACATCCTGCTACACATTTACAAATGTCAACGATTTGTGCAAAGACCTGGAATTTTTGATATTTCGAATGAGAATATTTAATTTATTTAATTATTAAAATTCGATTCGAATGTAATAAATAATAATAAAAATTAATTTTTGATAAAATGACTTGGTTTTATTGATGTAATATTAAATGAGTTCGTAGGATTTGTCCATAATTTTTAATTTGAAAAATATTTAAATTATTTTTGACGTATTTTATGGTAAACGTTGATGTTTTGAAATTTCATACAATAAGATAACCATTGTATTTTATTGTTGTTTTGTGATCGTGTCGCATTATTATGCGCGATCGTATTTTTATTTCCGTGTTCGCAGTTCGTATGCAAATATAGTCTGTGTAGTGGGGTACCCAGAACAAATCAAATCTTGGTTTCTTAGCTTGTAAGCTTTGTTTCCCTTGATGTATACACCCCTTCATTTCACTCACCTCAGTTCACTCACTTCATTTCATTTCTTTCACTTCTATTCTTTTCTTCTTTTTCTTCTTCCTATTTCTTTTTTTCCCTGTAAATTAAAAACAATGCCTACCTCCTCCATTCAAAAATCATTATCTCCCAAACCATCGACTGTAAGCCAAAACTTCCAACACAAAGTTGTTCATTATCATCTTAGTATTTTTTTAAAAATAGTCGCTCGTTATTTCGTCGAGTATGGTAGTGGATATCGTCCGATAAAAGAAGCGGTAAAAAATGGTAGTTTTTTAATGAATACAAAATAGAAATTAGAGAAGCGGGTTGTATTCGTGGTAGCAAGACTTGATTTTATCGTTGGTCGTAGAATTTTAGAAGCTAGATTGGCCGTCAGTGTAGGATGAACTTTTTTCGTTCATCGCTGAATATCCAATGATGTGGTGATAGTGGGGAGGAACAATAGCGTTGGGAGGCAAGTCGAAGGTAGAGGAGTTAGAGGTGGTTGGAGGAACTCTGGTTGTTGGAGGAACTCGGTCGAGCTCAACCTAGGGTTTCGACCCTATTTAATTTTGGGTTTGAAAAATTGATCGTCGATGGTGATCGAGGCCATAAAGTTTGCTTTAGAGTTGGTCGGAGGTGCGTAGGGGTACGACGGTTGTAGTGGCTAAGGTGGCGGTTATTGGTCGAAGCGACAATGATGGGGAGTTGATCAAGGCGATTTCATATGGCCTGGGCACTTTTTTCTATTTTGGGAAAGAAGCAACAGTAGCAGGTTCGGGTAGTGTGATGTTCGTCCCAGGCCATGTTTGATGTTGGGGGAGAAACAAATTTGATTTTATTTGTTTGAATTATAAACTAAGTATATTGAATTTAAATTGCCATATCTTATTCATTTTGAATCCGTTTAACCCACGGATTTTCACATTAGACTCGTATTGACGAGTACAACCTTATGGTATAAATAGTTGATAGTTTTAATAAAGTATAAATTTTGCTATAAAATAATAATGATTGAATATAATTATATTGATTTTAATAATAATGTAGTTAAATTAATTTTACTTCGCTTGTGATATCTATTTGGCAGGATAAAACCCTATTCTGCTATAATGAAATTGAATAGATTGTTTTGGACATCTATTAAGCAGAAAATAATTCCCATTCTGTGCTAACAAAGTAAAATGATGATTTTGATGCTGTTTGTCAAAATACCCTAATGGTTGAATCCATGCCCGTTGTGTTTTTGGATGCTGAGCTTTCTATAGGTAGTCTGATGCCTCCTTGCCCATTCATGTGATATCCAACCTCAATTCGCATTGTGTTGTAGCCGGCTAATATGGCATTGCTGCTGGGCCGATTTGTGTGCTTAGTGCCAAATGATCTGCTGCTGATCAATATGTTGTGCCATATTTTTCAACCTTTCCTATTACTGCAGTGGACCAATCTCCTCTTAATAACCCAAATTTATCCAAGCCGTGGTCTTCTCTGTTCAAGTCCCTACTTTGTAATGCTGGTGACTTTATCCCTTCTTACTATTTTGTAGAGGAAGTTGATGGAGTTATCATCCCTCTGTCATCGACTATGTAGGTTGGGGATGATTTTTGGTTGGGTTATTTGGTTGGTTTTTACTTGGATCCCAACCAAACAATTCGAGATGCTACATCACTTTGTTATCGCTTATGGAAGCTCCACAGGGATCTTTATGTTATCTACATCGACTCTACATATTTTTTTTAAACTTTCAAGCTTCGAAGAATGCCAATGAGTACTTGAAGCCGATCCCACATTTATTGATAGGAAACCGTTCATAGTCATTTGATGGTCTTCAATCATGGATGGTGCTAGGGGCCAGGTTTTATCAATTCCTATTTGGATGTATTTCTTGCACATTCCATTTGTATTATAGCCATTGGTCGGTTTGAATTGGCTTGCTTGCACTATTGATAAATTGAAATATTTTGATTCTAATATAGTGGCTCATGAAAGAATGGTATATGCTAAGGCATTAATTGAATTTACCCCCGATAAACCTCTTCCCTCTTCGATCAAAGTACAGATACCTCCCGGTCATGTAGCTGAAGTTCATGGGCGGTACGGTTGAACACCTAATATCTATATAGCATGTCACTCTTTCGACCATTTTGCTGACTCTTATGTGCATTCCTTGACCCCTCCTCTGCAAAAGGTGCCCTTTCCTCATCTCCTTGAGCGAAGATGGGTTCCTAAGGTGTGGAACTAATGAATGATGGCTCAGATCAACTTGTTAATGATTCTCCAGTTCCTCCTGCCTCGGTTCCAAAAGATGCTACTATTCCTCCTATACCTAAGCCATGCGCTGCCACCCTTCCTTTATCTGCATTAATCCTTGTAGCTGGTAGTATTCCTCATGTCCCTATGTCCCAATGTCCCATCCTTTGGATCAGTGTGTTCCCCCTGTGATTGCTCTGGTTGGCCAACCAGCTGTTTCTTGGGTTCCTACTGAGTAATATTGGGGCACCATGACCCCGATATGTGCTACCATTCAATTCATCATTGCTTCTTTAGGTTCATCTTTGGTCATTTTGACAAGGATCGCTGCTTATATTTTCAAATTTATGGTGATGATATTATTCAAGCCACATAAGGAGATTTGGGAGAGAGAAACAGGCTATTATTTGAGGACAACTCTTGGGACAGAATCTTTGTATACTCTAGCATTTGTGCAGATGATGTACCCGACCTAGTTCTCATCTTCTTTATGTAAGTAGATGACATTAGACCCCCTCTTTCGAATGTGGATAGTGACTCTACCTCTTCCGAGGTGTGATAGTTTTATTTAGTTACTACGGTATTTTAGCCACACTCCTGTATTTTATATATAAAGTGGTCTATCCACTATAAATCCAACTATAGTTATTCTGTGCATGTACAGAACACATGTTTTCTCATTTATTAATAAAAGTGGTACGACCATTATAAAACCGCTAGCTTTGCCAAAAAATATATGGATTAATTAATATTGGATAAATGATATGTTAACTATTGATTGTTAATTGTTGAGTGCTAGAAGCTTATTAGCCTGGCCATATTGAATATGACTTTGATATGTCGTAAAAGTTGAATTATTTTTACAATGAAAACAACGATAACATTGGTTAAGTGTATAGTAGCACTGAGCCTCGTTATATTATATTGGAATACTATTATTTGCTGTTTTTGATTAAAATGGTTTTGATTTGAAGAATGATTTTAAGAGTGACATTAGAATTTTTTGGTGACCTTTTATTTAGAAATGGAACATCTCTATTTTTACTTCAACCTCTTTGTTAGCCTTTTATAACATATATGGAAATGTTCTAAAAGTAATTTTGGGAAGTATTTATTATACAAAATAGTTAATGTTTATTATAAAGAAAAAGGAGTTATCTGTTATAATAAGCGACTCTGTTTTTAAAGAAGAAAGAAATATTTTGGAATAAATATTTGTGAATGGCTCTATATACGATATTGTATGGAAGATTGATTTATAAATATTATTTTATAAATAAAAGAATGGATTTATAAATGATATTGCATAATAAGTAGAAAGACTTATAAATGGTATTTTTACACAAAAAATAAAGCACCATTATTTTGCACAGGCAAGCTAGTTTTATAGTGGTCATACCACTTTACAATTGAAATATAGGTATAAGGCAAATTCCTCGGCAACTAAAGAAAACTATTCTAGCTTACAGAGCTGGAGTTAGGTGCTATGCCTAAACTACCAAACGACACCACGCAGGGTGCTTATGATACATGTTGCACTACGCAGTCAGATCACCATGAAGGGTGCATTTCAGAATACAAGTTGCACAAAGAAAACCAGTCTAAAAATTGAGTCAGAGTGCCCCAGAAACTATACTCACACATAACATTACAATCCACTACAACTTACACAAAGAACATAACAATTCTTGAAGACTACAATCACCTGACATATACAATCACATAATAAAAAAACATGACATGATATAACCCATAACTAGCATGGGACAAACCCATAATTACCATAAGAACATCATTTCAAGAGAAAAATGAAAATGCAAGCACATTCCAGTTAGCAACTTCCAAAACCACTTTCCTTGCTAGTAAAAGCATGACTTGTACAGGTAGAGAAACTCCACCATAATATTTCAGTAGCTTCCAAATCAGACCATGACATATGAATATCAATTAACAACCTAGGTAGTAATAGGCCTTTACCTAGAAGTAAGTCATGCCATTTAAAGGGTACAACCAGTAAGCATAAGGTAAAGATTGCTAGAAGTTGGTATGTCAAAAGGCAGTTAAAGCAACACAAGCTACAGCTTTGAAAACACCCCCGTTGCAAAGCAATTGCCAAGGTGGCCAAAGAAGTACTGGAAAAGAAGTCAGACCTTTGACCAAATAACCCTAAATCTGAGTGAACCAATAGGTACCTCCAATAAGCGCGAATAGTACAAGCTAGGTCCACTGCCCAATAACGACATCGCATACCTAAAAATTCTAAAAAGGTACTTTCCAAGCTACTCAGACGAAATCCCAAACCGGGTCAGAAGCATAACTGAAGCACGATATTTCTACTTCAAGATCCAAACTGATAAATTCACCTTAAATTCTTAGTAATAACGAATTGCTGCATAAGGGACTATGGTGGTCAACGATTACAAATCTGAACCATATGGAGCTAAGACGGAAAAAAGACTAGATAAAATGGTATTTGTAAATAAAGAATAGATTTATAAATAATACTATATAAAAAGTACAAGGATTTATAAATGGTATTTATAAATAAAAGAATAGGTTTATAGTGATATTTTATAAAAGACGGAAATGATAGTATATTTATAATTTGGAATAATAAATCACATCTTTAAATTTATAGGGTATATGAAGTGATCGTTTTAGCAATTACGTCGGCTTAGCAGCTCCTCTTTCTTGGATAGAAGATCTTAAAGATAGATTGATTGTTGATATTGAACAGAGAAGCTCTTCTAAAGATGCTTCAACCATCCGATATCCAAATAAACCAGAGGCGTAGGAATGACATAGGAAATTTCAATTTCAAAAATTAATTTTTTGAGGTATAAAGGAACAAATTTCAGGCTTCGAAGAAAAAATTGAGACGAGAGATGAATAAATTTGAGAGTTAAACGAACAGATAAATTCTTCCCATATGTCTAGGCTTTTAGCTGGGAATGACACCGAAGTAGCCAAACTTTATCAATGAATAAACGACCTTAAGGTGGAACTAACAAAAAGTCAAGTCTCATGCCAATCATTGGAACTCATCATTAGTGAAGGTATTCCAAACCTTATTTTTCCTACTACTGCTAGGACATCAACTCCTATTTCTGACAGGAGAACAACTCCTTCTATCGGAAGGATAACTAATCCTTCCATTGGAAGGATAACAAGATCTCACTTATTGCTATTTAAGAATTTCCTACTTTAATAAACCCACTTAGGGTTTACGCGATGATGTGGTCTCCAAATGGAGTAGAAAAGACAAATTTGAGTTCATGCAATATTTCGATAAGCAGTGGAGAGAAAGGGTATCCCAACATCTCAATGATTATGAAGGTAAAGTCCAAAAGCTCGAACATGAAAAATATTCTCTTAAGAAGAAAGTTGAAGAGCTGAAAAGCATGGTTCGAACATTAAGCGAACAAAGCCCTCAATCGTGCCTTGACAACTTAGATTATTTCTAATGCCGATATTATGCGGAAAAAGGAAAAGAAAATCAAAGAATTTCTTAGTGTGGCCATTCGCTACGTTACCGAACCTTTAATTTTTAAGGATATAGAGGAGGTAGCTCAGAACCTCCAAATTTTTCAAAGACTCGTTTCAAATAGGTTTCTCTACCATCTATCCTTCTTGTACTTGTAACTTTGTATATGATTTAAAAATAAATTTGTAATTGAGTAGATATCACCTTAGTTGTAGCTTTTGATGTATGAATTGATATTCTATTTGTCAGGAGAATTTTGTTATTCGAGATTCCTTGAATCTAGGTGTAGAAATCTATCTTCATGTTAATGAATATCCAACGGTTTGCTTAATAATGGAAGATTGGTTTTGCCTCTCTTCGGGCTTTGAACATCTAAGTCCTTTACTTTATGCTACCCTTCAGGCTTTAGATATTTGATTCCTTTATTTTGCGCCACCTTCCAAGCTTTGGACATCCGAAGACTTTGTTTTGTGCCACCTTCTTCACTAGAATCAACCACATAGACATCGGCTATTAGTGGATGTTTGAAAAAAATTTGACCGATGTCATTGTCGGTGTAGAGAAAGGTCAGTCACATAAATGTTTGCGCCAAAATTGGTCCCAAACCCCAAGTGTTGTGAAAGCACCAGTGTATGAATATAAATCAACAATATTCAAACAAAAATCACAGATTTAAGCAAGCAACGGGTGACAATTCAGAAATAATGAACAAGAACGCACAATTTATAGTAGTTCGGCTATCTCCGGCCTACGTCCACTTCAAAGGTTTTTCTTTTTATTGATGTCCTTCACTAATTACAGATGATTACAGTGGATTACAATGGATTATAGCTCTAAAATTCGAGTACAACGGTAGTAGTGAAGTGCACAGTAGAGTCTGGTAGAGTCTGGGCGCTTCCAAATCAAGATCCCCTTTGCTAAATGATCTGGGGCTCTATTTATAGGTGTAGGAGGCTGATATTTCTCCTAAAAATCCGGTAGACCGCTTCTGGCACGTGAGGGGCCCCACACGCCCGGATTCTGGAAATTCGGGCGCACTTTGGGATCGATTCGAACTAAGGTTCGAATCGACCAAGAAATCATCCAATCGAGGTGAAATTTGGTGTGGACATTCTTCAACGTGTAAGTAAGCTCCTGTAAAAATTTCGTTGCATTTGGATCAGTGATTTGGGAGATATGATCGATACGAGTTGATATGCTTCGGTTGGCTGTGTGGTTCGAATCGATTCTCTTCGAATCGATTGGGTTGAATCGATGGCATCACGTGCCCAAGTGATGACGTGGTGTGCATTTCCAGGGTCAACCCATCTTTTTCCTCGAGTTTACTGGGTCGAATCCATGGTTTTAGCTGCCTTGACTTAGTGGATTCGAGGTAGTGGATTTGAAGATATGTTACTTCGATTCGATTGAATGGATGCTCCTTCGTATCGATCAGGGTATACCATAGTTGATCGATACGAAGGCTTCCCAACTGAATGGTTTCGAAGCAAGTCATGGGATGGAGTCGAAGTGAGGTTACATGATGGATTCGAAGTAAATCAACCGCATGGATTCGAAGTATAGTTGCTTCACGGCCTTGAGGTACTTTGCCCTGATGGATTCGAAGGAAGGTTATTAGGATGGGTATGAAGGACTTCCAAGCTTGATGGATTCGAAGTGGATGGAGTCAAGGCCAATGGATGTGAACATGATTTCTCGCCATCGATTCGAACTATGGGGTATCCTATGGATTCGAACCGAATAAGGGCTATCTTTCTCAAATTGAATCCATCATAACTTGAGCATACGAACTCGGATTGACTTGAAACTTGAGATGCCGACTTTTATGATCTTTCTTGTCATGTCCTGTCAATTGCGGCCCGATCCGGACTCGGACAAAATTCATCGATATCCATGGTCAACCTGCAATGCATAGTTGATATTCAAGAATAGTAATCATTGATTTTCAGCTGATTTTTGGGTATCTCAGCTTTGCCAAAAGTTGGGATAATAATAAACACCTATCATGGGCCCTGTCTGAGTACTTTATGGACATCGATTTCTTAAAAGAAAACTGATGTCCAGGAAGTACTCAATCTGTGGCCTGAAATTGATGTTTATGTGACTGACTTTTCTCCACACTGACAAAGAAATCGGTCAATTTTTTTCATTCGTCAGCTAATAGCTGTGTTTATGTGATTGATTCTAGTAGTGTTTTCTATAATAGATGCACCTTATATACTACATATTCTTCTTATAAGCACATTATATATTACTCAATAATGTTAACGATAATTATATATACAACAAACAAAAGTATAAACTCATAATATTTCATAGTACAAATTTAATACATAATACATAATGTTAAACATTTATACTCATAGACTACATGTAATGACCTATTATAACAGTGCAATGGATCAATATATGATAACCAAAATAAATGATTTATAAAATCATTTCCATAGGATACACCAGAGTCATAATAAAATAGATTCTACTTGGGATAGTTATAACAGCATGTCCCTACATACAGATACAACATACATACAGTATAATGAAAACAAGAGCACTAAATAGGCAACAATGAAGCCTCTTGCTCCAAGCTCCTCCAAAAATGCATCCGTGGGAATCCTGAACTACTTGGCTGCACATTCAAATTTAAGCACCCAAGAGGTTTAGGAAAAATAAAATAAAACTCCAAGTCAGACATGGACTAGTGTGAATAAACTCCAAACAATTAAATTATTATGTTTAAAACTCCTTTGAAAACAATGGTATCTCGTAAGACCATGCCACATATAAACTCCGATGGGTTTTTACTTTAAGACAACCAAAATACTTTTTATAGAAATCTTAGTGATATTATAATAGCGTCTAAGGATTTAAAATAAAATATGAATATAGCTGAAATGCTTGCATCTCACATTTCAACATAGTAGGATAAATCAAAAACTATAAGGCACGTATTGGAGAATGGAATCCATACAATGACTGGGCTACTGAGGTACCGTCCGTTGCAGTAAATCTCTAGAAAAATGTACCGAGGCTACAGAATATCTGCACCTTTGCTAACATAGAACTGACCTAACCTTTCGCTGGATAGTACCAAATATGTCATCACCCAAGTCGTTGTTGACCTCTCCGTGGCCATAGCATACACAACATACTCAACATATAGAGAGTGATCTAGAAAGGTGATGATCATATCCGAATGGGTGCGACCCACTTAGCCTTGCTGCATCTCCCCTTTGCCTTGCTGCATCTCCCCTTTTTCAGTCATTCTCGGTTGATGAAGCCTAAGGCTATGTTTTACCTTTTAAATTGCACTTTCCGCTTGGAATGCTAACATTGCCTTTCAGATGTTGACACAATGTTAGCATTCGTTCATACAAGTTATTCAAGATATAAACAAGCCAAAGGCACCACTCCTACTACATCTGTTTTGGAATCACACTCAGATTAGTAGCAAGCATCCCTTGTAATTAAAAGAGCTTCCATCATCTTTAAGAGGTCTTCCACTTGAACGTATATGTTGGTTCGAAGTGGTTTTCGTACAGGAATCACCCAAATCTGATCCCGGTCTCTCCAAACCAACAACCATTAATTTTCAGTTGAATCATTCATAGTTCTTTTGGAAGTAAGTATTCAAATCCTCACCAAGGAATTCGAATTTACAATTATACTTCCTAAGTCAAACTAGCCAAGATCTGATAATTGGTTATTTAACTGTCAAATAAACAAACATTCAATTCAGGGATTTATTTTCAAAGGGAAAACCAGCATTGGTTAAGCACATGAGCAACCACTAGCCTCTTTAATTAATCATTTCATTAATTAAAATCATGTCGTAATACTTGTATAAAAATACTTTTACAAAGATTCATTCCTAAACCCTATACTTTTCGATACTTAGTAAAATATCCATATACTTATCTCAGCGGTATAAGTATATTCACCAACTCTAAGAAATATTTCCTTTTTATACAATTCAAACATCATTTATAAATTCCTATATAAATATCTAAAAATAATTATAAACTCAATTATATTCTATAAAAACCATTTATAAATCTATTTTATAAATCTCTGAAACCATTTGTGAATTTTCTTTTTACCTTGTAAATTCTTAAACGGTTAGGAGACGATCTCTGCTATTATGTATTATCTGTTTATTTCTAAAAGAACTGGAGTTGAGTTTACCAAAAATTCATAGATTGGTTTTGGAGAGACCAGTAAGTGGGGAGAGTGTACTTATATGAGATGACACGAACCCGAAACCACTTTCAAAATCATATACGTGATCTATGTTTTGAAAGCGATTGTGAAGTGGAATGTTATGGAGTTGAATTATCTATCCCAAGGTTAAGTCCAAAGGAAAGGTTAGCGTTAACATTTCAAACGATGCTACCATATGGGACTATCTATCTTGAGGAGTACTCCAAGAGAGAGAAAATCATTAGCATTCATCAAAGACTTACGCGGGGAACCTATGTGGAGGTTCGAGATCTGTTCAAGGTACTTTGAATCCATGTATTGATATGTGATCTATTTGGGATAAAGGAATCCAATTAGGGATTCATGTGCTGTTCAAGTGATGAAGGTTCGTGTGAAAGATGCCGAACATAGCCTCGACATTGGAATTGACTAAAACCAAAGTAGTATGCATAATCTTGGGTTTAGCTTACCCACCAACTCCAGCTCTAGAGTATTCTTATCGATATGTTACATGTGGGAGTTGTTGAAACTTGGTGCCACGCAATTCATCGTTGGACCAGTTATGTTTACCTTAGAGTATATTATATCTAGAGATATACGATGCTCGAAAGAAAGTTCTGATCCATGCCATGGAGTTCAGATTTGGCTTGATCCGAGTAGAGCTCCACAGAAATCCTTACTCCTATGCGAACATGCTTTAACGATTTGATTGTATACCTATTATTGTTGTGGCATTCATACACCAACTATTTGATATGGTTTACGTGCTACACCCTTGACATTATCTATCATATCACTATGTATTAAACCTAATGAATGGTTGGTTTCTTTAAGGGAAAACCTGTTATGAGAATCCATATTGTCTCAAAAGTTACTGTTACTTATCACTTGTGGTATGAGTTTCTCATGCTACTTTACTAGAATGATCCAAGTGTTATTTTCTTATAATGCTCGGGTCAGCCCCGTGCATGTTTCTAGATTTGGCTTGGGATGTTTTGGAGCTTCTGTAGAAGAGATGGATGATTACCTACCGTAGTATTTATTTTTGCTACATTACTATTGTCTCATCAACATTTGTGAGGACATATTATTATAACTATCCAGGATGATTACCGTAACTCTGAAAACTTTGTATCTTATAATGATAGATTTTACTGTCTTTCGATATCATATATGATCATTCCATTGGGAGATTCTGATACTGTGTTCCTTCTCCCTTGTTCCTTTTCTTTTCCTTTTATTTTACCCCAACAATTCATCTTTCTAGCACTTGAATGTTTGGCAATGAATACCGTGGATGCATTTTTGTCGATATTTGGGACTTGAAAAGGCATATCGTCTAGATTGAGTTTGAGACAGGATCAGTACCAATCCTTCTCGTTGTTGCCTCAGGCAAATTTTTTGTATTAAGCCCGAAGCTTCATTGTTCCAACTTGGAGTCCATTGCTTTGCCGCTTGAAGTCATCTTCCTCTTCCATGCATACGTTGCAAATGCCTTGCATAAAAAACAAGCGCAATATGATTTGGTACCAATCCATTTTATCAAACCTTTGCCATTTTTGGCTAAGTCTTCTTATCCCAATCCTTTGCCGCACCTTTTTCCAAGAAAGCCTAAACTTGCCTTTGTTCCAGCTCGAAGTAGATGCATAAAAAATCCATTTCCTTAACTCCATATAATGTTCTAAAAGCGTAAATTTTTTAAAATCTTATATTAGTCTCTATTCATATAATGTTCTAAAAACTTGACGACTCGTACTTCTTGGTACGATGCTAGTTCAAAAGTCTTTAAGTTTTGAATAGGTATGCCCGAAGGTGTGGGTTGTCATAGTTGGTATTAGAGCTTAGGTTAGGATATTTTAGGGATTAGGAACGTATTGAGAGAGCGTACTGGTATATTTTCAAAAAATTTATAAATCAAAGTATAACGCAAAAACACCCTTATATTCCAGCAAGGCTTAACATTATCTAAGGAAAGTTGCTAATAAATTCCTATTTACAAAAAAGTGTGAATGAAAAACCAAACTGAAAATAGTCTTGGTGATATAGTTGAGAATCCAAGTATAAACATTCGAAAATGGTTATGTCAGTATATTCAAGCAAGAGGCCAGACTGAACTCAACTTCAATAGAGGACCCTTAATGCAAGCGCAATTTGCAACCCCAGCTCCTTTGTTTGCTATGGATTTCCCCAAGCCATGTTGGGATTTCCAAAGTTTAGGTGGGAAGAATAGTAATAGGACTGATTCATTTAGGAAGATGATGGCGTGGTATAATGACCCTAATTTTTAGTAACATTATTTACGATATTTAATTGGTTAAATAAAATAAAATAGTGCAATGATTAGAAGATTGAGAATTGTGTAAACTATGGGGTAGCCGTGCCTTGTTAATAAATAAATTAAAATGAATTAGAATGAAATAGATAAGAGGAAAATTAGGAAAAGACACATTCTAATACCCTAAACCCTTAAGCCATGTTCATTCTACCCGTTCATTATCTAAATCAAAATCAAAATATAGAGGCCGACCACCATTAGAAGATACAAGAGGAAGATAAGCAAAAGGAAGAAGCTAAATCAACTTAATACATTCTCAAATCTTAAACTCCTTAAGCACAAAGCTAAGGTGAATAATGAATACATCTCATGTTTTCTATTGTTTTTCATTTTAGGATGAAATAAGAATTATTTTGCAAAGGTATTTGTCATTTTTTACTTGTTAAAATGGATATATAAGCTTGTTGATGATTGATGATATTTCATATAGATTTTATTATATGTTTTACTGTGAAAATCCTATTAAATGACATCTAAATGCCTTGCAATTTTAGATTAAGATCAGAAATGATATTTTAGAGTTGGGTTTCAGTTTTCATAATTTTCTAAATTAATGTGGATTTTATATAAATTTTCTAGTGAGGAAAGTTGATATTTGGGTTTAAAATAATTTACGGCTAAATTATATATGTTTTGGGTCTGAAATTTATATATTTTAGAAAACATATTAAAAATCATTTGTAGGAATTTTTGTAGAATTTTCCTAGTATATAAAATTATTTAAGGCACGAGACTTAAATGTTTTATATATTTATAAAAAGAGAAGGGGTGTTTGTAAATAATTTAAATTGTTTATTTTCTAAAATCTTGGCAGAACTTTTAGGAAAGAAAACTAGAAACTAATAATATTTTGGAAAATAAGGCAGGTTATTTAAAAAGAATTATTCTAAAGGTTAAAAATCAGATTTTGCATGCTTTTTACATGCTTCACCACTTTCGGCACCTAGGTTTCAACTGTTTACTTCCGCCTCCATCACCATCAAAACCAATACACATAGTATCAATGATTTGGTACATAGTGAATTGGATATAGGCGGAAGGTATTGGGTCGAAACAAGGGGTTCCGATGGGGTCGAAGCGCTATTTTGCTTTCAAATGGAAATGCGCCAGCTTTGTTTTCAAAAGGATTGCTTTCGACTTGGTTGGCTTCCGACTGGGTCAACTTAATTTAAGAAATGGTTTCGAACGAGGTTGCGCCTATTGTTATAAGTAAATGCATTCGAAAGGGTCAAAACCCCTTGCTTCTACTTTCTATCTTTCGAAGGAAGCGATTTTGAAAGGATACTTTGTTTTTAAAACCTAGCCACTTCTCCAATGCTTTCGGAGCGTTAGTTTCGACACCATCACCTATTTACTTAGGAATTTCTTTCGAAAGAGTGTTTTCGACTAATTAGTTTGTAACCCTTTTGTTCTGTTGAAGGTAGAACCCAATGGCATTGAAAGCAAATGTTTTCAAATGATTTCGGAAGGTTTCCACATGTTTCACTAGAATCCAAATGCTTTCGAAAGGTTTGATGTTTACAAAGGATTTTAATGCTTTCAAAAGGCCTAAATGAAGGTTTCAAAGGGGTGGTTCCCAAATGGTTTCGAAAGGTTTAAAATGAAGGTTTCTAATGTTTTCGAAAGGCAATGTTAAATGTTTTAAAGATAGGTTTTCTAAGGCTTTGAAGCTTTCGAAGGTGATGCATTCCAATGGTTTCGAAAAGTTTATTATGAAGCATTTTTGAAAGGGTATGTTTTGGCCTTCGACCTAAAGTTATAAATCAAAGTGGTACTTGGTTATGAAAGGGATACTTTTAATGTATTCGAAAGGGGTACTTTCAAAGGTTTAAATGTTTTCATCAACAAAAACTTGTGTAAAGTATATACAACATGGCAAGGTGATTTGGGTAAAGCATAGAATATATTTTCCTTGTTTAAAGTATGATTTAAAGGTTTAAATCAACTTGAGAGGGAAGGTTTTTCAAGGAAAATTTTAAGGGAAGATTTCCCTAAGTAAAATGACTTAGATATTAAAATACCACATGGGACTGGTATGAGGTCGCGCTCTATACATTAGCCATTAGCCCCTAGCTAATTTAGTCCAAAATTCCAGTTTGTAGGGCTTTGATACAGGTAAGACTAAAATGATGTCACACACAGAAAGGAATATATATGGACAGAATAGGTTATTGGTGAGCCCACAAAACCATTAAGATCAGTTAACCACAGAGAATTAATTTAGGGACAGACCGTCCAGAAGAGGAGCATCTAACAGAAGTTAGATTATTTATTTATTTTGTCTAGTAGGCCCAAGTCGACCAAAGGATAGTAGTTGGCCAAACAAAACTATATTGTTTGGACAAATAGTCCATTTGTTACCTAATTTGTATATATACATGATATTGCTCTACTGCTTTGACAAGTTTTGGTTGTAGGACTAAGATTTCCAAAAGATATGTTTCAAAATGATATTTGTAGGGGAAATCCGTTCTGCCAAGTAGCGTGGTCTCACTTAATATTAAATAACCGAGATGTATAGTATTATTCACACCAGGCTTTAAGTCTGACTCAAAGTTTATGTTTTTCCTTTTAAACTCTCGGATGCTCAAAATTATTTAAGTAGGCTGAGGGTTGAGGATTTTCAGGTTTTAGTAGGTGGACGAATAAAGCATCCGGAGATAGAAGGAGGCTAATGCTAGCGCTATTTAGGAGTTGTTTTTTTTATTCTGTTGTGTTGTATTAAGTCAGTTATGACTATTTAGTACTCTGGTCATCCAAGGGAATATCTTTATTTGTCACTCTTGGCATATTTATATAATAATTATACTTGATCTAAACCTAGGAAATGTTTGGGATTATTAACTTGGATATGAAATGTTGTTTTGAAATGTAATCAGAAAAGTGTTTTAGTCTGTGATGATTTTATTTCATATTCAAGTGCCTCTGATATTATGGATATCATTAACATTACCATATTTGTTTACCGAAAGTTAACACTACGGATGACTATAGCATCTATAACACTTAGCTTCGAGCCTCTCGATAGAGGATGTTACAACTTAGTATCAGAGCATAGGTTTATGAAAAAAATTAAATTTAAATGATTTTTGAAAACATAATCCTGAGGAATTAGAGCAGTTTGATGTATGGGATAACGCTATAGTAACGTACTTGCATTTGCTATATGTAAGTATACGCTATATCTCTATTCTCCTATTCTCTTAGGTTATTCTATTGTATCTCACGAGGCTTGAATACAGATATGGATGCTAGAAGTGGAAGAGTTAACCTTGGGGAAGCACCTCAACAAATGAAAATGGCAGACCAAATACGAGAAGGAACCAAAGTCAGGCACAAGTTAGAAATGTGGGTGCTGGTGTCCTGCAAGTTGACTTAGGAGCTATGTATCAATTCTTTGTCAACATAATGCAAGCGGGTGTTATTGCTGGAGTGGTTAGAGGAAATGCTGTAGCAGGGAATCAGGAAGCTTCGGTGGTCAATAATTATGCTATTTTGAGTAAAGACTATGCCAGGCTGGGAGGAAAGCTATTCATTGGAACTGAAGAAGCTATTGAAGTAGAAACTGATTGCTGCATCATGAGAGGATCTTTGCATATTGAGGGCTCAATGATGAGCAGAAGAGAAGGCTTGCTTCGAGATAGCTTCAAGGAGCAGCTTTATACTAGTGGAATAGTGTGACGAATGGAGTGAATGAAGAGACGATGACATGGGCTGATTTTAAGAGGAGGTTCGAGGAGAGGTTCGTGTTTGTGATGGTGAAGTCTACCTTGCTTAGGAAGTTTGCTGAGTTGGAGCAGGGAGAGATGACTGTGTTGGAGTATGCTAAAAGGTTTGAGGATTTGACAAGGTATGGTTTGTGATTAAGAGGAACAAGAAGTTCATTAGGGGGTTGAAGCCCGAGTTGGAAAAGGCTACATTATCGCATTTCAGAGACCTTGTGATGTTGCGATTGAGATGGCTTTAAGGAATGAGGAGATGCTTGCTTTTCTGGAGAGAAATAAGGTAAAGGAAGTTCAGTTGGGGTAGAGTCAGAAAATAAAGTTTTTCCATAAGAAAAAGGCTCAGAAGGGCGGAGCTGCCAAGAAAGGAAAGTTGGAGGTTGTCTGCTTTAAGTGTGACAAGAGGGGACACTATGCCTATGAGTGCCGGACGGACAAAGGAAAGAAAGTTGTGGAGAATAAAGAGGTAAGATGTTCAACTGCGATCAAGTTGGACATTACAAGAACCAATGCAAGGAGCCTGCTAAGGATGGAAAGTGAAAAGTGTTTGCATTGGAGCTAGTTACCTTAAGACCAACAGCAGAGGAAAAAGGAAAGGCTGTGTTGGGAGGTACGCTTCTGATTCATGCTATGTCAGTTAGCGTTCTTTTTTATACCAGTGCATCACATTCTTTTATATCTCGTTGTTGGTAGATAAGCTTAACCTAAAACCCTCATATTTAGCTACTTCCTTAAGGGTTGCAAATCCGATAGAAGGTTATGTGGCACTTAGGATAAAGTGTGACCACATAGAGTTTGATTTGTTAGGTCATACTTTTGTTTGCAGTTTGCATGTGTTTGACTTTGTAGGGTTCGAAATTATTTTGGATATGGATTGGTTAAGTAAGTATGATTTTAGGATATTTTGCCATGATAGGAAAATATCGCTTAGACACCCCGACTGTAGTGATCAGATTGAATATATATTGTAGAAAACCCTAGCTGTGAGGTGAATGCTTTGTTGGGTGTTGTGGAGGTAGAAGACGAGTTGAATCTCATGGTTAGAGAATTTGTGGATGTTTTTGAACGCGTAGTAGGACTGCCATCGAAACAAGTTAATGAGTTTCGGATAGATTTGGTTCCCGAAGTAGAACCAGCGAGTAGACTGCAGAGCATGGTGACACCTACTGAAATGAGGGAGTTAAAGGAGAAGTTGGTGGATTTGGAAGACAAGAATTTATTAGGCCAAGTAGTTCACCTTGGGAAGCAGCCGCATTTTTTGTTAAGAAGCCAGACAGATCGTTAAGGTTATGTATTAATTATCATAAGTTGAATAAGAAGACGATAAAGAGTCGATATCCATTGCCTAGAATTGACAATTTGTTCGATCGATTGAGTGGAACCAAGGTATTTCCCCAGTTGGATTTAGCAACGGATTTTCATCAGCTTGGTGCAGCAGAGGATAGTGTTCCTTTGATGGCGTTTAGAACTAGATATGGATCGTATGAATGGTTAGTAATGTCATTCGAACTAACTAATGTGCCCTCATTCTTTGTGGATTTGATGAATCGAATTTTCCAAAAGCACTAGGATAAGTTCGTGTTGGTTTTCATAGATGATATTTTGATATACTCTAAAGATGAAAGGGAGCATGAAGTTCATCTTAGAGTGGTGCTTAAGACATTGAGGCAGCATTAGTTGAAGGCGAAGTTTTCGAAGTGTCATTTCTGGAAGAAGGAAGTTAAGTTTCTTGGTCATGTAGTCTTAGAGAAAGGGTTGTCTGTAGATCCGACTAAGATTGAAGTGGTGAATAATTGGAAGAGACTCGAGATAGTGACTGGGATAAAGAGTTTTTTGGGATTGGCTGGATACTATCGAAGATTCATAAAGGATTTCTCGTGAATAGCAACACCGATGACCAAGCTAACGCGAAAGGCTGTGAAGTTTGTTTGGGCTGGTAAACATGAGGAAGCATTCTAGAGCTTGAAACACTTATTGACTTGTGCACCTGTAGTAGTTGTTCCAGAAGGGCATTGATATTTGGTAGTTTATACAGATGTGTGTGGAACTCGATTAGGAGCTGTGTTAATGCAAAGAGGCAAAGTGATTGCCTATGATTCTCGACAGCTTAGACCGCATGAGGTTAGATATCCAACGCATGGTTTGGAACTAGCTGCAGTGATATTTGCATTAAAGGTGTGGAGACATTACCTTTTGGGAGAGAGGTTTGAGCTTTATACGGATCACAAGTCGTTGAAGTATTCATTCTCTCAGAAGGAGCAAAACATGAGGTGGCAAAGATGATTGGAGTTTATTGCTGCTTATGACTTTGGAATTGAATACACACGAGGGAAAAGCAATAGGGTTACAGATGCACTTAGCAGAAAACATGAGAACGCAGTATTGGCGATGATAACTGAGCGGAAATATTTGGAAGCGTTGACTACATGTAGAGTACAGTGGAGTTCTAAGAGTAGTCCTAGCACTGAGACTGTAGCATTGTCATGTTTAGAAGTTTAACCAATGATAATTGAAAGGATTGATTCTAAACAAATGAAGGATTCAGTATTAGTTGAACAGATCAAGAAGTTAAGGGATGGACCAGAGAGCGATGACTTAAAAGGTTTCACTCTTAACCATAATAGGTGGTTAAGAAAGAAAGGAAAATTTTGTGTTCCGAATGTAGGAAACATTAGGAAGGAATTTATTGACGTATGTCATTGTTTGAAGTTCACTATTCATCTGGGAGGAACTAAGATGTATCACGATATGAAGGGGAGTTTCTTTTGAGAAGGTATGAAGAAGGATGTAGGCTTATGGGTAAAGTGGTGTTTGAACTGCCAACAGGTAAAGGCCGAACATCAAAAGCCAAGTGAGTTGCTTCAGCCATTAGATATTCCGGTATAGAAGTAGGATTCTATTTCTATAGATTTTATAGATGGGTTGCCAAGATCAAATAGAGGAAACAAAAGTATATGGGACATAGTGGATAGGTTAATCAAGAGTGTCCATTTCATTCCAGTTAAGTCAACTAGGAGAGCACCTGTTTTGGCTAAGTTATTTTTGAAGAATGTAGTTAGATTGCATGGAATTCCTAGTAGTATCGTAAGCGATAAAGATTCCTTGTTCACTAGCGAGTTCTAGAGAAGTCTACAGAAGATCTAGGAACCAAGCTCAAGATGAGTACCGCTTAGCATCCACAGACCGATGAGCAAACAGAAAGAGTTAACAAAGTCTTGGAGGATTTTTTACGAGCTTATTTGTTAGATTTTAGGGGATCATGGGAAGACCATCTATACTTAGTCAAATTTTCATATAATAATAGTTATCTGGCTAGTATAGGGACGACACCATTTGAAGCTTTGTAGGAAGGCCATGCAAATCTTCCGTTTGTTGGCTAAAGACCGGGGATAGATAGGTTCGTGGTCCGGATTTAGTTAGAGAAGCTGCAAAGAAGATTGAGTTGATTCAAAATAGGATGAAGGAAGCTTAGTCTAGGCGGAAGAATTATGCAGATAGAAGACAGAAAGACTTAGAGTCCTTTATGGTAGATCATGTTTTCATTAAGGTATCACCAATGAAAGGTGTAATTAGATTTGGAAGGTCAAGGAAATTAGCATCGAGATTTGTAGAACCATTTCCTATTGTAGAGAGGATTGGAAAACTTGCATATAGAGTAGAGTTACCAAACAGTTTAGCAAGAGTCCACGATGTTTTTCATGTTTCTCATCTAAGGAAGTGTATTAGAGATCCGGAGATTATTATAGCACCGACTATATTAGAAGATTTAGTAGTAGATCTAAATTTGACTAAAGTTAGAAAGCTAGTTTGTATAGTCACGAGAGATGAGAAGAGACTAAGGAACAAGACAGTAAGACCGGTTAAAGTCCAATGGGGCAACAATGAGAGTGAATGTATTTGGAAGACTGAGAGCATGATTAGAGACACTTATCCTGATTTGTTTGATGGTTTGTTTTATCTTTTTGATTGATTTGTTGTGTACCTTAACGTAATTTCGAGGACGAAATTCTTTAAGGAAGGGAGTCTGTAACGACCCTAATTATTAATAACATTATTTAGGATATTTAATTGGTTAAATAAAATAAAATAATGTAATGATTAGGGGATTGAGATTTGTGTAAACTAAGGGGTAGCCATGCCTTGTTAATAAATAAACAAAAATGAACTAGAACGAAATAGATAAGGGAAAAAATAGGAAAAGACACATTCTAATACCCTAAACCCTTAAGTTGTGTTCATTCTACACGTTCATTATCAAAATCAAAATATAAAGGCCGACCACCATTAAAAGATACAAGAGGAAGATAAGCAAAAGGAAGAAGCTAAATCAACTTAATCCATTCTCAAATCACAAACTCCTTAATCACAAAGCTTAGGTGAATAATGACCATATCTCATGTTTTCTATTATTTTTGGTTTTAGGATGAAATTTGATCTACTTTGCAAAGGTATTTGCCATGTTTTAATTGTTAAAATGGATATATATGCTTGTTGATGATTTATGATATTTCATATTGATTTTATGATATGTTTTGATGTTAAAACCCTATTAAATGACATACAAATGCCTTGAGATGTTAGATTTAGATCAAAATTTTTATTTTAGAGTTGGGTTTCAACTTTCATAATTTTTATGAATTAATGTGGATTTTATACTAATTTTCTAGCAAGGAAAATGGATATTTGGGTTTAAAATAATTTACGGCTAAATTTTATGTGTTTTGGGTTTGAAATTTATATATGTTAGAAAACATATTAAAAATGATTTATTGGAATTTTTGTAGAATTTTCCTAAGTGCTTAATGAATATATAAAGTTATTTAAGGTATGAGGCTTAAATGTTTTAAATATTTATAAAAGGAGAATGAGTGTTTTGTAAATAATTTAAATTGTTTATTTTCTAAAATCTCGGTAGAACTTTTAGAAAAGAAAATTAGCAACCAATAATGTTTTGGCAAATAAGGCAGGTTAGTTGAAAAGAATTACTTTAAAAGGTTAAAAATCAGATTTTGCATGCTTTTTACACGTTTCACCACTTTCGGCACCTAGGCTCCGACTGAGTACTTCCACCTCCATCACCATCAAAACCGATGCACGTAGTATCAATGATTTTGTATATAGTGAATTGGATACAGGCAGAAGGTATTGGGTCAAAACAAGGGGTTCCAATGCGGTCGAAGCGCTATTTTGCTTTCAAATGGAAATGCACTTGATTTGCTTTCGAACGGAATGCTTTCACTTGGTTGGATTCCGACAGGGTCAAATTGATTTAAGAAATGGTTTCGAATGATGTTGCGCCTTTTGTTTTGATTAAATGATTTCGAATGGGTCGAAACAACTTGCTTTCGCTTTCTACCTTTCGAAGCAAATGGTTTCGAAAGGATACTTTGTTTTTAAAACCTAGCCACTTCTCCAATGCTTTCGAAGGGTTGGTTTCGATACCATCACTTTTTTACTTTGGAATTGCTTACGAAAGAGTGTTTTCGACTTAGTTGTTTTATCACCCTTTTGTTCTGTTGAAGGTAGAACCCAAAGGTTTCGAAAGGTTTCCATATATTTTACTTGAACCCAAATGCTTTTGATAGGTTTTGATGTTTACAAAAATTCAATATTTTTGAAAGGACTAAATGAAGGTTTCAAAGGAGTGGTTCCCAAATGGTTCTGAAAGGTTTAAAAGGAAGGTTTCTAATGTATTTGAAAGGCAATGTTAGGTGTTTCAAAGATAGTATTTCTAAAGTTTTAAAGCTTTCGAAGGTGATGTGTTCTAAAGGTTTCGAAAAGTTTATTACGAAGGGTTTCGAAAGGGTATGTTCTGGCCTTCGACCTAAGGTTATAAATCAAAGTGGTTTACTTAGTTTCGAAAGGGATACTTTCAATTGATTCGAAAGGGGTACTTTCAAAGGTTTAAATGTTTTCATCAACAAAGATTTGTGTAAAGTATATATAACATGGCAAGGTGATTTAGGTAAATCATAGGGCAAGGTGATTTAGGTAAATCATAGAATATATTTTCCTTGTTTAAAGTATGATTTAAAGGTTTAAATTAATTTGAGAGAAAAAGTTTTTCAAGGAAAATTTTAAGGAAAGATTTCCTTAAGTAAAATGACTTAGATATTAAAATACCAAATGGGACTGGTATAGGGTCGTGCCCTATACATTAGCTATTAGCCCCTAGCTAATTTAGTCCAAAATTCCAGTGTATAGGGCTTTGTCACAGATAATACTAAAATAATGTTACACACATAAAGGAATATGCAGAGAGAGAATAGGTTATTGGTGGGCCCGTAAAACCATTAGGATTAATTGACCCTAGAGAATTAAGTTAGGGACAGACCATCCATAAGAGGTGCATCTAACAGAAGATAGATTATTTGTTTATTTTGTCTGGTAGGCCCGAGTCGACCATAGGTTAGTAGTTGGCCAAACAAAACTTGTTGTTTGGACAATAGTCCATTTGTTACCTAATTTGTATGCATACATGATATTGCTTTGTTGTTTAACCAATTTTGGTTGTAGGATTAAGATTTGCAAAATATACATTTTAAAAGGATATTAGTTAGGAGAAACTCATTCTGCTAAGCAGCGTAGTCTCACTTAATATCAAATAACGAGATGTATACTATTATTCACACCAGATTTTATGCCTGACTCGAAGTTTATGTTTTTACCCTTAAACTCTTGGATGCTCAAAATTGATTTGAGTAGGTTGAGGGTTGAGGATTTTTAGGTTTTAGTAGATGGACAAATAAAGCTTCCAAAGATGAGCAGGAGTCTGATGCTAGCTATATTGAAGAGTTGTTTTGTTTTTATTCCGCTGTGTTGTATTAAGTCAGTTATGACTATTTAGTACTTTGGTCATCCAAAGGAGCATCTTCATATGTCGCTCTTGGCGTATTTATGTAATAATTGTATTTGATCTGAACATAGTAAACGTTTGGGATTATGTAACTTGGATATGAAATGTTGTTTTGAAATGTAATCAGAAAAGTGTTTTAATCTAAAATGATTTTATTTCATATTCAAGTGCCTCAGATATCATGGATACCATTAACATTACCGTATTTGGTCATTGGAAGTTAATACTATGGATGACTGCAACATCTGTAGCGCTTAGCTTGGGGCCTCCAAATAGGGATGTTACACATGGCTGAGGAATTGTGATAGGATTTTTGCTATGATGTGTGTAGAGGATGTAGTAAAGGGATAGTTAGCTTCGTTGCATTTAGAAGGGAAGCTGGTGGGAGATTATTATTGCTGAGACAGATGAGTCCGGGATTGCTTAGACCGATTTTAAGTGACGCTTTGAGACTATGTTCATTTTTGAGGCATAATGGAGAGTAGAGTTGGAGAAGTTCATCCATCTAGATCAAGGTGACCATAATGTCAAAACGTATGGGAATGAGTTTAATCAGCCGATGAAGTATCGTTTAGATCTTATCGATAAACCAGCGGAAAAAGCGATGAAGTTTGCTAACAGGTTGATTCCATCTTTGAGAGATATTACTTTGAGTCATGTACCTACTAAAGCTAATTTTGGGAGTGTGGTTGAGATGGTGTTGCTGAATTCAATTGGGAAGAGGAACCTGAGAATGTAGAGGTGAAGCCAGTTCAACAAGACCACTTTAGAAGTGGAATGAGTGCTTAGGGAAACAATGTTTAAGTATAAGAAATTCAGAGGAAAGGAGCATCTAACGAGGGATTGCAAGACGACCACTATGAAGATCAAATGCTACAACTGCAACAAGTTTAGGCACATGAGCAGAGAGTCTCCAAATGCACCTAAAACTTCTATCAAGGTGGTTCTAGCATACACACTAGATGTTGTTCCTAGCTCGAGCGCTGCTCCAACCATGGATAAGGGAAATAAAGTAATTATAGAAGGTGTGTTATATCTTTTGATTTATCTATTTATACATTATTTGACACAGGAGTATCACTCTCATTTATTTCGAGTAAACTAGTAGATGAATTGCACTTAGAAACTAGTATAGTTACAGAACTTGTAGTAATATCGCACTCTATTGGAGGATCAATTCATTTATCCATGATATGAAGTTATAAATTTTAGGTGTCGTGTTTGATTGCGATGCTTTTGTTTTGGGATTCTCTGGGTTTAGTTTAATTTTAAGGATAGATTAAATGGCTATGTATGGAGTAGTGCTAGATTGTGATGTGAAGGTAATTCAGTTGGGTACCTATGGTGGGCACTTTCTTGAGATTCACTGCGACCCTTAGTGTTCAGTTGTGTTTAGTTACCTATATTCTTTAGAACTGTCACATAATGAGTTAGCATCAATACCAATAGTACATGACCACCCAGATGTCTTTTTCGAAGTTTTTAGTCTTCCCTCCCATAAGATGATCATCGAATTTTGAATCTGTCTTAAAGATATTGCTAGATCTATTACCTTACCCCTTAGGCATATGGCTCATAAGAAAGACGCCGGCTAAAAAAGCATGTAAATGAATTGTTGAAGAAAGGCTTCAGTTGGAGAAGTGTTTCATAGAAGGGAGCACCACTCGTCTTTGTTACTAGAGCATATGGCTCTTTATGGCCGCGCATAGATTATCGTGAGCTAAATAAATTGAAAAGGAAGAATTATTATCCACTATCTCATATGGATGATCTCTTTGATAAGTTAGTTGGAGCATAGGTATTCTTTCAGATTGGCTTGGCTATCAGATTCCATCAATTGCATGTGGCTGAGGATAGAATTCAAAAAATTGCTTTTCGCACATTCGATGGATTTTATGAGTGGTTAGTCATGCCATTTTGACTAACCAATACACCAACATATTTCATCGAGCTTATAAGTCGATACTTTAGAGGATAGCTGAAGAAGTTCATGGTGATATTCGTTATGACATACTTGTCTATTTGGAAAGTGAAAGAGCACGTGTTGCATTTAGGAACAGTGCTCAATACTCTTCATATGCATAAGCTAACGGCAAAGTTTTTCAAATGTCACTTTTGGCTCAAGGAGGTTCCCTTTCTAGGACATTTTATCTCAGAGCATGGACTAGTGGTCAATCTTAATAAAGTTGTTGCATTAAAGGATTGGCATATGCTAAAAAGTGCTATAGAGGTGAGAATTTTTATCGGTTTGGCTGGCTATTATAGGAGTTCATTAATGACATCGCTAAGATTTCTGCACCATTGACATGGTCATACCAAGAAGAATTTAGTTTTCTCATGGAATGCAGAATGTGAAGATGCTTTTTAAGATGAAGGAGTTATTGATTAATACACTTTTGCAGTACTCTCTAATGGTACAAAGGCGTTCATAGCGTATACCAATGCTTATGGTATAGGACTAAGCATAATGTTTATGCGAAAGAGTAGAGTTGTTTGTTATGCTAGCTGACAGTTGAGGTACTTGAGAGAATCTACCTAACCTATGATTTGGAGTTGGCAACCATTGTCTTTACCCTCAAATTATGAAGGTATTATCTTTTAGGAGAGCGATTTAAGCTTTTCATAGATCATAAGTTCTGAAGTATTTATTTTTCCAAAAAGATTTGAATTTGAGATATTAGAGATGGATGGAGTTCTTGACATCATATGATTTCAGTATCTCATATACTCTGGGCAAGGGCAATGTTATAGCCTGTGCCCTGAGTAGAAAGCATGTGATGTTGAGTCCTATGTTTTTGGAATGGTAACGTTTGGATTTCATTTCTACTTTGAATTTTCGAACTTCATTGGACATTACACAAGGATTATTAGCAACTTTAGATGTTCGGCCTTTGCTTATGGATGCATTAGTTCAAGTCAGAAGCAAGAAACATATTTATTGGGTATTTTTACGAAGCTGAGTGGAGGAGAGCATTCAAGTCATTTGGACCACTATAGCTTGTATGTCCCTCTTGTTAACGAGTTGAAAGACATGATACTAGTAGATTCCCATCATTCTATAATAAATATTCAACCCGGTGATTACTAAATGTACCGTGATATGGAGAGAGTATTTTATTGGCTTGATATGAAGAGACATGTAGCGAAGCTTGTTTCTCAGTGTGTAACTTGTCAGAGGGTAAAGGTGGAGCAGAAGAAGCCTGGTGGATTGTTATAGCCATTGGATATTCCACAGTGGAAATGATAGGGTATCTCTATGGTCTTTGTTGACGAGCTACCTAAGAGTAAAAGGTGGAATGAGAGTATTTGGATCATAGTCGATTGAATAATCGAATGTACTTATTTTATTCCAATCAGGAGCACGAAGACAGTTGCATCATTGTCGATCTTATACATGAGAGAGATAATTCAGTTATATGGGGTTCCTTTTAGCATTGTCAGTGTCCAAGATCTATTTTTCACTAGTGAATTTTAGAGGAGCCTTCAAGAGGCCTTAGGCACTAAAATGAATACGAGTATTGCTTATCACTCATGGATAGATGGAAAACTAAGAGGTGGAATAGAGTATTTGATGACTTGCTTAGGATGTGTATTTTGGATTTTGGAGGTTCTTGGGAGGATCACTTGTCGGTTGTAGGATTTACATATAGTAACGCTATCAGGCAAGTATTGGGATGACACTATTTAGGCACTGTATGTGGGCCTTATAGATAGTAGGAGTTGGAACCAGAGGCTTACCGTGAGGGTTGGGGGGGAGGTGGAGGGGCAGAACGAAATTATGAATAAAAGACTTCCATTGGATGACAAACTCAAAATCGAGATGGATTAGGGTCAGGTTCGATTCCCTTTCCTTGCCTTTAAAAAAATGATGTAGTACTAATCTTAGGATGCTTACATAACTATGGGATTCCAAACGGTCCCTAGGCATGCTTTGAGTTACATGCTTGAGATGACTATTAGCATATTTGCAAAATATTAACCTCGTACCATTTACACATGTACGGGATCCTGATTGGTCCCTAGGCGTACTTTGAGTTGGAAGCCTGAAGGTGACCTTGATAGGATTAGATGTCTACTAGATGCCTTGACTTTGGCTCCATGACTGATGATCGGAAAACAGACTAGGAAAGACCAACGGAGATTGAAGAACCCCTAGAATTGATTAGGATTTTATAAACCACTTGATGTGATGACTGAAATTGATTGCTTTAAAGTCCTATCCAAAGTGATAGGACCAGAGTGCATGGGGCAATTCCCCTTGCTGGAGAGTAAGTGAATGGACTTGTACGATATTGATCAGTTTAAGTCCCTATCAGAGAGTCGAGAATGTAGTGCAAGGTGCAAGTTCCTCTACCGAAGAGCGAGTGGATGGACTTGTATGATATTAATCGCTGCAAGTCTCAACCGGGGAGTAGGGATGGAGTGCAAGAAGTAAGTCACCTCATCGGAGCATGGGTCGATTGGCCTGCTTATCGTTGCATTCCCTTGTCGGAGAGTGTAACACTACTAATTTTAAATAACATTATTCAGGAGATATAATTAGATAAATTAAATAGAATAATGTAAAGACTATAGTGATAAGGGGGCTGAGATTTGAAAATTAAATAATGGTCGTGCTTGACTTAATAAAATCTAAAGAATGGGCTTATGAAATGGTTTTTATAAGCTAACCAATAAGAGAATAAGGCAGAGGTATTACGGAAAACAGCCGTCCACCATAACCCCATGACCCATAAACTCTTATTCCATTTTCATTCTCATATATTCATAAATCAAAAACATAAACCAAAGAGCAAGGTCGACCGCAACCTTAGAGGAAAAGGAGATTAAAATCAACTAAAAAACTTAGGATTCAAGCAAAGGGGGATTAAGCAAGATCAAATCTCAAGTTCCTTATCCAAAGAAAGGTGAATAATAATCAAAACCCTCTTATTTTTGTTTTCATAAACATTTTGATGTTGGGTTTTATGTTCAAATCCGTTTTGATGATTTTAGTGATGATATGCGTTTGTACCAAAAATGGGCACAACACTCTTTGGAATTTTTTGAAGAGATAAAAGTGAAGAATATAAATTTAAAATGAAGACTATCTAACAAAAACTCCAACAAACAATAACACAAATGCACAGACAAGCAATTTAGAGTGGTTCGGCGTGTTTTCTACGTCCACTATTAAGTTTTTGTGATTTTATTGATTCTCTTTGAACGATTACAAGTGATTACAGCAAACAACAGTTAAGTATAGCTTGGAATTCGAATTCAACAGCAAGGGTAGGATGCAAATCTCGATCCGGCAGAGTCTGGGCGCTTGAGAATCAAAAGATCCTTTTTCTGTAGGCTCTGGGGCTCTATTTATAGGTGTAGGAGGCCGATATTTCGCTCAAACTTCGAGAGACTCCTTCTGGCACGTGAGAGGGCCCACGCGATCGATCCCGGAGAGTTTTGACGTTTGGTGATCGATATGAACTCAATTCATATCGATCAAGACTGCATCCGATGGAGGTGAAACTTGGCGACAATAATCTTTAGCTTGCATGTAGTCTTCTGTGAAAATTTCATAGCATTCGGATCGATGGATTTCGAGTTATGATCGATACGAGCTTGAGTGTCTCAGTGGCTGTCTGGTACGAATCCATGATTTTGAATCGATTCCCTGCGAACCGATGATGCACGTGCCTCTGTGATGACGCGACGCGCATTCCTTGCATCAATCCACTTTTTGCTCCGAGTTGAAAGTTTTGCATCCATGAATCTCGCCTCGTTTGCATCGATGACCGTTGCATCAATCCAGGCTCATTTGACTTGATGGACACGAACAAGCCATTGGACGTGGATTTGAACAGGAGCCCTTAATGGGTACGAAGTACTCATCATCTGATGGATGCGAAGCAAGGTCATCTGATGGAAATGAAGAGCAGTTGCCTGATCGATTCGAACTAAAAGAACCTGATGGGTTTGAGTAATCACTTATTGATGGTTTCGAGCTGGATGATTGCAAATGATTGTGCGCTAATGGATTCGAGACAGATGGATATTGTACCCCTGATTGATACGAAGACGGTGGATTCGAATAGAGGCTCAACCATAGATACGAGCCATGTCCAGCTGGATGGATACGAAGCAGGATCTAGCCGATCGATATGAAATGTATGCTCTGTTAATGGATACAAACATGATCGGTGCGAACCGAGGCTTCTTGATGGATATGAGACTGGTCAGTGCGAAGTAGATGGATTCGAAATATGGCTTTTCCCTTCAATCTTTCACCGATCATAACTTGAGCATGCGAACTCGGATTGACTTTAAATTTTGAATGCTGGCTTCTATGGCTTCGCTTGTCGTGTCTCTTCAATTGTGGCCTGATCAGGACCTGGGCAAAATTCATCGTCATCCATAGCAAATCTATGCATATTAGATATCCAGGACGAGTGAACCTTCTTCCCAATCATTTCTTTGATATCTCGGTGTTTCCAAAAGGCAGGATAACATTTGCCCCCCAAAGTACGTCTTGTGGTAACATGACGTGCTTTGAAAAGCTACAGTCTTCATTCTGAACAGTTATTGCTTCTTTGTTGAAGGTTGTAACCTTACGTTGCTGTATAATAGTTCTCAAACGTACGTATGCTAGTCTGACTTTCGTTAACGTTGCATGTTCACGAGTCATTGTCATTTTTCTCGTATTGAGTGTCGTATCGATCCTCTCCTGAATCGATATGAGACTTGCACTATAGTAACACTTGACGGTTGTTTTTGGATGCTCCTTCGTATCGATCCTCTCTTGAATCGATGTAGAAGTTTGAATTGTTGCTTTCGTGTTGATGGACTTTGCAATGATGAATGCGACATGGATATTTCACATCCATGTGTACGTGCTCTGATGGATTCGACACTGCTGTTCGTGTCGATGGAACCGATGGATTCGAACAGAATAGTTCATAACGATGGACCGTGACTGTGGACTTATCGATGCGAATAAAGACTTCGGATCGATGGAACACAATTGCCTCCAGAGCTATCTTCATCGTGTGTTTCGTATCGATGGATCTATTTACCATTTCGACTCGATAGGAGCTTGGGATGATGGATTCGAACTCGCTGTTCGACTCAATCAGAGTTTTGACCTGCAGTGACCGGTCATGTTGACTGGGAGGCGAATCGGCCCTCTTTCTCCATAGGATCTGTATAAATACCCTTGGACTTAGGCATTTTTCACTTTTTACATTTTACCGCTGCTTTCCCTATTTCCTGCATTCGCATCGATCCACGAATTTGAGAAAAGAGGAACTGCACATCTACTTCGAATTGATCAGATTCATTCTTTCAATCCTCCAATTTCAACTTCAATCTAGGTAATGAATCAGCTATGACTAAATCCACGCGACAGAATTCAAATTTCAGATCCATCCTATATTTGCCGATCGCCAATTTTGGCAAGCGCTAAGGCCAGATCTGGGCCAAAGTTTTGTTTAGAGTGGCCATGGTGATGCTCGTGTAGGTTGGAGAAGAAGGGGTTAAGGATATGGAGCAATCGACTGATGCTTGTTCAGCCTCTATTTCGTACCGATGGAAAGAAAGATCGTGGCTTGATTTCGTATCGACGACCGGATATGGGGTTTGCATCGATGTAGTGTTGATTGAGGAGCGATGGTGTCTGTATCGATCCTGGGTAGATGCATTTCGTATCGATGGATCTAAATTCCGAGCAAACGATTGATACGAACTCCATCGTTTTCGATAGTTGTGAATGTAATCGATGCGAAGTCCCCGAGTTGTGATCGATACGAAATTGGCTCGACTTAATTGATAAGAAATGTATCAATTTGAATTCGATCGATACGAAACGTATCGTTTCGAATTTGATCAATACGAAAAAGAGGCCCCTGACCGTCACTAATTTGAGCAATGGCGATCGATCCCAAATTGGAGTTTGATTGATCTAGAGAACTTTTTCACATTTAAACATTCGACTCCAACGAGCTTCTGGTTTACATAATCGGACTTGACCGTAGAACTGCACATTTGACTGCCTTTCGAAGCTCGTTGATGGAACTATAACTTAACAACATGATAAGAAATTTTAATTTGGATTGATCGCTAACATCTGGATGGTATAGTGGTGACAGTCAGCGATGACGGTCACTCCAACTGGATTTCGATTATCTTCGTCGTTTGCAAATTTTTCTTGAACTCTGCAAAATCTTTTCAAGTAATGCACAGCACTGCACTGCACAACACACAATCTACATAAGGGGAACACACGTGCTCTCTGTCATCTCATGATGATTTTTTGTGAGTTAGTTAGTTAGTTATGGAAACTCCAAGCTCGCAGCCATAGGAAACTCAGAGTATAATTCCTTCCAGACTTGAAATACTGGACATCGAGGCCGAAGTTATCGATCCGGCTCTGGACAAGGCACCTGACGCATCCTTTATCAATAGTCCACCAGACTCTGTTCCGTCCAATATTTCTGAAGATATGCTAGGGAGAATACGCTTAAGGCATGTTTTGTCGATGGACGACGTAATATTGCCGGGACCAAATGACAGACCACATAATCCACCGGAGGGGTATACCTCCTTCAATCGACATGCGTGCGCAGCTGGGACGCTTCCTCCGTTCAATCAATACATAAGAGAAGTGTTGTCTTTTATAGGGATCGCCCCATCTCAGCTACACCCAAATGGATATGCTTTACTGAATAGCTTGTTCATTGCATTTATGGAGCACCTCTATCGACCACCCGACTGACCGAGATAAGATACTTGTTCAACTTCAAGAGTCGAACAGACATTCCATCTTTCACATTCCTAGAGGCCGTAAGAAATTGCTAAATAATTACGGGGTATTGGACTAGGCTGAGCTACTTCAAGACGGAGTGGTTCTATGTCAGATGCCCCCCTGGATTTGCCAGACGATGGCTATTCAGACGTGAGTATTGCCATCTTCCCGGGTAGTCGATAAGATAGTTATAAATGTGGCCAACTCATAACTCTTTTTCTTTACAGCGATAATTCAACGACCGAAAGGAGGATATTACAAGGAGATAGTTCGAGTCCTCCAAGAGGTCCCAAGCGAAGAGAGGAACATCGACTCGATCCCGACGGATAGGAATCTCAGGATTCTTAGGCTAACTGAGCAAAGACAAATTATAAGGCTCGACGGTGCACTAAGGACTATCTCGAGGGAACGAGTTAAGCGTAAAAAGCCCAGAGTTGTCATAGTCGAAGAGGCTGACTCCGAAAGAACCTATACTGACGATGAACCTTTGGGTGAGCCTGCGGATGCAGCCCAGGATTCTAAAGGAAAGAGAAAAGGCAAGGCATCCTTTTTTTAAAATATCCAAAAAGGGGAGATGGAAATCTGTGGTCATGTCCCAGCCCGCCTTCGGAATTAGAATTTCGAAGATGTCTCCTCCAAGAACAGAAAATCTTTACGAAGGGCTCATCGATCTTCTAATTCTGGACGACGTGTCCATGCAGCATGATGCCGGATTGGATGAAATCCAACACGCCTTAGTTTTAAGCGAGTCTCTGCCCACTAGCGTGGTCGACACATCCGGTTGGTGGGAGGGTTGCACATACATTCACACTTCATGGCACGACATGATTTCTGACTGTAATACGCCCACTGTGAAAGATTACTAACTTTTGTCCCTGTTTTGCTTTGCAGATACCATGTCCGGTCAAGGCTCTATGCTTGGTAGCCTACGCAGCAAACGTCGATCTTCGTCATACTATGAATCACGTAGGAGGGAAGGAGATAGAGACTATGATAAGGGGTACTCTAGTCCGGAATGGTCTGACAGAGATAGGGGGTATAGGCGTCAGTCTCGATCTCGTACGCACCTCCTAGAGCTCCGGTACCACTGTCGGTTCACGTTTCACGACCTTCGAAAGCTTAGAGGCACGAACCATCTTCCCAATCATCTAGACCTGAATCTCAGCGTAGAACTGAAGTTACAGACCCTTCCACCATTGCAAAGGCCCTCGTCGAGCCCACGGGGGAAGGAGCGATGAGGCTCGCTCAGCTGAGAAAGGATTTTCCTGACATTTATTTTGATGGGTTCGTCTTTCCTCCGCGCTTAAATAGGATCCCGACATCGGCCGAAAATACAGTGCACGATTATGTCACGGACATATTTTTCCCGTATCAGGATTGGACGAAAACCGCAAAAAAGGCATCGAAGGTGGCCATTGATCGAGCAGCCATGATCGAAAGGCTGGAGAAAGAACTCGGGTAGAAAGATCGGATCATTCAAGAGCTCAATAGTGAGGCCGAGTCTTCTCGCAAATCTGAGATTGAGGCTCTTAAGAAGGCCGACGAGGTCCATGCGGCGATAGATAGGATGAAACGAGAGCACTATGCCACGATGGAGGACATGAGCCACCAGAACACCATCTTGATCGCTGAGCGGGATGCAGCCCTGAAAGAGCTAAACGAGCTTAAGGCCAAAGTCTCGAAAATCATGAAAGAGAGAGACGCTGCTAATGTTTCCGCACAAGAAGCGTGCGATCAAGTGGTGGTGCTTCGGAGGGAGAGAGATGCGGCCATGGAAAAGGTCCGTGAGGTTGAAGCTGAAGTTGATGAAAAGGTCTGATTGGCGGAGACGAGGCTCGAGGCGGAGATAGAGGAGTTTCTTGTCACTTATAATGCCAATGTGTTGAAACACAGGAATCTGGCTTGGCTTGACGATTACTCGACACATCTATACAACGCTTGGAATTTGGTGGTTGAAGAAGAGAAGGCTGTGCTGTCGAGTGGGTCCCTCGACGAATTTGAGCTGGAGAACCGCATTTTGGGCGAAGATGAAAAGAAGGTTCTTCATGACTCTATGATTTCTCATGCAAGAGAGAGATTGGGCACCCAGCACCTAGAAGTTGGCAAGGGCTCCGGCGTTGCACACCAAGCTATAAGTTCTGAGATGACTACTTCATATGGATCCAAGCCGATGCCAGCAATTGAGCCGCAACCATCCTAGCCTACGACCCGGAAAAGCCACACTTGTCTCCCACAAGGGAGCATTCTTCAGAAGCTGTTCAGCCAGCCACGAGTCAAGTTGAGGAAGGTACTCTGTACAGATCTCTTATGTGTGTCTGAAATGAAGTACTTGTATTGAAGCGTGTACTAACAACTTATTCTTTTTCCTTGTCCAGCGACTGAAGCTACATCAGCAGCGCCTCCTACGGTACAGGAATCACAACAAATGCAGGAGGCCATTATCATCGAGGCAATCAGTACGACCATGGCCTCGCCTATCGAGGTAATACAGGGGAGCTCTCCATCTTTTGATGAGCAAATGATGAATGAGCTCCTAGGCCAGCAGAGCGACCCCTTTGCGGACTTACCGTTCGTCCTTAGTGGATTTCCACCTGCCTCTTGCGCTTTGACACAGACCATTGCTACCCATAGTGAAGCCCATGCTGCTCGTGAAGCAGAGATACTAGCTGAAATCAACGTAGAGATGGAGGCTACGGCTCACGGCAGTAGTGCTGAGGGTGGATTGACGGCATCTGACCCAACTCCACTTAGAATGATATCACCCGGGGGTATGCTTGTTGACATTAGTGCGCCTATTCCGCCCTCGGTCGTAGATCCAGTTCCTCCGACTCCTCCTGCACGGAGCGTTCCCATAGATTCAAGTTCGGAGGAGGATGTTGATATTATGCCTCGATCTGGAGATGATCCGCCAAAGAGTAAAGGCTCAAAGAGAAAAATTATTGGTGGCTCTGGCGGATCCACACTTAAGAGGAAGCTGAAGAACGCTAAGGAGTAGATAGGCCCTTCCGGTGCAAATTTTTGTTTAGCTAAGAATTTGTCTTTCCTTTATAAGCTGTGTATAGATGCGGGTTCGGCCCCTACTAGTAGGAACTTTTTGGGAGAACTTGTGTATAAGTCTTTGCTTTTGATTAGCTAAAATAAAACTTTGTTTTTATTGCTTCAACTCTTATTTCTATCTTCTATACTTAAGTGTCGTAGAGTTCGGATCTTGGTCCCACGTACTCGCGAAGTTTCAACCCTTGGGTTCTCTTTATTTGCCAAGTCTGAAAATCATGAGTACGGGTTGTCCTGAGAGATCGAGTTGGACTTTAGACATCGTACTGCTTCAGCCAGCAGTTAGCACTTAAGCTCTGCCCCCAATTTCGGGAACAAGTTGTAAATATTGGCTAGCGATCGTGATTTGTCTCTATTTTTAGAGTTTAACATCGTCATATTGATGCAGAAACAAGTGTAAGTCGAGCGATTGCATCACATTCGCTTACCTATGAATAGTCGCATCCACACTCTGGGGATTAGCATTTGCATTTCGACAGTCGATCGCATCTATCGAAGTTTTTAAGTACATGTCCGCACTCCAAGGACACAAGCTAATTTACGAGTGGCCATCCGCACCCGAGTTATTTTATATTTCATCCAAACTCTAGGGACTCAGGATAATCCGTGATCGATAATCTGGTTCGCCCTCTGGGAATCCGAGAGTTGATGTTTATACTCCAATTCGCACTCTGGGAATTTGGAGTTAGTGTTTATACTCCGGTTCGCACTCTGGGAACCTAGAGTTGATGTTTATACTCCTATTCACACTCCAAGAATTTGGAGTTAGTGTTTATACTCCGGTTCGCCCTCCGGGAACCTAGAGTTGATGTTTATACTCTAATTCACACTCCGGGAATTTGGAGTTAGTGTTTATACTCCGGTTCGCACTCCAGGAACCTAGAGTTGATGTTTATACTCCAATTCGCACTCTGGGAATTTGGAGTTAGTCGATTAGACGGTCAGTCGCATATGTTTAGACTTTTAGGAGGTCGTTCACACTCTGGGAACGATAGATTTATCGGGATCGTGGATGGTCGGATCACATCCACCTTAAATTAACAAGCAAAGTCATTAGATGGATGGGTCCATCCTCCTCTAACTTGGTTAAGATATGGTCGAAGTTGTTAGGCAGACGAGCCTGCCCTCTCCAAAACCGTATTTAGGATTTTATGCTCCGACTCACACTCTGGGAGTTTGGAATTGTTTTAAGGATTGTCATGTATCGATCCTTTTTTATTTTAGCGTAGTGACTTGCCCCCAAGCTTGGGTTTCATGTAGTGAGTGACCGGTCATACCACAGTCACGCCCTATTTGAATAAATTCCATCGTTTGATGGAATTTTGCTCTCCGTGCACCGCGATGTCGTACGTCATACTTAATAAATCATAGCTCTGGCTCGAAGAGATGGTATTTTAATGCTGAAATGAGAAAATATGGCAAAGACAGTTGCCTTATTACAAATTCAAATTTTGAAATGCGAAAAAAATTGCAAATAAGAGAATGATCAAATAAATAAAGCATGTCATATGTAGTAGCGACGTAGGCTTTCACTATCCCAAGCTCTCGGCAAAGTAAGACCGTCAACGGTCGATAACTTGAATGTGCCATCTCCGAGCTTTTGGGTGATCACATATGTTCCTTCCCAATTTGGCTTCATGTGTGAAGGAACCGGATAAATTCTTTTCAGAACGAGATCGCCATGTTTGAAGCTCCATGGTCGAACCTCGGCATTGTATAATTGGGCGACTCGATTTCGATATGTGACTGCCCTCAAATCAGCCTCTTCACGCTTCTCATCAAGTAAGTCCAAAGATTCAGCGAGTAATATGGCATTAATCTTCGGGTCATAATAATTTTCACACGATGAGAAGGTATTTCCATTTCGACTGGAATAACGGCTTCTTAGCTGTATGATAGAGAAACCGGAGTGTGTCCAGTCACGGACATATGGGTCATTCGGTAAGCCCATAAAGCTATAGGTAGTTCATCAACCCACTTGCCCCTGGCCTTTTCTAGTCGCTTCTTTAGAATAGATTTGATAACCTTATTAACAGCTTCAACTTGACCAATCACCTGAGGGTGTGCAACCGTAGAGAATTTCTTGTGGATATGGAATTGTTGGCAGAAATTCTTGAATTCAACACGGTCGGATTTGGCTCCGTTATCAGTGATAATGGTATGCAGGTGACCAAATCGACAGAAAATATTGCAAACTACGAAGTTGATTACTTTCTTCGTCGTGATTGTCACAAGAGGTTCAACTTCAGCCCATTTAGTAAAGTAATCAGCTGCGACAATGGCATACTTTGCTCCTCCTTTGGAAAGACGTAGACTACCAATGATATCAATGCCCCATACTGCAAACGACCAGGGACTGACCATTTGGGTTATCTTAGTAGGTGGGGCTCTCGGAATTCGAGCATGTTTCTGTCATTTATCACATTTCCTTGCATAGTCTGATGCATCACGGTTCATGGTCGGCCAGTAATATCCATATCGGAGTACTTTCTGGGCGAGAGCTTGGCCCCCGGTGTGATCGCCACATTCTCCCTCATGCACATCATGTAACACTCGTTTGATTTCATCGTGTGCGATACATCGGAGGAGAGGGACGGATTATCCTCTTCTATACATGACTCCATTCTGAATGGTAAACTGCGAGGCTTTTTGAAGAATTTGTGTTCTTTCACTCCTACGCTCAGGCAGTGTTCCATGCTCGATATAGTTTCGATATGGGGTCATCCACGACTCCTTATCGGGAGCGATTTCAAATATAAAATCAGTTTCCATTTGATCAATGCTGGGAGAAGATAGAGTTTCAACAGGAACGAGTCCCATCTCCTGTGCTTCGCCCGTACTTGCTAACTTGCCAATGAATCAGCCTTCTGGTTGTGCTCATGGGGTATGTAGAAAATGGCATAATAATCGAATTGATCAAGTATTTACTAGACTCGAGCTAGATAAGCGGCTAGTCTTCGATCCTTGGCCTTGTGTTCACCCCGAACCTGACATATGACTAACTGAGAGTCGCAGTAAACTTCCACAACAATAATTCTCAGATCACGGGCTAGCTTCAACCCAACAAGTAAAGCTTCATACTCAACTTCATTATTGGTCGCACTGAACTCAAATTTCATAGCATAGCATATGGATCGGCCCTCGGGGGTTTCAAGTACTACCTGAGCACCGATCGTTGGATGCACCATCAGTATGCAACTTCCAGATGTATTCGGGAGATTTACTAATCTTGGGCAAGTCCTCTGGTACGGTGAATTCGGCTATAAAATCTGCTAGGACTTGACCTTGAATGGCTCATCTTGGGGTATAGGTGATATCGAACTGACTCAGTTCGATATTCCACTTAAGCAACCTACCAGACGTTTCAGGCCACGTAAGAACCTGTCGTAACAGCTAATCGGTGTATACAGTGACAGGACGAGCCTGAAAATATGGACGGAGCTTTCTCGAGGCAATGACTAGGCAATAGGCCAACTTTACTAGCTTTGCATGGTTTCTCCCAGCTCCGGTTAGTCGCTTGGTAACATAATGGACCGGTTTCTGCACTCGGTCTTCCTCCCGAACTAGGGTAGCACAGATTGCATTTTCTGATACCGCCAGGTAAAGATACAACTGCTCATGGTCGATAGGCTTTGATAAAATCGGCGGCGTGGAAAGATGTTGAACCAGTGCTTGGAATGCGCCCTAGCACTCCGTAGTCCATTCGAAGTTTCGCTTTCCTTTTCGGATTAGATCAAAGAAGAGGATGCATTTGTCGGTAGACTTTGATATGAACCTGCTCAACACTGCTAACTTCCCGTTGAGACTCTGAACTTGCTTTATTGTTCTCGGAGTCTGCAAGTTTCTGATTGCCCAGATCTTTTCTGGATTGGCTTCTATTCCTCGGGCGTTGACAATAAACCCAAGGAACTTTCCGGATGCGACCCCAAAATGACACTTCAGCGGATTAGGCTTCATCCCGTACTTTCGAAGGATGTTGAACATCGACTCCAAATCTTTGATGTGATCAGTGGAGAATTGTGACTTTACCAGCATGTAATCTACATAAACCTCCATGGTCTTCCTGATCTGGTAGGCGAACATCCGGTTGACTAGACGTTGGTATGTTGCTCTGGCGTTCTTTAGTCCAAATGGCATGAATTTGTAGCAGTAAAGTTCCAGGTCAGTTATGAAGCTAGTATGTTCTTGGTCGGGTACATGTATGGGTATCTGGTTGTAGCCGAAATAAGATTCCATGAAAGATAATAATTCGTGTCCATCCGTTGAATCTACAAGATGATCAATCCTGGGAAGTGGAAAACTGTCTTTTCGACAAGCTTTATTTAAATCAGAATAATCAACACATGTCCTCCATTTTCCATTTGGCTTTCGAACAAGTACGGGATTGGATACCCACTCTGGGTATGAAGCATCTCGAATAAATCCGTTTGATTTTAGCTTATCGACCTCTTCCTTAAGGACGGCAGATCTCTTTGGACAAATACCACGCCTTTTCTGTTTGACCGGGATACACCGCGAGTCAATATTCAGGGTGTGGCTCACGATGTCCAGCGAGATTCCAACATATCAGAGTGTGTCCAGGCGAATACGTCGAGATTCACCTGGAGAAATTCAACCAATTCCTGTTGTGTCTCTTGGCTCAACTGAGACCCAATCTTTAACATCCTCGAATCATCATCACTAATCGGAACATCGATCGTCAGTTCGACCGGAGAAGCCTGACTTTCTATAGATTCATCCTTGTTTTCATTGTCTCTAGGGTCAAGATCTCTCTGGAATTGGTTGTGGTGCCCGGGCCGAGGCCCAGGTACCAATTGTCAATTATCCGCAAAATGGACGCAGAGAGATTCCTCTACGCCTTTTCCTTTCTCTCTTCACTGCGCCTCGCGTAGCTCAGCATCATAACAGGCTCTCCCAGCAGCCTGATCTCAATGACTCCAATCTCACGATCGGTGGGGAATTTTAGAGTTAAATACCATGGGGCAATTGCTGCCCTGAATTCAGCAAGGGCCGGTCGGCCCAAGAAAGCATTATAGGGGGATTGAATGTCTAACACAACAAATTGCAACATCCGGACTCTCCGGCACTCCCCAACTCCCAGCTCCACCGGCTGCTCCACTACTCCAGTGGGTATATTGGCACTTCCTTCGAAGCCATGAATTCTAAATTGGCAAGGTTTTAAATCCTTGGCTTCCATTTTCATCAGATCGTAAGCTCTCTTAAACAAAATATTTACTGAAATCCCACTGTCAACCAGGATCCTCTTCATCCAAGCAGGGCCAACCTGGGAAGATATGACTAGTAGGTCAATAGTGGGGGCTTCGACCTTGTCAGCATCCCGGCTTCTGAACACGATGTCATCAGTCATTGTTCTCTGCTGTTTGGCTGGAGCCCCTTCATCAAAACTACTGCAACACTCGAAGTCCGCATGCCTGATAGAACTGGCATACGACTCCATTTCCCTCCAGCTTCGGTCTGCTGGATGGGGATCACCACTAACTGTATTTATTACCAACCTTCCGCCCATACGAGCAGGTTCCTCCTGCCTTTCTCTATTCTGCACATGATTTTGGTTTGACGGGCCCGCACCACAATACTGCGGCGCCCGCACGAACTGATCCAACTTTCTCTCCCTAATCAACTTCTCAATGAGGTCCTGCAAATGTCTACACTCATTGGTATTGTGGCCATAGCTCTCATTGAATCTATAGAATTTTCCCGTTTGAACTTGCCTCTTCGACGATGACTTCGGAGCAGGCTTCTTATATTGCATAGCATTGCAAGTCTGCAAATATACGTTCTTTAGCGACTTATTCAATGGTGTGCAGTTATCAAACATTGAAGCCCTAAGTCGCGGGCCACGGTTTTGATCCCGTTTCTTATTCTGATTATCATTGTTTCTCGGTTGAGATTGCTTGTTCTGCATATCCAACTATACTTTCCCAGAACTCTCACCCGACTGTTTAACTGCCACATTGCTTTGAATCCCTTCACTACTGGGTCCCACGTCGTCCTGCTTCCTAGATTGTTTCATGTCCTCTCGCCTTAAGAATTGGACGGCTTTGGAGTAGAAACGGTCCAATGATGCGGGAGGCTTCCCAGCTAACCAATTTCCAAACTCGGAGTAGGGGTCAATTCCCTTAGTTAGTGCCATTAAGATTGAATTATCATTGGGGTTACTTATCTCTGCACATGCAGCATGGAACCTTTCCAAGTAGCGCCTAAGCGTCTCCCCGGGAGCTTGAGTGACGCTAGACAAAGTATTAACATCCTTAGGCCTAGCAACGTGCATACGAAACTGTTCTACAAACTTCGTGGCCATTTGATCAAAACAAGAAATGGATTGGGGTGCAATCGCGTGAACCACATGGTGGCAATGCCCCCCAAAGAGATAGGAAAGCTACAACACTTTACCGCATCATCCGCTCTTGCAGAATTCATCAACCACTCATACTTCAGGATGTGCTGGTTTGGGTATGAATTCCCTTCATAAACCGGTAAGTGGGCATTCTGAACTTTCGAGGAGGTTCAGCATAGAGTATGTCATCCGCAAAGGGGGTGTGACTACGGGAGATTCCCCAGTTGTCATTGGTAAGACACTGACTTTCACGGATCATTTGACGTATCATAGCTGAAAGGTTTGGCGTTTGAACGTTCTGCGCATGTTGAGCCAAGGTGTGGTCGGGTTCCACATTGCAAGGCTGGACCGGGCGCCGTCGATGGTCCACGTCTCGCCTCCTTTGCTCGATGTCTTCTGGGATGTAAGGTTCAAGAGTACGTCCATGTTGGTTCCGGGCATCAATCCCCGTTTCAATCGCGGCGGTGGTTCATGGTTATCTGCGGTGTAATAAGGAATAATTCCTCACCGGGAAGAGGGTCCACTACGGAAGTTGGCCGATGGGCCAACTCTCAGCTGCCCAACAGTCAAGGCGGGCTGATGCCCGGTGGCCTGTGCGTAGCCTTCGTCCGGTCGAGGACGAATGGATATATGGTTGTAGCCTGACGAGGCAGAACTTTCTACGGAGGAGCGCGAAACTTGATCTCTTCTAGATCTTCTGCACTTCTGGCGGTTTAACTGGTTGGTCAGCTCGACATTCGCGCACAAATGTTCTGTTAGCTGTTGATGACTCTATGTCAACTCGTGTAGCAACAAATGGAACTCTTGCCTGGTAACCGGGCCCGACGGATCTGAAGGTCCGGCAGCGTCTTGGTTGGATGGAGGCAGCTGCACGGGATTTTGTCTATCCCGGCGTTCTTGATCGACGGCATGGAAGGTGGTCCTTGTACTAACCATCTTGAGGATTGAACTCCTTTCTTAAACTTTGTGAAAATCTGAATATGATGGAAGGAATTCAGATTAGTGATCTGGATCTTTCTCTTAGATTTATGCAATCCGGTATCGATGATAGATCCAAGGAGCATGAGAAAATATGAGACATTTCTCAGTGAAAGCACCAAAGTTTTTGTACCAAAAATGGACACAACACTCTTCGGAAGTTTTTGAAGAGATAAAAGTGAAGATTATAAATTTAAAATGAAGATTATCTAACGAAAACTCCAACAAACAATAACACAAATGCACAGACAAGCAATTTAGAGTGGTTCGGTGTGTTGCCTACGTCAACTATGAAGTTTTTGTGATTTTATTGATTCTCTTTGAATGATTACAAGTGATTACAGCGAACAACAGTTAAGTATAGCTTGGAATTCGAATTCAACAGCAAGGGTAGGATGCAAATCTTGATCCGGCAGATTCTGGGCGCTTGAGAATCAAAAGATCCTTTTTCTGTAGACTCTAGGGCTCTATTTATAGGTGTAGGAGACTAATATTTTGCTCAAACCTCGTGAGACTCCCTCTGGCACGTGAGAGGGCCCATGCGATCGATCCCGGAGAGTTTCGACTCGTTTGGTGATCGATATGAACTCAATTCGTATCGATCGAGACTGCATCCGATGGAGGTGAAACTTGGCGACAATAATCTTTAGCTTACATGTAGTCTTCTGTGAAAATTTCATAGCATTTGGATCGGTGGATCATTGAGTTATGATCGATACAAGCTTGAGTGTCTCGATGGCTGTCTGGTTCGAATCCATGATTTTGAATCGATTCCCTTCGAACCGATGATGCACGTGCCTCTGTGATGACGCGGTGCACATTCCTTGCATCGATCCACTTTTTGCTTCGAGTTGACCGTTTCGCATCCATGAATCTCACCTCGTTTGCATCGATGACCGTTGCGTCAATCTAGGCTCATTTGACTTGATGGACACGAACAAGCCATTGGACGTGGATTCGAACAAGAGCCCCTAATGGGTACGAAGTAGTCATCATCTAATGGATGCGAAGCAAGGTCATCTGATGGATACGAAGTGCAGTTGCCTGATGGATTTGAACTAACAGAAACTGATGGGTTCGAGTAATCACTTACTGATGGTTTCGAACTAGATGATTGCAAATGATTGTGCGCTAATGGATTCGAGACAGATAGATACGAGGGTATTGTACCCCTAATCGATACGAAGACGGTGGATTCGAATAGAGGCTCAACCATGGATACGAGCCTTGTCCAGCTGGATGGATACGAAACAGGATCTAGCCGATCGATACGAAATATACGGTCTGTTGATGGATACGAACATGATCGGTGCGAACGGAGGCTTCTTGATGGATACGAGATTGGTCGGTACGAAGTTGATGGATTCAAAATATGGCTTTTCCCTTCAATCTTGCACCGATCATAACTTGAGCATGCGAACTCAGATTGACTTGAAATTTGGAATGTTGGCTTCTCTGTCTTCGCTTGTCGTGTCTCATCAATTGTGTCCTGATCAGGACCTAGGAAAAATTCATCGTCATCCATAGCAAACCTGTGCATACTCGATATCCAGGATGAGTGATCCTTGTTTTCCAATAAGTTCCTTGATATCTCGGCCTTGCCAAAAGGCGGGATAACAATATGCTATGATAAAATGCCATGTTTGATTTAAACAAGTGTGTTTGAAAAATGTTTGATTTGGTTTTAAGGCTAAAATTATGAAAAATGGATTTCGAATGCCATGAGGATTTATTATGTTATGTAAAACATTATTTTGGAGATGGGTTCAAATTTTTATAATTATCCGAGCTATGGATAATTTATTATGAATTTTGAGCGGAAGAAAAAGAAGATTTGGGTATAAATTTTTTTGGCAATTATATAAAGGGTCCGAAATTTATATATGTTAGATAATATATTAAAATTAAATTGTGACGATTTTTGGGGATTTTTCCTAAGTGATTTACTATGGAAATTAAATTAATTAATTTGGAGGAATTAAATGTCTTAATTGTTTTGTTAAACGGAAAGGCTTCTTTACCAATTACTCTTGATTACAAATGATGAATTCGCCAGCCTTTTTAGAAAAGATTCTTGTAAAGGTTATGACAACTAATTATATTTTTACAAGTAAGGTAGGTTAGTTGAAAAGCATTTACTTTAAAAGGTAACAAAACAGTTTGCTTCAATTTACTGCTTCGCCATTTCCACTTGCAACCTTTCAACCCCATACCCCCGTCCATGACGAAGTCGAAACCAATGAACATGGTATCAACTCTTTTGTACATAGTGGATTGGGGAAAGGTGGAAGGTATAATGTCGAAACCATGATTTCGATGGCGTAGACGTCATTTTAAATAGCTTTCGAATCAACCCACTGGCCTTTGTTTTGCTTTCAAAAGAGATACTGCTTATTTAGCTTTTAAAAGATGCTTTCGAAAGGGGTTGAATTACTTTTACATAGCTTTTTAAGGGGTTTTCAACTTTTTTTAAAAGGTAGCTTTTGATTGAGTTGGCGCATATTATGTTTTAAGAAGGTGCTTTCGAAAGGGTAGTTTTGAACCTAGTCGAGACCTTGTCGTCGTCTCAAAACCTTTCGAATAGGTTAAAGGCCTCTTTTCTTTGTAGCCTTGTATCAATGAGTTCGAAAGGTAAGCTTCTATTTTATAAATGTAGAAGTCACTTCCCCATGCTTTTGAAAGGGCTCCCATAACCATGTTTGTTAAGGGTTTCGAAGGCAATGACTTTGAAAGGTCATTTCGAAGCTACCCTTCAAATTATTTTACTTAAAGACTAATGCTTTCGAAACGATGGTTTCGAAGCCATTTGTTTTCCCCAAATTCTTTTATTTGAAGATTAATTGTTTTGGAAGGGTTACTTTCATTTATGTTCACTTTGACCAAAAAGTTATGTTTAAGGTAAAACCCAAACACTTTGAAAGATATACTTTCAAATGGTTTCAAAGCGATGCTCCTATAAATCCATCTTGGACTAAGAGGTTTTGAAAGATATGATTTAATACTTTCAAAATGAATGTTTAGTTGTTTTGAATGGAAGGTTTTGATGCTTCCGAAAGAGATGTTTTGAGTGTTTCGAAAGACATATATTTAAGTGCTTTGAAAAGATGGGTTGAATGCTTTTAAAGGGTATAATTTAATGGTTTTGAAAGAGACTGTCTAAGATTTAGAAAGCCTTAGTTTTCAAAATGAAGAACCCAATCTCATTTTGAAAAAAATAAACCCATGACAATATAAAAGAGCTTTGAAATGGCATTTAATTTTGGAGTTTTTGAAGAAGCTTTCCTTGATAAAAATAATGGGTTAAAGGTATTAACCATGTTTCATATGGAAGTGATTTCATGGATATTAAACCATAAATATTGGTATTATATGTTATGATCAGTTATTATGTGTGCTTCTTCTATAAATATATTCGCTTTATTATTAACCGATAACTATATTTATGGTGAAAGGGTAGAATAACCAGCTAGGTTGTCCCGATAGTGAATATGAATTAAGTTAACCCCTGTATGAGTAGAGTTGCATCCAGGGGGTCAGGTAGACCATAACATAGGATGCCCAAAGATTGATCAAAGAAGCTGTCAGTTTAGGAAGGTTCATAGTAAACCCTTGAAAACTATGTTTGGAAAAGAGTTATTAGCAGGGGCCAATAGGTTTGTAGTGATCTCATAAAAACTATATCTGAATAAAATTATTGACAGAGATTAATAGGTTCATAGTCAACCCATGTAAACTATGACAAGAGAGATGTTATTAGAGAATCCAATAGGTTCATAGCGAGCCCATGAAAACTATAATTGGATGAAGTTATTGATAGGAGCCAATAGGTTCTTAATGATCCTATGGAAACTATGAAACCAGATAGATAGTCCGTAAGATTTTAGACAGGTTATTAGTTGGCTCATGAAAACTATCAGGTTAATAGTAACCCTATAAACTATAACTAAGACAAATAGTCAAATGAATGGGAATGGGTAATCCAAAACATATTGCATGTTTGCATATCATTATGATATATTTTAAACTGTTATATTTTAGCCATTGTGGATGCAGGTGCACAGTATATGGTTATTATAAAATTTTGGTTAGGATACTAGTGAGGGGAAAACCCATTCCAATAAGCGGCGTGGTCTCACTAGATATCTACATGGTTTGAGATGGTAGGTTATTTTTCACACCAGGCTTTATGTCTGACTCAAAGTTTATGTTTTCCTCCTAAACTCCTGAATGCTCAATCAATTTTGAGTAATTTAAGAATTAAGGTTTTATAGGTCCTTCTTTAGACGAATAAGCTTCTGGAGATGTGTAGGAGGCAAGCTAGCTAATAGGTGTTCTTTTCTTTTGGTTCCCTGTATATTGGTTGTAACGACAAAGTTGTTTAATTGCCTATGTTTAGACTCTGATCATCTAAGGGGCACTTTATATGTCGCTTTTGGCGTATTTAGTAATAATTATATTTCTCTGAATGTGGTTCTTGATTTGGGATTATGTAATGAATTTGAAATATGAATTGAAGTGAAATGAGAAATTTGGTTTTAAGTCGAGTTAATTTTTTTTTCATATCCATGTGTTTCTGTCATATCAATGTATTTAACATTACCTCATTTGGTCACCGAGAATTAATAACTATGGATGACTGCAACATCCGTAGCCGTTAGTTTTGGACCTCCAGGTGGGAGATGTTACAAGTTGGTATTAGTGCATAAGTTTATGTGAACTTTAAAATAAAGTTAAACTTAAAAGATTTTTCGAAACATAATCCAATGAATCAAAAAATAAGATCGGGGTTTGGGTTAACATTTTAGAAATATACTTGTATTATATATATATATATATATATATATATATAGACACACACACATAAGTACGTACTCCCTTCTCTTTTGGACCGTTCTTATGTATCTTACTATGGCTCATATGTAGATTTGCGAGAAAGAAAGATATTGAAGCAAGAAACGAAAGAGGAATTCTAGGTGGTGGAAGCACCACAACCAATGGAAATGCTCGACCTAATAGGAGAAACCAGGATCGACAAGAAAATGCTAATCAAAATGCAAATGAACATAGGTGCTGGAAATCCGCCAGTAGATATGGGGATGTTGTATCAGTTCTTCGTCAATCTGATGCAAGCTGGAGCACTGCAGAAGTCGCTGGGGGTAATGCAAGGAATGTTGGAGGAGCTAATCCCGTGGCCCCAGTTTGCAACAACTTTACTAAGATGAGCAAGGATTATACCATTCTTGGTGGGAAACTGTTTTCAGGAATGGATGATGCTATAGAAGTAGAGAATTGGCTTTTGCATTATGAAAGGATCTTTGCTGCCTTAGGGTTAAACGAAGAGCAGAAGAGGAAACTTGCCTCTAGACAGTTGCAGGAAACAACGCTTTATTGGTGGAATAGTCTTACCACTAGAATTTCTGAGAAAGAGTTGACTTGGGCAGAATTCCGAAGGAGATTCGAAGAAAGGTTTTTGTTTGAAATAGCTGAGTAAGCTCATGAACTTAGCGCAGGGTGAGATGTCCGTGATTGAGTATGCTATGAAGTTTAATGAGATGTCTAAATACGGATATGCTACTATTGACATTGTCGTCAAAATAAATGAGAAGTTTATTCGAGGATCAAGACCCAAGATTGCAAGGGCGACTATGCCACATCTCTGTGATCCAAGTAATGTTATTGTGGAGATGGCAACCAGAAATAAAGAGATGCTCGCTACTTATGGGAAGGAGAAATAGGTTGAAACCAAAGGATATCGGGGTAAGAAGAGGAAATTCTTTAAGAAGAAAGGAACCCATAAGGGAGAAGCTGCAAGAAGGCGAAGGCTAACCTAGTCAGATTTAAGTGTGATAAGAAGGGACATTATGCCCATGAATGTCGATCTAGAAAGGGGAAAAGGCTGCTAACAAGAAAGGAGTAAAGTGCTTTAACTACGACCAGGTTGAGCATTATAAGAATCGATGTCCAGAACTGGTCAGGGCGGACAAGGGAAAGGTCTTTGGTGTTGGACCATCGTCAGCAGGGACAACTGCTGCTGAGAAGGGAAAGTCTGTGATGGAAGGTATGCTTTTGATTTATTGTATTCCATTTAGGGTACTATTTAATACGGTGCATCAAATTCATTTATATCTCAACATTTGGTTGATAGGTTATGTATAGAACCCTCATACCTTGTTACTTCCTTAGGGGTTGCGAACCCGATAGAAGGGTATGAACTCTGGGAATGAGATATGACCAGTTAGAACTTGACTTTTTAGGTCATATGTTTGCATGCCGTTTGTATGTTTATGACTTCGTAGACTTTGGTATCATTTTAGGTGTGGATCGGTTAGATAAATATGATGCTGGGATATTTTGCCAAGATAGGAAAATATTGCTAAAACACCGTAATAGTCATAACCGAATTATATTCTCAGTAGAGAATTAAAATTGGAGAGATTATGCTCTATTGAGTGCTATAGAAGTAGAAGAAGAGATAAGTCGAGTAGCAAGAGAGTTTGTAGACGTTTTTGAGCAGATTATAGGGCTACCACCGAGACGAGTTGAGTTTCAGATAGATCTTGTGCCAGGAGCAAAATCTGGAAGTAGACCACCTAGTAGGGTGGCACCGACCGAGATGAAGGAATTGAAGGTGCAACTAATGGATTTAGAAGGGAAGAACTTCATTAGACCAAGTAGTTTGCCTTGGGGAGCGGCTACGGTGTTCGTGAAGAAACCCTATGGATCGTGTGTATCAACTGTCGTAAGTTGAACGAGAAGATGATCAAGAATAAGTATCCTTTGCCGAGAATCGATGATTTGTTTGATCAGTTGTGTGAAGCCATAGTATTTTCCAATTGGATTTGGCAACAAGTTTCCATTAGCTGAGAGTGGCATAGGATAGTATTCCGTTGATGGCATTTTGGACTAGGTATGGTTCGTATGAATGATTATGCTATTCGAGTTAACAAATGCACCAGCTTTCTTCATGGATTTGATGAAACAAATTTTTCGAAAGCACTTGGATAGGTTCTTATTGGTATTTATATATGACATTTTATCATACTCCAAGGATGAGAGAGATCATGAAGCTCATCTTAGAGTACTGCTTGAGAAGCTGAGGCAACATCAGCTTAAGGCAAAGTTTTCCAAGTGTCATTTCTAAAAGAAAGAAGTTAAGTTTCTTTGTCACATGGTTTTAGATAAGGGTTTGTTAGTCAATCCAGATAAGATCGAATCTGTTAACAATTGGAAGAGACTAGGGACAAGTGACCGGATCATAAGTTTTCTTAGACTCGTTGGCTATTATCGGAGATTCATTAAGGATTTCTCGTGGATAGTAGCACATTTGACTAAGCTACCAAGAAGGATATGAAGTTTATGTGGTCTGATAAATATGAGGATACATTCTTTAAGTTAAAGCATTTGTTAACCAACGCGCCCATGCTAGTAGTTACAAATGGGAACCAAGGGTTAGTGGTGTATACCAACGCAAGTGGAACTGGATTAGGGGCTGTGTTAATGCAGAAAGGTAAAGTTATTTCCTATGCTTCACGACAGCTTAGACCGCATGAAGTGAGATATCCCACTCATGATTTAGAGTTGGTAGCGCTGATCTATGCATTGAAGATATGGAGAGGAGAGAGATTTGAGCTATACACAGATCATAAATCCTTAAGGTATTTATTCTCTCAGAAGGAGTTGAATAAGAGGCAGCAAAGATGGCTGGAGTTTTTAGCGGCTTATGGTTTTAAAATAGAGTATACACCTGGAAAATGAAATAAGATAGCGGATGCTCTTAGCAAAAAACACAGAATGTAGTGTTATGTTGGTGGATAGAAAGATCTTGAGGCTTTTACTACTTGTAATGTGCAGTTAAGATCGACTGCTAGTTCTAGTTAGGGCACCGCCATGTTGTCTTGTTTAGAAGTTCCACCTGTGTTGATCGAAAGGATTGCTTCTAAGCATAAATAAGACCCATTATTAGCCAAGAAGATTAGAAGGCTTGAGGTTGGGTCAGAGATTGATGACTTAAAGGATTTTAATCCTGATCAGAGGAGATGGTTGAGAATAATAGGACATTTGTGTGTTCCGATTGTTGAGGACTTAAGAAAAGAAGTCCTTAGGGAATGTCATCGATCAAATTAATGATTAATCTCGGGGAACCAAGATGTATCAAGATATGAAGAGGAGTTTCCACTGGGATGGTATGAAAAAGCACGTTGGCTTGTGGGTTAAGCAGTGTGTGAACAACTGAAGGACGAACATCAAATGCCTAGTGGATTGCTTCAACCTTTGGAGATACCAGTTTGGAAATTAAATTTGATATCCATGGATTTTATAGATGGTTTCCAGGGCCGAGTCGAGGAAATTAAAGTATAAGGTTCTCGCTTAACCTTCAGTCTTGATACCAAATGTTAAGACCTGGAATTTTCGACCTCAAAAATTCTACACTAATACGCTCATTGTAGAAGTGCCGAGAATTCGAACGTCAGAAATCCCATATTGTTAGGGGAAAGAAGGAAAGAGATAGAAGAAGGAACATAAAACAAAGCACAGAATCTCACATTCGCAGCGGAACAATATATAATATTAAATAATAGCATTTATACAAAGGAAAATTGTAATTGTCAATTTACATACATTATATCAGAGTACAATCATTCTGAAAAAACTGAACAGTTGTAACAACTTGTCCCTAACTACAAACAATACAATCTCAAATACACAACGGAATATAGTCTCTATGTTCCTGCCATCCAGCTCACCTCTTGCGCTCCAGAACGCCTTAACCTGAAAAATCTATAATAGTCCATCTGACCCGAGCATTACATTAAAGTAACACCCGAATCAGGCCGGAAACCAGCGTGAGTAAACCCATAAAACTTGAAATATCAAATTATAAAACTTATTTGAATACCAGGGTAACTTGTACCTTTCTATGAGTTCTAAACTTATTAAAGTCCATCACTTATTACAAAACAATATCCAAGAACTGTTACTCAGTTAAAACACCAAGTTACTTAATTTATTCCTTTCTAGCCTATTTGATTCTAAACTCGAATCTATAAAGAATTATAGTAGATTGCTAATCAAATTGGTTTCAAATATAGCTGATATCCGACCCCAGTCTCTTCGAATCCAATGTCATCCTTTAGGTTAAGTTATTTAAGTAAACAGTTTAATAAAATTCAGAATAACATACACACAGAAATCTATCACAGATATCTAATTTAATAAATGATTCACATTTATTAACAGATCTATCCAGCCATCTCATATTACAACACATCACAAATTACACGGAGATATCAACCAAACCAAGGCATCAAATTCAGGTTCATCATTCATAAGCAAGATTAATAGTCATACAATTTCTGATTAGTTTAATTAAATCTCCAAATAAATTAAATTAATTACTCTAATTACTTTTTTATCCTGCTTACTTAACATTAATTAATTACAACTCATTAATTATTAATGAAATTAGTTAATCATCTTTAATTATTTACACTAATTAATCATACCATAAATAATTACATGAATTAATGATCCTTAATTAATTACATAAATTAATTGTTCTATATCACTTACATTAATTAATTATCTGAAATGACCCACTTTCTCACCACAGAAAATCGCATCATTTTAAGAAAGAAAGGGATAGAAAAGAGAAAAGATAGAGAAGAAGAAAGGAACAACATCAGAATCTAAACAGCTGAACGAATAAATTATATTAATCACATAATACATTACATAGTATCATGTACATCAGAGATACACAGCTAAAACAACACGTACTAGACAGTTATAAACACCTGTCTAGTTATACAACTCAATACAACTCAAAGACAATCGACTCAGAGAACACACAGCGTACACAGAAGCCTTTTGCTCCATTTCTCCTCCAGAATTCGTCAAGCCAACATGAATTCCCCTGGCTACTCGCAAAAATTTGAGTACCCAAGAGTTTAAGAAAAACAGAGTAAACTCCGGGTCAGACATGGGTCTGGTGTGAGTAAACGGTTAAAGTTGCTTAACTTTTAAAAACCCTTTTGAAAGAAAAGGTATCACGTAAGACTTCCCACACATAAATATGAAAAAGTTTTTACCTTACGCTAACCAAAACATTTGATAGGAAATTCAGTGATATTATAATAGGTCTAGGGTTTTCCAGTAAAATACAGAAATAGCTGGAATGCTTACATCTCACGTTCCAACATAGTTGGGCACAACTAATACGTACTGCACTTATTGGATTTTGGATTCCATACAATGGCAGGGCTACTGGGGTACCGCCCATCACAGTACGTGGCCTAGATCACTGTACCGAGGAGTACGCCCGCTCCCCTGCAACACAAAGCCGGAACCATTCCTTACTGAACAGTTCCGAATAAGACAACCCCGACGGATGTAGCTATTCAACCGCCCACACAGCCGAAATAAAAGGGACTCTAGACAGGGATTAATCTCATCCTACTTGGGCATGACCCACTTAGCCTTGCTGCACATTCCCTGTTTTAGCCATTCCCGGTTGATGAGGCTTGAGGCTACGATTACCTTTAGTGAACACATCACTTAGAATGCTCATCGTCCACCTGACGATGTTCTGAAAGCATTCAATCCATACAAGTTCGTTTCGGGTTCGAACGAAACCGAAGGCATTATTTCGTTACACTCATTTTGGAATCACCCTCTGAGTTAACGACAATAATCCTGGCACTCTGAATCTTCATCTTCACTTGAGATTCACGACCTATCGTTAATTTGGATCGATGTGGTTTTCAGATATCCAAATATGGAAACCCGATCCCGGTCTCATCGAAATCTAAAACGTATCTTTTAGGTTCAAGTTGTTTAAGGTTAAACAATTCAATTCAACTATCTATATTCACAAAGATAGATAATTCACAAGTCACACTTGATAATCACATTATCAAAATAAACAGATGTTCCATAACAAAATAGGTAATCCATATCATCATCATAATAGATAATCTATATTACCATCACAATGCAACCAAGCATTCATACCACACAACATTACTTATCTCATTTCTGAGATTACATCCATTCAAGACAATCAATGTCACCCATTCATACATAAGCAATGATTTTCTTAATCACAACATAATTAATTTAAAATAAATTAAATTAACTATCTCTATCTCTAATTAATTCAAAGTGAATTAAATTAATTACTTCATCTCTTAATTAATTTAAAATTAATTAAATTAATTACCTTCCTTACAACAAATCTTGCTTACTTATCCATTAATTAAACCAATTAATTAATCATCATCTTAATTAATCAACCTTGATTAATTAACTCTTAATCAAGTAAACACTCCTTAATTATTCTCATTAATCATATTAATTAATGAACCTTAATTAATTACTTCCATTAATTAATTAACTATAATTAATTACATTATTTCTTAACTAATTACATTAATTAATCATGCTTAAATTAATTACTTTCAATTAATCAACTTTAATAAATTTAAACAGTAATTAGTTATTCTTAATTACTTCTTAATTTCCTTTAATTACTTTTATAAATTCTTTGATTTACTACACCAAGTAACAAACCCTTAATTTCTTTACCAAGTAATTTATCCATTTAAAATTACTTCCCGATAAGTAATTTTACTTATCTCAATTACCCCTGTAATTTATTCATCAATTACTTCTCTTAAGTAATTACTCTTATCAAAACTTATTAAGTAACATACTCAATCATTTATCAAGTGACTATCCTTAATTAATTAACAAATTAATTAACTTACTTGATCACACTCATCTCATAAATCAAAATCGAGTAATTCATTCCTTAATTACTCTTTAACCAAAATAATCTTCAATTAACAGATTAATTATCTTCAACTATTAATTAATAAACCTTAATTATGAATCAATTCTTTAATACAAAGTAATCAATCACTAATTACTTTTATAATTAATTAATTAACCTCAATTAACCAATTAATCATCTCTTAATCACTAATAAAACTTAATTATTAATTAACAACCTTAACTACAAATTAATTAATTCATAATTAAAATTAATCAATCCTTAATTACAATTAATCGACCTTAAATAATAGTTAATTAATTCTTAATTAGCTTGCATTAGATTAATAACCTTTTAATTATTAATCAAGAAAACCTAATTATTACTTAATAAAACTTTTATTAAGTATTAATTAATTACTATTTTAATTAACCCCTAATTTCTTAATTAATAAGTAATTACAATATAATTAATCATTAGTCATTAATTAAATCATCATAATTATTAGTTATTTAAATTAATAATTATCCTTAATTAATTACTTAATTAATCCTTTAAAATAATTAATTAAATTAATTAATTAAACTTAAAATTTCTTAATTAACCAATTAATTATTATTCATTTAAAACTTAATTATCTTTTAAGATAAAACATTATCTTTAATTAACCATGAAATCTTTACTTAACTTAATTCATTAATTAGTTTAAAAATATAAAGAAATCATTAATTACCTATTTTTAATTACTAATTAACAATCATTAGTTTCAAGTTCATAAATTATTTAAACCCTTAATTGTTAATTAATAAATCATTTTTCGTTAATAAAAACATTTCCTTATAAATTCCCTTTTTATATTTCCAAAGTAATTTTTGAAAATAACATTAAGGTTTTTAACTTAAAAACATTTTAAACCCTTAATACAAATTCATTCATAAAAAAATCAATTTAAAGAAATAAGTTTTCAAGAATTTAATTTAGCTTAAATCATTTAAAGTTTAAAACTTACTTTATTTTAAGACAAAAATCTGGTTAAAACATTCCATTTGGGTTCAACCCATGATTACATGAATCCAAGAAACAAGTACATCATCTTTTTTTTTAAACAAGCTTAACTTAAATTTAAGAAACAGTTTTAATTAAAACTTAAAAACCGTTAAACATAACAGTTTAAATCAAACATGTAAAAACCCCAGGAAATCACTCGAGCCACAACCAATCATTCATGCGAGTTTCCTCGAGTCATATATGTTTGCACCAAAAATGGTCCAAACCCCAATATCATGAAAGCACCCGTTTATGAACACAAATCAGCAATATTCAACACAAATTTTAGATCTAAGCAGTAACAATCTCAATAATTCAGCAATAACAATCAGAAACACATGATTTATAGTGGTTCGGCGATCTTGCCTACGACCACTCTGAAGTTTATGTCTTTATCGATTCACTTGATGATTTCAATCAATTACAGCGGATTACAGTTGATAATAGCTCTGAAATCTGATTATAACATCGGTAATGAAGAGTAGAATTGAATCCGGCAGAGTGTGGACATCGAATAGCCAAAAGATCCCTTTTCTGAAGGCTTCAAGGTGCTATTTATAGGCGTAGGAGGCTCAGATCTCGCTCAAACTTAAGGAATCTTTACCTTGTATGGAAGCTTCTGTGATAATTTCGTTGCATTTGGATCAGTGGTCTGGGAGATTAGATCGATACGAGCTGGTATGTTTCGGTTGGCTGTTTATTTCGACTCGATCATTTCAAATCCATGTATTCGAATCAATGGATGCACGTGCCTTCGAGACGACATGGCGCGCACATCTCGCATTGATTCTCCTTTTACTCCGAGTTGACCGCTTCGACTCCATGAGTTTCGCCTCGTTTGTATCGATGACCGTTGTATTGCTCAAATCCACCAATGACGTGTACTTCGTATCGGTTCGTAGCGTGCCCACTTCGTATCGATGGAGGTGGTGTTATTCGTATCGATGGAAGTTGTCTCCATTCGATCGATATGAACAAGCGTATTTGGGATGGATACAAAGTGAGAACAACTAATGGATACGAACCAAGGTTCTCTGATGGATTCGACCAAATGCCTTTTTCATAGAATCGATACGAACTAAGGTTTATGGATGGTGCATCGATGGATGCAAAGCGGTGCGGTTTGATCGATACGAACATCATCGATTCGAACCTGGTGGATACGAATCTGATGGATTCGAGTAGACCCAATGCATGACTTCCTGATGGATACGAACGATGGATTCGACCTGCTCTAAACTCAATGGATACGAACATGCCGAGGCGATGCCTATTTGATCGATTCGAAACCGGTCGACTCGAACTGACCGATATCATGCCTGATCGATTCGAACTCGATTGATTCGAAGTATGTGTAAACTGATGGATTCGAACAAGACAAACATTGATGGATACGAATCCGATGGATTCGAAATGGGCATCTCCTTAACTTTTTGATGGATACGAACAGCGTACTTTGGCTAACTTGCATCGATCATATCTTGTTCATACGAACTCCGATTAACCTGAAATTTGAAACATTGGCTTTCATGGCTTTGCTTGTCATGTCCTATCAATTGTAGCTTGATCCGGGCTCGGACAAAATTCATCGATATCCATAGCGAAGCAATGTGTAACCAATCTTTGAGACGAACCGTCTTTTGTTTTCGACCAATCTTTTGGTATCACGGCTTTTCCAAAAAGCGGGATAACATTTTCCCCCCCAAAACATGCCTTGCGTTAGGAAGGTGTGTTTTGTAATGCCTTGAGTAGGATGTTCATATCCTATCAACAACCTGTAAAGAACTTGATAGTTCCATATGACCTCGGATGACGATCGTTCGGGATCGTATGCCATTTGAGGTGAATCGGGACCGTTCGCGGTCGATGCCGTTCGCCGCGAAGGATGGAATGGGATCGCTCGCGGTCGATGCCGTTCACGGCCAATGATGGAATGGGACCGTTCGCCGCAAATGATGGAATGGGACCGTTCGCGGCAAATGATGGAATGGGACCGTTCGCGGTCGATGTCGTTTGTGGCAGATGATGCAAGGGGATCGTTCGTGATTGGATGCCGTTTGCGACAAACGATGATCGTTCGCGTTCAAGTGCCGTTCAAGGCGAATGGTGACCGTTCGAGGTCGGGTGTGATCGTTCGTGATCGAATGTCATGTAAGGTGAGTTGTGACCGTTCGCGGTCGGGTGCCGCACGAGGCAGAATGTGATCATTCACGATCGTGTGCCGTTCGAGGCGAATTTTGATCGTTCACGATCGTATGCCGTTCGAGGCGAATTTTGATCGTTCGCGATCGTATGCCGTTCGAGGCGGATTGTGACCGTTCGAGGTCGTGTGCCGTTCGAGGCAAATTATGTGTGCCCGGGGGGGGGGGGGACTTAGTATTATCGATGTCGGAGTTCATGTTCGGGGGAGTTACCGAATCAAAGATTTTGACAGTTTATTTCCATGCAGGAGGTGCTCGTGGACCGTTTGCGATCCAACGGGCATACAAGTAAATTCTTTCATATAATTGCAGATATCAAAGCAATGATCATACGAATCTCACAATAGAAATGCCCAAACAAACAGAGTCTAAATGTCCAAATCAAACGAAACAAAAGCAAAGCAAGGATGTCAAAGTGTAAATTCTCACTATGGTGTGGTCAATAGTCATTCAGACAATGCCTATGGATTGTGCGCAATCGCTTACATGTGTAAATGATTTGACCGTGTTAGTGAGAGGTTTACGACTTGTTCATCATTATTTCGATCAATCAATCAATTGATAATCAAACGTTGCCCCGGCTCAGGGTCACCTCTAGCTGATGTAGACGGTGGTCGCTCTGGTTCCACCGCTGGAGTTCGCCTCCTCACATACTAAAGTAGCATACCGTTCCTGACATGCCCTTCCACCTCATCCTTCAGATGTCTACAATCATTAGTGTTATGACCGTTCTGTTCATGGAATATGCAATACTTATCCGATTTCCTTTCGTCAGAAGTTGGATCCCTTCGTATTGGTCTACGATATAGAACCTGCTCTTTGGTATCCTGATAGATTCGTTCCAAACTATCATTCAGCTCCGAGTATGCGGTGAACCTTGGTTCCTTTCATGGTCGTATTGATCTGTTATAGCTACTCTCAGCCTTTCGTTTCCCCTTGCTAGTTTCTATACCTTTCTCAGGGGGATTTCCATCTTTGACCGTATAAACGTTGTATTCATCATTTTCTTCTCTTTATGCACTCGCATCTTCCAATCGCAAGAACTTTTCTGCTTCGTGATAGAACTCTCCTAGATCCATAGGTGGATCTTTAGTCAATGAATTTTTAAAATCTGTGCCATCAGCTATTCCGGACACAGCTTCCATCATAACCATGGACGGATCTGGCCAATCCACCGATGCTGTTGCCGCATTGAATCGCGTCAGGAAACTCCTCAAAGTCTCTCCAGCTTTCTGCTTCAAAATTGCCAAACTCATTATGTTCTTGGGTCTTGCAATGTGAACCCTAAATTGTCTCATGAATCTCTCAGTTAAATCTGCCCAAGTTCCTATAGAGCCGCTCTCCAGTTGCCTAAACCATAATGTTGCAATTTCCATCAGATATAATGGAAAGCACCCGGCTATAACTTCTTGTGATGCCCCCAGCACTTCCATGTGTCTTATATACTTTGTCAGATGGACCGCGGGGTCCATTCTCCCATCGTACATTTCTATTGATGGTAACTTGAACTCTGGCGGGTTCCTAGCCATCCTGATTGTAGGAGGAAAGGGACTCATGTTCACGTCTTCTAGATCTCTGTTTATTAATCCGCCTCTCATGGCTCGCCTGACCATTTGCGCCAATCTATCATTGTCTCCAAGATGCAATCCTTGTTCATTACTTTTGACCTGCCTCCCGAGTTCACGAGGGAATTCTGGAATCTGTCCCCATGGCTAAGCGTTCATTCCTCTGCCACCTTTAGGTTGCGCAGATGCTCCTCTCTCTCTCCTGGATTGGATCAACATTCTCCAAGTGTGTGCCTCCTAATCCAGGTGCTACGCCGGATGGTCCTGCTATGTTCTGAACTCCATCAGCTCCTCTGTTCTGTGCTCCAAGTTGCCCAATTTGTTGAAATAAACTCTGGATCAGCTCTTCTTGCCTTTTCATCATCGTCTCCATCTCATCCTTAGTAACGAAGATCGATGCTTGATTCGCTCCTGAAGAAGCCTCTTGACTTCCTTCATGTTCACTTCTCTCTGGCCTTTGTCTTCTACTTGTTTGTCTTGTCATAGCTCTTAGATCTGAATTCTTAAATCTTCAAATTCAACTTCTCCTGAATCAGTTTTTCTCGGTGAAAGCACCAAAGTGTTTGCACAAAAAATGTTCCAAACCCAAATATCGTGAAAGCACCCGTTTATGAACACAAATCAGCAATATTCAAAACAAATTTAAGATCTAAGCAGTAACAATCTCAATAATTCAGCAATAACAATCAAAAACACAGGATTTATAGTGGTTCGGCGATCTTGCCTACGTCCACTCTGAAGTTTATGTCTTTATTGATTCACTTGATGATTTCAATCAATTACAGCGGATTACAGTTGATAATAGCTTTGAAATCTGATTATAACAGCGGCAATGAAGAGTAGAATTAAATCCTGCAGAGTCTGGACGTCGAATGGCCAAAAGATCCCTTTTTTGAAGGCTTCAAGGTGCTATTTATAGGCGTAGGTGGCTCAGATCTCGCTCAAACTTCGGGAGACTTTTTCTGGCACGTGATTGGGCCCACACGACCGAGCCCACCAAGTTTTGACTCGATCTGAGATCGATACTTAGGTGATTTTGTATCCATCAAAAAATGACCCAATCGAGCTGAAACTTGGCAGGAACAATCTTTACCTTGTATGGAAGCTTATGTGAAAATTTCATTGCATCTGGATCAGCGGTTTGGGAGATTTGATCGATATGAGCTGGTATGTTTCGGTTGGCTGTTTATTTCGACTTCTCATTTCGAATCCATGTATTCGAATCGATGGATGCACGTGCCTTCGAGACGACGTGCCGCGCACATCTCGCATCGATCCGCCTTTTACTCCGAGTTGACCACTTCGACTCCATGAGTTTCGCCTCATTTGTATCGATGACCGTTGTATTGCTCGAATCCACCAATGACGTGTACTTCATATCGGTTCGTAGCGTGCCTACTTCGTATCGATGGAGGTGGTGTTATTCGTATCGATGGAAGTTGTCACCATTCGATCGATACGAACAAGCGTATGTGGGATGGATACGAAGTGAGAACAACTGATGGATACGAACCAAGGTTCTCTGATGGATTCGACCAAATGCCTTTTTCATAGAATTGATACGAACTAAGGTTTATGGATGGTGCATCGATGGATGCGAAGCGGTGTGGTTTGATCGATACGAACGTCATCGATTCGAACCTGGTGGATACAAATCTGATGGATTTGAATAGACCAATGCATGACTTCCTGATGGATACGAACGATGGATTCAAACTGCTCTAAACTCAATGGTACGAACATGCTGAGGTGATGCCTATTTGATCGATTCGAACTGACCGATATCATGCCTGATCGATTCAAACTCGATTGATTCGAAGTATGTGTAAACTGATGGATTCGAACAAGACAAACATTGATGGATACGAATCCGATGGATTCGAAATGAGCATCTCCTCAGCTTTTTAATGGATACGAACAGCGTACTTTGGCTAACTTGCATCGATCATACCTCGTTCATACGAACTCCGATTAACTTGAAATTTGAAACATTGGCTTTCATGGCTTTGCTTGTCATGTCCTATCAATTGTAGCCTGATCCGGGCTCAGACAAAATTCATCGATATCCATAGCGAAGCAATGAGTAACCAATCTTTGAGACGAACTGTCTTTTGTTTTCGACCAATCTTTTGGCATCACGGCTTTGCCAAAAAGCGGGATAACAATTTACCCTATACCCCGAGATAATACCCAGCAACCCAAACAAAACACAACCCACTGACACCATCCACCTGTGTAAGTGCACCGGCGCCGGAATCGCCTCCGGTCAACGACGACTCCACCGACACGTCACTCAACAACCCTACAAGTATCTATGATCAACAAAACTCCATACCTTGCCTCGATTCAAAATCGAGCTCCTCAGAGTGAACTGAAACTGAAACCATCATCAGGAAATCCCTTAATCTCTCGCCTCCGATCAATAATAATCGCCACAATTACGGCTAGGGTTTGCCGATCTACCACGCCTCCTTCTCCCAAAATTTCTTCAAGCTCGAATCACCATAAGCAAAGCAATGATCAAATTTCAGCTAGACCCCAAAATTAGGTTTAAATCCAAATCCTCCTTGCTGCCGACGCCACGATCATCAGACAACCATCCCATTATTTTTTTCGTACTACTCAATCCTATTTCTAGCTCCATCAAGAGCCCCAAACATCCCAGAGCCATAGATCATCAGATTTAGACCAAAACCCAAATTCCAGAAAAGCCCCAAATCCTCACACCTTACTTTATTTAAAATCTTGATTTTGATTTTAAAAATCTTAACCTTTAGAATGGATTCAAGTTATAAACCTGAAACAGTAAATTAAAGTAAATAAATTTGTCTTATTTAAAAGAATTTTTACTATAATTTCATTTCCCGGTTGAGTTGCTAAATATCTTTACTTAAATTCATTTTTAATATTAAATTGAAGCTTACACAAACATTTAATGTTTGAAGACCATAACCTATATGAAATCAGAAAAAGAGCAACATGAAATTTGGTTCAAACTTGATAATCTTGTAACAAGAACAGGAAGGACAAAATAGCAGAGACTTGCACATTCCTGAAACAGTCAAATAAATACAGATTCTACACTTATATATACATAACTATGCAGATCATATTCACCACAGAATTTCCCAAGCAACTTTATTTATCTACTTAATTATTAATTAAAAGTTTACTCACCTTTTTATAAATGAAGAGCAGAGGTTTAAATCTTGATGATAAGCTGGAAATTTGCCAAAACATTGAACTTGAAACTGAACCCTTTTTGAAACAGAAAAGCTTCATCCCCTTTGGTTTGTTTTAACAGAATTGCTTCAGGTTGTCTTGACCCATATTTACTTGCAAACACTTGAAATTTTGAAATGGCTGAGGTATATAAAAAGCTGGAGTTCTTGCATGCATATGGAAACTGGAAATGTTTGAATTTTTGAAAACATGCTGCAGATCTGGATTGAAATTTTCATTGAGCTTTTGTAAACAGAGAGTGGAGTTTAAGGAATTGATGGCAAATTTGAGAACATTACAGATCTGCATTTAAACTTAAGAGATTTAACAAGATATTGATTTGAGCATGGGTTTCCAGATTTTTGTTTGAGGCAAAACTGAAAAGAATGTTTATAGGGCAAATAATTTTTTTTGCAGACTTGATTTTTGAGGAGGTTTCAGATTTTATTTTGAGGATTGGTTTGAAGATTTTCTGATTTTGGAATTAGTGAAAGTTGCATTGATAATTCTTGTTTATTTTAGGAATGAACACAAAGTTTAAAGAAAAAAGTGGAGAAAGATGGTGTTTATATAGGAAATTTTCAGATTTATTAAATCAAAAGAAAATAAAAATAATAATGGACACTTGTCTTTAATTTACATAAATGTTTAACACTTGTTGTTAAAGTGTTTTAAAACTAAACACTTGTCAATTTTTTATTTAATTTTATTCTAAAAGAAATTTAAAAGCCTTTTAAATTAATTTCCTAATTAACTAATATGTTTTCTTAATTTAAAAATACTTTTCTAATTAAATTCCTAATTAAAAAATACATTTAATAATTTATAAACACTTTTCTAAATTTATATAAATACAATTTTTGAAAGAAAATAAAATAAAACAAATTATAATTTAGATAAAATTATATATAATATTACAAACTCATTTTAAATGCTATTTCAAAAACCTTTGTATTTATTCTTATTAAATAATACGATTCCAAATTTCTGTAGATAAATTTCTATAAAAAGAAAAATATAAAACAAAATCTTACTTTTAATTAAAAACATTACCTATATATTTTAAATTCAAACTATATTATCATTTTATTTTAAGATGTATGTATATCCCTTGAATTCTAATTTATATTCAATTCAAAGTCAAATTTAAAAATCCAAATTTAAAATCAATTTAAATAAATATAAATATCTATTTTTAAATAAGTTCATTATTATTTATAAATAATTTATCCTACTTTAAAAATCAATTTAAATACATGGATATAAATATATTTAAACACACTTATCAATTATGAAAACAATAAATCTATTTAGAATTTATTTACACAATAAAATAATTAGTCTTATTTTAAAACCAATTTATACCATAATTAAGACATTATATTATTATTACTTGGTTATTTATTTTTGAAAATAACAATTTTATCAGTTCAAATAATTTAAATTAAGAGATTATCACATTTTAAATTCCTGGAAATTCCGGGATATTACATTCCTCCCCCTTCAAAGAATTTCATCCTCGAAATTTAAGACAAAGATAATCCACAATTTTATTTTATTTCAACGAATCCAAACATTTATAACAGCCATACACTATCAATCAAACAAACAATTTCATCCAAACAACCAATTCAATCAAATAAATAACACTAGCTATCCGGACATAGATCGGATAAACTTCCTAAAATTATCTCGAATTTCCCGGGTACAAACACAGGATACTCGCTCTACTAAATCCAAACTAGCTGTACTGCTAAGCTACCGAGTCTTACTCAGTTAGGTTCATAATCTTCACAAGATACCAGAGACCATAGACAAGTCTGATCAACAACTAAATCCTTCACAGAACTACTAGTCTCAAAACCAAAGATGGACCAAAACACATACTCCCTCAGAGACACGTGAAATATTTTGAATTCCAGTCTTCCAAACTGGCAATTCAACTCTTCAAACCAAAGCACTGATCTTTATAAAAATTCAAAAGAATCAAATATACCTTGAAGCTCACCAAATCTTATTGCTTCCTTTACCAGAGAAAACCTCAACAACACCGAAGCCTCCAACTTCGAATTCCAAATTCTTCAGTTGCTTAACCTCAAAAACTTTTTGGATGATCCGGGCTGCCTACAGATCCTTCCTGATCAGCTCGACCTTCGCTGATGCTCCTATAACAAACTGGATCAACTCAACAAGCTGATCCTCACAAGATTAATCCAAAATCAAAACCAAACTATCAACAGAAGAAAACAACTTTTCCCATCCAGAAAAGATAGAATAGAATCACTCGCCAACTTGCCTCAGATCCTGAAATTTTTTAGTGGAAACTCTCTAATCCAAAACACTGCAACTTCCAGTTGCTTCTACTCAAGAACAATAGCCACCTTGCTTCCGCTGCACAACTCTGATCTGGAGAAGATGAAAATGCCGTCGATGAACACATGCACAGACTAAATAGCACATCTCGGAAATAAGGTTCAACAGAAGTTCCAAGAAATACAGAGCTGCTTCACCAAACAATCAACCTAGGAGACAACCTTCTACCCAGCTGAATCACCGGTATCACTCCTGACATCAAGTTGATTCAGAACTCAATCTCCAATGCGGCAAATCTCTAACCTTCCTAAAGATATATCCGGAAAATCTTCGACAACTCCACAACTCCTACATCCTCTAGAGATGCCACAAATCCAAGCAAAAGACTATCTAAGATAATCATCAAACCAACGCAAGTCACTTTTGCTATCAACCAATCCAATATCCAAGATACTGTTCTCTCTCCACTGATCAGAACAGTTTATCCTTGACCAACTAATCCATCGAAGAAACAGATCCTCACTGCTGCTTCTGAATTCCACCTCCATGAAATGCTAAACCAAAAAGATCTTCCTACCAGAATACAGAACACTCCCGAGCTGCACCGCTAACACAGATGCCAAAGACTTCTTATCCAGAGTTCTTTGAGAAACTCGGACCTCCAACTAAAAACATACATCCTGCTGAACTCAGCTACAACACTGAAGCAGACACACTTCTTTAAACTTGCTCCGAAAGAAAACATCTTCGGAGACATCTATAGTCATTGCATCTCATCACGAAGCTACTACTTTCTGAGACTGCCACGATACCATCACTTACTTCTGTCTAACCGACAGATCCAAATTCTCAAAAATCCGCTCACACGAGCGCAATCAAACTCACACTTTAAAGATGAACTCCGAACCTTAACAGGTTCCTTCAGAGATCGATGAAATCCTTACATCAAACTGCAAAGATTACTTGAGACAGTATTAGGTCTACAGTCTCGACAAATACACTTCCAATCTCAAACATTCAAACTCCAACCATTCGTAGTTGTGTTACACACACCACTACTCTATCTACCTTTATAACTTATATTGGAAAACTCGAACAGGTAACCCAACGGATAGGTAGAAATATATAAAAATTACAAGTACGCTTTCTCAAGAAAGACATCACTACAGAGCCTAGGTATTCGCTCAAGCTAACGCTCTGATACCAACTGAAACGACCCAACTTTCTCACCACAGAAAATCGCATCATTTTTATGAAAGAAAGGGATAGAAAAGAGAAAAGACAGAGAAGAAGAAAGGAACAACATCAGAATCTAAATAGCGGAACAAATAAATTATATTGATCACATAATACATTACATAGTATCATATACAACAGAGATACACAGCTAAAACAACACATACTAGACATTTATAAACACCTGTCTAGTTATACAACTCAATACAACTCAAAGACAATCGACTCAGAGAACACACAGCGGAATACTATATAGCTATACGCAGAAGCCTCCTGCTCTATTTCTCCTCCAGAATTCGTCAAGCCAACCTGAATTCCCCTGGCTACTCGTAAAAATTTGAGTACCTAAGAGTTTAAGAAAAACAGAATAAACTCCGGGTCAGACATGGTCTGGTGTGAGTAAACGGTTAAAGTTGCTTACCTTTTAAAAAACCTTTTGAAAGAAAAGGTATCACGTAAGACTTCCCACACATAAGCATGGAAAAGTTTTTATCTTACGCTAACCAAAACATTTGATAGGAAATTCAGTGATATTATAATAGGTCTAGGGTTTTCAAGAAAAATACAGAAATAGCTGGAATGCTTACATCTCACGTTCCAACATAGTTGGGCACAACTAATACGTACGGCACTTATTGGATTTTGTATTCCATACAATGGCAGGGATACTGGGGTACCGCCCATCACAGTACGTGGCTTAGATCACCGAACCGAGGAGTACGCCCGCTCCCCTGCAACACAAAGCCGGAACCATTCCTTACCGAGCAGTTCTGAATAAGACAACCCCGGCGGATGTAGCTATTCAACCGCCTACACAACCGAAATAAAAGGGAATCTAGACAGGGATTAATCTCATCCTGTATGAAAGAAGAAAATATTATGTTAACATTGGTGAATCCTGGTCCAAAGCAATCGGGAAATGATATTAATATATATATGGCACCGCTTGTAGAAGATTTACATCATTTGTGGCATAAAGGTGTTGATATTTACGATGCATTTAGTAAAACACTTTTTAATTTAAAAGCAATCTTATTATGGACGATAAATGATTTTCCGGCTTATGGAAATCTTGCTGGATGTTGTGTAAAAGGTAAAAAATCTTGTCCATTATGCGGTGTTAACACTCATAGTCGATGGTTAAATCATAGTCGAAAGATTGTGTATATGGGTCATAGAAGATTTTTACCTCCTTCAGACTCATTGAGAAAACAGAAGACTTGGTTTGATAATACGGTGGAGAAAGACACCAAGCCTAGGATTTTGACAGGTAGAAACATTTCTGCTATGCTTCAAGATTTTCCTAATGATTTCGGAAAATATAAGAAAGAAGAAATAAAAAAAAGAAAAAGATAAAGAAGAAAATACTAGATAAGAAGGAAAAAAAATAATGGACCAAAAAAGGAAGCGTGTTCACAACAAAGAAGATGAACATAATGAGAATGATAACCCTGTAAAAAAAGAGTTATCAAGGTGGAGAAAAAGATCAATTTTCTTTGATTTACCATATTGGGAGGTTAGTGTTTATTTTTTTCCCTGCATTGATTAAGCAGAAAAAATGTATAATACTAAAATGTTTTATTCTTGATTGTTACAGGAACTTCCATTGCGACATAATTTAGATGTAATGCATGTCGAGAAAAATGTTGGAGAAAGTTTGTTGGGCACAATATTGCATGATATCAAATCAAAAGATGGAACTAATTCTAGAAAAGATTTAGAGGACTGGGGAATTCGACATAGTCTTTTTGCACAACCTCGTGGAAAGAAAACATATCTTCCACCGGCCCCGTACGCACTGTCAAGTTGTAAAGAAAAAAATTTCTGCAAGAGATTATATGATTTCAAAGGGTCTGATGGTTATTGCTCATATTTTAAAAGATGTATATCATTAGAGGATTGCAAAGTTAGTGGCTTTAAGTCTCATGATTATCATGTGTTGATGCAGCAAATATTGTCAGTTGCAATAAGAGGATTGTTGCCAAAAAAACCGAGGAAAACAATAATCCGTTTGTGTTCATTTTTCAATAAAATATGTCAACGTGTTCTTGATAAAGAAAAGCTGCAACAACTCGATGATGAGATCGTTACAAGTTTATGCGATCTTGAAAGATATTTTCCACCTTCTTTTTTCGATATAATGATACATTTAACAATTCATCTTGGAAGAGAAGCTCGATTGTGTGGAGCGGTTCATTTTCGTTGGATGTACCCCTTTGAAAGGTATATGAAGACTCTTAAAGATTATGTAAGAAACTATGCACGAGCTGAAGGATGTATTGCCGAGTCCTACCTTGCAGAAGAATCTATGAGATTTTTTGGTGAATTTTTAAAAAAATCATCACTAATAGAGGAGAAACAAGGTCGAAATGAAGATTATGAAAATCACGCAATACTCGAAGGCCGTCCAATTTCAAAGCTTGAGACAATTACATTGTCATTTAACGAGAAAGAAAGTGCTCATTTGGCTGTCCTAATGAATATGGCTATAGTGGAACCTTTTTTAGAGTGAGTAAATATTGCATTATATTTTGTTTTGTTTTGATGTGTATAACAACATGTATAACTTACATTTTTTTCTTTTATGCTAGTTTGCATCTTGAGGAGTTGGAAAATTCAGACCAACGTATGAAAAAAAAAATGCGACATTGCTTTAGAACAATCATACAAAAAATTTTGCTAATTGGATTAAAAAAAAGGTTATTGTAAATACACTTTAATTGACTTCAAAATAATACTTTCAAAATCTTTGGTAAATACAATGATTTTTTTCAGATATCTATTGAATCGAAGGATCATGATACGTTGTCAAAATAGATTGCATATGGTCCAAGTACTAATGCATTGTCATGCAAAGGATATATTATAAACGGACAACGTTTTCACACGCAAGATGTTGGGAGAGAAACTCAAAATTGCGGGGTGACTTATGATGCCACTACTATGTGTAGAGCAAGTGCAAAGGATACCTCTCAAGTGGTTGACGTGGTCACATATTATGGGATTTTAACTGACATAATTTTGTTAGACTACCATGTCTTTTATATTCCCGTTTTTAAGTGCAATTGGGCAAACAAAGGACATGGAATGAAAGTTGAAGACGGGTTTACTCTTGTTAATTTACATCAACATCAAGTCTCATTTTCAAGAGATCCGTATATTCTTGCGTCTCAAGCGAAACAAATCAATTATTTAAGGGAAAACGATTCTTCTAATTGGTATGTTGTATTGAAGGCACCACCGCGAGGGTATCATGAATTAGAGACAGATAAGTCTATTCTTGATATAAGTTTTGTTAGAGAAGAATGCGAAGAAAACGATAGGGATGGTGATTCCATGGAGGATGCTATCTACGTTAGAGAGGATTGTGAAGGCATACTTGAGTAGTTTCAGTAAGTTGCTTAATTAACCAAAGTTGCTTAATAGATTGGGAATGCATAAATTAACCAAAGTTAAGTAACTTCGTTTTAGTGTATATATATATACAAGCATAATATTATGACATGAAATACAGCGTTGGGAATGCATATATACATCTCTGTCTATTTGGTATCTGTCTGCTATTGCCGAGTAAAGTTGGTTGTTATTATTGTTTTTTAATACAAAATCCTTTTTCACTGATTTCGATAAGAACTAAATTTGAAATGGAAATTACTGACATATAGTCACTACCTTTAATGTTATCACTGACATCTACTTAGAAATAAAGCATAGTATAAGTTAATAAACCGGTAACTAAACTCTGTATTAAACCAGTTAATCAATAGACATCTCTTGTAATCACGGTGGATGACAATTAAACCAGTAACTAAACTCTGTAATGAAAATTTTTGAACATTGAAAATGAAATTAGGAATAAAATGTAACGGCAATAATATCATAGTTTGGGTAATCTATTTAAATTAATATATCTCATGAAACCAAATATGCATTCCATTTTGTGTATATGTAGATGTTGGCTCCGTAAAATTAGCTGATAGCTACCGATTCTTTGATTTAGTCAATAAAATTGTAACATCTTGTTTGATAAGATAAGATTTGGTCTAATGAGGCATTTCCAGCTTATTAAACTATTGATTACACCATAGTTTGGGTTAGACACTTGGCAATCAAATTTTGTTACCTAACTTGTTAGGATTATCCATTTTGTTAAATATAATAGCTATGTTGTCAAATTTTTTATTATAAAGTTTATCAATCATAACTTTGCATAAGTATGCGAGAAGATATGTTAGACACTGTAGATTTTGTAGCTGATTTATACATGATCAAAAGCTTTATGTTCATATGAAATATCAGTATATTTATTATGCAATATATTTTAATCATAGTGCAAAATATGTTGTATGTTTAGATGCTATGATAGTTTACATTCAAATATTTTTAATCAAAGTATATATTATGTTATTTCAAGTGCAGCATAATCCAACTGCATTACAGCATAATCCAACTGCATTCAAGTTTACATTCCTCCTCCTTTTGGTCTAATGAGGCATTTCCATCTTATGAAACTATTGATTACACCTTTCACACCATATATGCCATATAGTTGCAACTAAACAAGCATCGAATATGTTCTGCTGTTGTCTGTCTTTGCCTTGATTGTGTGAAATAGAAATTAAAGCATCCAGTAGGCTATCATGTTGTATATGATTTATGCTGAAATACTTTTTAACTTGAGTTTACTTGCACGCATCCAGTAGGCTATCCAGTAGGCTATCCAGTATATGATTTATGTTGAAATTAAAACATCCAGTAGGCTATCCAGTATATTTACTTGCACGCATCCACCATCAACATAAGGCTATGTATATTTTAGTGTTTCCCTTGTTATAAATTTACTTTTATTAGCTATGTTTATCGTAGTGTTTGTTTATATGTACTTTTATTAGCTATGCATGAATACTAAAGTGATTGTTTACATGTACTTTTAATTGCAGGAAATGGGTAAAAATACGAAAAGAAAGAGGACCGTGATTAACAACAATACTCAAAATGAACGCAATTTAGAAAATAATGATGCTCCAATTCAAGAAATTCCACAAGTCGTAACGATACTACAATGCAACAAGAAGGAAATGTTGAAGTTGTTGAAGCAAGCAAGAGAAATGACAATTTCGATGTTAATCCAATTGTGAAAAAAGGAACTAGAGGCCGAACAAAAGTCAAAAGACTTCCTGCAAATATTTTAAGTCGAATTAAAGTTGAGTTTAATGAGGAAGGTGAACCAGTAGGAGATGGATCGGTCATGTTGTCTTCTTATTTAGGCCCACTTGTACGCGAGCATGTTCCGGTTACACTGGATAATTGGAAGCATCTCAGCAACGAATTAAAAGTTATTCTTTGGGAATCCATTCAGGTAAGAAACAAGCAAATTTAATTAGATTGAGTAGGATTAGATAATACAACACATTGAGGAATAATTGATTCATGTATATCATATGTTCCCAATTGTATCCTGTGTGTTATTAAGTTGATTTAAAAAAAATATTGCAGGCTAGATTTAAATTAGACGAGGAATGGCAAAAAGTGCCTATATTTCAGCAAATGGGATGCATTTTTAGATCTTCAAAAAGCATACTAGTTCGCAAAATAGTAAATGCAAAGAACGAAGAACAGAGACTTCAACTAAAACCAGATAACATCAAAACCATGACGGAGTGGAAGAAGTTTATTGAGTCGAAAACAAATCTGGACTTTAAGGTAAATCATTTATAACACATTAATGGTTTATTTTCTGTGCCATGTTTATTTTCTATAACATGTTTATTTTCTGTAACACTGATACGCGAAAGATCACTGAAGACAGTATGTAACATATTCCACCTTGGAAACCAATGATTGGATCAACAATAAAAGATGCAAAGTTATTCCATTTGGTGCAAAGATATACAATTGATCTAAACTAAGGCTTCAGTTCATAATCAAAATACACAGATATACCATTACATCAAGCAGAAGAAAGTAAAAAAAAAGGTCTTTCTTCCATTTGATGTTCTGGTAGTTCATATTTACAATGCCATTCGCTATTTGGGCATATTTCATTGCTCATCAATGAGCAAAACTTTATCATATTTACATTCTAAAGAAATTTCCTTCTTTAAGCTTTCTAAAACCTTCAATCTTCGACTCCTAAATCTTTAGATAACTTTAAACATAACTGTGTAAAGAAGAAAAACAAACAAATTAATTAATTCAAAAATTATGTAATGTTGGTTCTACGACATCGTGTACAAATCATACCTGTTTATATAGTGATGAATCACCATGCACTTTTCTTAACTCCACTACATGAAGAGATGAACTGATATTGAATACCTGGTTTTAAAAAAACGCTGCTTGAGTAATGCACAAGGGTGTAAAATTGATCTTTTACTAGAATGCAAAATAATTACCTCAGCAACAGCTGAAAGGCAGCCTGAACTTAAAGAATCTCTGTTTTGTTGGATGATTTTAAACTGCAAAAATATCATGGAATAAAAGGTTGATCAATGAAGTAATTATCATTTTTGTTTCATGTCTTCTATTTTTGAAGAAATAAAGTTATGCTAAAGGTGTTCACATAAAGATTGCATAACATGTATTGATATGCACTGACCTTGCCATCTGCCTTCTAGACCTGAAAACCCATATTTGCACCAATGTTTTCAAGCTTTTCAAATAAATCTTTCGTTGAATAACTTGAAGTGAACCTGATATTCCTTTCGGCAACCGACTGCAATTTAACGATCAATTCTATTATATTTTTCATCAACTAGTCATCGTTGCAAACAATACCTCATTTTACTGAAAAATGAGTGCTAGATGATTACACCTTTTGATATTATACAACTTACCTTGACATAAACTTAAACATACACATAACAATATAGGAAAAGACATAAGTTCACCTCTTTTATGAAAAAACCAGAAAGGTCTAGTGCTGGAGGCATTCCAATAATCTGAAAAGCATTTAACGTCTCTGGGAGTTTGTTCCCACTGTCATCTAATTATTGGGGCTTTTGGAGGAAAAGGAAACTAATGAATTTGAGCATAATGCTATTGATTCCTTGTATAACATGAAATTTACAATTTATACCTCTTTAAGCGCTAAAGATGTATCATTAAAACTGATACAGTCATTGTCCAATGGAACTGCAGGGATATAATCCTGTTTAAACCATTCGTTCCTTTTAATTTCTTCTATACTGATTCGGGTTTTAGGATTTGGGTCAAGAATTCTGTGAATCAACTTTGATGCTCCAGTAGAAATCCATCTGGGAAGCTTGAACTGTCCTTTATGTATCTGTTGTAATCCAAATAAATGAAGAATCTTGTACAAAAAACCCTTTTTTGGGTTAATTGACTGCCAAGTTGTATAGAAAATTAGTTAAGCTTTGTTTTTGTACCTTCAGATAAAGAATGGCCCGGTTTCTATCGTCGAATGTTGAAAATTAAAATGTATACGAAAATTGAGAAGTTTCTCCTTTTGTATTTTTTGAATACTGCAGATGGTAAGTGATAGATTCAGAGCTATTAGACAAAATCAGATGCCACATACATGCAGCCGTAGAGGCATGGCTCGATTGGCTGAAGATATGGTAAAAAGTTAATTTATATACCATAATATTTATTGACTAGTTAATTGACACACTTTGTTGTTTTAATGATCGTTTGAATGTAGAAAGAGAAGAGTAATGATTACACTCCCGTTCCTAGAGTTGATGTTTGGGTCAAATCTCATATTGGGAAAGATGGCAAACCAGTGAACGCGACTGTTGCAGATACTATTGTAAGTTTTTTTTAATACCGTGATAGTTTAAAATTAGTGTATAATATCAAGGTTAATCTTTGTAGGAAAAAATTAAAAACGTTGTCGTTGGATCTCATTCGGGTTCAATAAACGGTTACAAAGATGACGCATTGTCGCAAGTGTTAGGACGTGATAAACCAGGAAGATTGAGAGGAATGGGAAGGGGTATGACTGCCACTAAGGCAATTTGGTCACATGTTAGGGATAAACAAACAATCCAAATGCAAAACCAAATTTTAGAATTAAAGGCGATGGTTCAAGGGCTAATGAAAAATCAGGTAATATTTTAGTTTACCGCAATATGCATGTTTAGAATATATAATTATAATATTGTATTAATCTATTTTGACAGAGTAAAGAAAGTTGGGGAGAAGCAAGCACACATCAAAAGGTAAAATAAATTGCATTAATATTGTGATATCATTTAAATTTGGGTAATTAATTCTATAACCAGTATATTTTGCTATCGGTCAATTATAGGGCAATCATGACAACAAACATGATAAATGTGAATTATTGGATTGGTGTAGGACAGATGAAATTGTTGCCGAAGGAAGAGTTCTATCAAGTGATCCAAATGAGCTTGTCCAACTAAGTCCTTTAGGGCCAGATGCTATGAAAATTATTATAGACATTTCGACAAAACCAGATGCCTTTTTATGGAGGCCAACACTTCGTTTGATACGTATTGGAGAAGTTGAAGGCGAGATAGTAGCATGGCCAGTTACCAGAGTTGTTTTGCACAACGTAGACCATTTGGAGAAAGAAGACAATGAGGTAACTTTAAATTATTTCGTAACTAACATTTAATCTAATTACATAAAATAATAATACTAATTCATTAATATAATAATTTTTCTTTAATAGAGTAAAACTAGTAGCACTGGTCATAAATGCAAGTTGTATGATTGGGCCGGGACCAAAGAAATAGTTGCTGAAGGACAACTGCATTCGACTAATCCAACAGAACTTGTGAACGATCTTCCTCTTGGGCCATCTGCAATGGCAGTTTGGATAGATAATCCAAAAAAACGAGATGCTTATTTATGGAGACCGACAGTTGGGTTGACATGAGTTGGAGAAGCTAATGGTAAGAAAATGGCTTGGCCTGAATCGAGGGTGGTTGTGGAGCAGGTTAATTTTGTAGCGTCTTCTACTCATACTGTTCCTACTGTAGTTGTCGGAAAGGTTAACTTACTTATTGAATTAACTCATTTATTCGTCTTACTAAGTATTTAATCATATGATAAAATAGTATATTCTTAATTGACAGGGTACGAATTCAATGATAAATAACAAGTGCAAGTTGATCGATTTGGATCGAAAGGAAGAAATTGTAGCTAAAGGACGTGTCTCTTCATTTGATCCAAAAGTATCGGTTCATTTTGTCCCTCTAGGGATAAATGCAGTTAAGGTTTGGGTTGATGTTGCAAATGCTCCAAATGCACGTCTATGGAGACCAACATCCGACTTACAAAATATTGAAGATGCAGTCGGCACTACAATTGCTTGGCCTACTGATAAAGTTATAACAGATACAAGTTCCGGTAAGTCGGCACTACATTCTAGTTATGTTCGATGTATCTGCATATGTAGGTGGGGTGTTTAACTTCACAAATCATCTTTATTTGACAGGCTCTGCATGATTTGTCAGTGAGGCACATGTCACATATTCTGAATGCAATATCCAGTTTATTAGACTGATAAAGGAAAAGGTGAATACACATAAGATTTGTGACATTTGGCATGGATTTGTGCACCAGGTTCTAGTTCTTATACTTTAAGTGTTAAGTATGTTGTTATTTAGGAATACAAGAATCATAATTAGATTCATGATCTTGTCCTTAGTTAGATTAATGATCTGGTTCTTAATTGCCGGTCACCAAATTTCTCTTTATATCACGTGAACATAATCTTTCCAATGCTTTTAAGTGAACATAATCTTTCCAATGCTTTTAATATATGTACCACAGGCTTTTCATATATTCACCTTTGCAACATTTCCAATTGTGTATCATTGAAGAGATATAAATAGAATCATACTGAAATTTTCTTAGGTAACAAGCTAATTTTTTTGATAAATAATCCCAGTCACTTTGCAGTGATAGGTAATCAGAGAGTTCTTTCACCTATCCGTGCTACCTAACTTTATGACATCTATGTTGATAAATTATGTAGAAACATTGTTGTAAACTGCTATTCTTAGAAATCGAAAATTAATAAGTTCTATAGTACATATGAATCTCCTTGGGTTTGATTTTGGCCTGCTTGATGACTGAAAGCTTAGTTAAATGATTATAAGCTAGCTGCATCTTGGTTGTTTATTGATGATTTAAATTAGTATAAGCATCATGAGGGATATTTGGTAACGTGAACTTATAATATGATCCTTACTGATATTATAGATAAATAGGAAGAACTGTGTCTACTGAAACACAATTACATTGATTTTAGCTGGTCTGTATTTGTTAAGGAAATGAACATTTGCTATGTTGTACCAGAAAGTAGTTAACTTACGTAATTCTTTGTATACGTCCAACGGACGTGCCATACGTACTGGTATATTTAAACTAATTGGATGTCCTAACATTTCATAATTTCATAAAAGAAAAGAAAGTAATATAGTACCTTATTCTTCAGAAGGTTTTGGCAAGGGCTACTTATGCTTGAAAATGTATCATAGCAGTCCGATATAAAATCTGACAGAAACAGAAGCATAAGTTATAATCGTCCAGAAAAGCGCTACTAATAATCATTCTGAAACGTTCGTATTAACTTCTTTTAGCTGTGTAACATAATTATAACGTCTGTAAAAGTAACTTAGCCTCACCTCCCTGCATTTTCTCAATGTTTACATGAGAAAATATTTAGCTATAGATTTACTAAATGATACAAACCGATAATAGCACAAGTTTTATTCACACATATAATGAAAATTTTGTTAGGAGCACAACATAAAGATGAGCTCTATAATATATTTGTTGGTAACTTAGTCAGTCAATGCACTGTATAATAAATAATATATTTACTGATCACTTAAATTGGAATTTTTTTTTTGAAAAATAGGAAAGTGGAGCAAATCGTGCCCAAAATAAAACTAACCATAAGTAAGAAAATGTAATTTTGTGTATAACTAACTGACAAAATAACTTGAGCTATTAATGAACTTGTCAGTGCTATCTAAATTTCAGCTCTTGTCAAGTTTATCAAGCTCCTAACTACGCTCAAGTTATGCTTGTTTGTGTTAGTGAGTTGAACTAAATCCATCTATTAGTGAGCAGAGTCAAACTGTTTAAGGCCAATCGCAGATATGGACTGAAATAGAATAGAAGTATTGTATATGGCTATAATCTCAAACTCGGACTCTTTTTCTTTTATAGTTACCTACAATAAATAAGCCGTCAAAGCAGTGAAAACTAGCTAATAACATGATACCATACCATGCATGCCTAATATTTCATAATTTCATTTATTTGCACAAAAATATATTTGCATAAAAATATAGAGTTCCAATAAAAACTTTGTAATCATATATTTGCATATATATATTTAAATTAATTGGATGTCCTAACGTTTCATAATTTCATTTATTCAGCTTTTCAGTTCTCGGCAAAATTAATTTTGTTCTTTCAATTTCTTACATTGCAGGTAGATAGAGGACTGTGATGCAAAAGAAGTTTGCAACGAGTTATGGATCGAAATTATTTTTGCTGCTAGAACTACTTTTTGGTTTTAACGTATGTACTACTTGATGTTGTTTTGTTATTGCTACTTATTCTATATTTTGTTTCTGATCTATTGATGAGACAAACTATTTATGTTTGGTGTAACAATATTGTGTATTTGATTACGAAATTTCATACGTTGGTTATCAAATGTGTTCAAAATGTGGTATTGATATAATATGTTGATTTTGAAATGTGATATTGATATAATATGCTAATTTTGAAATGTGGTATGTATGCTTGCTGAAATGGAATTAAAACATTCAACAACGTTTTTAAAATGCTGTTAAAACTTTCCATAGCATTTTTAAAATGCCGTTAAAACATTCAACAACGTTTTTAAACCGCTGTTAAAACATTCGGCAGCTTTTAAAAGCAATAAAAACACTCCACAGCGTTTTCAATAAAGCCATTGAAAGTTTTAATAGCGTTTGAAAATTGCTGTTAAATTGTATCTAAAAACATAAAGTATGATTTATGGCAATAGTGAAACGCTGTAAATAAATATCACAACACTGGAAAAACGCTATAAAATCTTATCTTAGCACGAAACAAACGCTAAGAAAGAGCTATAACTGCACCTGACCAAACGCTGTTAAAAGATTTCATGGCACCACTGAAACGCTGTTAAAAAGTACTTTTAACAGCGTTTATTTCCTATCATTGTATATCCCAGACTTATAACTGCATGTCGATATACAGCATACGTAAAAATGTTGTTAAAAGCTTTTATAGAGTTTTTAAAACGCTGTTAAAGGTCCTGTTTGTTGTAGTGTTTCCTTTTGACTGTAAATTTTTCCACAACTTTCTTATGTAAAGAAGCCATTAGAAAGCTTACGAAAGAAGAAGGAGATAAAGAAGAATGTGTGTAGAATTGTGAAGGTGAAGCCTTGTATTTACAGGCAAAAAGTTATAAAATATCATGATATTTTTCCCTTAACCATCACATATCAACTTTCCACCTCCTCCACATCATCATCACATGTTACCCCCCATCTCCGTCATGCTCCTCCAAGTGCACTTCCATGTGCATAACGTGATAGGATTGTGGCATTTGACTTTTACATGAAAATATCATGATATTTTCTATTTTCCCTAACAAATATCGTGATATTTCTTATCATATGTATACATGTATATTTGTATGTGTGTGTGCATGTATGAAATGTATATATGTGCCAATAACATAAAAAGAGGTTTGCAACGACTTAAAACAACTTTCATTTGCTAAACCATTATGAATTCGGAATCTGATTTCCAGTCATATTTTTAGTTTTTCATTAAATATTTATCTATGTAATCAAAATTTGAAAATATCTTAAAATTTATAAATAAATAAAATGATATTATTTAAGCTATAAAACCATATTAAATAATATTAAAATCTATTTATGAAAATACGACGTTGATCTACCAAAATACGATGAAGTTGTATATCTTTATACAATAAGTGTGTATATTTATAAAATTATTATAAATCACTCATCATCATTATATAACAAATCAAAAGGATTTATTATCATTTTAAAACAATTATTAAATTATTTAAACTAAATCAAAATTCGAAAACCAATTGTTCAAAGATAATGATCTCATTGATGATGTGATAAAAAATTTTTCCAAAAATAAAATAAATAATTTTATTACTTATTCTTACTTATGCGTATAAATAAGTGCATGCATCCAGACTCATTCGTGATCCCTGATGGTTAAAAGCAGTTTATTAATAAACCAATTTTCGGTCATTTTATCCATATTTTTCCGGACAATATATTTTTGTAAATACTTACTCAAAATAAGATTATAATTATTATTTATCACATAAAATATGATTATTGATTACTCAAAATAAGATTACCATTATTATTTATCACATAAAATATGATTATTCATGTTTAATAATCCTATATTTCAATATTTCAAATACAAATATAATGTATCGAAGTGATAAATTTATGGGTCGTTACAACTCCTTAAAAGAATTTCGTCCTCGGAATTATGTCAAACAAAAACCCAAAAGTGTTTGTCCCAAAATATTTAGTTTTAATCTCATACCCGTATGATGTATATAGATCATCCGCATGCAATATTCGATTTGATCTACTATTCGAATAACTAAGTTTACTTCCAAACTAGTATCGGTCCCCCGATCCTCTAGGGTGGACACTAATCAGGCTCTCTGATCAGGTCTTTAGTTTTCCTTGCATAGCTCTCAACAATGATAGAAAACATAAGCACCCAACCACAAACCCTCAGCAATGTTCGTCATCAAGAATTGAATGATAAATCCTTTTTCGGATTGGTGTAAATACCTCAAAGTTTTGTACTCGAATCTTAGATCAAAATCGTGTAATAAAACGGTCTACATAACATACGTGCTTATTAATATTCAAAAATCTTAATGAAACATTTCATGAAACTTTCAACTTTTATTCTAGCACTGTGATAATCATATCAAAATATTTACCCAGAATATTTTTGTCTTCTTTTCAAAAGAAATCAATTATCCTTTACTTGGAATAATACTATTATAAATTTTTTTCAAAATTCTTTTGAAATTTCTTTGTTATAAATACCATTATAAATTTATTTCCAAAATCATTTATATTAACTAACCTTTCTTTTTGTCATTTTAAATACTAGGATTTGAGTTTTCAAAATCCCTTTTAATTAAACATATATTTCAAAGACTTCTTTTACAAAAATCATTTTATTTTTGCAAATTACACTTTATTTTATAAAATATACTTTTATAAAATATATTCTTAAATAAATTTCTTGATTTAAATTCTTTTTATAAAGCCATATCTTTATAACATCCCTTTAAACTTTTTATTTCTAAATATCTTATTAAATTTATTAAATATAAGATAGAAGAAATGCATAGAGAAGAATCCAAAAGGAGATTTATTAATTAACATCATATATATACATCACTTCCAGCCTTAGCCTTTATCACAGGCTTAAGAGATAAACCTCAGGGAATACAGTCTATCATACATCACCATTGTATAGGTACCAGAACTAATACACACACTATCCTTGGACTCCTTCTCAGGTAGATGGTGCTTTATCCTTGGGGCCTAAGTCAACCAACCTTTCCTTTGGACAGTCCTTCTCTAAGTGCCCTCGTTCAAAACATGTTCTGCAAGCCCATGAAATCCATACAGCCATAATAGTATCTTTAGGGGATGCTGTCTGAATGGCATGTACCTTAGCCGACTTTTCTCCTTTCCTTAATGGGCAGTCCTTCACTATTTATCCTATTTCTTTACAGTGGTAACAACTCTTTTCTTTTCCTATTGGGATTTGGGTTTCTTCTTCGTTCTTGTGCACTTATGTATAAAATGCCCTTCCTCTTTACACTTGAAACAAACTATATCATTCCAAACAAGTTTCTCTTTCTTCCTTTTTATCATGTCCGTACACAGGACTGCATAATGTCCTTCTTTTAGACATCTAAAGCAGTAGATTCCAGCATACGGTCCAAGTCTTGCTCTTTCTTCTGCTTCTCTTTCTTCACGTACTCTTTGTGCTTGCTTTGGATTCTCCCAAAGCTCATCACCTGGCATATAATAAGCCATCCTGCCCCTAAGTGACCAAGATATTATCAGATTTTTTATACTATTTATTTCTTGACTTAATCCCTTTCTATCCAAATAACTTGATTTAACTTGTTCGGATTTGAACTTGCCTTGATGCTCCAATGATAAGGAGAATAATTTACTAAGTGTACGATACCGTTTACCCAAGCCAACATATGATCGATACTTAGAAGATTATTCCAATCATCACTAAATGAATTAAGAATTATTCGACGATCCTTCAAAGGGAATGTATCTCATCAAAATTCCTAAATCAATCTCATATCTATATTCTTTTTGTTTATAAAATATAATTCTTTTAAGACAGCATGTCTATTCTCCTTGTTTAAGTGTTTAGGAATCCCTATCGATCACATGGAGCTCTTAATGCACCGACCAAAATTCATAAACCCCTCAACAATTAATCAACACAAAACATTTTCATATTCACTAACACATATGCGCTCATATATATAATACTGTCAAACTCATTCTAGGGTGTTACTAACCCTATCTCTAACGAGCCACTATTTCTAGGGTGTTATCCAACTTTTTAGCCTGACTATTTTAACAAGTTAGACTAGACGATCATCGAGGAAGACGACCCGAAGAGATGATTATTAGGCTTAGAGATCAAGCGCAGGCAATGATATTAAGCGATGATCAACCAAGGCCAAGAGATAGACTCTCCAGAATATTCTAAGATGGAATAATGTCTCCTAGACGGTGGATTAGTGCCTATACCTTTCCTTAGGGGATCGGTACATATCCTTAAATTAATATCCCAAACTTGGTAACATTGATATAGAGTGACAAAGAAGACTCCATGAAGCTACAATCCAGGTTTCAAGTCATTTGGAGTTTGTATGCTCAAGTTATAGGCAAATTAATTCACCTATCAAAAGGGATTGGTATAAAAGGGATCGTCCATATTCAACTTTCATTACATATCGAAACAATGATTGGTTAATAAATCAAAATCTACAGATGTTATCAACATGAAACTTGGAGTATAAGCTAATTAGGACATGTGGAGCACCCCATAGGGATCGCATGGCATTTGGAACAAGTTGGAGGGATCGGTATCAATACCTCTGGAGGGATCGACAGAAATCCGAATTCAAGCAACATTACTTAACGGAAAATGCGATATCTCACAAATCGTACTTTAGAAACGCATGAAATTGTGGAAGAAAGTAGCTAACATCATAGGGATTTCGTCAAAGGGATCAGAGACCATTTGGATGCATTTATAGGGATCATCATCGATCCTTATTGTAGCCCCCGATGGGCCTGCAAACTTTTGGGTAGCCTCGTCTTGGTCTCTGAACCTTCTGCCATACCATGAATTATAAAATATAGGTATCTAAAAGTTAAAGTAGAATTTCACAATGCATTGTATGTAAAATTTATTATGGTAATAAATTATAATTTACATTTGTATATGTTAAATTTATTACTATCTATATATCCATCAATCTACTGTATTATATGAAAGCCGATTTCAAATTTATATGCCCTTTCGCTTCCACTTTTGTGATAAATTTATAGCATGTCACGTGTTTGAGTGCTCATATATATTAGTTATTATCTCCAATAATTCAAGCATTTTCTCTCTCCATAACACGTGGCAAGCGATTTTTATTTCTTGTATAATATAATATACGAGCATTTGGATTGAGATTTAATGACAAAAAAATTGGAGATGGCTAAATCATTTGTATAATAAAATAATGCGGCTGATAACAATTCGACACATAGATGATAAAAACATAGAAATTAAAACATCTAAACATTAATTTGGAGTTATATTGGAATAGAGTGATGTTAAGACGGAGGAAAATGAAGGGCCAAAATATGAATAGAGAACTACTTGAATTAAGGACATAGTAAATAATGTATATGAGTAATACATTCAAAGAAAACAAACGTCACACATTTCGTCCTAATTCTTCACATTTTTATAACTTCAACATTCAAAATTACATGATTTATTTTTTTACTTTAGGAACATTGTTAATGTTTTCTTCTAATAAAATTCCTTTTATTAAAATCAAAATTCTTCTAACCCTTTGCATACAAAGTAATTTAGTTAAAATGCCAAATAAGTATCCATTTTTCTAATTAAATCTTTTTCCATTTGTTCTCTATTCTATTAATGAATAGAAAAAACAACATGCCAAAACAATAAATTCCAACTTAGCGAGCAATTAAGAGGAAGTAGAATTTTAATCTTCTATAATCATTCATATAATTCTCCATATTGTTTTACTTAATTTTGAAACTATCCTTTTTTTAGAAATTGGCACTTAGGTGGTAATACAATCAGTACTACAAGTCTTAGGCAATATACAACATACTACATATCAATATATATTCGAATCATGCTACGTAAGTTTCGAACTTATGACCTCTCACACCAAAGTCGAAGCTAACTTTTGTTGCATGAGATTTGGTTAAGTATCTCTAGGTTTCTCACTCACACTTTCCAAATCAAACAAATTAATTTATTTAAAATGCTGATATTTCTCCTTTTCCTAATTTAACTTCATTCTATTTATTATATATATATATATATATATATATATATTATTGTACACTAAGTTAAATATATGATCAAACTTTTGTCTACACTCTCATTTATTCTTCTTTCACATACTATGATAGAGTTAGGGGCATGCCTTAGGGGCAATTATGTAATTTGTTGTATATATATCTAACTCGTAGACCAATCTTGTTCGAAATAAAAGGTATTATCTTCCTATTATATACTTGATATAATGTGATTATATTAATTAATTAACTTAATTAAAACTATATTTAATAGAAAAATCCATAAACGATATATTTTGTGATAGTAGTTACTAAGTGTTGTAACCGTGAGTAATTTATCACAACGAAAAAATATACCATTTTAAATGTTCCTAGTCAAGATGCATTGAGACTGGATATCGATGTATCTGTTGAGACTGGAGTACATAACGCTCTCCAAATGTTTCGCATTGTATTACTCATGAATGCTGGGGCACCTAGGGGTTACGTACTAATAGTTATTGGATAACTATGGAATGACTCACTTGATAGTTTTCTGTTGGTTAATATAACCGAGGTCAAGCTTGAAATATCGATGTGACTGATTTACACAGTTCTCTCGACTTGAGAATACTATGGGTCTTCAATATGAAAGTTCCGCTTTGATTATAGCCAAATCATGGCATGGCATCCATCGAGTGACTATAGTTGGGTCGAGTGGAAGTATTGGAAGTGAAGCACTCTTCAAGAGAGAATTTGTCTCCTCAGTTATATGCGGTTAGTATCACAGTCAACTCCAGTCAACTCAAAGTCAAAGTCTCTGACCAAAGCATTTTGGTTAATAATAATTGTTATTATTGAACCAAGGACTTTGTATTTGGACTATAAAGTTGAGTGTGGATGAGGTGGAATTTTGACCATTACCAAATTCCACAAGTCCAAAGTGATATAGTTTTGACGAAGAGAATTGGTGTAAACAAATGTCACAACAGGGTAATGCTTATTAAACTAAAATTGGATTTTTACCGAAAATGAGTAGGCGATAAATTTGTCCATCATGTCACACCACCTGTTAAGTGACGTGTGAACGTTAACATTAGAATAGTTCAATGTTAATTGCTGACCAAATTTACACCCAAGAGTTACACAACCGAAATAATAAATTCCCTTAAGACCGAACGATTTAATTAGTTTATAATTGTTATAATTTAATTACATTAATTAATCTTTATGAAATATTAATTATAAAATTTGAATATGGTTTGAGAAATAAATAATGCTATATATGTTTATAACAGTTATAATATATTGATCGATATACGATATCGACAAGCGATTAAAATAGATTTAGCTGCATAGTATTTTGGCTTGGGAGTAGATGAGTTTAAGGCCCATCATTAGGGCTGCAAAATTTCAGTTTTGGGAAGGTCTAGGGGCGTCTAAACATAGGGAATTGCTTGGAGATAATGGGTTAGGATCAAATGAGAATGGGTAAAAAGGTTTTCTTCATTTCTCTCTAATACAACCTTATATGTATATATATAAAAAAAATTGGCCGCCATTACCTTCTACATTGCTGATTAAAACATTGTTCTAAATCCACAAAATTCTCAAATATATTTCAATCAAAATAATATTATTCGATAGTTAAAGGTCAGTGATCCTGGACTTGCAATCTGATGAATCAAGAACAGTAAAAGGATGGGAATTCATTGCTTCAACGTGGATGCAAAGGCATCATTAAAATGGTAATTTTAATTCATATTACAGTAATTAAATTATATTCTATGGTCCTATATTGAGCAATTTCATGTCCTATTTAAAAGTCCTCATAGTTATGCATGGTTAGAAGATGCCTGAAATTTATTTTTAAAAAAATTTGGGAATATTACTAATCTCATTTAAAAGTTCTAATGGTTATGCATGGTTAGTAGATATTCAAATTCGTGATATAAATATACCACAAATAGTCAAACTATATGGTTTTATATGCCGACATCACCCCTATCACTCTAAAGTGGAATATGTGCCTAATAGAGTATTTATGATTTTTATTTGATTTATTTTTGAAATTTAATATTTATGCTCGATTGGGTATTAATGTTGTATTAATATCTATCACTTTATCTCTATTTTTCTAACACCATTACTCTTTTGCTGATAACAAAAGGGGGAGAGAAAAATTAAGATTTTGGCAAATAGAGGTTAAATATTTTATTTTTTATTTACATATTCTCATCTAGGTTCACTTGCATATTAATTTTTAATTTTATGCATATATGAAGGGGGAGCTTTATTGTAGGGGGAGCATTCAAATAGGTGAAGCAAATAGAGTTCATCAATGACTAAACACATTTAATAAATTCAAAAACTTAAATATATGTTTGTTATCATCAAAAGGGAAAGATTGTTGAATATGCTAGTATATGATTTTTGTTTTTTGATAATAAGCATATATATATATATATATATATTCATTTAAACGTATTTGTTATTGTACTATTTTATTTTTCACATAATTAAATAAATATTTGTTGAATAAAATAAATAAAAAAATTTAAATTCAAACAAATATTTTATTCAAAAAAATATTTTATTACAATTTTGTGTAGTACAAATTTGAGTTCTCACTATATATACACAAATTCAATTACATTACGATTTCGATTACATCACAAATTTCAATTACAATGTTGACCTCACTACATATCACTCATTCACTCGTATTTTATTTTCAACCTTTTTCCAGCATAAATCCAGCATATGAGTTATTTGTAAAATAAATACCAATGCAGTAAAATTGAAAAAGAAATATTTTGCAGTGTAAAATAAAATGTGTTTTTTGAAAATGTTATTTGCCTTAGTTATTTGGATTGTTCGTCATCATTTATTTTGAATTCATCTACATGAACAACTTGTGACATTCACAGTGTATCACTGTACATGCCACAAGGCCGTGCACACGATATACACTTTATAAAATTGCAGGGACATGTGAGCACAAGGTCAAACCCGAGCCGAGGCTGGATTTAACTCAAGTGCATATGATTCTCGACCAAACCAACATAACCATACTCAAGTTCAATGGTTCAACAAACATGAAAACATGTGAAACTAAACTCAGGAAAAACTCATATTTGAATCAGACTCCGAAACCCAGGATAGAAAGCACTTTGAATTCGTATGCAAAAACAGGCTCACCGGACTTCAAATGGAACAATGACAAACTTCAACCTATTCGAAGTGGTGCACCAAACAGTTCAAGTGTTCAAGCTAGTGCACATGAAAAAATCTGGCCACAACAAGAAGGTCGCAGGCATAAGTAAATGAATAGCCATGGGACATCAAGTGCAAATCAGTAATGGCTCA